>CM061748.1:34045124-34697747 GCA_030979885.1 Lolium multiflorum
AGTTGAGGTCATGTCGACAAAAGCATGATGAATCAATGAGGAAGTACATCCAAAGGTGGAACATCATCAAAAACTCGAAAGAGCGATAGATGCATTTGTTGCAGGAGTTCGACGAGGAGATTTCGTGGAGGACTTGGGGAGGACAAACCCAAGAACAGTATCAGCATTAATGGAAATAGCAAACAGATGGGCAGATGGTGAAGATGCGGTACATAACAAACGACATAGGTCCCCAGAGGAAGATCGCAGTCGAAATTTCCAAAATAGACGCCGATTTCCCCGTCAATTTTCAAGTTACGATGCACCTGGCCAAATATCGGCTGGCTTTCGGGGAAACAATGGAGGAAACAGTGACTACCAGAGAAGTAATGCACAGCAAGGCGACAATAGAGATAACAGGCAAAATACCGGGTCAAGGTTCCAAAGACCTTTTGTGTCCCCTGAAGAGATGATGAACGGGCCGTGTCAGATGCATTTTTATCTCGACAATAATGGAAAAAGACAGTCAGGACACTTGCAAAAGGATTGCCGAAATTTCCAGGCAATGTTAAGATGGGCAGGACATGCAAATGCTCAGGCAGCGCACAGAAATCCTCAAGGACCTAGGAGTGAGATTCACTTGCCACCTCCTCCCGCGATTACAGATGAAAATCGACATCAGCTCAGAGCGGCAGCACCTGCTCCACCGCCCTATGTTGATCCTAACTCTAACTAGCGGTCTCGATGATTCAAAGACAAAGCATCCAATAGAGCTCGTAAAGTGATCTCGCGGGACAGAAATGAGGAGAAAGAGAAGATGCCACTACCACAATGTCCGAGTACCTTAACCGGTCGTGTGTGGCAAGATATTGGCTTCACGATAGCTGATCATCCACAAGAAGTTCCTCGACCAGGGCAACAAGACCGATCTTACCAAGAGTGACTGCGGGATTCGATGTATCCCGAGTATTCATAGATGGCGGCAGCATTTAAACCTTATGTACGCAGATACGCTAAGGAAGATGAATATTTCCCTCGCAAATTTGAAACCAACCGACACACGTTTCCACGGCATCACACCAGAGAAGCCAAGTTACCCACTGGGGAAGATCAATCTCGACGTCCAGTTTGGGACCCGAGAAAACTACAGGATAGAAAGGTTGGAATTCGAAGTTGTGGATTTCCCGTCGCAGTATCACGCTTTGTTGGGGCGACCAGCATATGCCAGGTTTATGGCGGTCCCACATTACACGTACTTACTTTGGAGGTTACCTGGACCCAAGGGACCAATCACAGTCAAAGGAAGCTTTGCGCTGGCCGATAAATGCGACAAAGATTTTCATCGACTATCAGGGATGCAGGCAGAGTACGCAGCGTCAAGGCTCATGACTGATTATGATGTGCTGCCAGATGTAGGGAGGCCCAACAAGGAATCAACTTTCAACACCGCTAAAGATTCTAAGGAAGTGCAGATCCACCCAACCGATCCGAAGAAAACGACATCCATCGCAACAAACATGGACCTCGCATAGGAAAGCGCGCTCGTCGAGTTCCTCCGTGAGCACTGAAAAATCTTCGCATGGTGTCCAGCTGACATGCCAGGAGTACCCAGGGAACTTGCCGAGCACCACCTAAACTTGGATCCAATAGCAAGACCAATCAAATAACCTTTGCGGCGTTTTTCAAACCGCAAAGCCATGCTGTCGGAAATTGATCGACTTAGAGAAGCTGGTTTCATTAAAGAGATATCTACCGAGGCCACTTGGGTAGCTAACCCAGTGATGGTGCCGAAGAAAAACACGAAAGTCCTTTGCATGTGTGTCGACTTTACGTGCCTCAATAAACATTGTCCAAAGGATCACTTTCCTCCCAAGGATCGATCAGATTATCGACTCCCATGATGTGAACGTCTTTCCTTCTTGGACGCACTATTCTGGTTATAACCAGATCAGATTAAAAGAAGACGACGAAGCCAAAACAGCGTTCATCACACCGTATGGCGTATTTTGTTACAAAACAATGCCCTTCGGGTTGAAAAACGCGGGAGCAACATATCAACAGATGATGCAGAAGTGCCTAGCAACACAGATTGGGAAAAATGTACAAGTATACATCGACGACGTCGTCATCACATCAAAAAAGGGGGCAACATTAATCGAGGACTTGGAAACTTTTGACAACCTCGACAAATTTTGTCTCGTTGAATCCGACGCAATGTTCTTTCGGCGTCCCTCAGGAGAACTTCGGTTCCGTTTCAGCAGGGATTGAAGCAAATCCCGAAAAAATCCAAGCTATCGTAACAATGAGGAAGCCAACAAAGTTGAAGGAAATACAGCAGTTAACTGGGCGAGTCGCAGCTTTAAGCAGATTCATCGCCAGGCTAGGAGAAAAGGCGCTACCATTCTACGCCCTAATCAAACAAGGAGAGAAGTTCCAGTGGAACGAAGATGGATAGGGCCTTCGAGGACCTCAAACGGAAAATTTCGACACCACCAATTCTAGTGGCGCCAAAAGAGAAAGAACCGCTCCTGTTATATATTGCGGCTACACCTCAGGTGGTCAGCACGGCGCTAGTTGTCGAAAGAGAAGAAGAAGGAAAACTCCATGGAGTGCAGGCCAGTATATTTCATCAGCGAAGTATTATCGCCTTCAAAACAGAGGTACCCGCAGTACCAAAAGCTAGCATATGGAGTATTCACAACCGCAAGAAAATTGCGCCACTATTTTTTGGCGCATCCGATAATAGTGGTCAATGAGGCGCCTTTATCCAACATACTCAATAATCCAGAAGCTACAGGCCGTGTCTCCCTTTGGGGAATAGAACTTCGGGACATCACGTATGAAAAAAGAAAGGCAATAAAGTCACAAATTCTACCAGACTTCATCGCAGAGTGGATGGAATTGCAAAACACAGGACCTCCGGATTTATCAAGAACCTGGACTATGAACTTCGACGGGTCCAAAAGGCTAGAAGGAGCTAGAGCAGGGCTGATACTCATATCACCTGAAGGCGACAAATTAAAATACGTCCTGCGGATGACGTTCCCAAACGCATCTAATAATGAGGCAGAATATGAAGCCCTCATACATGGGATGAAGATGGCAAAAGCCTGCGGCGCAACTCGACTAAAAATATTTGGCGACTCACAATTGGTAGCTCAGCAAGTCATGAACCAATGTGATGCGGTCAACGATAGCATGGTGGCGTACAAAGAGATGTATAATGAGCGGAGAAGTCGTTTGATGGATGCTACAAACCATGTCGCAGGGCTAAGCACGAGATGAAGCCGACGTTCTTGCAAACATCGGGGTCGCGCTGTCTCGCACCTCTCCCGGTGTGTTCCGGGGAACAGACACGTAAAGATCCAAAGCCGAGGAAATCACCAAAGAAGGAGAAGAACGAGAAACCCTCGGGGACTGTGAAAGAAACATTGGAAGAGGAAGAAGAAGAGGAACAGGATCTAGTACTGATGGTGATACCATGGATGCAGGTGTACATATCGTATATCCTAAGAAAACAATACCCGACGATCCAGCTGAAGCAAGGCGAATAATTAGCGCCTCCAAAGCTTTCTACAATGATTAAAGGGGAGTTGTACAAACGAAGATTTCGGGTGTGTTACAAAGGTGCGTCACACCAAGAAGGAAGGATAATCTTAAAGGAAGTACACGAAGGAGTATGCGGCCATCACCGAGCAGCCGAGCTATCGCGGCCAAGGTTTTTCGAGCTGGATTTTACTGGTTAACAGCAATCGAGGACGCAAAAGAGATAGTGCGAACTTGTGACGCGTGCCAGAGATTTGCCGCAAAACCCCACTCTCCGCTGCGAATTCGATGCCCATACCTTTATCCCGGCCCTTTGCTCGCTGGGGTTCCCGACATGGTGGGAAAATTGCACAAAGCTTCGCAGGAGGATATGAGTATATGCTCGTCGCTTCGACAAATTTACCAAGTGGATAGAAGCAAAGCCGATAAATTCACCCGACGGAGCGTCCGCAGTAAAATTCGTAAAAGGCCTCGTCTGTTTGGAGTACTCGTAGCATCGTTTCACGACAACGACAAGAATCTCCACATCCAAGGAATTCAAAGCGTACTGTGCAGAGGTAATCATTAAATTGCACTTTGCGCTTTCCGACACACTTGGCCGTAAGAGTTGCCGAGCGTTTTGGAGCATCCGGCAACGCCAAATACAATTCTACGTGAGACTCCGTTTTCTCGGTCCATGGGGCGAGCAGTGCTGCCGATAGAAATAGAGCATGACTCTCCGAGAGTCACGGAATACAATGAAGAAACTTCCAGAAGAGCATTGGAAGACGACGTTGACGCACTCGACGAAGCCGGGACGAGGTTTGTCAAGGGTCACTAAATATCGCAAGACCTTAAAAATTACCACGACGATTGCGACCAAGGTCCTTTCAGGTTGGAGACCTAGTTCTGCGACTCAATCAAGAGCGCACTGAAAAACTTGAGTCACCATGGCTTGGCCCTTACATCGTCATTAAGTCATCGAAGGAGGAGCGTATAGGATCAAGGACAAGAAGACGGGGAATCTCGAGAAATCCCTGGAACGTGGCACAGCTAAGGCGTTTTTACGCTTAGTGTCGAAATATAGTCCTCCTTGTAAAAATACAATGTACTGAAACACCCGCGAGCTTTCAGACGCACTCTTTTCCTTTTTCGGGCACCGAGTGGGGCCGGGAAAGGTTTTTAATGAGGCGGGCTCGCGGGGCTGCAATAAAATAAAGATAGTGGAAATATATATCTTTTCTTCGACACGATCAGGGGCTTACGCCTCGAAGCTGCAATATAGATGAATTTAACTGATAAAATTATCTCGCCTTGGTACTGAATACCTCGCCAGATAAAAAGAAGACACAAAATAGCAATGAAAACAGAGCAAAAACACTCGGGGGCTTATACCCGCAAATATAGTATACTCAATAAAAATTCAGATGCCTTGGTTTACAACCTCGCATAGAAAATAAAGAGATTTACCACCGAAACACTCGGGGGCTTGAGGAAGAAAAATAGAAATATTCCCTAAAACTTTACAATACAGTATATGTTTACAACCATACAGGATGCCACTTTAAGAGAAAAATTGACAAGTCCAAAGAAAAAGAAAGTCAATTCCGGCTCAGTATATTATCTATGGTCATCCGCCCAGCATTTGCAGTGCGGGTACTATGTTCAGCATAGCTGCCCTTTACAAAGAATTCAGAGTCCATCCGAAGAAGTTCGTCCATCATATCTTCTGCAACAGGGGTCACATGATCATCAATTTTACTGACGTCCCTCTTTCTTTTCGCCATCTTGGCTAAACACTTGGTAACAATTTGGCTCATGTCAAATTTGGGATAGCAGATTTTGATCATCATCATAGCAAACCTGGCACCGGCAGATAGTTGAGCTCGTACAAAGTTATGGATACGAGGAGCATCCCGAAATTTTTCCATTAAACCAAGAAGAGTGTCGGGTGCCTCGTTCCGAGGAAACATTGTCTTGTAAACCAAGGACAAGGTCCTGGTGCAGAAATCAAGGAAATCGTGAACCTGACAGGCGCGATCTTGAAACCTGACAATCTGTCGGGTACGTTCTGGAGTGGCCCAGAAAAGAGAACCATGTTCAAGAGAAAGGTTAACAAGGAGATTAGTCCTTATGTTGACCCTCTCGTCTTCAGCAGCAGCGTCGAGAAAGGATCCTATTTGGCGACAGCATAAGAATCGCAAAAGAAATAACAAGGAAACAGAAGGAGTCTTGATGTGCAATATTATACCTGACATATCCGCACTGGCTTCATTCATCAAATCAAGCATACAATTTTCTCGGCTGGTCGCTTTTTCAGCTTCAGAAACAGCGGTTTCCTTAGCAGCTATGGCATCTTGAGCCTGTTGAAGTGCAATCTTCTCTCTCTCGGATGATTTTCGAGATTGCTCCATTATCATAAGTGATTGTTTCTTCAAAGACTGGAGTTGCTGGCGAAGTTCTTCCAAATCCTCTGCTGAATTTGTACTCGAAGAATTTTCAACACGTTCGACAGCCAAAGGAATTTTCTTCGAGTGGGACGACGCAGGTAACGCATCAGAAGGACGAGGAGTTGTAGAATAGTTGTCAAAAATCAACTGAAAGAAAAGGCGCGACATCAATCATCAAGCAAAGATAGATCTCCGTTGATTCTCAAAGTATGTACATTGCTATTACAAAATAAGGGTCCCTAATGGACTATTGAAGCAGCTGTCGCTAAAACTAACTAGGGCGACAGCATCAAAAGATAGAAAAAACTAAAAGAGAAGACAGGGTGGTCTACTAGACCTCCGGCTTGGACGAGCTAGGCGCAGGAGTAGGCGCGAATCCAAGATAGGCGAGGACCTTCTTTGTGTTGGGCTTCGCAGCCCTGATCAGTGATCGCCACTTCGTAGTCTCCATCTCCTGTGTGTCGCCAACCTTGGTCCAGTCGATGTTTTGCTGGCTGTCGGCAACAAGGGCGACAGTGCTTTCAACAGCGACCTTCATATTTTCCGGCGATCAGCCCAAGATCTTCCGTGGATTAAAGCACTTGGCAAGAGCAAGGAAAGTTGCGGGTTCCTCTTTCTTCGGGAAGAAGTAGGGGAAGAGTCGCGACAGCCCTGCTTTAGCTTGATCAATGCCCTCGCGTGCTTCTGTTCCATGAAACTCAAGGAACGAAAGGGCGTCAAGGAGAGGATCATTGTCGGGATCTTCAAGTTCAAATTCTTGAGATGTTTTATCTGTCAAGATAAAAACTTATCGATCACCAAACGAGTGAAGGAAAGAAAGTCGAAAGGATGTGAAGTGGTTCAGATACTTACTGACAAAGCGACGGTTTTGCGACCTTAGGCGTTTAATAATCGCTTCCTCGCGAGCAGATTGTGCGGCTATATGCTCGCTCAGCAAGTTTCGGCATCGTGAAGTTTCTTCTCTAAGATCTTCGACACCAGCAGCATCGGCCCTGGCCTTGTCAGCCTCTGCTCTAGCTTGAATATCATCTAATTCGGCCTTCTTACGAGCCTCTTGATGCGTGTGGTTGGCACGTCCGTTGGGAACCCCAAGAGGAAGGTGTGATGCGCACAGCGGCAAGTTTCCCTCAGTAAGAAACCAAGGTTTAATCGGACCAGTAGGAGTCAAGAAGCACGTTGAAGGTTGATGGCGGCGAGATGTAGTGCGGCGCAACACCGGGGATTCCGGCGCCAACGTGGAACCCGCACAACACAACAAAGTACTTTGCCCCAACGAAACGGGAGGTTGTCAATCTCACCGCTTGCTGTAACAAAGGATTAACCGTTTGTGTGGAAGATGATTGTTTGTGAAGTAGAACAAGTATTGCAGTAGATTGTATTTCTGAAAGAGAATTGGACCGGGGTCCAAAGCTCACTAGAGGTGTCTCTCCCATAAGACGAACGACATGTTGGGTGAACAATTACAATGGCAATTGACAAATAAAGAGAGCATGACCATGCACATACATATCATGATGAGTATAGTGAGATTTAATTGGGCATTACGACAAAGTACATAGACCGTCATCCAACTGCATCTATGCCTAAAAAGTCCACCTTCAGGTTATCATCCGAACCCCCTCAGTATTAAGTTGCAAACAACAGACAATTGCATTAAGTATGGTGCGTAATGTAACTAGTGACTACATCCTTGAACATAGCACTAATGTTTTATCCCTAGTGGCAACAGCACAACACAACCTTAGAACTTTCTGTCACTGTCCCAGGTGTCAATGCAGCATGAACCCACTATCGAGCATAAGTACTCTTGGAGTTACAAGCATCTACTTGGCGAGAGCTAGTAACGAGAGCATGCAAGATCATAAACAACACATAGCATAACTTTGATAATCAACATAACAAGTATTCTCTATTCATCGGATCCCAACAAACGCAACATATAGAATTACAGATAGATGATCTTGATCATGTTAGGCAGCTCACAAGATCCGACAATGATAGCACAATGGGGAGAAGACAACCATCTAGCTACCGCTATGGACCCATAGTCCAGGGGTAGACTACTCACACATCACACCGGAGGCGACCATGGCGGCGTAGAGTCCTCCGGGAGATGATTCCCCTCTCCGGCAGGGTGCCGGAGGCATTCTCGGATCCCCCGAGATGGGATCGGCGGCGGCGGCGGCTCGGGAAGGTTTTCCGTATCGTGGCTCTCGGTACTGGGGGTTTCGTCACGGAGACTTTTTATAGGCGGAAGGGCAGGTCAAGAGGCGGCACGGGGGCCCCACACCACAGGGCCGCGCGGCCAAGGGGGGGCCGCGCCGCGCCCTAGGTGTGGCCCCTCCGTGGCCCCTCTTCGTCTCTTCCGGACTTCTGGAAGCTTCGTGAGAAAATAGGCCCCCGGGCTTTGATTTCGTCCAATTCCGAGAATATTTCCTTACTAGGATTTCTGAAACCAAAAACAAAAGAAAAACAGAATCGGCACTTCGGCATCTTGTTAGTAGGTTAGTTCCATAAAATGCACGAATATGACATAAAGTGTGCATAAAACATGTAGATAACATCAATAATGTGGCATGGAACATAAGAAATTATCGATACGTCGGAGACGTATCACCTCTTCACTTTGCTCTAATTTTTGAGCAAGTGTATTGGCACGCTCGTTGACCTCCGCCAGTTTTTCTGCCAAGAAAGTTAAATATAGTTAAAAACATCGACAACAAAGGAGTAAGAAGGCAAGGGCAAAAAGAAGCAGCAAGGCATTACCTTCAGCTTTACTGGCATAGTCACGGTACCCAACAAATTGGGCACCAAAACGGATGAATTCCTTAATCAAAGGCTGTTAAAAGAAAGAGAGAGAAAGAAAGCGTCGGTACGGAATAAAGGGTGATAGCACAAAATAAAGTACACAGAGAAAACATCGGCAGCATCAGAAAGTATTCAAGAACTTACATCATCCAGAAGAGGAGTCGAGGAGCCACCCAATTGTAGGGTAGGCTGTGTAATTGATTCAACTCTCGCCCTTTTTGGTGAAGGGACAAGAGGGCTTGCAGGAGGAGTAGGTGCGTCGGTGTTTTGTTGAGGAGGCGAAGATTCCTCTCCTTCAACGTGCACCTCAGAAACAACTAGAGTATGCGACGTACTCGTTCGAGCAGTCGCATCAAGAGCTGGCATTTCTTCCTCGTCATCACTACGATGAAATGACGACAAGATAAGAAACAAGATAGACAAAGATCTTCAAGTAGCAAAACAATAAGAAACAAAAAATGACTTACGAACTGACGAGGGCTTCCAGGTATGGATCGAAAGCTGCCTTCCGACGTGAAGGAGCAGCTTCTTCGGCTTTGGAAGTGCCGGAATCTTCGACATCAGTCCTCTTCCTTTTGTTCTTTGGAGATACAGCGGGAGGAGGAGAGTGTGCCGAGGTAGTATCCTCGGATTCAGCTTCCTTTTCAGAAGATCCCGCAGATTTTCGAGAACCTGCGGGTTCACTATCAGCGCCAGGAGCATCTTGGTTATCATCATCGATAACGGCTCGTTCGTCGACTTCCCCACCTTCAGGAAGGGGAGGAAGAGAGACAATATTTGGATGGTTCTGTATAAAGAAAAGAGGGATGTCAATAAAGCAGTTATGCAAAAGATGTCAAACAAAAATAGAGAGTCGATAAAAAGTTACCTTGGGGAGCGCATTGGCGGCGCTATATGGTTTTACCCGACAAGAGGACGGAACAGGATCTTTTTTGCTGAGGGAGGAAATTTTTCGGACAAGCTTTTCTAAGTCCTTGACCGATAAATCCACCGACAGGCGATCCACATCCTTATCGCCAGTATACTTCCAGAGAGGATTTTTGCGAGCCTGCAGAGGCTGCACTCTGATTCTAAGGAAATAGGCTGTGATTTGAATACCCGATAGTTCTTGGCCGCGGGTGTTTTGCAGCTCGCGGATGCGGGTCATCAGTGCTTCCGTCGCCGTTTTTTCTTCTTCGGTAGCTTCTGCATCCCAGGAACGGCGGCGGTGGATTTTCTCGGCACCGTCAAAAGGAGGAATATTGTCTTCAGCACATCCATGGTTCTCCTCATGGATGTACAGCCACTTCTTGCGCCATCCTTGAACTGAGTCAGGGAATTTGACATCGAAGTAATCGATATCTGGGCGAACGGAGATAACAACGCCGCCTATATTATAGGCGATATTGGGAGAGCCATTACGGCGGCAGAAAAAGATACGCTTCCACAACGCCCAGTTTGGTTGGACGCCGAGGAAGGATTCACAAAGAGTGATGAAAATGGAAACATGGAGGATAGAATTGGGTGTGAGGTGATGAAGTTGCAGTCCATAAACGAAAAGCAACCCCCGAAGAAAAGGGTGAATGGGGGCAGAGAGGCCGCGGATGAGATGATCGACGAAACTAACCCGATACTCCATTGGAGGAGTTGGATAACTTTCTTCACTGGGGAAGCGAATCACATCCTGTCTCTTGCTGATCCCCAGTTTCTTCAGCAGGTTGATGTCTTGTGAGGAGATTTTGGATCTCTCCCACTCTGTGTTCGCCAGATCTTCAGTCGCCATCTTCGATTCAGGTGTGCTGTGCCTGGTGAGTCTACGCGGAGGCATCAACAATGGCGCCGGAGCAAGGTGCGAGTATGGTTGAGCTCAAGAGCTTTGCGGCGCAAGGGAGGATTTTTGACAGAGGAGAACGGAGGAGCGGCGCGAGCGAAAGGACTAGAGGAGGAAGACGACGCCCTTATATAGAGGTGCGGTGAACCGTCACGCCGTTGGATTGACAAATTACGCCACAGATGGTGTACACGTGGACAAGGGGTAAACGGTAATTTCATATAGACGAGAAAGTGCAGCAACTACAGTACTTGCGCCAGGAAAAGCGGAGGACGTGTGTCCCCCACTTGCACGACGTGTCAATATGATGCGGAGTTTGGGCCCGCAAGGCAGTGAGAGAGAACATCTCGCGATTTCCAGATACATTGGTCGTGGCTGTCATCAGCAGTGATGTCACCTTGGTAAAAGAAAATCTCGGCTATGAAGCTTGGGAAGAATGGCGACAGCATAAGATTGTTTCGAGAGCTTTTGAACAAATACAAGTTTTTGCCCAAATGCTCGGGGGCTACTTTGGAAAAAATGAAAAGGTTGAGAAAGTCAAAATAGAAATGGCGAGAGTCTATGATCAAATACAAGTATTTGTTCATAGCCTCGGGGGCTACTCCCATCGGGAGCGCTGTTCGCGCACCCGATAGATTTAAAAAATTATGCGACAGGAGAAAAATATAGCGACATAAGGCGTGGAGCCTACACTCAAGCACAAGTTCTTGACTGTAGCCTCGGGGCTACTCCCATCGGGAACGCTGTTCGCGTGCCCGATGAAATTATAAAAAAAAAGAGAAGGGAAAGAAAGAAAAAGAAAAAGGAAGTGAGTATACTTCGAGTTATACAAATAACTCTACATATACTCCCATCGGGAAAGCAATCTAAGTCATCCGTTGACTCAATAAAATGTGCTATTCCAGCAGCCGAATAAGCACTCAACAATATATTCTCAGAGCGCCAAAGTTGCGAATAAATCTCTGAATGCCGCGAAATTTGCGAAGGTAAGACCCCAGATCCGTTCTGTGCGGCGTAGCGCCGTCTCTGACGTCGGTTTGCTACTTTTTTCCGTATCAACAGATACGAAGAAAAATCCTAACGGACGCGTTAGGCCGATAAAATATGAATGGGACTCGACAGAATGGTAAGACCTTAAGCGGCACCTATCGAAGTTTACACCAGTATCCCGAGATCATGTCCGGGGACGTGATCTTGAAGTAGGTTTTTGCGGATTGCCACTAGAGCAGTTAACTAGTACCTGATCCGTCAGATGAACTAGCCCCAACTACCATTATCCCTGTACAATATAGAAGTTCATACGAGAAAATGTAGAAAAGGTTAAAGTTGTCGAGTAAATATAAACAGTGGAGATTTTCCCTGATTCTGCGATTCAAACAAAATCTCGGGGGCTACTGACATAGGCATACCCAATGGGCTGCCGAATATGGTACCCGGGGTTTATTGAAGGCCCACGACCCGAAGTATAAGGAGAATCGGAAGCCCAAGTTGTTACTAAGGAAAGCTAGAGTTGTAATAGGAGTTGTTATTTGTAATCTTGCGGGATGGGTTGGAAACCCTCCCGGACTCTGTAAACTTGTGTATCACGAATCCCTCGGCTCCGCCTCCTATATAAGGGGGAGTCGAGGGACAAAGAGGGGATCGAATCTGCTGTCAACATAACCCTAGTTTTTACATTGTTGAGCACTTTTCGGCTGAAACCTTCGAGATCTACTTGCCCTCTACGTCTAACGAAACCCTAGTCTACAATCCGTAGGCATTGACAAGTTAATCCCCTGTCACCCGTCGCAATATCACACTTTGTTGGGACAACCAGCATATGCCAGGTTTATGGCGGTACCACACTACACGTATCTGTTGTGGAGGTTACCTGGACCTAAGGGACCAATCACGGTCAAAGGAAGTTTCGCGTTAGCTGATAAATGCGACAAGGATTTTCATCGACTGTCAGAAACTTTCGGGATGCAAGCAGAATATATGGCGTCAAGGCTCACAACTGACTATGATGTGTTGCCAGATGCAGGAAGGCCACTAAGGGAGCCAACCTTCAACACTACTAAGGACTCCAAGGAGGTGCAGATTCACCCGACAGATCCAAAGAAAACGACGTCCATTGCAACAAACATGGACCTCGCATAGGAAAGCGCGCTCGTCGAGTTCCTCCGTGAGCACTGGAAAATCTCCGCATGGTGTCCAACTGACATGCCAGGAGTACCCAGGAACTTGCCGAGCACCACCTAAACTTGGATCCAATAGCGAGACCAATCAAACAACGTTATGCGTTCTGAACCAAACCGCAAAGTCATGTCACAGAGATTGATCGACTCGTGAGAAGCTGATTTTATCAAAGAGCTACATACAGAGGCCACGTGGGTAGCTAACCCAGTATTGGTCCCGAAGAAAAACACGAAAGTCCTTCGCATGTGTGTCGACTTTACGTGTCTCAATAAACACTGTCCAAAGGATCACTTTCCCCTCCCAAGGATCGATCAAATCATCGACTCCACGGCAGGATGTGAACGTCTTTCCTTCCTGGACGCATACTCTGGTTATAACCAGATCAGATTAAAAGAAGACGACGAAGTCAAGACAGCGTTCATAACACCTTATGGCGTGTTCTGCTACAGAACAATGCCTTTTGGTCTGAAAAACGCGGGAGCAACATATCAGCGGATGATGCAGAAATGCTTGGCAACACAGATTGGGAAAAACGTACAAGTGTATATTGACGATGTCGTCATAACATCAAAAAAGGGGACAACATTGATCGAGGATTTAAAGGAAACTTTCGACAACCTTGACAAGTTTTGCCTCAAACTCAACCCGACAAAGTGCTCTTTCGGTGTCCCTGCAGGAGAACTTCTCGGGTTCCTAGTATCAGCAAGAGGGATCGAGGCCAATCCAGAGAAAATCCAAGCCATCGTAACGATGAGAAAGCCAACAAAGTTGAAAGAAATACAACAGTTGACTGGGCGAGTCGCAGCTTTAAGTAGATTCGTCGCCAGGCTAGGAGAGAAGGCATAACCGTTCTACGCGTTAATCAAACAAGGAGAGAAGTTTCAATGGAACGAAGAAGCGGACAAGGCTTTCGAGGATCTCAAGCGCACAATCTCGACACCACCAATCTTGGTGGCGCCCAAAGAGAAGGAACCCTCTTACATTGCAGCCACACTCGTGGTCAAGACAGCTCTCGTAGTTGAAAGTGAGGAAGAAGGAAAACTCCATGGAGTACAGAGGCTAGTATATTTCATCGCTGAAGTACTATCGCCTTTCAAACAGCGGCACCAAGTAAGCCAGTATATGGAGTGTTTACAATAGCAAGAAAGTTGCGACACTATTTTTCGGCACATCCGATAATAGTGGTCAATGAGGCGCCTTTATCCAATATATTAAACAATCCAGAAGCTACGGGTCGTGTCTCCCTTTGGGGAATAGAGCTTTCCCCTCGGGATATCACGTACGAAAAAACAAAAGCAATAAATTTGCAAATTCTACCAGACTTCGTCGCAGAGTGGATGGAGCTACAAAATACGGGACCACCAGATCTATCGAGAACCTGGACTATGAACTTCGACGGGTCCAAGAGATTAGAGGGAGCTGGAGCAGGCGTGATACTGATATCACCTGAAGGCGACAAATTAAAGTATGTCTTACGGATGACGTTCCCAAACGCATCTAACAATGAGGCAGAATACGAAGCTCTCATACACGGGATGAAGATGGCGAAGGCTTGTGGTGCAACCCGACTAAAAATCTTTGGTGACTCACAATTGGTGGCCCAGCAGGTCATGAATCAGTGCGATGCAGTCAACGAAAGTATGATAGCATACAAGGAAGTGTATAACGAGCTGGAGAAATTGTTTGATGGATGCGAGGTAAACCACATCAGCAGGCTAAGTAATGATGAAGCCGATGTTCTTGCAAACATTGGGTCGCAGTGTCTCGCGATTCCACCAGGCGTGTTCTGGGAGGAGATAACAGAGAGATCTACAAAGCCGAAAAACCCAAAGAAGAAGGAGAAGGACGAGAAACCATCGGGGGCTACGAAAGAAGCACTAGAAGAAGAAGAGGAACAGGATGTAGTAATGATGGTGCAAATTCCTTGGATGCAGGCATACATATCATACATCTTAAGAAAAACAATACCCGACGATCCAGTTGAAGCAAGGCGAGTTATTAGACGATCCAAAGCTTTCACTGTAGTCAAAGGGGAGTTGTACAAGCGAAGTATTTCGGGTGTGCTACAAAGGTGCGTGACACCCGAAGAAGGAAGGATAATTCTGAAGGACGTCCACGAGGGAATATGTGGTCATCATGCAAGCAGTCGAGCTATCGCGGCCAAGGTTTTCAGAGCAGGATTTTATTGGTTGACAGCAATCGAGGATGCGAAGGAGATAGTACAAACTTGCGACGCGTGCGAGATTTGCCGCAAGGCCTCTTTCTCCCAAAGAGTTGATGCCAATACTGCTGCATACATCCGTAAGTAACTTAGTGCAACATGGCAAATTTCACAGAGGAATCAGCAAAGAAAAGAAATCTTCTCTTCTCTGGGTAACTGGATCGCCCCGGCAGCGTGGTTTAATGAGCGGAAAACCACAAAAAGCACAGGCTCTGTGCAGGAAATAGCGGTCCGAAAAAAACGTATACCCTATGATACAAGGAATCATTGACTTACACCACGATCTCTTTTTCTTCTTGTTATGCTTCACTTTGATTTTGATTTATTTGATGGAATCGTCCTCCGGGCAGAAACGGGGAAGAATCTCTTCTGTCGTAGAGGCCTCGTCGAGTGCTTCCGCTACGCCAGGAGATGAGGATCCTCGAAAAAAAAAAGTTAGACGTCAAGACGCCGATGGCAAAGATGGGTTTCGGTCAGAGCCGCCCATAAATGGGGCGCAACCTGGAATACCCTCCATTTCTTTCTTAAGGAAAAGAATTCAATCTGTTCTGAGATCCTGTCGAAATCGTAAGCTGCACGAAACCCTGTTGGAATCAATTTACGAGGATCTTCACCTTGAAACGGCGAGCGCCGAAAAGCGGGTCAAAATCTTCGTGAAAAGCATTGTCTTTCGATTTGGAGTACCTCATAGCATCGTCACGGACAATGGCAGTAATTTCACATCCCAGGAATTCAAGGCATACTGTGCAGAGGTGGGCATCAAATTGCACTTCGCGCGCCGCACCCGCACCAACGGCCAAGTCGGGAAAGCCAATGGTATCATCTGCATTGGCATTAAGAAGCGCTTGTTAGGACCATTGGAAAAAGCTCGACATACCCGCCGAGGAGTTGCCAAGTGTTATGGAGCATCCGAACAACACCAAATACAAAAACACAGGAGACTCTGTTTTTTCTGGTCCATGGAGCTGAGGCAGTACTACCGATAGAAATAGAGCATGATTCTCCAAGAGTCACGGAATACGGTGAAGAAGCTCCCAGAAAAGCATTGGAAGACGATGTCGATGCACTTGATGAGGCTCGAGACGAAGTGTTATCACGGGTCGCTAAGTACCAGCAAGATATGAAAAACTACCACAGTCGACGTTTGCGACCAAGATCTTTTCAGGTTGGAGACTTAGTTCTGCGGCTCAATCAAAAAAGCCATGAAAAACTCGAGTCGCCGTGGCTTGGACCTTACATCGTCACAGAAGTAATCGAGGGAGGAGCATACATGATAAAGGACAAGAAGTCAGGAGCTGTCGAGCCAAATCCTTGGAACGTGGCACACCTCAGGCGTTTCTACGCCTAGAGTCGAAATATAGTCCTCCTTGTAAAACTACAATGTACTGAAACGCCCGCGAGTTTTCAGACGCACTCTTTTCCTTTTTCAGGGCACCGAGTGGGGCTGGAAAAGGTTTTTAATGAGGCGGACTCGCGGTGCTGCAATATAATAAATATAGTGGAGATATACATCTTTTCCTTCGACATGCTCGGGGGCTTGCGCCCAGAAGTCACAATATATATATATACAATGCCGACGAAATACAACATGCAAAAAATATTTCGCCTTGGTGCAAAGCACCTCGCCAAATAAAAAGACGGTACAAAATAGTGATCAACAAAAAAGCTTGGGGGCTAATACCCGCAAAAATAGTACACTCAATATAATTTATCTTGCCTTGGTTCAACCTCGCATATACAATAGAGAAAACCGCCACCAAAAACGCTCGGGGGCTTGATGAGGAAAAATAAAAATATTTCGTGGCTTTACAATATAGATTATGTTTACAACATACAATATGCAACTCATGAGAAAAGTCGACAAGTTAAAAAAGAGACTCTCAATTGCTGCCTAGTATATCATCTATGGTCATCCGTTCATTATTTGCAGTACGAGTACTATGTTCAGCATAGCTGCCCTTCACGAAGAACTCAGCGTCCATCCGAAGAAGTTCATCCATCATCTCTTCTGCGACAGGGGTCACAATGTCATCAATTTTGCCAATGTTCCTCTTCCTTTTCACCATCTTGGCCAGACACTTGGCAACAATTCGACTCATGTCTAACTTGGGATAGCAGATTTGTATCATCATCATAGCAAATCTGGCGCCGGCAGATAGTTGGGCCCGCACAAATCCATGGATTCGAGGTGCATCCCGAAATTTATCCATCAGATCAGGAAGGGTTTCCGGCATCTTATTGCGCGGGAACATGGTGCTGTAAACTAAGGACAATGTCCTTGTACAGAAGTCGAGGAAATCACGGACCTGACCCGCACGATCTCGAAATCCGACGATTTGGCGGGTACGTTCAGGCGTAACCCAAAAATTGGAGCCATGTTCTTCGGCAAGTTTGAGAAGCACATTGGATCGGGCTTCATCACGTTGATCCTCGGCAGCGGTATCCAAAAATGAACCTGTTTCAGTGGAAAAATCAGTAAGGAAGGAAGAACAACAAGAACAACATCAAGCACGGTCGAGTGAATGGAGTATACCTGTCATATCCAAGCTGGAATCATTCATCAGTTGGAGCATGTAATTCTCTCGAGAAGAAGCTTCGGCAGCCTCCTTAATCGCGGCCTCTTTTACAGCTAGAGCATCCTGAGCTTGCTGAAGCGCAATTTTTTCCCTCTCCAGCGATTTTCGAGACTGCTCCATTGTCATAAGCACTTGCTTCTTCATCGACTGGAGTTGTTGGCGAAGTTCTTCCAAATCTTGTGCCGAACCCTTACTCGAGGAATCCTCATTAATTTCATCAGCAACAGGTGTTTTCTTCAAACGGGACGAAGAAGGAAAAGCATCGGAAGGACGAGGAGTTGAAGTGTAGTTATCAAATACCAACTGGAAATAAAAGTGCGACATCAATCATCAAGCAAAATAGATTTCCATTGATCTTCAAAGTATTTACATAGCTCTCGCAAGAGTTGGGATCCTAGTAAACCAACAGTGCGCTGTCGCAAACTACATCTATGGCGACAGACGTCAAAAGAGAAAAGAAAGAAAAGGCAGGCAAGACGGTCTACTTGACCTCTGGCTTGGAAGAGCTTGGAGCAGGAGTTGGTTTGCATCCGAGGTAGGCAAGGATTTTCTTTGAATTTGGCTTGGCAGCCTTAATCAGCGACTGCCACCTCTTCGTCTCCATCTCCTTTACGTCGCCAACTCTTGCCCAGTCGACATCTTGCTGGCTGTCGGCGATCAAGGCGATAGTGCCTTCAATGCCAACTTTCAAGCCTTCCTGGCGAAGTTTGAGCCCAAGATCTTCTTGGGACTTGAAGCATTTGGCGAGAGCAGCAAAAGGCGTGGGTTCTTCCTTCTTCGGGAAGAAGTAAGGAAATAGCTGTGACAGACCTGCTCTGGCATCGGCAAGACCTTCACGCGCCTCATCTCCGTGGATTTCCAGGAGGGAAAGAGCGTCGAGAAGGCAATCACCTTCAGGGTTATCCAGTTCATAATCTTGCTGCGTCCTCCCTAAGTGAGTCACAAAAAAGTTTGTCAGAAGCGAGACAAGAAGAATTTGATGATCCGAAAAATAGAAGAGATATGAGTACTTACTAACAAAACGTCGACTCTGCGACTCCAAGCGAGCAACAATTTCTGTCTCACGAGCAGATTGCTGAGCTATATTTTCGCTCAAAGAAGTTTCCGCGTCGTGAAGTCTTTTTCGAAGACCTTCGACGGCGGCAGCATCTGCTTCAGCTTTCTGGCGAGCTTTTTCTCTTTGCTCTAACTTGATAGCAAGAGCGTCAGCACGTTTGTTGGATTCCGCAAGATTTTCTGGCATAATCAACGACAGTAAAAAGTTATGACAAAATAGTGGAGTATATTTAGCAAAGGAGGCAGATAAAAAAGTACCTTCAAGCTTCTTGGCATGGTCACGGTACCCGACGAATTGGGTACCGAGGCGAATAAACTCCTTCATCAAAGGCTGAAGAGAAGACCAAAAGAAAAAGAGAAGTCAATATAGGAAGAGAAAGTTCGACAACACCTAGCAAGAAACAAAGGGGAGTTGAAAGTACTGAAATGCTCGGAAAAAGAAGAGTGAAAAACTTACATCATCCAATGAAGGAGTCGTGGAACTACCAGCCAACAGGAGAGGCTCCTTGGCTGGTTCTACCCTAGCTCTCTTTGGTGAAGAGGCTCGGGGGCTCGCAGCTGGAGTTGGATGCTCTGTGTCTTGTTGAGGAGGCGAAGTTTCGTCCCCATCAGGTTGAGCTTCAGAGACAACTAAAGTACGAGACGTGCTCGTTCGAGCAGTCGCGTCAATAGGTGTATTTTCATCCTCGTCGCCACTACAGCAAATAAAGCGACAAGATAAGAAACAATATAGACAAAGTATCGAGAACAAACAATATAGAGCAGCAAGAACTTACGAGCTGACAAGAGCATCTTCATAAGGATTGAAAGTTTTCCTTCCAGCATCAGGAACAACTTCTTCGGCACGCGAAGCGCCGGCTTTGGAGGTGCCGGAATCGACAACTTCATCCCTTTTTCTCTTGTTCTTTGGAGAAGCAGCTGGGGGAGGAGAGTGTGTCGATGCGGTAGCCTCGGTTTCAACTTCCTTTTCAGAGGATGCCGCGGATTTTCGAGAACCCGCGATTTCACTCTCAGGGCGAGAAGTACCCTGGTTGTCGTCGGTGAGCGAGCGAGGAGGAGGAGCGCGCGTGTACAACTCCTGTTCTCACTCACTTAGTAGTGGTGGAACAACCCACCTTATAAGGTGATCTAACTTCCTCTCAACTTTCAATGTGGGACTAAACTTCACACCTCTTGCCACTCCCTAGTGAGCTGCCACCAACTTGGGCTCAAACTCACATGGGCTACCACAATGTGGGCTTTGAGATTTATAGGGAAATCTGAAATCTAATGTGGGCCACTAAAAGTGGACACAATATTTCAACAGATGCAGCTACTGGGTTTGTGCAGCCTTCGTGCGTGGATGTGTCGGTCACGCGTGGAACAACTTCAAAAGAAGAGAAACCGCCACGCCCACTTCATCGACTCATCCACTACGGCTGCATCGAGGCTATTTAAGGGGCACCTAGACCTCTGCCATTCTCACAGTACCCCGGTGTCACTTTCATGCGCCCTCCCACCGTGCCCGAGAGGAAGTTCCCGGCGAGCATCATCGTCGACAACTAGCTCCAGGTGTGGGCTATCTCAAGGTGGAGGGGCGCGGAGGAGCTAGCTCGCTTCTTCCTTCACTGCGGCTACCACCACCTCAACCTCCCTCGGGCCAGGTGATACGTCCCAAACGTATCTATAATTTATTATGTTCCATGCTACTTTTATGATGATACTCACATGTTTTATACACATTATATGTCATTATTATGCATTTTCCGGCACTAACCTATTGACGAGATGCCGAAGAGCCAGTTGCTTCTGCTATTTTTGGTTTCAGAAATCCTAGTAAGGAAATATTCTCGGAATTGGACGAAATCAACGCCCAGGGGCCTATTTTTGCACGAAGCTTCCAAAAGTCCGAGGGAGAGACGAAGTGGGGCCACGAGGCGCCGCCACAACAGGGCGGCGCGCCAGTGCTGGCCGCGCTGCCCGCGTGTGGGGCCCTCGTGTGGCCCCGACCTGCCTCCTTCCGCTCTACTTAAAGCCTCCGTCGCGAAACCCCCAGCACGAGAGCCACGATACGGAAAACCTTCCAGAGATGCAGCCGCCGCCAATTCCATCTCTCGGGATTGGAGATCGCCTCCGGCACCCTACCGAGAGGGGAATCATCTCCCGAGGTCTCTTCATCGCCATGATCGCCTCCGGATTGATGTGTGAGTAGTTCACCCCCGGACCATGGGTCCATAGCAGTAGCTAGATGGTTGTCTTCTCCTCATTGTGCTATCATGTTAGATCTTGTGAGCTGCCTATCATGATCAAGATCATCTATTTGTAATCCTACATATTGTGTTTGTTGGGATCCGATGAATATTGAATACTATGTCAAGTTGATTATCAATCTATCATATATGTTGTTTATGTTCTTGCATGCTCTCCGTTGCTAGTAGAGGCTCTGGCCAAGTTGATACTTGTGACTCCAAGAGGGAGTATTTATGCTCGATAGTGGGTTGATGCCTCCATTAAATCTGGGACAGTGACAGAAAGTTCTAAGGTTGTGGATGTGCTGTTGCCACTAGGGATAAAACATCGATGCTTTGTCTAAGGATATTTGTGTTGATTACATTACGCACCATACTTAATGCAATTGTCTGTTGTTTACAACTTAATGCCGGAAGGGGTTCGGATGATAACCTGAAAGTGGACTTTTTAGGCATAGATGCATGCTGGATGGCGGTCTATGTACTTTGTCGTAATGCCCCGATTAAATCTCATAGTACTCATCATGATATTTGTATGTGCATTGTTATGCCTTCTTTATTTGTCAATTGCCCAACTGTAATTTGTTCACCCAACATCTGTTATCTTATGGGAGAGACACCACTAGTGAACTGTGGACCCCGTTCCTATTCTTTACATCCTGAAATACAATCTACTGCAATACTTGTTCACAGTTCTTCGCAAACAATCATCTTCCACACAATACGGTTAATCCTTTGTTCACAACAAGCCGGTGAGATTGACAACCTCACTGTTACGTTGGGGCAAAGTACTTTGGTTGTGTTGTGCAGGTTCCACGTTGGCGCCGAATCCTGGTGTTGCGCCGCACTACACTCCTCCGCCATCAACCTTCAACGTGGTTCTTGACTCCTACTGGTTCGATTAAACCTTGGTTTCTTACTGAGGGAAACTTGCTACTATGCGCATCACACCTTCCTCTTGGGGTTCCCAACGGACGTGTCAACTACACGCATCAAGCAAATTTCTGGCATCGTTGCCGGGGAGATCAAGACACGCTGCAAGGGGAGTCTCCACTTCCAATCTCTTTACTTTGTTTTTGTCTTGCTTTATTTTATTTACTACTTTGTTTGCTGCACTAAAACAAAACACAAAAAAATTAGTTGCTAGCTTTACTTTATTTACTATCTTGTTTGCGTTCTCTATATTAAAAACACAAAAAAATTAGTTACTTGCATTTACTTTATTTAGTTTGCTTTATTTACTACTGCTAAAATGGGTACTGTTGAGAGTACTAAGTTGTGTGACTTCACAAACACTAATAATAATGATTTCCTATGCACACCTATTGCTCCACCTGCTACTACAGCAGAATTCTTTGAAATTAAACCTGCTTTACTGAATCTTGTCATGAGAGAGCAATTTTCTGGTGTTAGTTCTGATGATGCTGCTGCTCATCTTAATAATTTTGTTAAACTATGTGAAATGCAAAAGTATAAGGATGTAGATGGTGATATTATAAAACTTAAATTGTTTCCTTTCTCCTTAAGAGGAAGAGCTAAAGATTGGTTGCTATCTCTGCCTAGAAATAGTATTGATTCTTGGACTAAATGTAAAGATGCTTTTATTGGTAGATATTATCCTCCTGCTAAAATTATATCTTTGAGAAGTAGCATAATGAATTTTAAGAAATTGGATAATGAATATGTTGCTCAAGCATGGGAGAGAATGAAGTTACCTTATGATTCTATTATTAGAACAAATTATGATGTTGATGCTTCGTCTCTTGATGTTACTTGATTCACACTTTCTGCGCCTAGCTGAAAGGCGTTAAAGAAAAGCGCTTATGGGAGACAACCCATGTTTTTACTACAGTACTTTGTTTTATATTTGAGTCTTGGAAGTTTTTACTACTGTAGCAACCTCTCGTTATCTTTATTTTATTGCATTTTTGTGCCAAGTAAAGTCTTTGATAGTAAAGCCAATACTAGATTTGGATTACGCAGAAACAGATTTCTTGCAGTCACGAATCTGGGCAGAATTCTCTAGGTAACTCAGAAAAATCTGCAAATTTACGTGCGTGATCCTCAGATGTACGCAACTTTCATTCAATTTGGGCATTTTCATCTGAGTAAGTCTGGTGCCACTTTAAAATTCGTCTTTACGGACTGTTCTGTTTTGACAGATTCTGCCTTTTATTTCGCATTGCCTGTTTTGCTATGTTTGATGGATTTCTTTGTTCCATTAACTTTCAGTAGCTTTGTGCAATGTCCAGAAGTATTAAGAATGATTATGTCACCTCTGAATATATGAATTATGCACTGACCCTCTAATGAGTTTGTTTCGAGTTTGGTGTGGAGGAAGTTTTCAAGGGTCAAGAGAGGAGGATGATACAATATGATCAAGAAGAGTGAAAAGTCAAAGCTTGGGGATGCCCCCGTGGTTCATCCCTGCATATTTTAAGAAGACCCAAGCGTCTAAGCTTGGGGATGCCCAAGGCATCACCTTCTTCATCGACAACATTATCAGGTTCCTCTAGTGAAACTATATTTTTATTCCATCACATCTTATGTGCTTTACTTGGAGCGTCTGTTTGTTTTTGTTTTTGTTTTTGTTTGAATAAAATTGGATCCCACGATCCTTTATATTGGAGATATTACGCTCCGCTGTTTCGTATGAACACATGTGTTCTTAGCTTTATTCTTAAATGTTCATTGTGAAAGTCATTGATATATGGTTGGAAACGGAAAATGCCGCATGTGGTAAATGGGTTAATGTCTTGAATAATGTGATACTTGGCAATTTTTGTGCTCATATAGATCTTGTTTAAGCTCTTGCATCATGTACCTTGTACCCATTAATGAATAACTACATAGAGCATGTTAAAATTTGGTTTGCATGATTGTTCTCTCTAAGTCTAGATATTTTCTGGTTGAGGTGTTTGAACAACAAGGAGACGATGTAAAGTCTTATAATGCTTACAATATGTTTATATGTGAGTCTTGCTGCACCATTTCATACTTGAGTTTGCTTCAAACAACCTTGCTAGCCTAGCCTTGTATTGAGAGGGATTCTTCTCGTGCATCCAAATCTTTGAGCCAATAACCATGCCATTTGTGTCCACCATACCTACCTACCACATGGTATTTCCCCGCCATTCCAAAGTACATTACTTGAGTGCTACCTTTAAAATTTCTATTCTTTACCTTTACAATATATAGCTCATGGGACAAAATAGCTTAAAAACTATCGTGGTGAAGAATATGTACTTATGTGTCTTATTTCTTAGTAAGTTGCTTGTTGAGCGGTAACCATGTTTTCTGGGGACGCCATCAACTCTTTTACCTTTGTTGAATATCACGTGAGTTGCTATGCATGTTCGTCTTGTCTGAAGTAAGGGCGGTTTTCACAATCAAATGGTTTGAGTATGCATACTATTAGAGAAGAACATTGAGCCGCTAACTAAAGCCATGATTCATGGTGGAAGTTTCAGTTTGGACATAAAACCTCAATCTCTTATGAGAATATTACCTGTTGTTGAATGCTTAAGCATTAAAAGAGGAGTCCATTATTTGTTGTCTATGTTGTCCCAGTATGGGTGTCTAAGTTGAGAATGATCAAAAGCGAGAAATCCAATGCGAACCTTCTCCTTAGACCCTTGTACAGGCGGCATAGAGGTACCCCTTTGTGACACTTGGTTGAAACATATGTTATGCAATGATAATCCGTGTTAACCCAAGCTAATTAGGACAAGGTGCGGGCACTATTAGTATACTATGCATGAGGCTTGCAACTTATAAGATATCTTATACATAACTCATATGATTTATTACTACCGTTGACAAAATTGTTTCTTGTTTTCAAAATGAAAGCTCTAGCACAAATATAGTAATCAATGCTTCCCTCTGCGAAGGGCCTATCTTCTACTTTATTGTTGAGTCAGTTTACCTATTCTTTCTATCTTAGAAGCAAACACTTGTATCAACTGTGTGCATTGATTCTTACATGTTTACCTATTGCACTTGTTATATTACTTTGTGTTGACAATTATCCATGAGATATACATGTTGAAGTTGAAAGCAACCGCTGAAACTTATATCTTCCTTTGTGTTGTTTCAAAGCTTTCTACTAAGAACTTATTGCTTATGAGTTAACTGTTATGCAAGTCTTATTGATGCTTGTCTTGAAAGTATTATTCATGAAAAGTCTTTGCTATATGATTCATTTGTTTACTCATTATCTTCATCATTGCTTCGAATCGCTGCATTCATCTCATGTGCTTTACAATAGTATTGATCAAGATTATGATAGCATGTCACTTCAGAAATTATCTTTGTTATCGTTTACCTACTCGAGGCGAGTAGGAACTAAGCTTGGGGATGCTTGATACGTCCCAAATGTATCTATAATTTCTTATGTTCCATGCTACTTTTATGATGATACTCACATGTTTTATACACATTATATGTCATTATTATGCATTTTCCGGCACTAACCTATTGACGAGATGCCGAAGAGCCAGTTGATGTTTTCTGCTGTTTTTGGTTTCAGAAATCCTAGTAAGGAAATATTCTCGGAATTGGACGAAATCAACGACCAGGGGCCTATTTTTGCACGAAGCTTCCAGAAGTCTGAGGGAGAGACGAAGTGGGGCCACGAGGCGCCGCCACAACAGGGCGGCGCGGCCCAGGCCTTGGCCGCGCCGGCCTGGCGTGTGGGGCCCTCGTGTGGCCCCCTGACCTGCCCTTCCGCCTACTTAAAGCCTCCGTCGCGAAACCCCCCGAGAGCCATGATACGGAAAACCTTCCAGACGCAGCCGCCAATCCCATCTCGGGGATTCAGAGATCGCCTCCGCACCGCCGGGAGAGGGAATCATCTCCGGAGGTCTCTTCATCGCCATGATCGCCTCCGGATCGATGTGTGAGTAGTCCACCCCTGGACCATGGGTCCATAGCAGTAGCTAGATGGTTGTCTTCTCCTCATTGTGCTATCATGTTAGATCTTGTGAGCTGCCTATCATGATCAAGATCATCTATTTGTAATCCTACATGTTGTGTTTGTTGGGATCCGATGAATATTGAATACTATGTCAAGTTGATTATCAATCTATCATATATGTTGTTTATGTTCTTGCATGCTCTCCGTTGCTAGTAGAGGCTCTGGCCAAGTTGATACTTGTGACTCCAAGAGGGAGTATTTATGCTCGATAGTGGGTTCATGCCTCCATTAAATCTGGGACAGTGACAGAAAGTTCTAAGGTTGTGGATGTGTTGTTGCCACTAGAGATAAAACATCGATGCTTTGTCTAAGGATATTTGTGTTGATTACATTACGCACCATACTTAATGCAATTGTCTGTTGTTTACAACTTAATACTGGAAGGGGTTCGGATGATAACTGAAGGTGGACTTTTTAGGCATAGATGCATGCTGGATGGCGGTCTATGTACTTTGTCGTAATGCCCTGATTAAATCTCATAGTACTCATCATGATATTTGTATGTGCATTGTTATGCCTTCTTTATTTTTCAATTGCCCAACTGTAATTTGTTCACCCAACATCTGTTATCTTATGGGAGAGACACCACTAGTGAACTGTGGATCCCGGTCCTATTTTTTACATCTGAAATACAATCTACTGCAATACTTGTTCTTTACTGTTCTTCACAAACAATCATCTTCCACACAATACGGTTAATCCTTTGTTCACAGCAAGCCGGTGAGATTGACAACCTCACTGTTACGTTGGGGCAAAGTACTTTGGTTGTGTTATGTGCAGGTTCCACGTTGGGAATCTCTGGTGTTGCGCCGCACTACACTCCTCCGCCATCAACCTTCAACGTGCTTATTGACTCCTACTGGTTCGATTGAACCTTGGTTTCTTACTGAGGGAAACTTGCTACTGTGCGTATCACACCTTCCTCTTGGGGTTCCCAACGGACGTGTCAACTACACGCATCACCAGGCCGCGCATGTTCCACCTCGACCAGCACTACAACGACACCACCAACTCACCCACCGGCCTCGTTGTCACTTTCAACCCCCAGAGATGCGGCCTTTCTCCTCAGCCAAGTGTTCTGGTGTGGATGCGAGTTCATCACATTCACGACCTACAACGTGTTCACGAACTTCCACTACATCTTCCCCCGCGCCAACGACATGCACTCCCTCCCCTACCAGCTGCCGGAGGACGACGAGTGAGGAGCCAAGGAGGGTTGGGCCAAGGAGCGGCCGGCCGGAGTCAAGGGGCGCCCAGAGTCAAGACGGCGTTGTCTTTATGTTTATCTAGTTTTTATCTATGTAATGGTGTCGTGTTTATCGTTTTGTGTCGTGTCAGTGGACTGGGTTCCTATGGTATTTTATCTATGTGTGTTATCGAGACATGTAAGGTTGCTAATATCGTATCTTATTAATCTATGTGGTTTTAGTTCGTGCAAAAATCTAAGTCTATATTTTGTGCACGTTCCATAAGTTTCCTTTTAATTTTCCCTAAAATAATACGCGCCGAATTCATCTTCTTATTATAATACGTGTCAGATTCTATCAAAAATTTAAGGCGCAATGACCCTTTATCAATTTTGTGCATAAGAAAACAAAGGTAATTATAGGTGCAATGACCAAGAAATTTAAAGCACAATTTTAGGTTGACCCATTCTATTTTCTACGGTACCCAAAACCATGGGTATGCCCACAAGAAAAGGGATGTGCCACAATTCCGAAAGCGGCCTAGTGCAAAAGCTCGAAAACATTCTCGGTGAAACTACATAAGTGCATAAAGCAACGAGAATATGGCACTATAAATGGAACTAGGAAATTTTAAAATGATACCCTAAATAAGCATTGTGCAAAAAGCTCAAAATGAGTGAAACTCGGCCTTGCTACAAGTGTTGCCTGCCTACTAGCATTTTTTTTGAATTTGTAAGTATTTTTTAACGGGTCTTCCTACAATTGCTTCCTGCCTACTAGCTTTTTTTTTTTCAGATTTGTATGTATATGTTAATGGGCCTGGCTACGTAGCCTGGCTCATTTCTATTTAGGCCTGGCTTTTTCTACTACTCGTCTTGAAACATAATTTTTTTTCTTTTGTTAACACTGAACTTTGCACAAAACTGACAAAATTTGGCCAAAATCATGCTACATTTTACTCAACATCCATTTCAGTACGATTACAAAGCATGCCAAATGTTACACCAACACTGATTGCGTTGTCTAACGACTAATTATCATGAGATAAACAAATCCGAGAGCAATTACACAACAATAGAACATTCCGGCCATGAATTCCATCGGAAGCAGCCCTGCCCTGCGGCTCCACCGGCTGCGGCAAATCGAGCTCCTGAATTGGGGCGACATCAGGCTGAATCATCTCGATGTACTCATCATGCCACTCGAAATGCCAACATTTTGGCAGAATCTGATATGGCAGAGAGCACAGAACCCAATTCAAACTCAGATACAAAATCCCAAATCGAATCTCAAATCCCAAATCGAATCCCACATTTTGAACGAAAACACGAAATTGGAGCCAGAAGAACTCAAATCTCACCTTCCACCGCTCTGGCTTGCTCTCACACTTCACAAATTGGCGGCCAAGGTTACCATTCAAGTCGGTCGCTGTGACCAGCCGCTTCAGCATGGGCGCGGTACGCGGGCAATCAGGGCACCTGGTCATGGGCACCGGCCCATACTTAGGCCATTCCGGCGGGATGATGTTGCCGAGCTCGACATCGATGGTCGGCGTTGTCGCGCTTCGTCGCTGGAGAAGGAGAAGAAGAAAAGGGTGGGGATGGCGGCGGCATCGCGGGAGGTCTCGGGCGTGGGATCTATACGGTGGATCTTTTCTACAACAGAGTGGGACCCAAGACATGAGGTGGAAAAGAGGTGGATCCCGCGCACACAAGACAACGGTCCACGTGCTGAGGTGGATGCGTTGTGAGTCCCGCTTATCCCAGGAGCTATTCACCCCGCGTCCGGGAATCGGCTGCCGTTGGTGAAAAGGAAGATCAATCAACCTCCACTCTGCATTCGAGGAGCCGGTATACCGGACTCGCTACTTCGAGGTCTTCTACGCAGCAGGCCTAAGAGCATCTCCACCGGCGCCACCCATAGCGGCCTCGATAGCGATTTGGGGACCGAGGGAAAATAGGCTCGCACCGGCGCACCCCCGCAGTTTTCGAGCCCAATAGAATCGCCGGCAACCCCGTGCCGGCACCTTCGCCAAGGGCGCGAATCGAGCGCGCCGGCGCCTCGCGAGGCTGAAAATTTTGGGCGTGGGAGCCGCCTGTCAGCCACACATCCCAAAAGTCGACGCCTGGGGAGTGGCGGGGCCGATCGCCGACTCATTCAATTTTAACCTAACCGTCGCCACCTCGCGATGGGAGTTATTGGGGCGTAGTGGCGGTGCGTTTCCCCGCACGCGCAACGAACCATCCCATCGTGCCTTGCTCTTTGTGCCGGCGTTAATGAGCGCCACCGCTCCCCCGCCTCTCTCCGGCCTATAAAAAGGACCGCCTCTCATTGTCCCTCTCACACACAAACCCTAGCGCCTCTCTCCCCAACCCTAGCCGCCACCATCTGAAGAGACGACGCCATGTCTGGTCGAGGCCGAGGTCGTGGTCGTGGCCGCGGCAGAGCTGCACGCCGTCACCTGCGACGTTGTCGTCTTCATCATCGGACATGCAGGACGAGGAGAGGACCGTGTTGTTCGAGTTCGTCGTCGTCCTCAAGGGCGACGCACACGCCATCCAGAGGCTGCCAGACACCTTCGCCGACTTTGTCGCTAGCGACGGGCGCTCGGGCTCGCTGCATCTGCGGGAGGCTGCCTATGGCTGCTGTCGGTGGATCGTCGACGTGATCTACGATGCGCGCGGCAAGATGTACCTCCACATCGGCTGGGAGAAGTTCGCGCGCTACCACCGCCTCGAAGACGGCTTCGTGCTCATGTTCTCCTACTTTGGTGAGAGGGACATGAGCGTCAAGATGTTCGACGAGACGCGCTTCCGCTGCCACTACCACGGCGACAGTGCCGAGGAGGACGACGACTGAGTGTTATTTCTTCGCAGCGAATATCGGCACGCATGTTTTTGGATGTTCTTCCTCGAAAGAACCAACAGGGGCACCCTCGCAAGCTGGATTTTCTAATTTGGGTGACTGAGTGTGCCCTCGAGTGTTCTTTTTTGGCAGCGAACACACGAAACCTGCGATGACCGGCCTAGTTAGGTTTATTTTTTTGCAATGTTTTATATTTGTGTCAACCATGGTTCAAACTATGTATTAGTTTGTAGAAAACCATATTCCAAACTATATCTTTGATACGGTGATACGTCCCAAACGTATCTATAATTTCTTATGTTCCATGCTACTTTTATGATGATACTCACATGTTGTATACACATTATATGTCGTTATTACGTATTTTCCGGCACTAACCTATTGACGAGATGCCGAAGAGCCAGTTGTCAAGTCTTGTTTTTGGTTTCAGAAATCCTAGTAAGGAAATATTCTCGGAATTGGACGAAATCAACGCCCAGGGTCCTATTTTCACACGAAGCTTCCAGAAGACCGAAGAGGATAAGAAGTGGGGCCATGAGGCGGCCACACGCTAGGGTGGCGCGGCCTGGGCCTTGGCCGCGCCGGCCTGTTGTGTGGGGCCCTCGTGTGGCCCCCTGACCTGCTCTTCCGCCTACTTAAAGCCTCCGTCGCGAAACCCCCAGTACCGAGAGCCACGATACGGAAACCTTCCAGAGACGCCGCGCCGCCAATCCCATCTCTGGGATCAGGAGATCGCTCCGGCACCCTGCCGGAGAGGGGAATCATCTCCCTGAGGACTCTTCATCGCCATGATCGCTCCGGATTGATGTGTGAGTAGTTCACCCGGACCATGGGTCCATAGCAGTAGCTAGATGGTCGTCTTCCCTAATTGTGCTATCATGCTCGATTTGTGAGCTGCCTATCATGATCAAGATCGTTTCTTTGTAATCCTACATGTTGTGTTTGTTGGGATCCGATGGATATTGAATACTATGTCAAGTTGATTATCAATCTATCATATATGAGTTTTTTATGTTCTTGCATGCTCTCCGTTGCTAGTAGAGGCTCTGGCCAAGTTGATACTTGTGACTCCAAGAGGGAGTATTTATGCTCGATAGTGGGTTCATGCCTCCATTAAATCTGGGACAGTGACAGAAAGTTCTAAGGTTGTGGATGTGCTGTTGCCACTAGGGATAAAACATCGATGCTTTGTCTAAGGATATTTGTGTTGATTACATTACGCACCATACTTAATGCAATTGTCTGTTGTTTGCAACTTAATACTGGAAGGGGTTCGGATGATAACCTGAAAGTGGACTTTTTAGGCATAGATGCATGCTGGATGGCGGTCTATGTACTTTGTCGTAATGCCCGATTAAATCTCATAGTACTCATCATGATATATGTATGTGCATTGTTATGCCTTCTTTATTTGTCAATTGCCCAACTGTAATTCGTTCACCCAACATGCTATTTATCTTATGGGAGAGACACCGCTAGTGAACTGTGGACCCCGGTCTATTCTTTACATCTGAAATACAATCTACTGCAATACTTGTTTGTTACTGTTCTTCGCAAACAATCATCTTCCACACAATACGGTTAATCCTTTGTTCACAGCAAGCCGGTGAGATTGACAACCTCGCTGTTACGTTGGGGCAAAGTACCTTGGTTTCTTACCGAGGGAAACTTGCTGCTGTGCGCATCACACCTTCCTCTTGGGGTTCCCAATGGACGTGTCAACTACACGCATCAAGCAAATTTCTGGCGCCGTTGCCGGGGACCTGAAGAAAAGTTACACCACAAAGATTTCTATCTCCCACGTCAACTACACGCTGCCAGCTTAAATTTGGCGCCGCTGTTTGGGAGATCAAGACCGCGCAAGGGGAGTTTCCACTTCCAATCTCTTTACTTTATTTTTGTCTTGCTTTATTTTATTTACTACTTTGTTTGCTGCACTAAAACAAAACACAAAAAAATTAGTTGCTAGCTTTACTTTATTTACTGTCTTGTTCTCCATATCAAAAACACAAAAAAATTAGTTACTTGCATTTACTTTATTTACCTCTTGTTTATTTCATCATGTTTCCTCCTAAGTACACTCTAAAAGACATACCGGTAGGCCGAGGGTCTATAATTGGAAGAGATAATATAGAAGATTTTTTCACTCATGTTAGTACCGCTGAAGATTTTGAAGATAGACACTTGGTAGAACTTGCTCCTACTTATGAAATTGCTGCTGCTTCTTTAGTGCACATGTTGGAAACTAAATTTGTTAATCTCAACCCCATAATACAACATATGTTTCTTACACTCTCTGATATGGAGGAAGGAGAAAAGAAAGATTTTGTCTTAGAAACCCTTCTTAAAGAATTTGGTGGTGTAGCAAGAGAGGCTAGAAAGGTCTTTATTAAATACAATATGCTTGGTTCTTACACCAACTTTGCTAGTACCCTTAAAAAGATGGACATTGATAGGATAAAGTACACTAATGATGTTAATGATGTAGGGGATATTAAGACATCAATACCTTGCAAGCTCGCAGGAATGTTCGAGGCACTAGAAAAGAATTATGATTGGATTGTTCCTGAAAATTTGTTTGATGAGAATAGCAAGCCTAAGAGTAATGAAAAGGAGCCTCTGAAACTTACATAGATAAGATAACATGCATTGTTGAGGCAACTCCCAACACCCCTGGTAATGATGTTGATGCTTCATCTCTTGATAACACTTGATTCACACTTTCTGCGCCTAGCTGAAAGGCGTTAAAGAAAAACGCTTATGGGAGACAACCCATGTTTTTACTACACTTTATTTTATATTTGAGTCTTGGAAGTTGTTACTACTGTAGCAACCTCTCCTTATCTTTATTTTATTGCATTGTTGTGGCAAGTAAAGTCTTTGATAGTAAAGCCAATACTAGATTTGGATTACTGCGCAGGAACAGATTTCTTGCTGTCACGAATATGGGCAGAATTCTCTGTAGGTAACTCAGAAAAATCTGCTAATTTACGTGCGTGATCCTCAGATATGTACGCAACTTTCATTCAATTTGGGCATTTTCATCTGAGCAAGTCTGGTGCCATTTTAAAATTCGTCTTTACGGACTGTTCTGTTTTGACAGATTCTGCCTTTTATTTCGCATTGCATGTTTTGCTATGTTTGATGGATTTCTTTGTTCCATTAACTTTCAGTAGCTTTGAGCAATGTCCAGAAGTATTAAGAATGATTATTTCACCTCTGAATATATGAATTATGCACTGACCCTCTAATGAGTTTGTTTCGAGTTTGGTGTGGAGGAAGTTTTCAAGGATCAAGAGAGGAGGATGATACAATATGATCAAGAAGAGTGAAAAGTCTAAGCTTGGGGATGCCCCCGTGGTTCATCCCTGCATATTTGAAGAAGACTCAAGCATCTAAGCTTGGGGATGCCCAAGGCATCCCCTTCTTCATCGACAACATTATCAGGTTCCTCTAATGAAACTATATTTTTATTCAATACATCTTATGTGCTTTGCTTGGAGCGTCTGTTTGCTTTAGTTTTTGTTTTGTTTGAATAAAGTCGGATCCTAGCATTCTTTATATTGGAGATATTACGCTCCGCTGTTTCGTATGAACACATGTGTTCTTAGCTTTATCTTTAATGTTCATTGCGAAAGTTGAACTACCTCATTCATTGATATATGGTTGGAAACGGAAAATGCCGCATGTGGTAAATGGTATAATGTCTTGAATAATGTGATACTTGGCAATTGTTGTGCTCATATAGATCTTGTTTAAGCTCTTGCATCATGTACATTGTACCCATTAATGAATAACTACATAGAGCATGTTAAAATTTGGTTTGCATGATTGTTCTCTCTAAGTCTAGATATTTTCTGGTTGAGGTGTTTGAACAACAAGGAGACGATGTAAAGTCTTATAATGCTTACAATATGTTTATATGTGAGTCTTGCTGCACCATTTCATACTTGAGTTTGCTTCAAACAACCTTGCTAGCCTAGCCTTGTATTGAGAGGGATTCTTCTCGTGCATCCAAATCCTTGAGCCAAAAACTATGCCATTTGTGTCCACCATACCTACCTACCACATGGTATTTCCCCGCCATTCCAAAGTACATTACTTGAGTGCTACCTTTAAAATTTCTATTCTTTACCTTTACAATATATAGCTCATGGGACAAAATAGCTTAAAAACTATCGTGGTGAAGAGTATGTACTTATGTGTCTTATTTCTTAGTAAGTTGCTTGTTGAGCGGTAACCATGTTTTCTGGGGACGCCATCAACTTTTACCTTTGTTGAATATCATGTGAGTTGCTATGCATGTTCGTCTTGTCTGAAGTAAGGGAGATTTTCATGATCAAATGGTTTGAGTATGCATATTGTTAGAGAAGAACATTGGGCCGCTAACTAAAGCCATGAATCATGGTGGAAGTTTCAGTTTGGACATAAAACCTCAATCTCTTATGAGAAATATTAACTGTTGTTGAATGCTTAAGCATTAAAAGAGGAGTCCATTATCTGTTGTCTATGTTGTCCCGGTATGGGTGTCTAAGTTGAGAATGATCAAAAGCGAGAAATCCAATGCGAACCTTCTCCTTAGACCCTTGTACAGGCGGCATAGAGGTACCCCTTTGTGACACTTGGTTGAAACATATGTTATGCAATGATAATCCGTGTTAACCCAAGCTAATTAGGACAAGGTGCGGGCACTATTAGTATACTATGCATGAGGCTTGCAACTTATAAGATATCTTATACATAACTCATATGATTTATTACTACCGTTGACAAAATTGTTTCTTGTTTTCAAAATGAAAGCTCTAGCACAAATATAGTAATCAATGCTTCCCTCTGCGAAGGGCCTATCTTCTACTTTATTGTTGAGTCAGTTTACCTATTCTTTCTATCTTAGAAGCAAACACTTGTATCAACTGTGTGCATTGATTCTTACATGTTTACCTATTGCACTTGTTATATTACTTTGTGTTGACAATTATCCATGAGATATACATGTTGAAGTTGAAAGCAACCGCTGAAACTTATATCTTCCTTTGTGTTGTTTCAAAGCTTTCTACTAAGAACTTATTGCTTATGAGTTAACTGTTATGCAAGTCTTATTGATGCTTGTCTTGAAAGTATTATTCATGAAAAGTCTTTGCTATATGATTCATTTGTTTACTCATTATCTTCATCATTGCTTCGAATCGCTGCATTCATCTCATGTGCTTTAAAATAGTATTGATCAAGATTATGATAGCATGTCACTTCAGAAATTATCTTTGTTATCGTTTACCTACTCGAGGGCGAGTAGGAACTAAGCTTGGGGATGCTTGATACGTCCCAAACGTATCTATAATTTCTTATGTTCCATGCTACTTTTATGATGATACTCACATGTTTTATACACATTATATGTCATTATTATGCATTTTCCGGCACTAACCTATTGACGAGATGCCGAAGAGCCGTTGATGTTTTCTCGCTGTTTTTGGTTTGAAATCCTAGTAAGGAAAAATTCTCGGAATTGGACGAAATCAACGACCAGGGGCCTTTTTGCACGAAGCCAGAAGTCCGAGGGAGAGAAGTGGGGCACGAGGCGCCGCCACAACAGGCGGCGCGGCCTGTGCTGGCCGCCGGCCTGGCGTGTGGGGCCTCGTGTGGCCCCTGACCTGCCCTTCCGCCTACTTAAAGCCTCGTCGCGAAACCCCCCGTACCGAGAGCCATGATACGGAAAACCTTCCAGACGCAGCCGCCGCCAATCCCATCTCGGGGATTCAGGAGATCGCCTCCGGCCCTGCCGGAGAGGGAATCATCTCCCGGAGGTCTCTTCATCGCCATGATCGCCTCCGGATCGATGTGTGAGTAGTCCACCCCCGGACCATGGGTCCATAGCAGTAGCTAGATGGTTGTCTTCTCCTCATTGTGCTATCATGTTAGATCTTGTGAGCTGCCTATCATGATCAAGATCATCTATTTGTAATCCTACATGTTGTGTTTGTTGGGATCCGATGAATATTGAATACTATGTCAAGTTGATTATCAATCTATCATATATGTTGTTTATGTTCTTGCATGCTCTCCGTTGCTAGTAGAGGCTCTGGCCAAGTTGATACTTGTGACTCCAAGAGAGTATTTATGCTCGATAGTGGGTTCATGCCTCCATTAAATCTGGGACAGTGACAGAAAGTTCTAAGGTTGTGGATGTGTGTTGCCACTAGAGATAAAACATCGATGCTTTGTCTAAGGATATTTGTGTTGATTACATTACGCACCATACTTAATGCAATTGTCTGTTGTTTACAACTTAATACCGGAAGGGGTTCGGATGATAACCTGAAGGTGGACTTTTTAGGCATAGATGCATGCTGGATGGCGGTCTATGTACTTTGTCGTAATGCCCTGATTAAATCTCATAGTACTCATCATGATATTTGTATGTGCATTGTTATGCCTTCTTTATTTGTCAATTGCCCAACTGTAATTTGTTCACCCAACATCTGTTATCTTATGGGAGAGACACCACTAGTGAACTGTGGACCCCGGTCCTATTCTTTACATCTGAAATACAATCTACTGCAATACTTGTTCTTTACTGTTCTTCACAAACAATCATCTTCCACACAATACGGTTAATCCTTTGTTCACAGCAAGCCGGTGAGATTGACAACCTCACTGTTACGTTGGGGCAAAGTACTTTGGTTGTGTTGTGCAGGTTCCACGTTGGCGCCGGAATCTCTGGTGTTGCGCCGCACTACACTCCTCCGCCATCAACCTTCAACGTGCTTATTGACTCCTACTGGTTCGATTAAACCTTGGTTTCTTACTGAGGGAAACTTGCTACTGTGCGCATCACACCTTCCTCTTGGGGTTCCCAACGGACGTGTCAACTACACGCATCACCAGGCCGCGCATGTTCCACCTCGACCACCACTACAACGACACCACCAACTCACCCACCGGCCTCGTTGTCACTTTCAGAAACCCCAGAGATGCGGCCTTTCTCCTCAGCCAAGTGTTCTGGTGTGGATGCGAGTTCATCACATTCACGACCTACAACGTGTTCACGAACTTCCACTACATCTTCCCCCGTGCCAACGACATGCACTCCCTCCCCTACCAGCTGCCGGAGGACGACGAGTGAGGAGCCAAGGAGGGTTGGGCCAAGGAGCGGCCGGCCGGAGTCAAGGGGCGCCCAGAGTCAAGACGGCGTTGTCTTTATGTTTATCTAGTTTTTATCTATGTAATGGTGTCGTGTTTATCGTTTTGTGTCGTGTCAGTGGACTGGGTTCCTATGGTATTTTATCTATGTGTGTTATCGAGACATGTAAGGTTGCTAATATCGTATCTTATTAATCTATGTGGTTTTAGTTCGTGCAAAAATCTAAGTCTATATTTTGTGCACGTTCCATAAGTTTCCTTTTAATTTTCCCTAAAATAATACGCGCCGAATTCATCTTCTTATTATAATACGTGTCAGATTCTATCAAAAATTTAAGGCGCAATGACCCTTTATCAATTTTGTGCATAAGAAAACAAAGGTAATTATAGGTGCAATGACCAAGAAATTTAAAGCACAATTTTAGGTTGACCCATTCTATTTTCTACGGTACCCAAAACCATGGGTATGCCCACAAGAAAAGGGATGTGCCACAATTCCGAAAGCGGCCTAGTGCAAAAGCTCGAAAACATTCTCAGTGAAACTACATAAGTGCATAAAGCAACGAGAATAAGGCACTATAAATGGAACTAGGAAATTTTAAAATGATACCCTAAATAAGCATTGTGCAAAAAGCTCAAAATGAGTGAAACTCGGCCTTGCTACAAGTGTTGCCTGCCTACTAGCATTTTTTTCGAATTTGTAAGTATTTTTTAACGGGTCTTCCTACAATTGCTTCCTGCCTACTAGCTTTTTTTTTTCAGATTTGTATGTATATCTTAATGGGCCTGGCTACGTAGCCTGGCTCATTTCTATTTAGGCCTGGCTTTTTCTACTACTCGTCTTGAAACATAATTTTTTTTCTTTTGTTAACACTGAACTTTGCACAAAACTGACAAAATTTGGCCAAAATCATGCTACATTTTACTCAACATCCATTTCAGTACGATTACAAAGCATGCCAAATGTTACACCAACACTGATTGCGTTGTCTAACGACTAATTATCATGAGATAAACAAATCCGAGAGCAATTACACAACAATAGAACATTCCGGCCATGAATTCCATCGGAAGCAGCCCTGCCCTGCGGCTCCACCGGCTGCGGCAAATCGAGCTCCTGAATTGGGGCGACATCAGGCTGAATCATCTCGATGTACTCATCATGCCACTCGAAATGCCAACATTTTGGCAGAATCTGATATGGCAGAGAGCACAGAACCCAATTCAAACTCAGATACAAAATCCCAAATCGAATCTCAAATCCCAAATCGAATCCCACATTTTGAACGAAAACACGAAATTGGAGCCAGAAGAACTCAAATCTCACCTTCCACCGCTCTGGCTTGCTCTCACACTTCACAAATTGGCAGCCAAGGTTGCCATTCAAGTCGGTCGCTGTGACCAGCCGCTTCAGCATGGGCGCGGTACGCGGGCAATCAGGGCACCTGGTCATGGGCACCGACCCATACTTAGGCCATTCCGGCGGGATGATGTTGCCGAGCTCGACATCGATGGTCGGCGTTGTCGCGCTTCGTCGCTGGAGAAGGAGAAGAAGAAAAGGGTGGGGATGGCGGCGGCATCGCGGGAGGTCTCAGGCGTGGGATCTATACGGTGGATCTTTTCTACAACAGAGTGGGACCCAAGACATGAGGTGGAAAAGAGGTGGATCCCGTGCACACAAGACAACGGTCCACGTGCTGAGGTGGATGCGTTGTGAGTCCCGCTTATCCCAGGAGCTATTCACCCCGCGTCCGGGAATCGGCTGCCGTTGGTGAAAAGGACGATCAATCAACCTCCACTCCTGCCATTCGAGGAGCCGGTATACCGGACTCGCTACTTCGAGGTCTTCTACGCAGCAGGCCTAAGAGCATCTCCACCGGCGCCACCCATAGCGGCCTCGATAGCGATTTGGGGACCGGGAGGGAAAATAGGCTCGCACTGGTGCGCCCCAATCGACGCTGGCTAGTTTTCGAGCCCAATAGAATCGCCGGCAACCCCGTGCCGGCACCTTCGCCAAGGGCGCGAATCGGGCGCGCCGGCGCCTCGCGAGGCTTAAAATTTTGGGCGTGGGAGCTGATGTCTACGTTCCCCCTCCTTTCCTGTAGACAGTGTTGGGCCTCCAAGAGCAGAGGTTTGTAGAACAGCAGCAAGTTTTCCTTAAGTGGATACCCAAGGTTTATCGAACTCAGGGAGGAAGAGGTCAAAGATATCCCTCTCATGCAACCCTGCAACCACAAAGCAAGAAGTCTCTTGTGTCCCCAACACACCTAATAGGTGCACTAGTTCGGCGAAGAGATAGTGAAATACAGGTGGTATGAATATATATGAGCAGTAGCAACGGTGCCAGAAAATAGCTTGCTGGCGTGTAGTTGATGGTGGTAGTATTGCAGCAGTAGTAACGCAGTAAAACAGTAAACAAGCAGTAGTAACTCAGCAGTATTTAGGAACAAGGCCTAGGGATTACACTTTCACTAGTGGACACTCTCAACATTGATCACATAACAGAATAGATAAATGCATACTCTACACTTTTGTTGGATGATGAACACATTGCGTAGGATTACACGAACCCTCAATGCCGGAGTTAACAAGCTCCACAATAATGCTCATGTTTAAGTAACCTTATAGTGTAAGATAGATCAATATAACCAGATAGATCACATCAATACCATCATAATGATAATTAACTCCACAATCTACAAGAGATCATGATCATAGCCTACGACAAGAACCACACGGTGCACACACTAGTCACCTTTACACACGTGCAGGAGGAATAGAACTACTTTAATAACATCACTAGAGTAGCACATAGATGAATTGTGATACAAAACTCATATGAATCTCAATCATGTAAAGCAGCTCATGAGATCATTGTATTGAAGTACATGGAGAGAGATTAACCACATAGCTACCGGTACAGCCCCGAGCCTCGATGGAGAACTACTCCCTCCTCATGGGAGTAGCAGCGGTGATGAAGATGGCGGTGGAGATGGCAGCGGTGTCGATGGAGAAGCCTTCCGGGGCACTTCCCCGCTCCGGCAGCGTGCCGGAACAGAGACTCCTGTCCCCCAGATCTTGGCCTCGCGATGGCGGCGGCTCTGGAAGGTTTATGTGGGTTTCGTCGAACGATCGTGGTTTTCGCGACGAGGCTTTATATAGGCGAAGAGGCGGCGGGAGGGGGGGGGCCCACACCATAGGCGGCGCGGCCCCCTCTGGCCGCGCCAGGGTGTGTGTGGGGCCCGGGCTCCCCTCTGGCAGCTCTCGGGTGTTCTGGATGGTTCCGGGAAAAATAGGAACCTGGCGTTGATTTCGTCCGATTCCGAGAATATTTCATTACTAGGATTTCTGAAACCAAAAACAGCAGAAAACGGAACGGCACTTCGGCATCTTGTTAATAGGTTAGTTCCGAAAATGCACGAATATGACATAAAGTGTGCATAAAACATGTAGATATCATCAATAATGTGGCATGGAACACAAGAAATTATCGATACGTCGAGACGTATCAGCATCCCCAAGCTTAGTTCTGCTCGTCCCGAGCAGGTAAAACGATAACAAAGATAATTTCTGGAGTGACATGCCATCATAACCTTGATCATACTATTTGTAAAGCATATGTAGTGAATGCAGCGATCAAAACAATGTATATGACATGAGTAAACAAGTGAATCATATAGCAAAGACTTTTCATGAATAGTACTTCAAGACAAGCATCAATAAGTCTTGCATAAGAGTTAACTCATAAAGCAATAAATCAAAGTAAAGGTATTGAAGCAACACAAAAGAAGATTAAGTTTCAGCGGTTGCTTTCAACTTGTAACATGTATATCTCATGGATATTGTCAACATAGAGTAACATGATAAGTGCAATAAGCAAGTATGTAGGAATCAATGCACAGTTCACACAAGTGTTTGCTTCTTGAGGTGGAGAGAAATAGGTGAACTGACTCAACATTGAAAAGTAGAAGAATGGTCCTCCATAGAGGAAAAGCATCGATTGCTATATTTGTGCTAGAGCTTTGATTTTGAAAACATGAAACAATTTTGTCAACGGTAGTAATAAAGCATATGCATCATGTAAATTATATCTTATAAGTTGCAAGCCTCATGCATAGTGTACTAATAGTGCCCGCACCTTGTCCTAATTAGCTTGGACTACCGGATCATCACAATGCACTGTTTTTACCAAGTGTCACAAAGGGGTACCTCTATGCCGCCTGTACAAAGGTCTAAGGAGAAAGCTCGCATTGGATTTCTCGCTATTGATTATTCTCAACTTAGACATCCATACCGGGACAACATAGACAACAGATAATGGACTCCTCTTTTATGCATAAGCATGTAACAACAATTAATAATTTTCTCATATGAGATTGAGGATATTGTCCAAAACTGAAACTTCCACCATGGATCATGGCTTTAGTTAGCGGCCCAATGTTCTTCTCTAACAATATGCATGCTTAACCATAGGGTGGTAGATCTCTCTTACTTCAGACAAGACGGACATGCATAGCAACTCACATGAAATTCAACAATGAATAGTTGATGGCGTTGATACGTCCCCGACGTATCCATAATTTCTGTTGTTCCATGCTTGTTTTATGACAATACTTACATGTTTTGCTTGCACTTTATGATGTTTTTATGCATTTTCCGGAACTAACCTATTAACAAGATGCCACAGTGCCTTCTGTTTCTCTGTTTTTGGTTCCAGAAAGGCTGTTCGGGCAATATTCTCGGAATTGGACGAAATCAATGCCAAACCTCCTATTTTTCCGGAAGGCTCCAGAACACCGAAGAAGAGTCGGAGAGGGGCCGAGGGCCACCAGACCATAGGGCGGCGCGCCTGGCCGGCCCACCCTATGGTGTGGCGCCCCCAGGTGCCCCCCGCGCCGCCTCTTCGCCTATAAAATCCCTTTCGACCTAAAAACACCGTACCAATTGACGAAACTCCAGAAGACTCCGGGCGCCGCCGCCATCGCGAAACTCCAATTCGGGGGACAGAACTCTGTTCCGGCACCCTGCCGGAACGGGAAGTGCCCCCGGAAGCCATCTCCATCGACGCCACCGCCTCCATCATGCTCCGTGAGTAGTTCCCCCATGGACTACGGGTTCTAGCAGTAGCTATGTCGGTATACTCTCCCCATGTACTTCAATACAATGGTCTCATGAGCTGCCTTACATGATTGAGATTCATCTGATGTAATCGGTGTTGTGTTTGTTGGGATCCGATGGATGATACATTATGATTAGTCTATCTATAAAGTTTGTGAAGTTATTGTTGCTGCAATCTTGTTATGCTTAATGCTTGTCACTAGGGCCCGAGTGGCATGATCTTAGATTTGAGCTCTATATTGTTGCTTAGATTGTATCTACAAGTTGTATGCACATATCACTGTCCGGAACCAATGGCCCCGAAGTGACAGAAATCGGGACAACCGGAGGGGATGGTAGTGATGTGAGGATCACATGTTTTCACGGTGTGTTAATGCTTTGCTCCGGCACTCTATTAAAAGGAGTACCTTAATATCCAGTAGTTTCCCTTGAGGCCCGGCTGCCACCGGCTGGTAGGACAAAAGATGTTGTGCAAGTTTCTCATTGCGAGCACGTACGACTATATACGGAAAACATGCCTACATAATTAATAAGCCTGATGTTCTATCTTAATGCTTTGATTCCTATCAATTGCCCAACTGTAATTTGTTCACCCAACACTTGTCACTTATTGGAGAGTTACCACTAGTGTAGATCGCTGGGAACCCCGGTCCATATTTCATCATCAAATACTTGTTCTACATGTCATCATATTACCTCTGTGTTACTATTACTGCTTTGTGTTACTACTATTGCTCTCATATTACTGCTACTTTCACATCACCCCGTTGCTAGTGCTTCCAGGTGCAGCTGAATTGACAACTCGTTGTTAAGGCTTATCAGTATTCTTTACCTCCCCTTGTGTCGAATCAATAAATTTGGGTTATACTACCCTCGAAGACTATCGCGATCCCCTATACTTGTGGGTTATCAAGACTGTTTTCTGGCGCCGTTGCCGGGGAGGCATAGCTCTACTCATAAGTTCACCTGGGGAGTACACTCTACCTCTCTCTCTGTTTTATTTTATTTTGTTTTGCTTAGTTTACTTTTGTCTAGTTTATTTTTGCTTAGTTTATTTCTGTCTAGTATTAGTTTGCGTAGTTTACTTTTGCTTAGTTTATTTTTGTCTTGTTTTATTTGTCTCATATACCCAAAAATCCATAAAAATTTGAAAAACCAAAAAATTAAAAACTACTGTTATGGGAGAACCAACAACCTACTTGGAGCTCATAGAATGTTATAATAATTATAGGAAATCAAGAGCTGGTGAAATAATGAGTGCTATGATAGAAAAAGTGGATACAATTGCTAAAATCTTGCTTAAACGCCATGATATAAACTGTTGCTCTCAACAGGATACTAAACATCTTAAATTTCAATGTGGCTTTAGTGAGGAATTTTTAATTAAGAACTATAATCGGAATTGCTATATTCATTATGTGTTCGAAGAGGTAGAACAATTTGTCGTGTTTATGGGAGCCTCTGAGATCGAATCCTTCATGGTTGAGAATTATGAAACTTGTGTTGTTTGTAAGGACCTTAAAGATTATGTCTCTTCTATCCTTAATTTTTGCATAGAATGCTTCGGTAATAATCCTTATATCATTGATTATAAAGAGAGACACATTAATGCACAAGAATGCACTCACAATTTGCAGGAACCGGTGGAAGAAGAAATTGATGAACCTGAAAGCTCATTGGATGAAAAAGAGGAGGAAATTGATGAACCTGAAAGCTCATTGGATGAAAAAGAAGAGGAGAGCGATGAACAAAAGGAGGAAGAATGGATTAGCTACCCATGCCAACCTTCTAATGAGAGTAACTCTTTATCCCTTACACTATTTGATTGTCCTCCATGCTTACCGAAAGAGGTTGAATGTTATGTTCCTGTGGATTCTCTTGAAATAGTACCTATGAGTAATACTTGTGAGAATAATTATGCTACTGTTATCTATGATAATCCATGCTACTTTGATAAATCTTATGATAATGCTTTGTTTATGCCTGATGTCGAAATGCATGGTACTAAAGAATTTTGCTTGGCAAATGTTTATGATAAATCTCTAGATGATGGTCCTATGTTACTTGATAATATTAATTATGCTACTAATGAAAATGGGATTGGAGAGTTCTTGACTTATTCTATGAGTCCCATATCTCTTGAGATTGATCAACTACCTTGTTATATTATTAATAAAAGTAAGTTTGAAAGTTTTAATTCCACTATTCTTGAACTTGATAAAAATTATATGTTTGTGGATCATGAAAAGTATGCTGCATGTGATAGTTATATTGTTGAGTTTGTTCATGAAGCTACTGAAAATTATTATGAGAGAGGAAAATATGGTTGTAGAAATTTGCATGGAACTAAAACACCTCTCTACGTGCTTAAAATTTTGAAGCTACACTTGTTTTATCTTCGTATGCTTGTCACTTTGTTCTTCATGAATTTATTTGTGTACAAGATTCCTATGCATAGGAAGCATGTTAGGCTTAAATTTGTTTTGGATTTGCTTCTTGATGCTCTCTTTTGCTTCCAATACTATTTCTTGCGAGTGCATCATCAAAACTGCTGAGCCCATCTTAATGGCTATAAAGAAAGTAACTTCTTGGGAGATAACCCAAGTGTTATTTTGCTACAGTACTTTGTTTTATATTTGTGTCTTGGAAGTTGTTTACTACTGTAGCAACCTCTCCTTATCTTAGTTTTGTGTTTTGTTGTGCCAAGTGAAGCCTCTAATCGAAGGTTGATACTAGATTTGGATTTCTGCGCAGAAACAGATTTCTATCTGTCACGAATCTGGGCTGTTTTCTCTGTAGAAAAATCAGAAAAATATGCCAATTTACGTGCGTGTTCCTCAGATATGTACGCAACTTTCATTAGTTTTGAGTTTTCTGATTTGAGCAACGGAAGTATTTTATTAAAATTCGTCTTTACTGGCTGTTCTGTTTTGGCAGATTCTGTCTCTGTTTTTTGCATTGTCTCTTGTGGACTTTAAGCGAGAGCTTTTCTAGACGTAGAGAGCTGTAGCTAATGTTTTATTGAGTTCTTGCAATGTGCCACTACAGGACCAAGGTGGATTCAAATTTTTTGAGTACTAACCCCTCTAATGAAGTTTATGAGAAGTTTGTTGTGAAGGAAGTTTTCAAGGGTCAAGAGAGGAGGATGATATATGATCAAGAAGAGTGAAAAGTCTAAGCTTGGGATGCCCCGTGGTTCATCCCTGCATATTTCAAGAAGACTCAAGCGTCTAAGCTTGGGGATGCCCAAGGCATCCCTTCTTCATCGACTTATCAGGTTTCTTCCCTGAAACTATATTTTTATTCGGTCACATCATATGTGTTTCACTTGGAGCGTCTGTATGTTTTATTTTTGTTTTGTTTGAATAAGATCGGATCCTAGCAATCCTTGTTTGGGAGAGAGACACGCTCCGCTTTTTCATATGAACACTTGTTCTTCGTTTTACTTTTAATGTTCAATGATAAAAGTTGGAAGCTACAATACTTATCTTTATTTGGTTGGAAGAAGAAAATGCCTCATATGTATTGGATAATTTGACACTTGGCAATTGTTTTGAGCTCTCAAGTAGATCATAAGTTTTTGCATGTAGTTTAAACCTATTAGTGGAGAACTACCGTAAAGCTTGTTAAAATTGGTTTGCATAATTGATCTCTCTTAAGGTCTAGATATTTTCTGGTAAAAGTGTTTGAGCAACAAGGAAGACAGTGTAGAGTATTATAATGCTTGCGATATGTTCTTATGTAAGTTTTGCTGTACCGGTTCATACTTGTGTTTGCTTCAAACAACCTTGCTAGCCTAAGCCTTGTATCGAGAGGAATACTTCTCATGCATCCAAAATCCTTGAGCCAACCACTATGCCAATTGTGTCCACCATACCTACCTACTATGTGGTATTTCCTGCCATTCCAAAGTAAATTGCTTGAGTGCTACCTTTAAACAATTCAAAATTTATTACCTCTGATTTGTGTCAATGTTTTATAGCTCATGAGGAAGTATGTGGTGTTTAGCTTTCAACCTTGTCATTTACTTTTGACGGACTCTCATATGGACTAGTGGCACATCCGCTTATCCAATAATTTTGCAAAAAGAGCTGGCAATGGGATTCCCAGTCCCAAATTAATTAAACTAATTAGACACTCCTCCATGGTATGTGATTGTTGGAAGGCACCCGAAGGATTCGGTTAGCCACGGCTTGTGTAAGCAAAGGTTGGGGGAGTGTCATCATCATAATAAAACTAAAATAAAAGGCACTCCTTCATGGTATGAGATTGTTGGCAGGCACCCGAGGATTCGGTTAGCCATGGTTTGTGTAAGAAAGGTTGGAAGGAGTGCCACATAAACAAGCAAATAATTCATGGGAGCCGCTCTTGGAAGTCCGGTTGGCGAGGTAGTTAGTGTACCCACTACCATTCGTTGACAACAACAAACACCTCTCAAAACTCTACTTTTATGCTCTCTTTATGTTTTCAAAACCAAAGCTCTAGCACAAATATAGCAATCGATGCTTCCCTCGTAGAAGGGCCATTCTTCTACTTTTATGTTGAGTCAGTTTACCCATTTCCTCCCACCTTAGAAGCAAACACTTGTGTCAACTGTGCATTGGTTCTTACATACTTGCATATTTGCATTCATCATATTACTTTATGTTGACAATATCCATGAGATATGCATGTTGGAAGTTGAAAGCAACCGCTGAAACTTAAATCCTCCTTTGTGTTGCTTCAATGCCTTTACTTTGAATCTATTGCTTTATGAGTTAACTCTTGTGCAATCTTTTGATGCTTGTCTTGAAAGTACTCTTTATGAAAAGTTTTGCTATATGTTATCTACTTGTTAGCAACTATAGATCATTGCCTTGAGTTACTTCATTTATTTCATATGCTTTGTAATAGTATGATCAAGGTTATGTAAGTAGCATGTCACTACAGAAATTATTCTTTTTATCGTTTACCTCTCGGGACGAGCAGGAACTAAGCTTGGGGATGCTGATACGTCCCCGACGTATCCATAATTTCTGTTGTTCCATGCTTGTTTTATGACAATACTTACATGTTTTGCTTGCACTTTATGATGTTTTTATGCGTTTTCCGGAACTAACCTATTAACAAGATGCCAGTGTTCCTGTTTTGCTTTTTGGTTCCAGAAAGGCTGTTCGGGCAATATTCTCGGAATTGGACGAAATCAATGCCAAACCTCCTATTTTTCCCGAAGGCTCCGAACACCGAAGAAGAGTCGAGAGGGGCCAGAGGGCCACCAGACCATAGGGCGGCGCGGCCTGGCCTGGGCCCGCGCCACCCTATGGTGTGGCGCCCCCAGGTGCCCCCTGCGCCGCCTCTTCGCCTATAAAATCCCTTTCGACCTAAAAACACCGTACCAATTGACGAAACTCCAGAAAGACTCCAGGGGCGCCGCCGCCATCGCGAAACTCCAATTCGGGGGACAGAACTCTGTTCCGGCACCCTGCCGGACGGGGAAGTGCCCCGGAAGCCATCTCCATCGACGCCACCGCCTCCATCATGCTCCGTGAGTAGTTCCCCCATGGACTACGGGTTCTAGCAGTAGCTATGTCGGTATACTCTCCCCCATGTACTTCAATACAATGGTCTCATGAGCTGCCTTACATGATTGAGATTCATCTGATGTAATCGGTGTTGTGTTTGTTGGGATCCGATGGATGATACATTATGATTAGTCTATCTATAAAGTTTGTGAAGTTATTGTTGCTGCAATCTTGTTATGCTTAATGCTTGTCACTAGGGCCCGAGTGGCATGATCTTAGATTTGAGCTCTATATTGTTGCTTAGATTGTATCTACAAGTTGTATGCACATATCACTGTCCGGAACCAATGGCCCCGAAGTGACAGAAATCGGGACAACCGGAGGGGATGGTAGTGATGTGAGGATCACATGTTTTCACGGTGTGTTAATGCTTTGCTCCGGTACTCTATTAAAAGGAGTACCTTAATATCCAGTAGTTTCCCTTGAGGCTGCCACCGGCTGGTAGGACAAAAGATGTTGTGCAAGTTTCTCATTGCGAGCACGTACGACTATATACGGAAAACATGCCTACATAATTAATAAGCCTGATGTTCTATCTTAATGCTTTGATTCCTATCAATTGCCCAACTGTAATTTGTTCACCCAACACTTGTCACTTATTGGAGAGTTACCACTAGTGTAGATCGCTGGGAACCCCGGTCCATATTTCATCATCAAATACTTGTTCTACATGTCATCATATTACCTCGTGTTACTATTACTGCTGCTGTGTTACTGTTACTATTGCTCTCATATTATCACTTTCACATCACCCCGTTGCTAGTGCTTTTCCAGGTGCAGCTGAATTGACAACTCAGTTGTTAAGGCTTATAAGTATTCTTTACCTCCCCTTGTGTCGAATCAATAAATTTGGGTTATACTACCCTCGAAGACTATCGCGATCCCCTATACTTGTGGGTTATCAGTCCCCAGTGAACATGGTTATCGCACAACAAGCAACTTAATAAGAGATAAAGTGCATAATTACATATTCAATACCACAATAGTTTTTAAGCTATTTGTCCCATGAGCTATATATTGCAAAGGTGAATGATGGAATTTTAAAGGTAGCACTCAAGCAATTTACTTTGGAATGGCGGGAAAATACCATGTAGTATAGGTAGGTATGGTGGACACAAATGGCATAGTGGTTGGCTCAAGTATTTTGGATGCATGAGAAGTATTCCTCTCGATACAAGGTTTAGGCTAGCAAGGCTTATTTGAAACAAACACAAGGATGAACCGGTGCAGCAAAACTCACATAAAAGACATATTGAAAACATTATAAGACTCTACACCGTCTTCCTTGTTGTTCAAACTCAATACTAGAAATTATCTAGACCTTAGAGAAACCAAATATGCAAACCAAATTTTAGCATGCTCTATGTATTTCTTCATTAATGGGTGCAAAGCATATGATGCAAGAGCTTAATCATGAGCACAACAATTGCCAAGTATCACATTACCCAAAACATTTATAGCAATTACTACATGTATCATTTTCCAATTCCAACCATATAACAATTAACGAAGAAGTTTCAACCTTCGCCATGAATATTATGAGCTAAGAACACATGTGTTCATACGAACCAGCGGAGCGTGTCTCTCCCACACAAGCATTTATTCAAACAAAAACAAAAACAAGAAACATACAGACGCTCCAAGTAAAGTGCATAAGATGTGACGGAATAAAAATATAGTTTCAGGAACCTGATAATTTGTCGATGAAGAAGGGGATGCCTTGGGCATCCCCAAGCTTAGACGCTTGAGTCTTCTTGATATATGCAGGGGTGAACCACCGGGGCATCCCCAAGCTTAGAACTTTCACTCTCCTTGATCATGGTATATCATCCTCCTCTCTTGACCCTTGAAAACTTCCTTCACACCAAACTCGAAACAAACTCATTAGAGGGTTAGTGCATAATCAAAAACTCACATGTTCAGAGATGACACAATCATTCTTAACACTTCTGGACATTGCATAATGCTACTGGACATTAGTGGATCAAAGAAATTCATCCAACATAGCAAAAGAGGCAATGCGAAATAAAAGGCAGAATCTGTCAAAACAGAACAGTTCGTATTGACGAATTTTAAAATGGCACCAGACTTGCTCAAATGAAAATTCCCAAATTGAATGAAAGTTGCGTACATATCTGAGGATCACTCATGTAAATTGGCTTAATTTTCTGAGCTACCTACAGGGAGGTGGACCCAGATTCGTGACAGCAAAGAAATCTGGAACTGCGCAGTAATCCAAATCTAGTACTTACTTTTCTATCAACGGCTTTACTTGGCACAACAAAACACAAAACTAAGATAAGGAGAGGTTGCTACAGTAGTAAACAACTTCCAAGACACAAATATAAAACAAAGTACTGTAGCAAAATAACACATGGGTTATCTCCCAAGAAGTTCTTTCTTTATAGCCATTAAGATGGGCTCAGCAGTTTTAATGATGCACTCATAAGAAATAGTATTTGAAGCAAAAGAGAACATCAAGAGGCAAATTCAAAACACATTTAAGTCTAACATGCTTCCTATGCATAGGAATCTTGTAAATAAACAAGTTCGTGAAGAGCAAAGTAACAAGCATAGGAAGATAAAACAAGTGTAGCTTCAAAAATTTCAGCACATAGAGAGGTGTTTTAGTAACATGAAAATTTCTACAACCATATTTTCCTCTCTCATAATAACTTTCAGTAGCAACATTAGCAAACTCAACAATATAACTATCACATAAAGCATTCTTATCATGAGTCTCATGCATAAAATTATTACTCTCCACATAGGCATAATCAATTTTATTAGTTGTAGTGGGAGCAAATTCAACAAAGTAGCTATCATTATTATTCTCATCAAGTGTAGGAGGCATAGTATAATCACAACAAAATTTACTCTCCATAGTAGGTGGCACCAAAAGACCACTATCATTATAATCATCATAAATAGGAGGCAAAGTATCATCAAAGAAAATTTTCTCCTCAATGCTTGGTGGACTAAAAAGATCATGCTCATCAAAACCAGCTTCCCCAAGCTTAGAATTTTCCATATCATTAGCAACAATGGTGTTCAAAGTATTCATGCTAACATGTTCCATGGGTTTTTTAATTTTCGCATTAAACCATTCATGTCTTGACTCAGGAAATAGTACAAAGAGCTCACAGATGTTTTCCATTATGCCTAACTAGTGTAAACAAGAAACAAAAAGTTGCAATTGCAGGATCTAAAGGAAATAGCTTGAGCACAAACACAATGGCGCCAGAAAAGTACTTTACCTGGCGAAGTATGAGTGCCTTTACCTTTTCCCCGGCAACGGCGCCGAGAAAAGTGCTTGATGTCTACGTTCCCCCTCCTTTCCCTGAGACAGTGTTGGGCCTCCAAGAGCAGAGGTTTGTAGAACAACAGCAAGTTTTCCCTTAAGTGGATACCCAAGGTTTATCGAACTCGGGAGGAAGAGGTCAAAGATATCCCTCTCATGCAACCCTGCAACCACAAAGCAAGAAGTCTCTTGTGTCCCCAACACACCTAATAGGTGCACTAGTTCGACGAAGAGATAGTGAAATACGTGGTATGAATATATATGAGCAGTAGCAACGGTGCAGTAAAATAGCTGGGCGTGTAGTTGATGGTGGTAGTATTGCAGCAGTAGTAACGCAGTAAAACAGTAAACCAGCAGTAGTAACTCAGCAGTATTTAGGAACAAGGCCTAGGGATTACACTTTCACTAGTGGACACTCTCAACATTGATCACATAACAGAATAGATAAATGCATACTCTACACTTTTGTTGGATGATGAACACATTGCGTAGGATTACACGAACCCTCAATGCCGGAGTTAACAAGCTCCACAATAATGCTCATGTTTAAGTAACCTTATAGTGTAAGATAGATCAATATAACCAGATAGATCACATCAATACCATCATAATGATAATTAACTCCACAATCTACAAGAGATCATGATCATAGCCTACGACAAGAACCACACGGTGCACACACTAGTCACCTTTACACACGTGCAGGAGGAATAGAACTACTTTAATAACATCACTAGAGTAGCACATAGATGAATTGTGATACAAAACTCATATGAATCTCAATCATGTAAAGCAGCTCATGAGATCATTGTATTGAAGTACATGGAGAGAGATTAACCACATAGCTACCGGTACAGCCCCGAGCCTCGATGGAGAACTACTCCCTCCTCATGGGAGTAGCAGCGGTGATGAAGATGGCGGTGGAGATGGCAGCGGTGTCGATGGAGAAGCTTCGGGGGCACTTCCCCGCTCCGGCAGCGTGCCGGAACAGAGACTCCTGTCCCCCAGATCTTGGCCTCGCGATGGCGGCGGCTCTGGAAGGTTTCTGTGGGTTTCGTCGAACGTATCAGGGTTTTCGCGACGGAGGCTTTATATAGGCGAAGAGGCGGCGCAGGAGGGCTTCTGGGGGGCCCACACCATAGGGCGGCGTGGCCCCCCCTCTGGCCGCGCCAGGGTGTGGTGTGGGGCCCCAGGGCTCCCTCTGCGGCTCTCGGGTGTTCTGGATGGTTCCGGGAAAAATAGGAACCTGGGCGTTGATTTCGTCCGATTCGAGAATATTTCATTACTAGGATTTCTGAAACCAAAAACAGCAGAAAACAGGAACCGGCACTTCGGCATCTTGTTAATAGGTTAGTTCCGGAAAATGCACGAATATGACATAAAGTGTGCATAAAACATGTAGATATCATCAATAATGTGGCATGGAACACAAGAAATTATCGATACGTCGGAGACGTATCAGGAGCCGCCTGTCAGCCACACATCCCAAAAGTCGACGCCAGTGGGGAGTGGCGGGGCCGACGCGTCAGCGACTCATTCAATTTTAACCTAACCGTCGCCTACCTCGCGATGGGAGTTATTGGGGCGTAGTGGCGGTGCAGTTTCCCCAGACGCGCAACGAACCATCCCATCGTGCCTTGCTCTTTGTGCCGGCGTTAATGAGCGCCACCGCTCCCCCGCCTCTCTCCGGCCTATAAAAAGGGCCGCCTCTCATTGTCCCTCTCACACACAAACCCTAGCGCCTCTCTCCCCAACCCTAGCCGCCACCATCTGAAGAGACGACGCCATGTCTGGTCGAGGCCGAGGTCGTGGTCGTGGCCGCGGCAGAGCTGCACGCTCGCCGTCACCTGCGACGCTGTCGTCTTCATCATCGGACATGCAGGACGAGGAGAGGACCATGTTGTTCGAGTTCGTCGTCGTCCTCAAGGGCGACGCACACGCCATCCAGAGGCTGCCAGACACCTTCGCCGACTTTGTCGCCGGCGACGGGCGCCCGGCTCGCTGCATCTGCGGGAGGCTGCCTGCGGCTGCTTTCGGTGGATCGTCGATGTGATCTACGATGCGCGCGGCAAGATGTACCTCCACATCGGCTGGGAGAAGTTTGCGCGCTACCACCGCCTCGAAGACGGCTTCGTGCTCATGTTCTCCTACTTTGGTTAGAGGGACATGAGCGTCAAGATGTTCGACGAGACGCGCTGCCGCTGCCACTACCACGGCGACAGTGCCGAGGAGGACGACGACTGAGTGTTATTTCTTCGCAGCGAATATCGGCACGCATGTTTTTGGATGTTCTTCCTCGAAAGAACCAACAGGGGCACCCTCACCAGCTGGATTTTCTAATTTGGGTGACTGAGTGTGCCCTCGAGTGTTCTTTTTTGGCAGCGAACACACGAAACCTGCGATGACCGGCCTAGTTAGGTTTATTTTTTTGCAATGTTTTATATTTGTGTCAACCATGGTTCAAACTATGTATTAGTTTGTAGAAAACCATATTCCAAACTATATCTTTGATACGGTGATACGTCCCAAACGTATCTATAATTTCTTATGTTCCATGCTACTTTTATGATGATACTCACATGTTGTATACACATTATATGTCGTTATTACGCATTTTCCGGCACTAACCTATTGATGAGATGCCGAAGAGCCAGTTGCTGTTTTCTGCTGTTTTTGGTTTCAGAAATCCTAGTAAAAAAATATTCTCGGAATTGGACGAAATCAACGCCCAGGGTCCTATTTTCACACGAAGCTTCCAGAAGACCGAAGAGGATAAGAAGTGGGGCCACGAGGCGGCCACACGCTAGGGCGGCGCGGCCTGGGCCTTGGCCGCGCCGGCCTGTTGTGTGGGGCCCTCGTGTGGCCCCCTGACCTGCCCTTCCGCCTACTTAAAGCCTCCGTCGCGAAACCCCCAGTACCGAGAGTCACGATACGGAAAACCTTCCAGAGACGCCGCCGCCGCCAATCCCATCTCGGGGGATTCAGGAGATCGCCTCCGGCACCCTGCCGGAGAGGGGAATCATCTCCCGGAGGACTCTTCATCGCCATGATCGCCTCCGGATTGATGTGTGAGTAGTTCACCCCTGGACCATGGGTCCATAGCAGTAGCTAGATGGTCGTCTTCTCCTAATTGTGCTATCATGCTCGATCTTGTGAGCTGCCTATCATGATCAAGATCGTTTCTTTGTAATCCTACATGTTGTGTTTGTTGGGATCCGATGGATATTGAAAACTATGTCAAGTTGATTATCAATCTATCATATATGAGTTGTTTATGTTCTTGCATGCTCTCCGTTGCTAGTAGAGGCTCACCAAGTTGATACTTGTGACTCCAAGAGGGAGTATTTATGCTCGATAGTGGGTTCATGCCTCCATTAAATCTGGACAGTGACAGAAAGTTCTAAGGTTGTGGATGTGCTGTTGCCACTAGGGATAAAACATCGATGCTTTGTCTAAGGATATTTGTGTTGATTACATTACGCACCATACTTAATGCAATTGTCTGTTGCTTGCAACTTAATACCGGAAGGGGTTCGGATGATAACCTGAAAGTGGACTTTTTAGGCATAGATGCATGCTGGATGGCGGTCTATGTACTTTGTCGTAATGCCCTGATTAAATCTTATAGTACTCTTCATGATATATGTATGTGCATTGTTATGTCTTCTTTATTTGTCAATTGCCCAACTGTAATTCGTTCACCCAACATGCTATTTATCTTATGGGAGAGACACCGCTAGTGAACTGTGGACCCCGGTCTATTCTTTACATCTGAAATACAATCTACTGCAATACTTGTTCTTTACTGTTCTTCGCAAACAATCATTTTCCACAATACGGTTAATCCTTTGTTCACAGCAAGCCGGTGAGATTGACAACCTCGCTGTTACGTTGGGGCAAAGTACTTTGGTTGTGTTGTGCAGGTTCCACGTTGGCGCCGGAATCCCTGGTGTTGCGCCGCACTACATTCCGCCACCATCAACCTTCAACGTGCTTCTTGACTCCAACTGGTTCGATTAAACCTTGGTTTCTTACTGAGGGAAACTTGCTACTGTGCGCATCACACCTTCCTCTTGGGGTTCCCAACGGACGTGTCAACTACACGCATCATACGGCCATGGCACTTCCTCTTTGATACGGCCCGGAGCAACCTTTTTACCGTGCACCGACCGGGGCACAACGGCAACATTCCAGTGGCGAGCTTAAGAAGGTTGTTCACATCGATCTGGCGAGAACAAACAAGATAAGTTCCTCTGCACTAATGTGTCCGTGACATGTCTACAAAATTGGGGGGGGGTGATGGCCTTCCTTTCATATGAACTGACATTTATACCTTGTCGCTGACGGTCCAGTTATAAGTCGTTTGTCATTGGTACTTCACCACTGACGGCCAAATTTTATCGCAGTGCGTCATTAGTTGATTAGTACTGGCGACAAATGTTTCGCCTCATTGTCTACGATAGTGTAATCTGTGACGGGCATGTGAATCCTATACGTCGCTCTTTTTTCTAAGCAATGGCGTTCAAATGTTCTTTAAACGTTTCGCTACACAATGAGTTGAGTGGATGGTCTTCACTAATTTGCCCAAGTAGCTGATTTTTCATGCTCCCTCCTGTCCATATTACTTGATGTTGAAATAGATGTATCTACAATTAAAATGTATCGAGATACATCTATATTAGCATCAAGTAATATAAATCAAAGGAAGTACTTTTCTTTGTAGAAACTTAGAACTAGGTTTGGTTCAGAGCAATTGTCCTTCTTGGAGCGCGCGAAGCAGCATGTGATTGAGTGGGATGCAATGCATGCCGCCAAAATCTCTGCCGAGTTTGAGCTGGAAGGTGCCAAGAAATTAGAATCCTCTGCCATACGAGCTCAAGGCAGCTCTCTTGAGCCTTACTTCGTTTATCTTTTCATCTTGGAATTGCTGCGAGAGAAAGATAACCTCAAGGAGACACTTGCCGACCGTGCCAAACTCAAAGAAGAGCTCATGGAAATGAAGGCTAAGGTGGCCACTTTGGAGGAGGACAATAAGGTGTCTGTAGCTGCCCTGAAGGAAGCGGTGGACGGGCTCCATTTGTGGTGAGGAAAAGCTGCCCCCGCGTCGCTCCCCGCGCTGGGCGACTCGGGCGGAATCCTAGCGCCGCCGCCACTACCTCCCCCTCCTCCGATCTCCCTCCTCCCTGCCGCCGCCGGCGCGCGCGTGCGGGCAAAGCTCGTGAAGCTCTCGGCGGCGGCAGGTCTCCCTCTCGCGTCGCGCGCGCGGAGGCGGCGCTGGATCTGCGGCGGTGACGATCGGCCGGCGGCGGGGCTGGTCGGTGGCCAGCGTGGTGGGATCTAGGGTAGGATCCGGGGCGGCGGCCTCGGGCGGCTATTTCCGTGGCGCGTCGCGCCGGCTACCTTGGCAAGGGCTGCGGTGGCCGGTTGATGGTTCGGCGATGCGGCCGGCGGCGGGGCTGATCCCGAAGGCTGCGGATCTGGCTTCCTCGGTGGCGTGGCCGTGCCTGGTTGTTGCCATTGAGTCCTCTGCGCCCCCTCCTTCCGGCGGCTCACGTTGGTGGCCTTCTTCGGTTTTGGGGGTGGCGGCGGATGACTTGTCGACGGGTTTGTGGTCGGTGGCGGCCTCCTCTTCCGCCGTTGAGGTCGACCGGCGGGCGGCGGCGAGGGGGCCTGTTCTGCCTAATAAAGGTGGCAGTCCTAGGGTTTCTCTCGCGCCAAGTGAAGATCGTCGGAAGCTTCTTCCCACCGAGCTGGCTGGATTGTCGTGTTCGGAAGGTCTTGCCGGCGAAATTCATTGTGCGATCAATGCCTGAAGATTGCTGGATTGGGTGTTTTCGGTCGGGCGCACCCATATTTTTTATCTGACCGTTTGGTTTCAGAGGGAGCGCTTCGAAGCTCTGCTGGCTGTTAATATCATGGAGCTTGTTTTCTTTCCATGGTGCTGGCGGAGAAGGTCATGAAAGCTAAGATCGGTGGAAGAGTAATGGTGGTCGGATCATGGTGGTGATCGAGATGGAATTGGCTTAGAGATTGGTGACTTCAAACGGCGGATTGTATGCGGGGGCGACTGCACATGAGAATTTCAGAGTTCGGATTTTCAGGGTGAAAATCCAAGGTCTGACTTTAATTGGTTATGGCAATGTTCTTGTTGAAGACATTGTTTTGAGAGGGAGGACTTTCTTCAGGGAGAAAATCTAAGATCTATGATCGAGCGACGACAGCGTTTGTGCAATGTTTCCTTCTTGGAGGCGTCGTTTATGGAGAAGCTGATCTTCTGGTGTTTTCTTGGTGGTGTAACTATTGTTGTTTCAAGTTTATCGATCTCTGTAGCGGGACTTTTTTTCTGTAATTCTTTTTTTTTTGTGCATCCTTTATGTCATTAGGGCATGATGTTGTTGCAGATGCTAGGTGAAATTGGTATCTCCGCGATATTAATATATGCTCTTTATCGAAAAAAGGAAGCGGTGGACACCAATGCCGGTAAGCTTGTATCTTGGGAACTTAAAAAAAAACTTTCATTGGGGGCAGAGCATCCCACCTAAATTTCATTAATTCTGAAATGTTTAGGCGATTGAATAACATGCCGAAAGGTGGTCACGCCACAGAAGGGCGCCTCCTTTTGGGACTGAATTTTAAACTGGTACAGCCTATCTTGGGAACTAATAAACTCTCTGCTTGATATATATTTTTCTGACTACCCTTCTCGTCACAGAACTGTGCTACTAGCTGGAGGAGGAGGGTTCAAGCGCGGCAAGCCCTGCAAGATGGAGCTCGAGTGACATGCAATGCCCTTTGGCCGGGTATCCCAGCTCTTCCGTTTTGGAGAGGCCTTATGCGTGTGAAGCAAGATATCTTTAGTAGAGGATATTTTTAAAAGGAAATGTGCGTTTTTTGGGAGGATGTTTGGATGGGGATTTGCATTTAATACAACAGTATCTTTCTCTTTACAATATTGTGCATCATAAAAATGTTTTGGTCTGCACTGTATTTGCTAGGGCGCATCTTAATATTTCTCTTCAAAGGAGTCTAAATGATACCAAGTGCCGTGAATGACTGCATTTATGTCACAGGCTAATTTTAGTCAATCTATCTACTGAGTTTGATAAGTTTGTTTGTTTTACAATTAAGTCTATGTATCTCGATTTAATGAATGATCATACTAGATTTCTCCGTAAATGCTTAAGGAAATTGAAGATTACATTGAAAATTAAAAAAAAATGTGGTTCCTTAGCAATAAAGTGTTGTTAACTAAGGATAATTGGGCTAAAAGGAAGTGAAATTGTTGTAAAAAATGTTATTTTTGTGATTCTACTGAAACTTTTAACCACTTGTTCCTTACTTGCCCTTTTGCAAAACTCATATGGAGTATTATCTATCTTCCTTTTAATTTACCGCACCCATCTAATATTACTAATATGTTCAGTAATTGATTAAATAGAATGCGGAGGATTGATAAAGATAGAATTCGTATTAGCGTTTCTGCTCTTTGTTGGTCCATTTGAAGAACTAGAAATGATATTGTTTTTAACAAACAAAATGGCACTAATTTTCTGTAGTTTATCCGGCGCCCATTGGGTCCATCTTTGGGTCTTACTTCTCCTGGACCATCACCGGGAGGATATGCTTACTGGTTGCAACCGAATGCTGATGGTTGCTCAAGATTTTTTTCCAAGCTACTGAATGGTGTCATATTAATAGACTAGGAAATGGATAGTCGATTTTTGTGCCTTATTTTCTCTTGGTTGATTCATGTTACAACCTTATCTGATCATTGATTGTAAACTCTGAATATATTTTTACCCGTACTTTGAAATAAATGAGAAGTCATATGCATCAATTGATTGCAGAGGCTGGGACTAGGTCTCCATTTCAAAAAAAAAAAATCCCAGCTCCTACCGATGGGAAGATGATACTGAACCACGTGCGTGAAGACCCCACCTGAGTGGAAGTTCTGAAGCGCGAGTCGGCTGTCAGCTGAGTGCCAGAAGACATTAGTATTGGCCTTCTCCATTTATAAGGAATTTGCTTTTAAAGACGTCAGCTCCGGCTTCTCATTTATCCATGTTTCTAATATCCCCCAAGCTGATGAACGAAGCACGGACACATGCCGAGGCTGTTATCGATAACATAGTCCTGGTGGGAAACAATTAGGAGTAGATGTGTCAAACTGAAGAAGATACTTAACAGAAACTGAGTAGAACTGAGTAAATGTGAGAAACTGAGTAGAAGTGAGTAAATGTGTGATGGTTGCTCGCATTGCACTGTCTACTCGGAAATTACATTCGCACTTGTCTTGTACCATGTGGGTATATTGTACCATGTATATTATCACTGGCGGAGCTATGCACACATCAAGGAGGGTGCAGCTGCGCATAGCTCCGCGATTTTTTTTGATAAAAAGTATATATTAATATCGTGAAGATATCAATTACATTCAGCCTATGCAACAACATCATGCCCTAATGGCATAAAAGATACACAGAGCCAAAAAAAAGAGAAAAAAATACAAAAATAAAAGTCCCGTTACAGAGATCCATAACCTGAAACAGCAACACTGACACCACCAAGACAACACCAGAAGATCAGCTTCTCCATAAGCGACGCCTTCAAGAAGGAAACAGTGCACAAACGCTGTCGTCGCCTGATCATAGATCTTAGGTTTTCACCCTGAAGAAAGTTCTCACTCTCAAAATAATGTCTTCAACAAGAATATTGCCAGGCACAACCAATTAAGGCCAGACCTTGGATTTTCACCCTGAAAGATAAGACTCTAGACTTCTCCTGTGCACCCACATACCATTTGTTGTTTCAAGTCACGAAGCACCTAGCCAATTCCACCTCACTCCAAGATCCGACCACCATTGCTATTCCACCGATCTTGGCTTGATGACCTTCTCCGCTAGCACCATGGAAAGAAAACAACTCCATGATATTAACAGCCAGCAGAGCTTCGAAGCGCAACCTTTGAAACCAAACGGCCAGATAAAAAAACATGGTTGCGCACGACCGAAACCACCCAATTAAGCAATCTCCAGGCATTATTCACACAATGAATTTCGCCAGCAGGACCTTCCGGAACACGACAATCCACCCAAACTGGAGGGAACAAGCATCTGGCAGATCTTCAACTTAGTATGAGAAGAATCCGAGGACCGCCGCTTTTATTCAGATCGGACCCCAACGGTGCCGACCATCCCGGGACGGCCAAGGCAAAGGCGGATATTAGGTGAAGCCCTCGCCAGCAGCGCCCTACAGCCAGCAGCCGACCCTCCACCGTCGGCAGCCAACACCGCGGAGAGAACAAGGGTTGAACCGATCTAGGGTTAGTACCCCACCGGCCCAACCCCCTGGACCTCTGCCTCCGGCACATCGCGCCGCCAGTGTCCACCACCACCACCACCACCACCCTGACCCGGGACTCCACCCGGATTGCGTCGCCACGGACACGCCGCCCGCCGCCGCCCCAGCAGCTCGTACAACCGACCATGGCTACCACCATCCCCAAACCACCGCTTGGTGGCTGGGCCCGCTGCCACCACGGTCGGGGCTGCTGGCAGTGGTGGCAAGGAGGGCTGGCGCGGTCGGTGGGAGTGGCAGCGCGAGGGAGGGTCGCCCCTGGAACCGCCCTGGGGAGCGGCCCGAGGGTTTGCTTCGTTTTTTCAGAGGCTGCTTTTTTAAAATGGGGAGAATTTCACTTCCCGACCTCTGCACCAACCAGGAATGCACACATCCATTTGACATGAGTACTAAGATTTTTTAATCTTGATTAAGATTAAAGCATAGTCCTCAAGATAAATTGCATGAACTACTCTTACAAACAGCTGAGCCTTTTTCTTCCTAGAGAATAAATGTAAGTTTGATACTGTAGGAAAAAGCCAAGCATATTTATGTTGCATACATTGTAGGTGATTGCTGGTTGAACTACTCTTGATTTCACGCTGCTTCAAGTTAAATGTCACAAAATATTTTGAGCTTGTTTTTTTATACACATTATCAAGTGTATTTTCATATACATGGAAAATGCATGCATAGTTTGGGATTTGAGATTTCCATCTTTTGTGGCAGATGGAGATGTAGAGTATAGAGTACAATTTGTAGCACAGCTGGATATGATATTGTGAGAAAAATGTATTGTGTGGTACTTGGTATTATATTGTAGTTGGTTGCAACTATCAAGGTGCATAACATTCTTTTACGAAGATGGTCATTTACGCTACTTAGATGAAGCTCTGAACTTGAAGAGACATAGCAGGCTGACACTGTTGCCCACACTATCCTCACTTGAGCAAAAAGCATAATCTGAACAACTTGACACGTTTGTGAGAAAAAAAAACGCCTTGACAATTTAATTCTTTCTCCGTTGCCATCTTTTGTTTGAACTTGAAGATCTTGTGAGAGCATCATGCATGTCTAGGTTGCTCACACGAAAAGAATGCAAGAAATGGAAAGTTGATGTTAGTTTTCGTAAAGAGTACTAGTTTACAAAAGATCCTTTTCATGTGACCAAACAACTGAAGTATCTTTTTTTTTTGACGCACCAAACAACTGAAGTATCTGCTAGAACAAAATGGTCAGATGAATATATACTTCACTCTGCATACTCTGGTGTACTTAGGCTATAGAAAACGGAATAAATTGTACAGCAGGTTCTTCCAATTAATTTCACTCGGATCAAATACAGACAAGCAGTTGCATTACTGATTGGTACTACAATATTTGTCCAGAAGAAAGAGTGAAGAACCTCGCGCGTACTGAACCAAACTAAATCAATCATCCATCCATAGCTGAATTAATCCCTTGCATAGCTGCATTACTACTGAAGTGAACAATCTTTTGCCAGAACAGAGTAACCCATCTAGCTTAACAAGCCTCCAGAAGTCAGTCTAATCATCCAGAAGTTCAAACTGAGACTTCACTGCATCCTCCCTGGTGTCCTCGCTCGCGGTGTTGCAGACTTGTTGTTGGCGGCGGAGGCAGGTCGGAGCTGATCAATGCGGACGCTGAGCGGGAGCACGTCGCCGGAGAGCAGCTCCTGGGGCACGGCCAAGAACATCCCCTGGCCCGGCGCTGGCATGCCGCCGGTGAGCGCGCTGCTGCCGACCGTGGAGGTCATGAGGACCAGCTTGTCCTTGTCGTCGCCCGGAAGCTCCACGGAGAGCTTGCACCAGAACTGGGGCGCTGGGGCGGCGTCGGCCCTGACGCACACCAGCGACACGGCGGTGGCCGCGCCGAGCGCGCCCAGGGACACGAGGAAGACGCTCCTGTCCTCCTCCCCGACGAGGACGTGCCAGCGCTGGGACAGGGCGAAGTTGAGGTTCCAGGACCGGCCGTAGCGGACAGTGACGGCGAGGCGCGAGTGGGCGGCGGCGAAATGGTCCAGGAGCATGCCGCGCGAGCCGACGAAGTGGCAGCCGGAGTCCGGGCAGGAGCACGGCGCGCACTGGCACTCGCCGCGCTGGTGGTCCGCGACGGCGTGGTAGACGACGTACCGGTCGCAGCCGAACGCCCTGTAGGGGCAGGGCACCTTGGCGGCGGCGATGACGGCGTCCAGCTCGGCGCAGTGAGTGACGGCGCGGCTGCAGATGCTGCCGTGGCCGGCGCGGCAGCAGAAGCACACGATGTGCCCAGCGGCCTCGCACTGCGACAGAAAGTCACATGACCGTGCGACACAAAGTCAGATTCTCTTTAGAAAAAAAAACCCCATCTTCCATGGCCGTGGCCGGCAAGAACAAAGCTTGAAGAGGGTTTTTCTTTTCTTTCTTTCTCATGATTGCAACCAAATTCGTGATGTCGGCGGACAAACCTTGAAGACAGGAGGTCTGAGGGGGAGGAGGCATGTCTGGCAGTGGAGCAGCGCGGCGTCCATCCTGATGTCCATCTGCGGCGGCTCCGGCATGGCATCCACCGCCACCAGTGCACTCCCTCCGTCCTGCATCACCTCTCCTTCCTCTAGCTTCACCTCTGCCTCTGTCACGTTCCTACAGCTGTGATCCCCGAGCTCCATTGCTCGGGGTAGGGGAGATATCAATTTACCGAAGAGGACGGAGAGGCAGCTTTTTTGGATGTGAAAAATAATGGGAGTGGGGGAAGGAACGCCAAAGAGGAAGGAGGGCCAGCGGAGGATAGCCAAAAATGGAAAAAGGCCAGGCAATATTATGTGGGTGTGCAGATATAAAACGCACAGTCTTAATTATCCCTCACAACACTATTGTAAGCGTGTATATTTCCTACGATAGAGAAAGATAAAGGCGTCAGACACGATGATTTGAGACGTATTTGACAACAGGGCCGGAAAAAAAACTGTATAAAAAAGATGTCATTCCTAGCCGTGTTCCTTAAATAGGATCCGGATGCATGCATTTTAATAGAGGTGACCACCCTATGTGAAAAGTAGGTGAGAGAAAATGTGAAAAAAGAAAATGACATTGGAAGGACTAGGGGCTGCATCCGGACGCTGTTTTTGTGTTCAGCGCCCGGTAGAAACTCTATACATATAGTCTCTACCGGAGACGCCACACACAAAATGCAGCGCTGTTTAACTTTGGACAACGTGACTGGAAAGCATTTTTCTCCATTTTCTTATCATGGTCCCTGAAACGTCGTTTGGGACGCGACAGGAGATGCTCTAATTGTTGCTTATCTCATTGCAAAATACACAGGTGTACAAATTTTCAAAAGAAAAGCTCACCCCACGAGCTCACAACTAATATCCACCTATATATAAGTCAATGTTAATTTTACAAATCTATTCAATTTTTTCATCGTGTTATAATATGTTTACATTTCATGCATCGATATGTGGTGTCAGTTATTAGAGTACAATACCAACAGCCTTAATAGTAGACCCAACTGTTTACTAGAAAGAACATAAAGAAAACCATGTTGAATTGGTCGCGATCACAACCTTCTAATGCCTATACGGGCATCTCCAACGGCTCTACAATTTAGTCCGTTTGGATCCGGTGACGGGCACACATTTGTTCGTTTGGCCCGACACAAATGTTGATAAATTATATTTGATAGATAAATATGAGTAATTTACAGAAACCAGTTTAGAGAAACCACATTTTTGGTGTTGCGCTCCTATTTGATGAAACATATGACTCATTTAAGTGGTCTTTTGAGACTTTTCTAGCTACACATAATGGGGCGAGGCAGCCTAGTACTGTTTATACGGATCAAGATGCAGCCATGGGAAAAGCAATAGGGAAAGTCTTCACGGAATCCTATCATGGATTATGCACCTTCCATATAATGCAAAATATTTTCATGCATTTATCTCCAATGAAGGGTGAAAAAAAAAGATGAAGGAAAAGATGAACTGAAAGATGAAGATGACGAGGCCGGAAGAGTCTCATATTTGTCACGATTTTAGTGAGTGTATGTATGGCTATGAGGACAAAGTAGAATTTCAAGAAGCATTTGACAATATGAGACATAAAGTGCATAAGAAAACTTGGTTCGATAATATCTACAAGTTGAAATAAAAGTGGGTTGAATGTTATACGAGAGATGTGTTGAGTTTGGGAGTGAGAAGTACAAAATTTAGTGAGAGCTTCAACAATTCATTGAAAAACCATATGAAGTCAGATTTCATATTGTTCGGTTCTTGATGCATTTTGAGAGGACAATGGAGGTAAAAAGAAGAAAGGAATTGCAATCTAAGTTTGAGGCAAGGAAGAAGTTACCGAGAATCAAAATGCGTCTATGTTGGTGCTAGCAAGCCAAGAGTACACTCCAATTATTTTTGAATCTTTCCAAAGTAAATATGAATGATCCATGGCTGCTTGCACTAGAGTCTTGGATGAGGATAACAAATTTGCGGTTGCAATTGCGAGTTTGCATGGTGATTTAAAATTTGAGGACGAGCACATAGTGATTGGTGATCCTTTGACCAACACAGTTTCATGTAGTTGTGAAATGTTCAGTACGACTAGAGTATTGTGTGGACATGGTCTCAAAGTTCTAGATTTGTTGAACATAAAGATATTTCCAACACATTATATCTTGAAGAGATTGACTAGGGAAGCACGCAATGAAAGCATACAATATAGACAAGGAAGGAGCGTGGTTGAGAATCCAAAGTTGGAAGCCCAACTTCGATACAAGAATTTGTCTCACAAATTTCACATTTTGGCACACAAAGTAGCCAACTCTCTAGAGAGTTGTTTGATGTTAGAGAATGCAATTGATTGTGTTAGTCCACAAATAGATGATAAACTCAATGCAACTATCAATGCTACGACTAAGCCATGTGACGACCAAGAAAATGTTGACCCAAATGTGCATCCAACAAGTGAGTTTCTTAGTGCCATTAAGCTCAAGAAAAAAGGAGGTTCAATCAAAAAATTGAGGAGGAAGAAAACTTGGCCTATAAGTTACTCAAGGGGGGAGCGCAAGCCAACTAAAGCTGCCGCATCCAAAAACAAAGGAGCAAATGTATGTTGCAATTTATACAAGATAAGTTGTAGAATTCTTTCTAAACTAATTACTATGGCTTTTATTTGCAGCAACCAAAAAGACAAGATGGTGTTGAGCCCCAAGCAGGAGTGGAGAAGGATGGCCATGATAAAGGAGCAAGTATGGGGTTTCAGGAGTGCAATGCAACCATCAGTTACACGCAGCTATTGGCATCAAATATTTATGATGAAAATCTGTTCTAAGCTTGTTAGGTAGTCTTTTGGACACTGTTGGGTACTCTTTTGGGAGGTGGCGTTTTGGCTCATAGGAGCAAATGCTCCCATTATACAAAATAATTAAAAATTAATTTTAAAAATATCCAAAAAAATTGACATAATTTTTTTGGTGTACATCGTGACATTCTATGTTCGTACACAAATTTTCATGGAAAAATAATATTTTGTGTGGTGTGTACAGAAAAGACAAAAAAATATGTTATACGTAGACGTGTTACAACATCAAAATTTGTCTTTTTTACGGGAGTCACATAAAAATATTATTTTTTTTGAAAATTTGTGTACCAACATATAATGTTTAGATGTACATGTAAAAATTTAGTTTAGAATTTTTTGACACTTCGAAATGTGGATTTACACAATGGGAGCAAATGCTTCTATGAGCTAAAGTGCATTTCCCACTCTTTTGGACATAGTTTGACTATAGTATTTTGAATTTTTGGGCTAACTATAGTCTTTTGAGGCCTAATTGTATACAAGTAAAATGGCCGAAGCTATGTAGTTGAATCATTATGTAAGAACTGGTTGCTGGTTGCTGGACTCGGAGGAGGCCATCGTAGGTGGAAGATGAGGGCTTAGGAGGGGACCGCCGGAGCACTTCGGTGCCGCTGGAGCGGGGCGGCTGGCGCCGTCGCGGCCGCGCTGAGGAGGCCATCAGAGTGGTGGGGGAGCTTGCCGGATCCGTTTTCTTCGTCGCAGCTACCAGTCGGAGTCCGTCGGAGAGGCTAGGCGGAGGATCCGGGAGCACGGAGGAGCCGCGAGGGCGGACGATGGGCGCCGCCCGGCCTCAGAGCATCTCCAGCCGCGTCCCCCCAAAGCGTCCCCCAAACGCATTCGGATCGAGTATTTGGGGGACGTGTTTCATTCGTGTCGTGTTTGGGGACGGCACTCCCCAGCCGCGTCCCAAAACGCCGCCCCAAAACTTTAAAATACTTTTTTATTTAGTATATAGAAGAAATATGTAAGTTAAATAACGCTGCTAATATTCAAAGCGGTGCAACATACATAAATTACATATAAAAACTTCGAAAAGTATAAACAAATTTACATATAAAAATTTAAACTACTTCTTCTTTGATGGCCCGCCTCGTCATCCTCACGGTGGCGCTTCCTGCTCGTCACCTCTTTCGAAGAGGCGGTGCCGTCCGACGCATCGGAGGAACATGTGTCCTCTTCATCGTCAACGGAGCTCGCCGGCTGCGCCTTCCACTTCGCTTTCGCCTCCGCCTTCGCCCGGACCGCCGCCGCCTCCTCAGCCTCTTCATCCTCCTCGGCCCCCCATTCCTCGCCGATGTCCGGCGGCGGGGAATCATCGCCGCTGCTGGGCGTCCGGACTCTGTCCCACCAATGGCGCCATCCTGGAGACTTGCCCTCGCTGTCTGATGGAAGCCCATAGAGGTCGATCATCGTGAGAAGTTTGGATGAATGGCGGCCGGTTGAAGATCCGAAAGCGCCTACGTACGAGTCTTATTGAGCGCGGATGAACGGTGGCACAAATATCGAAGAGACCGGCGGTTGCTCTTCCGCAGAGTTCGCGCTCCATTCCGGAGGTTCGTGTGTCGATCAACGCGGTTGCCAATGCGATGGTTCCACCACGCCTCGCCTCGCATTTCGGTGTGTCCGGCGTGCCCCGAGCGTCCCCTGTGCACGATCTATGTCCGGTTCATATGGCCATGAAAAATGGAATCTGTCACGGTAGTACTACTCTCTCTATTCACAATTACTTTGCGGTTCTCGGTTTAGTCAAAGTCAAAATTTGTAAAATTCAATCAAAATAAAAAAATATCAAATACACATAATTTATAATATACATTTCTAGTACAATAAATTTAATATTATAGATATTGATTTTTTATGAATTATTGGTAAGACTTACAAAAGTCTAACGTTAACTAGATACAAAATGCGAGGTAATTGTGAACGAGTGGAGTACTCTCTTCATTCCAGTAAATAAGACGACGTTAATATTTGTGTTTTTGTTTGACCAAAAATTACTCCAAGTACAGAGAATGTTGGTATAAAAGTAACTTCATTGAAAAGTGTTTTGAATATGAATCCAACGATGCTATTTACCTACAACATAACCAATATTTTATTTGCTCAATTTTAGAGGTCAATTTTAAAAAAATGTGTGTCTCGTTCATTAAAAATGGCTCGGGTAAGATTAGGCCATCTCTAACGGAGGGCCACTGACACCTTGTCCATCGGTATCCGTACGGCCTAAATACGAGACCCAATGGTGATTCCCAAACAGACAACAATCCGTTTTTTCGTCCACACAACCACATTCTTGGACCAAATTTGTGACCGGTTTGCGGTGGGTGGACTGCATACCCGGGTGCATGCATGTCCACGTGTCGCCACATGCATATGCAGGCAATAATTAAGAGAGAGTGTGGCCGTGGTCACTGATTAGTCATTTTTGCTGCCCTTAAATTATAATTAACTAGTCGTCAACCTGTGCGCTGCACGGGCAAGATATTTTGAAAACACACTTTTTTTATTTGCTAATAACAATTTCATATGTTGAAAAATACATTAATTTATTGTGTAATGTTGCATAGCTAATCATGCACATCGCAGTCTATTCCGGCCCGGTATTTCACTTGAATATTGACATTCCAATGGATACGAATAATCTTTCGGCCACAAAGTGAAAAAAGTTCATTTTTCAATCAAAGGGCCCAGGTATATTAAATTGTGCAACAGATTTGGATTATTTTAAACATATAGTTAAGTCAAAATTTGATCGTCTAATTAAATCAATGTGAATTATTTTAATCAATGTGTATTATTTTATTTTCAAACATATAGTTAATTAATGCTTCTAACTCCTCAAATTTTCTGTGTTGCAAGACAAACAGATTTGGAGCATTTTAGACATATAGTTAAGCAAAAATTTGAGCATCTAATTAAATATATGTGTATTATTTTATTTTTAACTTGTAAAGGTACATGAAAACTAAGGCATGGATAGTACGTGCATATATATGTATTTAAGTCAATAGCTTAGCCATTATATACCCCGGAGCTCACATAAATAACTTGCATATAAGCTGCGATTCACATGTGTGGTTTCTTAAAACCTTGTTTTTTCTTCTTATTGAAATCCGTCTATTTTTAGTCAAAAATAGGGAACTTGATATGTCTTGAGAACTTCTCCCTTATTAGTAATATATTATTAACTATGCAAACATTATTAGACAAAATTGACTCATGCATGAATTACAAATAAGAATTTACTTACACAGTATCATGCTCGACCAGCGAGAACGTGCATGTGGTGCTTCATCCGGCCACTTGTTCCCTCTCCTCCGTACTTCTATGATGTGGCTCTTCCATGTTATGTTTAGTTTAACGCTGCTGAACTGACCACATGCACATCATACTCCACCATCATCCATTCATCGCCACTTTGTGCCTCCCCTTCTTGTAGGGCTATAGAGAGTGTCTAATCTAGTGCTATTTTATTTGACTTCCAGTAGCCATTGACGTACATCTGTTAGAGATGTATAAGGGCAGATTGTGGAGCCGTCCTTTATTCATGGGATCGTCGGAGGCGTGGTATCATCGAGTTCCTCGCGACCTTCTTTGGTAAGCATGGAGGACAATCAAATAGTGTAAGAGATAAAGAGTTACTCTTATTAGAAGGTTGGCATGGGTAGCTAATCCATTCTTCCTCCTTTTGTCCATCACTCTCCTTCTCTTTTTCATCCAATGAGCTTTCAGGTTCATCAATTTCCTCCTCTTTTTCATCCAATGAGCTTTTAGGTTCATCAATTTCTTCTTTCACAGGTTCCTGCAAATTGTGAGTGCATTCTTGTGCATTAATGAGTCTCTCTTTATAATCAATGATATAAGGATTATCACTGTAACTTTCTATGCAAAAATTAAGAATAGAAGAGACATAATCTTTAAGGTCCTTACAAACAACACAAGTTTCATAATTTTTAGACATGAAGGATTCGATCTCAGAAGCTCCCATAAATAAGACAAATTGTTCTACCTCTTCGAACCCAAAATAAATATAGTTATTCTAATTATAATTCTTAATTAAAACTTCTTCACTAAAGCCACATTGAAATTTAAGATGTTTAGTTTCCTCTTTAGAGCAACAGTTTATATCATGGCGTTTAAGCAATATTTTAGCAATTGTATTCAATTTTTCAATCACAGCACTCATGACTTTACCCTTTCTTGATTCTCTATAACTGTTATATAATTCTATAAGCTCCAGATAGGTTGTGGGTTCTCCCATAACAACAGTTTTTAATTTTTCGGTTTTTCAAATTTTTATGGATTTTTTGGGTATATAAGAAAAATAAAACAAGACAAAAAGAAACTAGACAAAAGTAAACTAAGCAAAATAATACTAGACAGAAATAAACTAAGCATAAATAAACTAGACAAAAGTAAACTAAGGAAAACAAAATAAAATAAAATAAAAACAGAGAGAGAGGTAGAGTGTACTCCCCAGGTGAACTTATGTGTAGAGCTATGCCTCCCCGGCAACGGCGCCAGAACATAGTCTTGATAACCCACAAGTATAGGAGATCGCAACAGTCTTCGAGGGAAGTAAAACCTAAATTTATTGATTCGACACAAGGGGAGGTAAAGAATACTTATAAGCCTTAACAACTGAGTTGTCAATTCAGCTGCACCTGAAATAGCACTAGTAACAGGGGTGATGTGAAAGCAGCAGTAATATGAGAGCAATAGTAACGGTAACACGCAGCAATAATAACAGAGAGGCAATGGCACCAGAAAATAGTTGATACTACTTCCAATGACATATAGAACGAGTATATGATGATAAGAGATGGACCGGGGTTCCCAGCTATCTACACTAGTGGTAACTCTCTAATAACAAGTAACAAGTGTTGGGTGAACAAATTACAGTGGGGCAATTGATAGGATTGAAATAGCATTAAGACATAACATCAAGATTATTAATCATGTAGGCATGTTTTCCATATATAGTCATACGTGCTCGCAATGAGAAACTTGCATAACATCTTTTGTCCTACCAGCCGGTGGTAGCCGGGCCTCAAGGGAATCTACTGGCAATTAAGATACTCCTTTTAATAGAGCACCGGAGCAAAGCATTAACACTTGGTGAAAACATGTGATCGTCATACCTACGCCTTCCCCTCCGGTTATCCCGATTTCTGTCACTTTAGGGCCTCGGGTTCCGGACATAGACATGTGCAAACAACTTGTAGATACAATCTAAGCAATAATTATAGAGCTCAAATCTAAGATCATGCCACTCGTGCACTAGTGACAAGCATTAAACACAACAAGATTGCAGCAACAATAACTTCACAAACTTATATAGATAGACTGATCATAATGTAACAATTCATCGGATCCCAACAAACACAACACCGATTACATCGATGAATCTCAATCATGTAAGGCAGCTCATGAGATCATTGTATTGAAGTACATGGGAGAGAGAGTACCAACTAGCTACAGCTAGAACCCGTAGTCCATGGGGGAACTACTCACGGAGCATGATGGAGGCGGTGGCGTCGATGGAGATGCGTTCCGGGGGCACTTCCCCGTCCCGGCGGCGTGACGGAACAGAGATTCTGTCCCCCGAAGCGGAGTTTCTCGATGGCGCGCGCCCTGAGTCTTTTCTGGAGTTTCGTCAATTCGTCCGAGGTTTTAGGTCGCGAGGGACTTTATAGGCGAAGAGGCGGAGGGCCAGGGCCCCTCCCCATGGGCGGGCCAGGGGCCACCCGTGCCACCATATGGTGTGGGCCCCCTGCTGCCCGCCTCCGACTCTCCTTCGGTGATCTGGAACCTTCCGGAGAAAATAAGATTGTCTTTGTTTCGTCGAATTCCGAGAATATTGCCCGAACACCCTTTCTGGAACCAAAAACAACAGAAAAGAGGCGGCACTTCGGCATCTTGTTAATAGGTTAGTTCGGAAAATGCATGAAAACATTATAAAGTGTGAGCAAAACATGTAGGTATTGTCATAAAACTAGCATGGAACATCAGAAATTATAGATACGTTGGAGACGTATCAACTTGCTCCACGCTTGACATGCAACTTGTATTGCATAAGTAACTTTGCGGGTGTCTGTCTCTCCCACCATAGTGAAGATTCAATTTGCTCTTTCTATTGACAACACTAGTATCACCGTTGTGGTTCATGTTCGTAGGTAGATTGGATCTCACTCGAAAACCCTAAACCACGTAAAATATGCAAACCAAATTAGAGGCGTCTAACTTGTTTTTGCGGGGTTTGGTGATGTGATATGGCCATGTGATGATGATTATATTTGATGTATGAGATGTTCATTATTGTATTATGGCAACCGGCAGGAGCCTAATGGTTGTCTTTAATTTTTGTTAAAGACCTGCGTGTCTATTCATCATGTAATAGCTTTATTTCAAGTAGTTGTTATAGTAGCTATAAGTGATGGACAACCATGAAGCGGCGCCACTGACCTTGACGCCATGCTGGTGATGGTGGAGATCATGTCCGTGCTTTGGAGATGGAGATCAAAAGCACAAGAAGAAAGGTCATATCATATCACATATTATGAATTGCATGTGATGTTAATCCTTTATGCATCTTATTTTGCTTAGATCACGACTGTAGCATTATAAGATGATCCCTCTCACAAAATATCAATATAATAAAGTGTTCATCCATAGTATGCACCGTTGCTAATACTTGTCGTTTCGAAGCATCACGTGATGATCGGGTGTGATAGATTCTACATGTGCATACACCGGGTGCAAGCCAGATTTGCACACACGGATACTAAGGTTGCCTTGACGAGCCTAGCATGTACAGACATGGTCTCGGAACACGGGATACCGAAAGGTAGATCATGAGTCATATGAATGATATGATGAACACTTTGAGTGTTCGCCTTTGAAGCTACATCTTTTCTCGTGAAGATCGGACTTGGTGTAGTGGATTTGGTTCGTGTGATCACTAAGACAATGCGAGGGATGTTGTTTTGGGTGGGAGTTCACCTAGTTATTTAAGAATTAAAATTGAACTCAATTTATCATAAACTTAGTCTAAACTCTTTGCAAATATGTTGTAGATCATGACATCCCCCTCCATCAGTTTTAACCAGTTCCTAGAGAAAGAAAAGCTTAAAAGCAATGGTAGCAACTTCATCGACTGGTTCCGCCATGTGAGGATTTTCCTCAATGGTGTAAATTTGCAGTATGTGCTCGAAGCACCGCTAGGTCCCCCACCACCACCTGCAGTATCCGAGGATGTAAAGAATGTTTACGAGACTCGGGTTATTCGGTACTCTCAAGTTTAGTGTGCCATCCTGTGCAGCCTAGAGGCGGAGCTCCAAAAGCGTTTTGAGCACCACCACCCTTATGAGCTGGTCAATGAGCTAAAAACTATCTTTCAAACTCATGCGGCCGTGGAAAGCTATGAGGCCTCGAAACACTTCTTTGGCTGTATGATGGAAGAGGGTAGCTCCGTTAGTGAGCACGTGCTAGCTATGTCCGGGCATGCGAAGAAGCTCAGTGACTTGGGGATAGTGATTCCTAACCTGCTGGGTATTCATCGTGTACTCCAATCACTGCCACCTAGTTACAAGAACTTTGTGATGAACTACAACATGCAGAACATGAACAAAGAGTTACCTGAACTCTTCTCCATGCTGAAATCTGCTGAAGTTGAGATAAAGAAAGAGAACCAAGTGTTGATGGTCAACAAGACCACCGGTTTCAAGAAGTAGGGCAAGCCTAACAACAAGGGCAAATTCAAGAAAGGCGGCAAGAAAGCTGCTGCGCCTCCTGAGAAGCCTAAGGCTGGCCCTAAGCCTGATACCGTGTGCTATTACTGCAAGGAGAAGGGGCACTGGAAGCGTAATTGCCCCAAATACTTGGCTGATCTGAAGAACGGCCTTATCAAGAAGAAAGGTATATTTGATATACATGTTATTTATGTCTATCTTACTGGTTCTCGTAGTAGTGCCTGGGTATTTGATGCTGGTTCGGTTGCTCACATTTGTTACTCGAAACAGGAGCTGCGGAATAAACGAAGCCTGGTGAGGGACGAGGTGACAATGCGCGTTGGAAATGGATCCAAGGTCGATGTGATCGCCGTCGGCACGCTCCCTCTACATCTACCTTCGGGATTAGTTTTAAACCTCAATAATTGTTATTTGGTGCCTGCGTTGAGCATGAACACTATATCTGGATCTTGTTTAATGCAAGACGGTTATTCGTTTAAATCAGAGAATAATGGTTGTTCTATTTATATGAATAATATCTTTTATGGTCATGCGCCTGAGATGAATGGTTTATTCTTGTTAAATCTCGATAGTAGTGATACACATGTTCATAACATTGATGCTAAGCGAATTAAATTGAATGATAATTCTACTTATATGTGGCACTGTCGTCTTGGTCATATTGGAGTGAAGCGCATGAAGAAACTACATTCCGATGGATTTCTTGAGTCACTTGACTTTGAGTCACTTGATAGATGCGAAGCATGTCTAATGGGAAAAATGACTAGGACTCCATTTTCTGGTACAATGGAGCGAGCTACAGACTTGTTGGAAATCATACATACCGATGTGTGCGGACCAATGAGTGTGGCATCGCGCGGTGGTTATCGTTATGTTCTAACCTTCACGGATGATCTGAGTAGATATGGATATATTTACTTTATGAAACATAAGTCCAAAATTTTTGAGAAGTTTAAGGAATTCCAAAGTGGAGTAGAAAATCAATGTAACAAGAAGATTAAGTTTTTGCGTTCTGATCGCGGAGGTGAATATCTGAGTTATGAGTTTGGCATGCATTTAAAGAAATGCGGAATACTTTCACAGTTGACACAGCCGGGAACACCACAGCGCAATGGTGTGTCCGAACATCGTAATCGAACTCTCTTGGATATGGTTCGATTTATGATGTCTCTTACTGATTTGCCGTTATCATTTTGGGATTATGCATTAGAGACAGTCGCATTCACTTTAAATAGGGCACCATCTAAATCCGCTGAAACAACACCGTATGAATTATGGTTTGGAATTCCTTAAAGTTTGGGGCTGCGAAGCTTATGTAAAGAAGTTACAACCTGACAAGCTAGAACCCAAAGCGGAGAAATACCCTAAAGAAACAATTGGGTACACTTTCTATCACAGATCCGAAGGCAAACTCTTTGTTGCCAAGAACGGATCCTTTCTTGAGAAGGAGTTTCTCACTAAAGAAGTGTCTGGAAGGAAAGTAGAACTCGACGAGGTTATTAAACCTTCTCAAATAGATCAGAGTAGCGCAGTGCCGGAAGATGTTCCTGTGCAGCCTGCACCGATAGGAGAGGAAGCAAATGATGATTGATACGTCCATTTTGCATCACTATTTTATATCATAATTTGCTGTTATTCGTTGATATATTTCATATTTGGAGATGATACTTATGTTATTTCATCTATTTTGCATGTTTCATGATTATTTGGGGATCGCGCACCGGAGCCGATTCTGTTGGAAAAAGCACCGTCGGGATGCAATATTTCGGAAGACAGTTGACGAAATTATATGAAAATTCCTATTTTTCCGAAGTGGAGCCAGGGGGGAGCCAAGGGGACCCGAGGTGGGCCCACCTCATAGGCCGGCGCGGCCCAAGGCCTGGCGCGCCGCCTGGTGAGGAGGGGGGCCCACAGCCCCTCGCCTCCTTTTCTTCGCGTACGTCTTTGTCCCGAAAACCTAAGCCCCGGAGGATAGTCGCGAAGAGTCACGGCCGCCTCTGCGGGCGGAACACCAGAGAGAAAAGAGCTCTCCGGCGGCAGGAATCCTCCGGGGAAATTCCCTCCCGGAGGGGGAAATCGACGCCATCGTCATCGTCATCGAGCTGGACATCATCTCATTCATCATCACCATCATCATCATCATCATCATCATCACCGCCATCTCCACCGCTGCACCTCGTCACCGCTGTAACAATTAGGGTTTGATCTTGATTGTTTGATAGGGGAAACTCTCCCGGTGTTGATTTCTACTTGTTATTGATGCTATTGAGTGAAACCATTGAACCAAGGTTTATGTTCAGATTGTTATTCACCATCATATCACCTCTGATCATGTTCCATATGATGTCTCGTGAGTAGTTCGTTTAGTTCTTGAGGACATGGGTGAAGTCTAAATGTTAGTAGTGAATTATGTTGGTTAGTATTCAATGTTATGATATTTAAGTTGTGGTGTTATTCTTCTAGTGGTGTCATGTGAACGTCGACTACATGACACTTCACCATTTATGGGCCTAGGGGAATGCATCTTGTATTCGTTTGCCAATTGCGGGGTTGCCGGAGTGACAGAAACCTAAACCCCCATTGGTATATCGGTGCAGGAGGGATAGCAGGATCTCGAGTTTAAGGTGTGGTTAGATTTATCTTAATTACTTTCTTGTAGTTGCGGATGCTTGCAAGGGGTATAATCACAAGTATGTATTAGTCCTAGGAAGGGCGGTACATTAGCATAGGTTCACCCACACAACACTTATCAAAACAATGAAGATTAATCAGCTATATGAAGCGAAAGCACTAGACTAAATTCCCGTGTGTCCTCAAGAACGTTTGGTCATTATAAGTAAACAAACCGGCTTGTCCTTTGTGCTAAAAAGGATTGGGCCACTCGCTGCAATTATTTCTCTCGCACTTTACTTACTTGTACTTATTTCATCTGCTATATCAAAATCCCTGAATACTTGTCCTGTGAGCATTTACAGTGAATCCTTCATCGAAACTGCTTGTCAACACCTTCTGCTCCTCGTTGGGTTCGACACTCTTATTTATCGAAAGTACTACGATACACCCCTATACTTGTGGGTCATCAAGACTATTTTCTGGCGCCGTTGCGGGGAGTGAAGCGCTATTGGTAAGGGAAACTTTACGTGCTGTTTTTATTTCTGCCTTTGCTATAAATCATTATGGAGAGGTCATCTCTTGAATTCCTCTTTGGGAAATCTACTACTACTGCAAGGGTAGTGGATGAGGTGCCAGGTGAGAATGAGGTTCCATACAAAATACCTATGAAAATTATTGAACGTGTTGTGGATAACCGCTATGAAGGGGATGGAACTGTCCATCCTGGTGATCATTTACTGTTTTTACATGAATTATGCGGGTTATTCAAATGTGCAGGTATTTTTATGGATGAAGTTAGGAAGAAACTATTCTCTATATCGCTGTCTGGTAAAGCGGCGCACTGGTATAAATTGCTGAAGAATAGGGATTCTCTTAATTGGGAGGACATTGTGCCTTTATTTTATTCCAAATTCTATCCTCCAAGTGAAATTCACAAAGATCGGAACCGCATATATAATTTCTGGCCTCATGATGGAGAAAGTATTGCCCAAGCTTGGGGAGATTGAAGTCTTTAATGCTCAAATGCCCCATTCATGAGCTTCCTGGTAATATTATTATTGATAATTTCTATGCAAGATTGTCTTTTCAAGATAAGACTCTGCTGGATACTTCTTGTTCTGGATCATTTACACGCAATAAAGAAGAGTTTAAAAGGGACCTTCTTGATCGGATCCAGGAGAATACCGAAGGATGGGAGAACGACAAGATAGAGAGTCAGGTATAAATTTTGATTATAAATGCATTGAAGTTTTTATGGATACTGATAAATTTCGTAATATTAGTGCTACTTATGGTCTTGATTCTCAAGTCGTTGTAAATCTTTATAAAGCTTTTGCATCTCACTTTGAATTGCCTAGGAAGAATTTTGATAAGTATCATGAACCATATAAAGATAAAATTGATCCATCTATAAATAAATGTGCTATAATTGAAACTGTTGATCATGTTCTTCCTGAAGCTTATATTGAAAAAACTCCTTTCCCTGCTAAAATGAAGGAGTACTCTGTTATATCTAGTACGGTTAATAAAAGTGCAAAGAAACCTATAGAACCTGAAGAACAAATTAAGGTTGAACCTGCTGTTGCAATAGTTAAAGATCTTGTGACTGAAAATGTAGAAGATGGTCATATTATTTTTTGTGAAGATGCTTCTAATATTGTTTCGCATCCTAATAAGTCTAGGAAAGCTAGTGTTCCTATGCTCTCTGTTAGAATTGGTGATCATTGTTATTACGGTTTATGTGACATTGGTGCAAGTATTAGCGCCATTCCTTATGAGCTTTATACGGAGATCATGCATGAAATTGGTTCTTGTGAACTTGAAGATATTGATGTCGTTATTCGACTAGCTAATAGAGAAACTATCTCTCCTATTGGTATTGTTCGAGATGTGGAAGTTCTGTGTGGTAAGATTAAATATCCTGCTGACTTTCTGGTACTTGGTTCTGCTGCTAGTAAGTATTGTCCTATTATTTTTGGTAGACCATTCCTAAATACTTGTGGAGCTGTTATAGATTGCAAGAAGAAAAGATTGTTACCAAATTTGCTGGTGAATCTTATGAGTTTAATTTCTCTAAATTTGCCAAAACTCCTTATAAAGCTGATTTGACTAATAATGATTTTAGAGTTGAACAGTGTGCGTCTATTGCTCTTGCTCCTAATAATCCTTTGCAACAACATTTGGAGAATAGTGAGAGTGAAGTCTTTAGGGAAGAAAGGAATGAGCTTGATGAAATTTTCCTTCGTCAACCTATTCTTAAACATGACTTGCCGGTTGAAGATCTAGGTACAATACCACCACCAAAGGAAGTGTTGCGGTCAGAAACCCACCGGCGAGCTGCGACGGGCAACACAGTAGAGCCGGGAGGCTCCCAGGACTGCGGCTGGCCCTGGTCCCTCCGAGCGACGGCCCGCAAAGACTGCACGCACGTCCGATGCTGGTGCAAGGGCGTGCCACCTGACCCTGGTCAGGAAGGTGATGGATGTGCCTCGCTTAGTTTTCTGCATGGCATACACGTAAACATTAAATATGAGCCTCGATCGGCTCTCGGGCTGTCCCGAGATCGGCTCGAAGAGCCGATCCACCCATGATTCGTACGGGGTGTACGAATATATGGTGGTCCTGCTTGATCAAAATAAAGCTAAAACGACCTACTACGATTTAGGGTTTTCACCACATAATCGGAACATCCTACTCGTGATTGAGCCGGCGCCACGCACGGTGATCGTAAACCGACCCTAGACAAGGCCTAAAAACCAACACGAGGTTGATCCCCGGAACATCCTGTCTAGGGCTAGCAGACTACCCTACGTGCCACTGGATCCTTCAACCCGTTTGTAAGGCCTAACTATGCAGATATTAAACTAATCCTTGAAGAACAAGGAGCAACCATAACGGATCGGATCTACTAAATAATGATCAGCGGGGTGCCGCCCCCTTACACCTGAGATAGGTGTAAGGGCGGCTAGACGTCTCAGGGTTGCACGACGACAGCATATGATACGATGAACAATGCTAACCCTAACATATCTAAGATAACTACGTTGCTCGCCAGCAAAAATGCTTCAGTACGAGCAACGCATGGACAGCGAATAAACGTGTACTGCCTAGATCGCAAGATGCAATCTAGGCAGCATGATGCTTACCCGGAAGAAACCCTCGAGACAAGGGAGTTGGCGATGCGCCTAGATTGGTTTGTGGTGAACGTGATTGTTGTTTATTTCATAAACCCTAGATACATATTTATAGTCCGTAGACTTTCTAACGTGGGAATAATCCCAACCGGGCACGAGCCAAACTCTATCTAACCGACACGTATCCTACTATATTACAGATACACGAGCAAACTAGCCCAAACTTTGCATATAAGGCCGATTCATGTATTTCTTCCATGTATATTCTTCAAGCCCATCTTGATCGCGGCCCACCTCTGACTCGGTCAAATTCTGGTGATAACACATGCCCCCCTGGTTTTGGAATTGATAATTCCAAAATCACTCCGCTCTTTCTTCGTCGGGTCATGTCGTGGCAGAACCGTCGCAGTATCCTTCATCATGATGCCTTGCCTTCTCAACTTCTCCGCGTGACTTGGCAGTTTTTGTTTTTTTTTCTTTGGGCACCACCTCCTCGGAAACTGCTGTGGCATTGAATCTCCACTATATCCCCTTTATTTAACCGCTCTGAACCGTTCGCCACTTCATCCCCTTGCTCTGTTCTGGCCATCGGCACCAAGAAAACCCCCAATCTCAGAGCAATGTCTTCCTCTTCCTCCATCTCCTCGGGCCTCTCTCTCCAATCTTCCTCCTCGAGCGAGCAGGAGTGGAACTTTGATCCCGTGCCAGATGGCCCACCCGAAGCACTCGTCGGGTCAGATGGTGACTTACCTCTGACCGATGGGGAGGACGACCTCGAGTTCCTCATCGAAGGGGAACTGAAGAGCGAGAGCGAAGATGACCTCCACTCCTGGGCGAACTCCACCTCCTCCGGGGGAGGAAGAAGAAAAGCAAAGGAAGAAGAGGAAGAGGAGGAGGATGATTCCTCCTCCTCCGCTGGGTATCCGCCGGCGAAGCGCTTCCACGCTTGGGCGGACAGCGAGGACGATAATGATGACGAGGAAGAAGAGGCTCCGGCCGAGGACTGGGGCAGCAGCGACGAGGAACTCTCGGAAGCAGCGCCGACGGCAGCTACAATGGCGACGATGAGGACAACGACGACCCTTAGAACAGGGCCAATTAGTGTAGGACTAGTAGTAGCAGTGCACTAGGCATCGGATGATCCTTTTGAGAGCCATCGGCTCTTTCTTGTAAAGCCGTTCCTTTGAATCAATAAGAATTGTTCTTCCAATTTGACTCTCAATTAATCCAATTTCAAGTCTTCCGTTTGCCGCACCAAGACCGATAGCAACGTATCGGACTTTTCGCCTCAGACGCCCATGAAGCCAGACTCAGATACCAACTAGACCGTCAGTCAAGCACTTCTCAAATTCAAACTGTAATTTGATATCTGACCATAATACTTTGCAATCCTATAGCCGATGGCTATTCATCGGCTGTTTTGAGAATCCAGTCTCCTTCATCTTCTTGCAGCAACAGGACGGTCCAGACCCTGTAGATGATGACGGCTTCCCTTTCAGGCTCCTTTCCGCAGCTCTAGTAGTCTTCTTCTGCAACAACTCACCGCTTTCGAAGAAGGTTATGATGCAGGGTCAGCCGATGACACTCCAATCGGCTTCCAAAAACAGAGTGTCTGCCAAATCAGCTGCCCCCGAGCCTCAGTTAAGGTGAGAACAGTGGCGAGGACACACAGTTCAGTCCAAGGGCCTTGAACTCAGGCAATTGAGACAGCCACCATGCAGAGGTCCTAGCCATTCCTACGAGCGTAGCTGAGAAGGTGGCCAACTTAGCCAGGCCGACGGTAGATACACCGGAGCCGATCACCTTTTCTTCCCTTGAAAGCCGATATTGCAGACGAAACACCAACGGCCTAATGAGCAAAAGGTTGGAGGTTGGCCTTGAGGCTGAACTGAAGACCGACTTGGTCGAAATCCGTGTCTTGAACACGCAGCTGGTAGATCTTGTGTAATTGTACTAGAGTCGATGGCTGAGCATCGGCTGTATACCATGAGAAAAATTTAAATTTTTTTTACTGGCCGATTTTTCTATCGGCCCCCAATATTTCACTGCACATATATCGCACATGTTCATCTGATTAGGTGCCTCCCGAGCCGAATCTGTCAGGTAACTGCGGATATCGGCTCTGTAGTTAGCCAAGGCACTGTATTTGAACGTCGGCTCCGTTAGGACTAATGTTGACTCTCATCAGCCGACGTAAAACCGCTGCCCATTAGATCGACGTTGAACACAGGCAGAATGTGTGGTGAGGATAATTTTGGCCGATTGCTGGAATCGGCCTCCATGTTGATTGAATCCTTCAATGAAGGTTTTGCAATGTTCCTCCCTAGATCTTTGGGGCCGATCCCAAGGATCGGCCTCGCCACGTTTGTCCATAGGTTTGTTCTTGCTATACGGTCAGGCCGGTGGATAAGACCAGCCTAACCCCATCCTTTGTCACGTCGATGCGCTCGCAGTCGTCCAAATTGATGCCTGGGAGTGGCTCTTGGCCTGTTGTCTCCCAAGCGTTCATGCCAGCCGTTGAAATCTCGGCTGAGTCATCTGCATGGACGACCTCTACTTCATCTCCATCCCACTGTATTACGCATTGGTGCATCGTGGATGGAATGCAACAGTTGGCGTGGATCCAATCTCTTCCTAGCAGGACAGCATAGGTGCTCTTGCTATCGACAATAAAGAACGTCGTAGGGATGGTTTTCCTTCCTACGGTCAGATCCACGTTCAGAACACCTTGTGCGTCAGACGCTTGGCCATTGAAATCGCTCAATGTCACGTTGGTCTTGATCAGATCCGAGCTAGAGCGTCCCAACCGACGTAGCATGGAGTATGGCATAATGTTGACTGCCGCTCCGGTGTCCACCAGCATCTTGTTGACAGGCTGCCCATCGATATAACCTCGCAAGTATAGGGCCTTCAGATGTCTGTAGCTTCTTTCTCGTGGCTTCTCAAAGATAACTGGCCGTGGGCCGCAGTCAAGTTGTGCCACAGGTGCTTCGTCTAATCCTGGAGCACTAAACTCCGTCGGAGGATGAACACCATGTTTGTGCCAGCCGATGTTTCATCATCGGCTTTCTTTTGTCTGGGGCGCCACTCTTTCCTTTGTGGCCGACCTTCTTCGTCCAGGGTTCGCTGAATTTTAGCGGCCAGATCAGGCCGCGCCTTCCTCAACGTGTGCATAACCTTTCGGCTTCCTCCAAACCACGTAGTCGCTGAACCCTACGCTTTTGGGAACGGCTGAGTCCATCAGGGCACCACCTTGGCCGGTGGTACTTATCTTCTTCTTCTTCTTCATCGTCTTCCAAATCCTCGAGATCTTCCACCCGAGGGGACTCAGCGTGCTTGTTCCGAGGTGGGAGAGGCCCTAGACGTTTGAACACGGACACGTTAGCTGCATCCTTCCTCTTCTGTCTACATTCTGGGCAGTTGCCGATTGTAGGCAATCGGCTCATTCCTGAATCCCAGCAGTGTCTGAAGAAGGGACAGTCCCAGTGCCTATCCTCATCGTCTTGCTCTCTTGACTTTTCCTTGGCATGGCGCTCATATCTCTCCTCGTCGCGATCATGCCGACGATGTCTCCTGGCGTCCCCAGCCAGACGATCTCTTTCACCATCGTCGTTGGGTCGTCGGCATTGGTCATATTGACTCACATACTGTTATCACCATATTTTGGACAAATCCAGAGGTGGGCCGTAAGAGAGATGGGCTTAGAGGACTACACGTGGAAGATCTCTGAAGCGGCCTTGCACGGAGAATTTGGGCTAGTTTGCCCGTGTATCTTTAATTATAGTAGGTTATATCTTAGATCAAGATTTAGAATTTGTATCGCACACGGTGGGATATTCCCACGTTAGAAAGTCCGCCGGACTATAAATATGTATCTAGGGTTTATGGAATAAACAACAACACAACGTTCACCCCAAAACAAACCAATCTCGGCGCATCGCCAACTCCTTCGTCTCGAGGGTTTCAATCAGGTAAGCGACATGCTGCCTAGATCGCATCTTGCGATCTAGGCAGCACAAGCTCCACGTTGTTCATGCGTTGCTCGTACTGAAGCATCTTTGATGGCGGGCAACGTAGTTATCATAGATGTGTTAGGGTTAGCATAGCTCTTCGTATAAACACGCTTACGTAGTGCAACCCTCGCATGTCTAGCCGCCCTCACGCCTATCTCAGGTGTGGGGGCGGCACCCCGCTTGTTCATCATCTAGTAGATCCGATCCGTTACGATTGCTCCTTGCTCTGCAAGGATTAGTTTAATATCTGCAATAGTTAGGCCTTACGAAGGGGGGGGATGCACGTAGGGTGGCGATTAGTCCTAGGATGTTCCGTTGATCAACGTCGATGTTGGTTGTGTGGCCTTGTTTAGGATCGGCTACGACGCACCGTGCGTGGCCGCGAGGCCCAGCCTGGAGGATAGGGTTATGTTAAAACCCTAAATCGTCGAAGATCTCATGTGGCCTTGTTTAGGATCGGCCTCGTGCGTGGCCGCGAGGCTCAACCTGGAGTAGGATGATCCGATTATGCGGTGAAAACCCTAAATCGTGATCTCATTAGCTTTATCTTCATAGCAGGATCACCAGGTATTCGTGCACCCCGTACGGATCATTTGGATCGGCGCCGATTCACAGGATAACCCGAGAGCCGATCGAGGCTCTTATTTAATGTTTACGTGTATGCCATGCAGAACTAAGCGAGGCATCCCCATCACCTTCCTGACCAGGTATAGGTCAGGTGGCACGCCCTGCACTTCGCACGCCGCGTGTGACAGAAGAGCATTGCGGGCAGCCGCTCGAGGGGTCTCGGCCGCAGCCTCTAGGCTCTTCTCCGGCTCTACCGTGTTGATGTGCCGCTGCCCGCCGGTGGGTTTTGCGATCAACACATTCTGGCACGCCCGGTGGGACAAGCATCTACATCAACCACATCGCCGTCTACATCTGAGATGGCGGACGGCACGCCAGTCACCTACGAGGAGCTGCCTGCTGAGCTCAAGAAGAAACATGACGAGATCAAGGCCACCCTCGAAGCCGACCTCATCGGCTCTTTTCAGAGAACCCGTACCCATGGCATCAGATGGAAGGGGTTCTCACCACAAGGTGCACTCGATGGGATAGATCTCTCTGCCCCGTCGGAGGAACGCACCAGGGCCCTACGGCAGGAGATCAATTACTTGGTGGCTCACTCGCTACACCGCCACTCTGAAAACTTGGTCAACGTGTTGGAGCGTCTCGCTCTGCGCGTGATCCAAGAGATCATGAGCCACCAGTACTCGCCGTCAGGACCAGCTCGGGACGCACCAGGAGAGTTGCCACTCCGGGCCCGTCCACCGCCGCCATATGCGTTGGGCACCGGAAGTGCCGGCTACACCGGCATTCGTCGTCTACAAGATCGGTGGTGACCCTAGTGACTACCAGTTCTTGGCTGAGGCGCCCAAGGAGATCCCTCAAGGATACGCGTGCACGTATGTGGATTGTGGCAACTGGCCACTCTCAACCAGGCCACAACGTCGGTGACTCCGCAAACGGGAGGAACGTCGGAAGAGCTTGAGAAGCGTGACGTGGCTAACTTCGTACGCCACCCCGACGAAACTCAGAGCCCAGCTCCTGCAGCTCAGAGCTGGAAAAGCAAACATGGCTGGCTAAGTACGCCACCCCGGCGAATCTTCGAGTGCAACTCCCGAACAAGACGGATCGATCAGCACCATTTTGAGAGACCAGTTCGCATGGTGCCGAAAGAAGGGCAATCGGCTATTCCAAGCCGTACCCGACGAGTACGAGATGATCCCGCTGCCACCTAAATATCGGCTCCCGACTTCTCCAAATTTGGATCGATGGCTCCAGCTCCATCGAGCACATCGGCCGATATTTGGCGCAACTAGGACCGGCTTCCGTGTCGGATCAGCTACGCGTGAGGCTCTTTTCACAGTCCCTCACAGGATCGGCTTTTGGATGGTATACCTCCTTGCCAGCAAACTCCATCCAGCCTTGGAAGCAATTGGAAGAATAGTTCCATACGCAATACCATTCAGAAGCTTCCGAGTCTAGCATTGCCGATCTAGCGCAACTACGTCAGAAGCGCGGAGAAACGGTGACAGAGTACATCCAGTGCTTCAGGAATCTTAGGAACCGATGTTATTCGGTTCGTATAACTGAAAAGGAAGCATCGAATTGCTGGCCTTGCAACACAGCTCAAGGACATGGCCTCCCAAGCAGATTATCCCTCGCTGGCGCACATGGTTCAGAAACTATCGCATATGAACAGCGCCACCAGACCTGTACCAAGACAAGTTCAAGCGTGCAGTAGTCATGGTCGATACAGGAAGGTGAAGTGCGCGGGAGACCAAGAAGTAGCGTGGCCGAGTGGACTCGGGAGGAACCCCGTATCCCGCAAATGGGTAAAGCCACCAGGGCCGCCTGGGGATTTGATTTTGACGTGACCAAGACTGAACAAATCTTCGACCTCCCGCTAAGGAGAAACAGTTGACGATTCCTGAAGGTCTCAAGTTCCCTACGGCAAAAGAGCTAAACGGAAAGCCGTGCGCAAATTCCACAACTCGCTTTCCATGCCACCAACGACTGCAGGGTGTGGCGTCAGCCCATCCAAGCGGCGATAGAGAAGGGGCGTTTAATTTTCAACCAGTACGCCATGAAGGTAGACACCCAGCCCTTCCCCGCCGTTAACATGGTAGAAGTCATCTACCCCGAGGGCTGCCAGCCAGGTCCCACGTTCAGCATCAACATGGTAGGGCCCGGGAACCACTCTGGCAAGGATGGAGATGAGGGCAGTGCTCTCATAGCAAGGACACAGAAGAGGCCGCCCACGCGATCGGCTCCATCATGATGGCAAGCGTTACGCAGAGGGAGAAGTGAAGAACATAAGATATCAGCGACCTCTCTCCGATCACCTCCTCAACAAATATGTGAGTGCATGACCAACGCCGACGGTCCAACCGTGATGATGAAGGAGATCGTCCGCTAGAGAAGCCGAAGACATCGTCACAGATGCGATGAGGAGGAGCACGAGCGCCGTGCCACGGATAGGCCAAGGGAGCAAGATGACAACGCGGACACGGGACTGCCCCTTTCTTCGTACACCGCTGGGATTCAGGAATGAGCCGATTGCCTACAATCGGCAATTGCCCGAATGCAACAAGAAGAAGAAGGAGCAGCCAACGTGTCTGTGTTTGAGCGCTTAGGGCCTCTCCCACCACCAAGCAAACGCGCTGAGTCACCTCGTTGGGCAGATCTTGAGGATTCAGAAGACGAGGGACTAGAAGAAGAAGAAGACAGGTACCACCGTCCAAGGTGGTGCCCGACGGACTCAGCCGTTCACAGAAACGCAGGGTTCAGCGGTTGCGCGGCCTGGAGGAAGCCGAAAGGTTATACTTGCATACACTAAGGAAGGCACGGCCTGATCTGGCTGCGAAGATTCAGCGAGCCCTGGATGAAGAGGGTCATCCACGGAGAATGGAGTGGCGTCCCAAGCAAAAGAAAGCCGATGATGAAACATCGGCTGGCACAAACATGGTGCTCGTCTTGCCGACAGAGCTTAGTGCTCCACGATTATACGATGCACTCAAGGTGGATGACAGCAGGCGCATCAAGTCAGAGGTTGGGTTGGTTTTATCCAGCCTAACCGAGTAGCAAGATTAAACCAATGAGCAAACCGTGCGAGGCTGATCCTTGTGATCGGCCCCAAAAATTTTATGGAGGAACATTACAAAACCTTCATCGAACAAGCAATGTGGAGGCCGATTCCAGCAACCGGCCAAAATTATCTTCTGCACATATTCTGTTTATGGTCGCAACGATCCATCGGGCAGCGCACGCGGCAGATGAAAGTCAGCATGAATCTTTGCGAAGCCGACATAAGAGCAAACGACTGTTCATGAAAGCCGAGATGCAGTCATTTGGCGTTCGGCTCGGGGGCATATAGTCGATGAACATGTGCAGATAAACATGTGCGTACATGCGTGGTGGAACATTGTATTAAGAAAAATCGGCCAAACAAAAAAAAATTTCGCAAGAAGCGAAGCCGATGCGCAGTCATCGACTTTAGTACAGTTGCACAGGACCAAGACCTACTGGCTATGTGCTCAAGGGTTTACATCAACGTCGATGTTCAGTAGAAAGCTGATCAACGACTTATGCATCCTCGCCGGTATTCTTGCCTTGATGAAGGCTCGGGGGGCAGCTCGCCCTAGAGGTTCTTTAGAGAGCCGATTTTGATGGAATCGGCTGGCATTACGATTCGGAGGCTGATGGTGACACATGTGGTTAGCTCACGACTGTCCTCGCCTTGATGAAGACTCGGGGGGCAACGGACTACATCGAGATTGCATCGATTGATCCTGCGTTGTGATCCTCTCTGGAAGCAGTTCTGTTCGCGAAAGAAGATTGCTGAAGCTATGGAGAGGAATCAGGAAGGGAGGCCGTCGGCTTTTACAGATTTTGGACTGTCCTGTCGCTGCACAGGGATTGGATTCTCAAAATAGCCGATGAATAGTCATCGGCTAAGGGATTGCGAAAAATATGGTCAGATACCAAATCGCAGCCTGAAATTGAGAAGTTCTTGGCCTACGAGCTAATCGACATAAGAATCCAGCTTCATGGGCGGCCAAAAGAAGGAAGAAATCGATACATTGCTATCGGTCTTGACATGGCAGGCGGAAGGAATGAAATTGGGGCAATTGAAAGATGAATCAAAAGAACAATTTCATTAAGTCAGAGGAGCGGCTTTACAAGAAAGAGCCGATAGCTCTCAAAAGAGGGATCTAGGGCCTAGCGCACTGCTACTACTAGTCCTATTTCTACTAATCGTCGCTGTCCTCGTCGTCACCGCCGATGTCGTCGGCGCTGCTCCCGGGAGCTCCTCGTCGCTGCTACCCCAGCCTGTGGCCGGAGCCTCTTCCTCCTCGTCATCATCATCGTCCTCGCTGTCCGCCCAGGAGCGGAAGCGCTTGGTTGGCGGGTACCCGGCGGAAGAGGAAGATTCATCTTCTTCCTCCCTTCTTCTTCTTCGTCGTCATCTTCATCCTCGCTGTCCGCCCACATGCGGGAGCGCTTCTTCGGCGGGAGCTTGACGGAGGGGAAGGCCTTGGCCTTCGCTGCTTCTCCTTCTTTCTTCTCATCATCGGAGGGGAGGGGGTTCACTTCGGAAGAAGGTTTGTCCTCATTCTTCTTCGGCGAGAATGGGGGGAAGAGGTTTGAGAAGGAGGAGGAAGAGGAAGACATTGCTGAGGGAGAAGAGGGTTTTTTGGGTGCCGATGGCTGGAACAGAGGAAGGAGATGAAGAAAGCTAGTCGATCGGCACAGTTAAATAATGAGGAGCCTGGTGGAAATTTACTGTCATTACAGTTTCCAAGGAGATGACGCCCGAGCTATCGAATTTTGCAGAGAAGCTGAGAAGACAGGGCATAATGATAACGGATACTGCAACAGCTCTCTCTGCCACGACATGACCCTTCGAAAGGAAAGCTTAATGATTTTGGAAAAATTATTTCCAAAACCAGGGGGCATGTGTTATCACCATATTTTGGACAAATCCAGAGGTGGGCCGTAAGAGAGATGGGCTTAGAGGACTACACGTGGAAGATCTCTGAAGCGGCCTTGCACGGAGAATTTGGGCTAGTTTGCCCGTGTATCTTTAATTATAGTAGGTTATATCTTAGATCAAGATTTAGAATTTGTATCGCACACGGTGGGATATTCCCACGTTAGAAAGTCCGCTGGACTATAAATATGTATCTAGGGTTTATGGAATAAACAACAACACAACGTTCACCCAAAACAAACCAATCTCGGCGCATCGCCAACTCCTTCGTCTCGAGGGTTTCAATCGGGTAGCGACATGCCGCCTAGATCGCATCTTGCGATCTAGGCAACAAGCCCACGTTGTTCATGCGTTGCCCGCATGAAGCGTCTTTGATGGCGGGCAACGTAGTTATCATAGATGTGTTAGGGTTAGCATAGCTCTTCGTATAAACACGCTTACGTAGTGCAATCGCATGTCTAGCCCCTCACGCCATCTCAAAGTGGGGGCGGCACCCCTTGTTCATCATCTAGTAGATCTGATCCGTTACGATTGCTCCTTGCTCCGCAAGGATTAGTTTAATATTGCAATAGTTAGGCCTTACGAAGGGGAGGATCCAGCGGCACGTAGGGTGGCGTTCGCAAGTCCTAAACAGATGTTCCGATGATCAACGTCACGTTGGTTGTGTGGCCTTGTTTAGGATCGGCTTACGAGCACCGTGCGTGGCCGCGAGGCCCAACCTGGAGTAGGATGATCCGATTATGCGGTGAAAACCCTAAATCGTCATAGATCTCATTAGCTTTATCTTGACCAGGATCACCAAGTATTCGTGCACCCCGTACGGATCATGGGTGGATCGGCTCTTTGAGCCGATTCACAGATAACCCAGAGCCGATCGAGGCTCTTATTTAATGTTTACGTGTATGCCATGCAGAACTAAGCGAGGCATCCCCATCACCTTCCCGACCGTATAGGTGTGGCACGCCTTGCACTTCGCATCGCCGCGTGTGACCAGAGCATTGCGGGCCGTCGCTCGGAGGGGTCTCAGCCAGCCGCAGCTCTAGGCTCTTCCCGGCTCTACCGTGTTGACAGGCCGCTGCCCGCCGGTGGGTTTTGGCGATCAACACATTCTTGTTGAGGAGGTGATCAGAGAGAGGTCGCTGATATCTCACATTCCTCACTTCTCCCTCTGTGATGTAGCGCTTGCCATCGTGACGGAGCCGATCGCGTGGAACGGCTTCCTTCGTGTCCTTGCTACGAGAGCAGCTGCCTCGTCTCCGTCCCTACCGAGTGGTGTCCAGGTCCTACCATGTTGATATTGAACGAGAATCCTGGCTGGCACCCTCCAGGGTAAGTGCACTCCACCATGTTAACGGCGGGGAAGGGGTGTCGACTTTCATGGCGCACCGCTGAAAATTAGACGCCCTTGTTCTATCGCCATTTGGACCTGCTGCCGCCACACCCTACAAGTTAGTGGCATGGGTGAACGTGTTATGCCACTTGCGTATGGCTTTCCATTCAGCTCCTGCACCGTGGGGATCTTGTGGCCTTCGGGTACCTTTAGCTGCTTCTCCTTAAGTAAGGGTCGAAAATCTGCTCAGCTTTGGTAACGTCGAAGTCAAACCCTCTTGGAGGACCTTGTGGCTTAACCCACTTGCAGGACACGGGGCTGCCCCCGAGTCCATTCAGCCATGCTACCTCTTGATCTCCCGCGGAGCCTTCGTCTTCATCTGCCTCAACCAGGACCACCGCACGCTTGAATTTATCCTGGTATACATCGGGTGGCGCTGTTCATATACCGACAGCCTCGCACCATGTGCGCCAGTGAAGGGTAGTCTGCTTGGGAGGCCACGTCCTTGATCGGTGATGCGAGACCCACCACCGCCAACCATGCTTATTTTTCAGTCACACGAGCCGAATAGCATCGGTTCCTAACGGTCCTGAAGCGCTGGACGTATTCCGACACCGTTTCTCCGCCTCGACGTACTTGTGCTAAATCGGCAATGCCAGCTCGGAAGCCTCTCGAGTGATACGCATGGAACTGCTCTTCCAACTGCCTCCAAGTCCGGATTGAGGTGGCAGCGATGTGTACCATCCAAGCCGATCGTGAGTGGACCGTAAGAACCTCACACGCAGCTCATCGATGCTGAGATCGTGCCCACTGCTGCCAATATCGGCTCACATGCTCGATGGAGCTGGAACCATCGATCCATTAAACTTGGAGAAATCAGGGAGCCGATATTTGGGTGGTAGCGGGATCAACTCGTACAAGGGTACGGTTTGAATAGCCGTCCTCCTCCTTTTCGGCACCATGCCGAACTGGTCTCTCAGATTGTACCGATCCTGATCCGGGTGTGGCTGCAGGAGTCGAATCAAGATTCGCCGGAGTGGCATACTTAGCCACCATGCTTGCTTTTCCAGCTCTGAGCCAACTGCAGGAGCTGAGCTCTGAGGTTTGTCGGAGTGGCATGCTTAGCTAGCCACGTCGTTTCTCAAGATCTGTTCCCGAAGTTCCTCCCTGCTGTCAGCAGTCCCGCTGTTGCAGCGGTTTGTGAGTGCCTGGGCTATCAGTCGCACGTATGTGCACGTGTATCCGTGAGGGATCTCCTTAGGCGCCTCATGCAAGAACTGGTAGTCACTAGGTCACCACCGATCTTGTAGACGATGTATGCCGGGCCGGCACTTCCGGTGCTGCCAACGCGAATGGCAGCGGTGGACGGGGACTGGAGTGGCATCTCTCCTTGGTAAGTCCCGAGAGCTGGTCCCGACGGAGAGTACTGATGCCTCATGATTTCCTAGATCACCCGAAGAGCGACACGCTCCAAAGTGTTCACCGGGCTCTCGAATGGCGGTGCAGCGAGTGAGCTACCATGAAGTTAATCTCCTGACGCAGGGACCTGGTGCGTTCTTCTGACGGGCGGACAGGTCCACTCCATCGAGCGCGCCTTCAGGTGAGAACCCTTTCCACCTGATGCCATGTGAGCGGGTCCGTGGAAAGAGCCGATGAGGTCGGCCGAGGATCGCTTTGACCTCGTCATACTTCTTCTTGAGCTCCTGCCGGATCCTCGTACGTGATCGGAGTGCCTTCCGCCATCTCAGATGTAGATGGCGATGCGGTTGATGTCGAAGATGGTCCCACCGGCGTGCAGAATGTGTTGCGGTCAAACCCACCGCGAGCAGCGACGGGCAACACAAGAGAGCCGGGAGGCTCCCAGGACTGCGGTTGGCCCTGGTCCCTCCGAGCGATGGCCCGCAAAGACTCGGCACGCACGTCCGATGCTGGTGCAGGCGTGCCACTGACCTATACCTGGTCGAAGGTGATGGATGTGCCTCGCTTAGTTTCGCATGGCATACACGTAAACATTAAATACGAGCCTCGATCGGCTCTCAGGTTGTCCTGTGAATCGGCTCGAAGAGCCGATCCACCCATGATCCGTACGGGGTGTACGAATATATGGTCCTGCTTGATCAAAATAAAGCTAAAACGACCTACTACGATTTAGGTTTTCACCACATAATCGGAACATCCTACTCGTGATTGAGCTCGGCGGCCACGCACGGTGATCGTAAACCGACCCTAGACAAGGCCTAAAAACCAACACGAGGTTGATTCCCGAACATCCTGTCTAGGGCTAGCAAACTACACCCTACGTGCACTGGATCCTTCAACCCGTTTGTAAGGCCTAACTATGCAGATATTAAACTAATCCTTGAAGAACAAGGAGCAACCATAACGGATCGGATCTACTAAATAATGATCAAGCGGGGTGCCCTACACCTGAGATAGGTGTAGGGCGGCTAGATGTCTGGGTTGCACGACGACAACATATGATACGATGAACAATGCTAACCCTAACACATCTAAGATAACTACGTTGCTCGCCATCAAAAATGCTTCAAGAGCAACGCATGGATAAACGTGTACTGCCTAGATCGCAAGATGCGATCTAGGCAGTATGATGCTTACCCGGAAGAAACCCTCGAGACAAGGGAGTTGGCGATGCGCCTAGATTGGTTTGTGGTGAACGTGATTGTTGTTTATTTCATAAACCCTAGATACATATTTATAGTCCGTAGACTTTCTAACGTGGGAATAATCCCAACCGTGCACGAGCCAAACTCTATCTAACCGACACGTATCCTACTATATTACAGATACACGGGCAAACTAGCCCAAACTTTGCATATAAGGCCGATTCATGTATTTCTTCCATGTATATTCTTCAAGCCCATCTTGATCGCGGCCCACCTGACTCGGTCAAATTCTGGTGATGGAAGATCCTATTTTGATTTAAAACCATTGCTCGATAATCTTAAGTATGCTCATATTGATGATAAGAAAATATATCCTGTTATTATTAGTTCTAAGCTTTCAGAGATTGAGGAAGAAAGGTTATTGGAAATATTGAAGAAACACCGAGGAGCTATTGGCTATACTCTTGATGACTTGAAGGGGATTTCTCCCTCTATTTGCCAACATGCTATCAATATGGAAGATGATGCAAAGCTGTTGTTGAACATCAACGTCGTCTAATTCCGAAGATGAAGGATGTGGTAAGGAATAAGGTATTAAAACTTCTTGAAGCTGGTATTATATATCCTATTGCTGATAGTAGATGGGTTAGTCCTGTGCATTGTGTTCCTAAAAAAGGAGGAATGACTGTTGTGCCCAATGATAATGATGAGCTCATCCCTCAAAGAGTAGTTGTAGGGTATATAATGTGCATTGATTATCGAAAAGTTAATAAAGTTACTAAGAAAGTGTTATGTGGCTGCTAGGGTTTGGGAGGGAGAGAGAGGGCTGCGAGGGCGCGAGAAGGCCGGCCAGGGGCGTTTTGCCCACGGCCGGGCAAGAGGGAAGGGATTTCCTTCTTAATTCTTGCTTGATTAGATTGATACATCTCCTCTCCTTATATAGAGAGGTTTACTTGACCCCTAAGCAAGCTACTCTTATCTCTAATTAACCCTAATACTAATGGGCTATAGCGCCAGCCCAAGCCCATTACGTACTCTAACACTACACCCCACCTGGACACGCAGCTCGTCCTCGAGCTGCAACCTAAACAAACCATGACTCGACGCAACACAAACCTAACACCTAAAAACGAGTCTTTTACATCTCGGCTTGTTTTATTACTCTCAACCTGAAATGGACTGGGACGCTTTATTGTTGACCCCTGAACATAAAGTGGACACCATCCGCCCGTCGGACGTGCACCAGTACAGCCACCTGGATCCCATGGAAACCAGCGGGGCAAAAGGAGCCCGTGCGGCGGCCGGCGGCGGAATGCAGTGGTGCTACGCGGTGCGCTCCTGTCGGTGACACCATGCCTTCTCCCTGCCGGATGACTATCGATGGCGCAGACTTTGAGGTCGCTGCCCGCGGGAAAAACAGCATGTCCGCCGCCCGTGGGGGAAACCGCACGCCCAAGATCCCCGACGAAGCGGACGAGATCGAGGTCCGTTGCGCAATGAAGCGCAACTTGGAGGAGCTGCAGTTGCAGATCACGCATCTCCCGCACACGCCGACGCACTAGGAGGCCGCGCGCAGCAGCTGCAGCCTCACCGCCGCCGACACGTGGCGGATAGCGATCCAAGCCGGAAGCGGTGACGGCGACGGATGGAAACGGACCTGGTGGAAGGGCATCCCGGGCGGTGTCGATGTAGAGCCCGGGGCCAAGGTCGCTCCCACACCGCCGAAAGGCAGGGACGGCGTCGGTGGCGGCAGCAGCCGCTGCTGCGGTGTTGGTGGCGATGGCAGCTGCTGCTGCTGTTGCAGCTGCCCACCGAACAGCAGGGACAGCGTCGGTGAGGACAGCAGCTGCAGCGGCGGCGGCAGCTGCTGTTGCTGCAGCGTCCCGGCGGGGAAGAAGGCGGCCGGCTCCGCGACGGGGCCCGCGAGGGGCTGGGACGGCCACGGGAACAAGGGCGGCGGCAGCGCCGGCTGCTGCAGCGAGGCCATGGCCGCGACGGGGCCCGCGAGGGGCTGGGACGGCCACGGTAACCAGGGCGGAGTGGTGGCGGCGACCGCGGTGGAGATCGCCAGATGCGGCGGCTGCCACGGTAGGAGCATCGGCCCGGTGGTGGCGGCTGGTGGCGCGGCCGGCGGCGGCCCGTAGGGGCCGGCCAAGTAGAGGTGGATCTCCTGGACCGCGGTGGCGAGATCGCGGAGGGCTGCGGTGATCTCCGTCGGGGAGAGAACGGCGGGGACGTCGGAGTGCGGCGGCGGCGGGTGGGAAGAACTCGGTGGAGGGCTGGACATGATCGAACCCGGGAAAGCTGATACCAAGTGTTGTGGTGCTGCTAGGGGAGGGAGCGAGAGGGGGCCTGGGCGCGAGAAGAGGGAAGGGATTTCCTTCTTAATTCTTGCTTGATTAGATTGATACATCTCCTCTCCTTATATAGAGAGGTTTACTTGACCCCTAAGCAAGCTACCCTTATCTCTAATTAACCCTAATACTAATGGGCTATAGCGCCAGCCCAAGCCCATTACGTACTCTAACAGAAAGATCATTACCCTTTACCCTTTATTGATCAAATGTTAGAGAGGTTGTCTAAGAATAGTCATTTTTGCTTTCTTGATGGTTATTATGGGTTTTCACAAATTGTTGTTAAAACTAAAGATCAAGAGAAAACCACTTTCACTTGTCCCTATGGAACTTATGCTTATAGGCGTATGCCTTTTGGTTTATGTAATGCTCCTGCTACTTTTCAAAGATGCATGTCTGCTATTTTTCATGGCTTTTGTGAGAGTATTGTAGAGGTATTCATGGATGATTTTTCTGTCTATGGGAATTCTTTTGATAATTGCTTGCGAAACCTCGATAAAGTATTGCAGAGATGTGAAGAAACTAATCTTGTTCTTAATTGGGAGAAGTGCCACTTTATGGTTAATGAAGGAATTATATTGGGACATAAAATTTCTGAGAGAGGTATTGAAGTTGATAGAGCTAAAGTTGAAGCAATTGAGAAGATGCCCTATCCGAGGGATGTTAAAGGTATTCGTAGTGTTCTTGGTCATGTGGGTTTTATAGGAGATTTATTAAAGATTTCTCTAAGATTTCAAAGCCTCTTACTAATCTTCTTCAAAAAGATGTACCTTTTGTTTTTGATGATGATTGTAAGGAAGCTTTTGAAACTCTAAAGAAAGCCTTAACAACTGCTCCTGTAGTTGAACCTCCTGATTGGAATTTGCCTTTTGAGATTATGTGTGATGCTAGTGATTTTGCTGTAGGCGCTGTTCTTGGACAGCGGGTAGATAAGAAATTGAATGTTATTCATTATGCTAGCAAAACTCTTGATGCTGCTCAAAAAAATTATGCTACAACTGAAAAAGAATTATTAGCTGTAGTCTTTGCTTGTGATAAGTTTAGATCCTATATTGTTGATTCAAAAGTTACAATTCATACTGATCATGCTGCAATTAGATACCTTATGACAAAGAAAGATGCTAAGCCAAGGCTTATTAGATGGGTGCTTCTTTTGCAAGAATTTGATCTGCATATTATAGATAGGAAAGGTGCTGATAATCCTGTTGCTGATAATTTGTCTAGATTGGAAAATATTGCTTATGATCCTGTTCCTGTTAATGATAGTTTTCCAAATGAACAATTGGCTGTAATAAAGGTGAGCTCGCGAGATAGTCCTTGGTACGCTGATTATGCTAACTTTATTGTTTCCAAGTACTTGCCTCCAACCTTTTCAGCTCAGCAAAGGAGGAAATTCTTTTATGACTTGAGGCATTATTTTTGGGATGACCCACACTTATATAAAGAAGGAGTGGATGGTATTCTGCGAAGATGTGTTCCCGAATATGAACAACAAGAGATATTGAGTAAGTGTAATGGTAGTGTTTATGGAGGACATCACGCCGGAGATAGGACCGTGCAAAAGGTTCTGCAATCAGGTTTTTATTGGCCAACTCTCTTCAAAGATGCAAAGAAGTTTATTTTATCTTGTGATGAATGTCAAAGGGTTGGTAATATCTCCAGACGCAATGAAATGCCTATAAATTATACTCTTGTTATTGAACCATTCGATTGTTGGGGATTTGACTTCATGGGTCCTTTCCCTTCTTCAGAAGGTAACACTCATATACTTGTCGCTGTTGATTATGTTACTAAATGGGTGGAAGCTATACCCACAAAAAGTGCTGATGGTGAGACTTCCTTGAAAATGCTTTTAGATATTACTAGTTCAATACCCGTGTGTTGCTACGAGATCACAGCAAATTAAAAATATTTAACATGTGGCATGAAACACGATACATCTAGTTTTAAAACATATCAATGATGGTTTGTGTTATTTGTTCTACCACTTCTTGTAACCAACGCATGAACCCTCTCGCTCCCTCTATCTTTCTTTGTTTCTTGTCTATGAGTTCCTCTGTTTTGACACATGAACTTGTATATCTATTTTTTGGATTCGTTTGGTCGCCACTTCCATGGAGTGATGGATCTCGCTATTCTTCATGCTTCGAGTCTGAATGCACTGAGATAAACCTTCGGGACCATGCAAGTTGAGATGGTTGGATTTTTTTTGCGGCACCATTACGTTTGGAGTTTTTTTTCTCGAGTTCGTCTTTTGAAGATTAGTTATTCGTTGTGGCATATTTTTTGAGACAAGAGCCAAATTTTCTTAGTAAGGGCAGTGTTGTGCGATGGATATTTTTGTGCTAACCCCGCGTTGGCGGATCAGCCCCCACGCGAACTCGAGGAGCTCCTTGTGCCATCAAAATGTTGATCAATCGATATACTCAGGCTGATCTACAGATTAAATGTCTAAAGGTGTTCACGGTCGCAGCATGGAGATGCTCCAAAATCCCATAGATGACTACACACAACAAGGCATATACATTTTTCTTCAGTTTACATAAGAGAATAGAGACACTTCACTGTCATGGGTTAAGCCTCAAGCGCAAACGTTAGGTCACCTCTACTTGCTGAAGCAAAAGGACGACTCCTAGCAACCCATATTGCTACAGCCCTCAGCTTCCAAGCCATACTTCCTCACATACACCATAATCTTGGCACGTGCAACAGCTAACAGTCAAGGCTCTTCATCAGTTGTCAATTGCGGATATTCAAGCAGACCTCGCAGATTTCTTCTATATTTTCTAAGATCTTCAGCCAAGAGTCTACCACATACACAGAAGCCTCAATGGTGTAGCACACATATGTGCGCCGGCAACCTCCTGTACATCAACCCTTCTTAGAACCTTTCGCAAATCCTCCACAAACATCTCACTCCGCTCTGCTCCCATGACACAGTGGCATGGTCGATTAGGCGGCCACACGGTTCTGGTAGCAAAAGAGTTCTTTTTACCCTGCAAAAAAAGAAGCACTTCATCCCCTGCGTTGTCTAGCAGCGCTGCGACATGGTGGCACAAACGAAGATGACCTCAAGCGGTCTCTGAGTGTGTCTAATTTCTAGTATAGTACCTCGGCTCGGCTGGATTAAAAGTGGCGGGTGATGGCTGATTGTCAACTCGGCAGATGTTCGATGCCTTGTAGGAGGCTGAATCGCAGGCCTCAGGCTGTAGCATCTTCGTCCGGCCATGGACTGTAGTCGTCGTGGGGTTTCCAGGAGTTGAGGAGGAGACGTCGGCAGAAGTGCGGAAACAATGCTTTGTTTGATCGATCGTTCGATGGCGTATAGCTCTATGTGTCGTCACGCGGATACAACGAACACACAAAAGAACAGCCGCACTGGTTGCAGCCTCCACCTACACCGCAGTCAACCACCACCGCAAGCAGCCAGGTGCGGATAGCGGGGGCTTCAAGCTCCGGTGTCACGAGCAGCAGCGTGGGCGGCTCCGCCGCCAGCGCCCCGGGGTTGGTCCGCCCTTGTCGAGCACGCATTGAATAGCGCTTGCAAGCGCCGCCGCTCGGGTGCGGTTGCTGCCGTCGGGCGTGGGCACTCAGGGGCGCGTTATAAGGTGGCGCGGAAACGGGCAGAGCGTCGGCCCCTTGCAGCACCGGAACGACGTGGAGGCTGAGCGTGACCTCATCATAGCGGCACACTCCATGTCTGGTTGTATGAATGCCTACACCCTACAGCCATGGATCGACGTAGCCCCTGCAGCCTCGGATCGGCCTGGCGGTCGTGCGTAGGCTCGTCGTCGCAGACCGAAGGGGACGGTGCTCGCGGCGCACCGGAAACGGTGCATCACCACGGAGTTCCACCTCGTAAGATCCGACGTCTTCTATGACCTCCTCCCACGCCCTCTGTCCCCGTCTGTTCCTTGGACGAGGAGGATCTTGTAATTGTGCCAAGAACGGAAGGAAGGGTGAGTTATACTCGTTTCCGATTGTTGGCTGCCCAGGTTTGAGCCTCGACGTCTAATGCACGATCGAGACCGGGAAGATTTTGTGCGTCACCAGGTTTTCTTGTCGCTAGAGTTTGTTTCGGGCCAAGAGGGACGACGGATCAAAACATAAAACGGGGTTGGACGAAAAGGTAACTGTTCGTCCTTTACTATTCGGTAACAGTACTGGTAATACAAAGTCCGCGTTTTACTTTCCGAACAATGTTTTTGCTGTTTTTGGGAAATATGAAAAATTACGAGATCGAACGGAGTGGAGGAGACGCACGAGGGCGTGCCCCCATAGGCCGGCGCGGGCCCCAGCTTGGCCGCGCCGCCCTATGAGGACACCGCCTCGCTGTCCCTCTCCGACTCTTATTCGACCTGGTACTTTCCTTCTGTCGTAAAAATTACTGCTATATAATCCCCCGGACCTCTGGAGGTCCGTATATTGTTTTCTCGTCGCGTTTTGTTTCGAGATGTTTTCTGCCAGGATCTGCTTTGGATCTAGAGCCGCCATGTCTTCGTCGGGAACTCCGAAGGACAGCTTCTTTGAGGACGTCGTTAACCCGTACATGAACGAGCTGAAGATGCACCCCAAGGAATTGCTGCTCGTAGATGGAGAGTTGCAGATCAAAGATGTCCAGGGCCCTAAAGGAGAAGGAAGCTTGGAAGACAGGGTGGAGAAACTAGGACAGGAGGTCTTCAACTACAAGAAGATGGCTGGGCGTGAAGTGGACATCTTCCACAAGATTGTGTCTGAACTTATTGATGGACACAAGAAGGAGACTGCAAAGTTGTGGGACGATATCTGATGCGTGTGGTTGGCACGTCCGTTGGGAACCCCAAGAGGAAGATGTGATGCGCACAGCGGCAAGTTTCCCTCAGTAAGAAACCAAGGTTTAATCGGACCAGTAGGAGTCAAGAAGCACGTTGAAGGTTGATGGCGGCGAGATGTAGTGCGGCGCAACACTAGATTCCGGCGCCAATGTGGAACCTGCACAACACAACCAAAGTACTTTGCCCCAACGAAACAGTGAGGTTGTCAATCTCACCGGCTTGCTGTAACAAAGGATTAACCGTATTGTGTGGAAGATGATTGTTTGCAGAAAACAGTAGAACAAGTATTGCAGTAGATTGTATTTCAGGTAAAGAATTGGACCGGGGTCCACAGTTCACTAGAGGTGTCTCTCCCATAAGATAAAAAGCATGTTGGGTGAACAAATTACAGTTGGGCAATTGACAAATAAAGAGAGCATGACCATGCACATACATATCATGATGAGTATAGTGAGATTTAATTGGGCATTACGACAAAGTACATAGACCGCCATCCAATGCATCTATGCCTAAAAAGTCCACCTTCAGGTTATCATCCGAACCCCCTCCAGTATTAAGTTGCAAAGCAACAGACAATTGCATTAAGTATGGTGCGTAATGTAATCAACAACTACATCCTTAGACATAGCATCAATGTTTTATCCCTAGTGGCAACAGCACAACACAACCTTAGAACTTTCTGTCACTGTCCCAGGTGTCAATGCAGGCATGAACCCACTATCGAGCATAAGTACTCCCTCTTGGAATTACAAGCATCTACTTGGCCAGAGCATCTACTAGTAACGGAAAGCATGCAAGATCATAAACAACACGTAGATATAACTTTGATAATCAACATAACAAGTATTCTCTATTCATCGGATCCCAACAAACGCAACATATAGAATTACAGATAGATGATCTTGATCATGTTAGGCAGCTCACAAGATCCGACAATGATAGCACAATGGGGAGAAGACAACCATCTAGCTACAGCTATGGACCCATAGTCCCGGGGTAGACTACTCACACATCACTCCGGAGGCGACCATGGCGGTGTAGAGTCCTCCGGGAGATGATTCCCCTCTCCGGCAGGGTGCCGGAGGCGATCTCCTGGATCCCCGAGATGGGATCGGCGGTGGCGGCGTCTCGAAGGTTTTCCGTATCGTGGCTCTCTGGGGGTTTCGTCACGGAGGCTATTTGTAGGCGGAAGGGCAGGTCAAGAGGCGGCACGGGGGCCCACACCATAGGGCCGCGCGGGGGGCCGCGCCGCCTAGGGTTTGGCTCCTCGTGGCCCCTCTTCGTCTCTCCTTCGGACTTCGGAAGCTTCGTGGAAAAATAGGCCCCTGGGCTTTGATTTCGTCCAATTCCGAGAATATTTCGTTACTAGGATTTCGAAACCAAAAACAGCAGAAAACAGCAAATGGCACTTCGGCATCTTGTTAATAGGTTAGTTCCGGAAAATGCACGAATATGACATAAAGTGTGCATAAAACATGTAGATAACATCAATAATGTGGCATGGAACATAAGAAATTATCGATACGTCGGAGACGTATCAGCATCCCCAAGCTTAGTTCTGCTCGTCTTGAGTGTAAAACGATAAACACGATAATTTCGGAGTGACATGCCATCATAATCTTGATCATACTATTTGTAAAGCATATGTAGTGAATACAGCGATCAAAACAATGTATATGACATGAGTAAACAAGTGAATCATAAAGCAAAGACTTTTCATGAATAGCACTTCAAGACAAGCATCAATAAGTCTTGCATAAGAGTTAACTCATAAAGCAATAATTCAAAGTAAAGGTATTGAAGCAACACAAAAGAAGATTAAGTTTCAGCGGTTGATTTCAACTTGTAACATGTATATCTCATGGATATTGTCAACATAGAGTAATATAATAAGTGCAATAAGCAAGTATGTAGGAATCAATGCACAGTTCACACAAGTGTTTGCTTCTTGAGGTGGAGAGAAATAGGTGAACTGACTCAACATTGAAAAGTAAAAGAATGGTCCTCCATAGAGGAAAAGCATCGATTGCTATATTTGTGCTAGAGCTTTGATTTTGAAAACATGAAACAATTTTGTCAACGGTAGTAATAAAGCATATGCATCATGTAAATTATATCTTATAAGTTGCAAGCCTCATGCATAGTGTACTAATAGTGCCCGCACCTTGTCCTAATTAGCTTGGACTACCGGATCATCACAATACATTGTTTTACCAAGTGTCACAAAGGGGTACCTCTATGCCATTGTACAAAGGTCTAAGGAGAAAGCTCGCATTGGATTTCTCGCTATTGATTATTCTTCAACTTAGACATCCATACCGGGACAACATAGACAACAGATAATGGACTCCTCTTTTATGCATAAGCATGTAACAACAATTAATAATTTTCTCATTTGAGATTGAGGATATATATCCAAAACTGAAACTTCCACCATGGATCATGGCTTTAGTTAGCGGCCCAATGTTCTTCTCTAACATATGCATGCTTAACCATAAGGTGGTAGATCTCTCTTACTTAGGACAAGACGGACATGCATAGCAACTCACATGAAATTCAACAATGAATAGTTGATGGCGTCCCTGAACATGGTTATCGCACAACAAGCAACTTAATAAGAGATAAAGTGCATAATTACATATTCAATACCACAATAGTTTTTAAGCTATTTGTCCCATGAGCTATATATTGCAAAGGTGAATGATGGAATTTTAAAGGTAGCACTCAAGCAATATACTTTGGAATGGCGGAAAATACCATGTAGTAGGTAGGTATGGTGGACACAAATGGCATAGTGGTTGGCTCAAGTATTTTGGATGCATGAGAAGTATTCCCTCTCGATACAAGGTTTAGGCTAGCAAGGTTTATTTGAAACAAACACAAGGATGAACCGGTGCAGAAAAACTCACATAAAAGACATATTGAAAACATTATAAGACTCTACACCGTCTTCCTTGTTGTTCAAACTCAATACTAGAAATTATCTAGACCTTAGAGAAACCAAATATGCAAACCAAATTTTAGCATGCTCTATGTATTTCTTCATTAATAGGTGCAAAGCATATGATGCAAGAGCTTAATCATGAGCACAACAATTGCCAAGTATCACATTACCCAAGACATTTATAGCAATTACTACATGTATCATTTTCAAATTCCAACCATATAACAATTTAACGAAGGAGAAACTTCGCCATGAATACTATGAGTAGAAACCAAGGACATACTTGTCCATATGCTACAGCGGAGCGTGTCTCTCTCCCATAAAATGTGAATGCTAGGATCCATTTTATTCAAACAAAACAAAAACAAAAACAAACCGACGCTCCAAGAAAAAGCACATAAGATGTGATGGAATAAAAATATAGTTTCAGGGGAGGAACCTGATAATGTTGTCGATGAAGAAGGGGATGCCTTGGGCATCCCCAAGCTTAGACGCTTGAGTCTTCTTGATATATGCAGGGGTGAACCACCGGGGCATCCCCAAGCTTAGAGCTTTCACTCCTTGATCATGTTGCATCATACTCCTCTCTTGATCCTTGAAAACTTCCTCCACACCAAACTCGAAACAACTCATTAGAGGGTTAGTGCACAATATAAATTGACATATTCAGAGGTGACACAATCATTCTTAACACTTCTGGACATTGCATAATGCTACTGGACATTAGTGGATCAAAGAAATTCATCCAACATAGCAAAAGAGGCAATGCGAAATAAAGGCAGAATCTGTCAAAACAGAACAGTTCGTATTGACGAATTTTAAAATGGCACCAGACTTGCTCAGATGAAAATGCTCAAATTGAATGAAAGTTGCGTACATATCTGAGGATCATGCACGTAAATTGGCTTAATTTTCTGAGCTACCTACAGGGAGGTAGACCCAGATTCGTGACAGCAAAGAAATCTGGAACTGCGCAGTAATCCAAATCTAGTACTTCCTTTTCTATCAACGGCTTAACTTGGCACAACAAAACACAAATCTAAGATAAGGAGAGGTTGCTACAGTAGTAAACAACTTCCAAGACACAAAATAAAAACAAAGTACTGTAGGTAAAAACATGGGTTGTCTCCCATAAGCGCTTTTCTTTAACGCCTTTCAGCTAGGCGCAGAAAGTGTGTATCAAGTATTATCAAGAGATGAAGTGTTGTTATCATGAGCTCCCCCATCCATAGTGGTACTAAGGGCTTTGTCAATTTTAGGCCTATAATAATACTTCTTTGGTCTAGGCACTTTAGAGACATACATAAACTTTTGCTCCTTACCCACATAAGCTTTCTCCTTATATTTAAGAGAAGAAAATGTTGAACCCAAGGTTCCCATAGCCTTTTCAAGTTCATCAATCCTATTAATTTGATCATCATGGACAACACAAGTTCCTAGGGCACTAATTCTTTCATCAATTCCTACTAAGGATTTATCAAGTTCATCAGTTTTATCAAGTAACACTTCCACTTTAGCTTCAATACTTGGAAAATTTTTCTCTATGGTTTCCAATTTTTTCATAACATCTTCAAGAGAGATTTCAGTTTTAACTTTATCAACAGGGGGTATTCCAAATAGACTCTCAATAATGCAGCTAGCTTCTAATGCAGGGGTACTTAAGAAGTTACCTCCTACGAGACAATCAAGAACATGCCTATTCCAGCTAGAGATACCAACATAAAAATTCCTGAGTAAAATAGTGGTGGAGTGTTTCTTAGTGCACCTATTATGGGCATTAATAATTCTATACCAAGCATCTCTTAAACATTCTCCCCCTTGTTGCTTAAACGAACGAACTTCAACTTCAGGATTACTCATTTCAATAGTAAATAAAGCAAACTAGATAAAGTAAATGCAAGTAAACTAATTTTTTTTGTGTTTTTGATATAGCAAACAAGATAGCAAATAAAGTAAAACTAGCAACTAATTTTTTTGTATTTTGATTTAGTGCAGCAAACAAAGTAGTAAATAAAACTAAGCAAGACAAAAACAAAGTAAAGAGATTGAGAAGTGGAGACTCCCCTTGCAGCGTGTCTTGATCTCCCCGGCAACGGCGCCAGAAATTTGCTTGATGCGTGTGGTTGGCACGTCCGTTGGGAACCCCAAGAGGAAGGTGTGATGCGCACAGCGGCAAGTTTCCCAAGAAGAAACCAAGGTTTAATCGGACCAATAGGAGTCAAGAAGCACGTTGAAGGTTGATGGCGGATGTAGTGCGGCGCAACACCAGAGATTCCGGCGCCAACGTGGAACCTGCACAACACAACCAAAGTACTTTGCCCCAACGAAACAGTGAGGTTGTCAATCTCACCGGCTTGCTGTAACAAAGGATTAACCGTATTGTGTGGAAGATGATTGTTTGCAGAAAACAGTAGAACAAGTATTGGTAGATTGTATTTCAGTAAGAGAATTGGACCGGGGTCCACAGTTCACTAGAGGTGTCTCTCCCATAAGGTAAACAGCATGTTGGGTGAACAAATTACAGTTGGGCAATTGACAAATAAAGAGAGCATGACCATGCACATACATATCATGATGAGTATAGTGAGATTTAATTGGGCATTACGACAAAGTACATAGACCGCCATCCAACTGCATCTATGCCTAAAAAGTCCACCTTCAGGTTATCATCCGAACCCCCCAGTATTAAGTTGCAAAGCAACAGACAATTGCATTAAGTATGGTGCGTAATGTAATCAACAACTACATCCTTAGACATAGCATCAATGTTTTATCCCTAGTGGCAACAAGCACAACACAACCTTAGAACTTTCTGTCACTGTCCCAATGAAGCATGAACCCACTATCGAGCATAAGTACTCCCTCTTGGAGTTACAAGCATCTACTTGGCCAGAGCATCTACTAGTAACGGAAAGCATGCAAGATCATAAACAACACGTAGATATAACTTTGATAATCAACATAACAAGTATTCTCTATTCATCGGATCCCAACAAACGCAACATATAGAATTACGATAGATGATCTTGATCATGTTAGGCAGCTCACAAGATCCGACAATGATAGCACAATGGGGAGAAGACAACCATCTAGCTACAGCTATGGACCCATAGTCCCGGGGTAGACTACTCACACACTCCTCGGAGGCGACCATGGCGGTGTAGTGTCCTCCGGGAGATGATTCCCTCTCCGGCAGGGTGCCGGAGGCGATCTCCTGGATCCCCCGAGATGGGATCGGCGGTGGCGGCGTCTCGGAAGGTTTTCCGTATCGTGGCTCTCGGTACTTTCACACGGAGGCTATTTGTAGGCGGAAGGGCAGGTCAAGAGGCGGCACGGGGGCCCACACCATAGGGCCGCGTGGCGGGGGGGCCGCGCCCTAGGGTTTGGCTCCCTCGTGGCCCCTCTTCGTCTCTCCTTCGGACTTCTGGAAGCTTCGTGGAAAAATAGGCCCCTGGGCTTTGATTTCGCCAATTCCGAGAATATTTCGTTACTAGGATTTCTGAAACCAAAAACAGCAGAAAACAGCAACTGGCACTTCGGCATCTTGTTAATAGGTTAGTTCCAGAAAATGCACGAAAATGACATAAAGTGTGCATAAAACATGTAGATAACATCAATAATGTGGCATGGAACATAAGAAATTATCGATACGTCGGAGACGTATCAATATCTTCTCGCTTCACGACACCACCAACAAACTCCAAACTCAACTCTATGATGTTCAGAATCAAAACTGTGAGTATGAAAACAGGTTTAAACACATAAGTTATGCTGCTAGTTTCAGGATTCCGGAGACCAAGATGTCTTTTGTTGATGGAGAACCTCTTCCTTGGAAGTCTGATGATGGCAAGGATTCACCATCATCACCGAAGGAGTAATTCATCATCGATATTGGCATCCCCTTGGTTTGTTCCAAGCTTGGGGGAGTGCCGCGGTATCACATCATCACTATCTTTTACCTTTTTACTATCAAGTAGTGTCATATCATGAGTAGGGAAGTTATCATATAAGATGTGTTGCGGTATGGAAGTATCTCCCTTTAGTTGGTTATCTATGTATCCCTTGGTGTGAGTTATCGTTATGGAATATTAATGAGAAGTCTTATCATTTACATATTGCACATCTTATTTTAGTTTGTAATCTCTATTATATGATTGATCTTGTTGTTAGTAGGGGTATCACTTTGGGAGCATTGAGTAAATCTATTTGGTTTTGGCAAACTTAGCATTGGTCAATAGCAACAACACTTTGAGTTTTAAGTAGAGAAGAGAAAATACATGTAGATATGTTATTATCTTTCTTGTTAGTTCTTAGCTTAGTATTTTGAAGTTAAAATTGTTTGTGCTTACAAGTAAGATGCATGATTGTTTCTATCACATGTATATTTGTTTGTTTCCCTCGACTCTTATGCTTGCTAATTAACCTTGCTAGCCAAAGACCTGTACCGAGAGGGAATACTTCTCGTACATCCAAACCCTTAAACCAGACCTATGCCATCAGTGTCCACCATAATTACCTACTTTGTGGTATTTCCCTACCATTCCAAGTAAGTACTTCATGTGCTACCTTTAAGCAATTCAAAAGCTATTACCTCTTATTTGTGTCAATGTTCTATAGCTCATGAGGAAGTATGTGGTGTTTTATCTTTCAATCTTGTTAGGCAGCTTCCACTAATGGACTAGTGGCTTCATCCACTTATCCTATAATTTTGCAAAAGAGCTGGCGGGGTTCCCAGTCCCAAGTTAATTAACTTTTGTAATTTTACAAATAGACACTCCTCCATGGTATGTGATTGTTGGACGGCACCCGAGGATTCGGTTAGCCATGGCTTGAGAAAGCAAAGGTGGGGAGGAGTGTCATCTAAATAAAACTAAAATAAAAGACACTCCTTCATGGTATGAGATTGCTGGCAGGCACCCGAGGATTCGGTTAGCCATGGTTTGTGAAAGCAGAGGTTGGAAGGAGTGTCAACCAAAAATAAAACTTTATGGGAGCCGCTCTTTGGAGGTCTGTTTGGCAAGGGGGTTAGAGTACCCGCTACCATTCGTTGACAACAACAAACACCTCTCAAAACTTTACTTTTATGCTCCCTATATGATTTCAAAACTCGAAAAGCTCTAGCACATGATTTAATCCCTGCTTCCCTCTGCGATGGGCCTGTCTTTTACTTTATGTTGAGTCAGTAAACCTATTTCCCTCCATCTCAGGCAAGCATTTGAGTTGTTGTGATCAAACCATTTATATTGTGATCTATTTCATTATGCCTTTTACTTTTCCTTGTTTAGTACAAATTTTATCTGAATGAATACAGCTTTGAAAGTTATCGATGATTATGAGGAGATTACTATGATTGAGTATGCAAGTTTATTATAAGCTTTAATATGAGAGCGCTGCTCAATAGATAAGTATAATCTGTTAACTGTTCTTTGACCAAGAACAAAGTTTGCCATCACCAATTATGATTCCTTATGCACCTTTATTTGTGATTACCTTCCACTTGTTTGAAGTTGAATTATATGAGGAAGTTGTTTATTAGAATGTCTTGTGTGAATGAATATGATGCTTCTTGTGTGTATTCTATTTATCGACTCTTCACTCCATAAACATGTGGTCTTGTTTACCGAGTTCAGTTTCGCTTGGGGACAAGCGAAGTCTAAGCTTGGGGGAGTTGATACGTCCATTTTGCATCACTATTTTATATCATAATTTGCTGTTATTCATTGATATATTTCATATTTGGAGATGATACTTATGTTATTTCATCTATTTTGCATGTTTCATGATTATTTGGGGATCGCGCACCGGAAGCCAGGATTCTGCTGGAAAAAGCACCGTCAGGATGCAATATTTCGAAAATCAACAGTTGACGGAAATTATATGAAAATTCCTATTTTTCAGAAGTCGAAGGGAGCGAAGGAGGAGCCGAGGGGACCGAGGTGGGCCCCTCATAGGCCGGCGCGCCCAAGGCCGGCAGCGCCGCCGTGAGGAGGGGCCCACCCTCTCGCCTCCTTTTCTTCGCGTACGTCTCTCAAACCTAAGCCCCAGAGGATAGTCGCGAAGAGTCACAGCCGCCTCGGGGCGGAAAACACCAGAGAGAAAGAGCTCTCCGGCGGGCAGGAATCCGCCGGGGAAATTCCCTCCTGGAGGGGGAAATCGACGCCATCGTCATCGTCATCGAGCTGGACATCATCTCATTCATCATCACCATCATCATCATCATCATCACCATCATCATCATCATCATCACCACCATCTCCACCGCTGCACCTCGTCACCGCTGTAACAATTAGGGTTTGATCTTGATTGTTTGATAGGGGAAACTCTCCCGGTGTTGATTTCTACTTGTTATTGATGCTATTGAGTGAAACCATTGAACCAAGGTTTATGTTCAGATTGTTATTCACCATCATATCACCTCTGATCATGTTCCATATGATGTCTCGTGAGTAGTTCGTTTAGTTCTTGAGGACATGGGTGAAGTCTAAATGTTAGTAGTGAATTATGTTGGTTAGTATTCAATGTTATGATATTTAAGTTGTGGTGTTATTCTTCTAGTGGTGTCATGTGAACATCGACTACATGACACTTCACCATTTATGGGCCTAGGGGAATGCATCTTGTATTCGTTTGCCAATTGCGGGGTTGCCGGAGTGACAGAAACCTAAACCCCGTTGGTATATCGCAGGAGGGATAGCAGGATCTCGAGTTTAAGGCTGTGGTTAGATTTATCTTAATTACTTTCTTGTAGTTGCGGATGCTTGCAAGGGGTATAATCACAAGTATGTATTAGTCCTAGGAAGGGCGGTACATTAGCATAGGTTCACCCACACAACACTTATCAAAACAATGAAGATTAATCAGCTATATGAAGCGAAAGCACTAGACTAAATTCCCGTGTGTCCTCAAGAACGTTTGGTCATTATAAGTAAACAAACCGGCCTGTCCTTTGTGCTAAAAAGGATTGGGCCACTCGCTGCAATTATTTCTCTCGCACTTTACTTACTTGTACTTATTTTATCTGCTATATCAAAATCCCCTGAATACTTGTCTCGTGAGCATTTACTGTGAATCCTTCATCGAAACTGCTTGTCAACACCTTCTGCTCCTCGTTGGGTTCGACACTCTTATTTATCGAAAGTACTACGATACACCCCCTATACTTGTGGATCATCAATGATGATCATGAAACTTCAAACGAGGAAGCTACTGAACCTCGCAGATCGACGAGGGAGCGTACCACTCCTGATTGGTATGATCCCTGTCTAAATGTCATGATTGTGGACGACAATGATGAAGATCCTGCGACGTATGGAGAAGCAATGATGATCCCAGATTCCAACAAATGGCAAGAAGCCATGAAATCCAAAATGGGATCCATGTATGATAACCAAGTATGGACTTTGGTAGACTTACCTGATAGCCGCAAAGCTATCGAGAATAAATGGATCTTCAAAAGAAAAACAGATGCTGATGGTAATATTACTGTCTATAAAGATCGACTTGTCGCAAAGGGTTTCCGACAAATTCAAGGAGTTGACTACGATGAGACTTTCTCACCTGTAGCGAAGCTAAAGTCTATGAGGATTTTGTTAGCAATAGCTGCATTTTTCGATTATGAGATTTGGCAGATGGATGTCAAAACGGCGTTCCTTAATGGTGACATTGAGGAAGAGTTGTATATGGTACAACCCAAAGGTTTTGTCGATCCTAAAAATGCTGACAAGGTATGCAAACTTCAGCGTTCCATTTATGGACTGAAGCAAGCATCCCGGAGTTGGAACCGACGCTTTGATAAGGTGATCAAAGACTTCGGGTTTATACAGACTCATGGTGAAGCCTGTATTTAAAGAAAGTGAGTGGGAGCTCTGGCGTTCCTGATATTATATGTAGATGACATATTATTGATTGGGAATGATATAGAACTACTAAGCAGTGTTAAAGGTTATTTGAATAAGTGTTTTTCAATGAAAGACCTTGGTGAAGCAGCGAACATTTTAGGCATCAAGATTTATAGAGATAGATCAAGACGCCTAATAGGGCTTTCACAGAGTACATACCTGAACAAGATTCTAATTTTTTTTAGAATGGATGAAAGCAAGAAAGGGTTCTTGCCTATGTTGCCAGGTAAGGTCTTGAGTAAGACTCACGGTCCGGCTACAGCAGAAGAAAGAGAGAGGATGAACAAGATCTCCTATGCCTCGGCAATAGGATCTATCATGTATGCCATGCTGTGTACTAGACCGGATATCGCACATGCTGTTAGTTTGACCAATAGATATCAGAGTGATCCAGGAATGGAACACTGGACAGCGGTCAAGAATATCCTGAAGTACTTGAAAAAGACTCACTACTGCAGAAATGCTTATAACCGCCAGGTATTTAGTGACAAGCAAAATTATGCATGTCACTAGTAAATATTCTAGTGACAGGCTTATGTGTGCCTGTCACTAGTACAAAATAGTAGTGACAGGCTCAGGGAAAAGGCTGTCACTGGTATATTTTTAAAGAGATCGTCCCAATGAGCAAATACGTTAGTGACAGGCTTTTATAACTGGCTGTCATTGTTCGGCCTTTGCACCCTCGCCATTTTTCCTAGGCCGGCCCACGCACGCGCCTCATCTCTAGCCGGCTTATCCGCGCGCCTCCTCAGCTGGGGAACGAACCCATCAATAACAAGGTGTCCCGCCAGTGGCGGGGCGCGCTGAAGGCCCAACGATGTCCGCAGCGATGCTGCACCGCCAAATGCGAAAAGCAAGGACGGAGAAGGCGAGGTAGGATCGCGGTGTTTCGTCGAAATTGGAGCCATGTCGCGCCCGCTTGGGGGACCCAAGCTCTCGCCGGAAAAGGGAGAGGGGTGGGGGACGGAGAGAGCATGGGGTGGGTGTCTTCGCTAGGGTGGCGGGCGGTGGGGGTGGGGTGTCGACCGGTGTTGGGCTGGCCGCTGGCGTGGGAGGGGGCGCTCATCAAGAAATGTAACTGTTTCGCTTGATTTATATAATTATTGTAATACTAAAAATATGTTACTTGTTCTACTTACTTTTGTATAATTATGCAAATGTTTCGCTTGATTTATATTATTATTGTAATTCTAAAAATGTTTTTTAAAGAGAAAAGTGCGCCTGCTGTTCGCGTGTCTCGTCCCTGGCTGTGAGTGCTATCAGCTAGTTTTTTTTTTCTTAGGGCATCTCCAACAAGGAGACATAAACAGAGGTAAACCACCTCTAGCGGCTAGACGTAAAATGACCACCGTGTCCGTTTAGACGTAAACCTGACCCAAATATACGGTAAAACGCGTTTTTGCGGATCCATTTTTGCCTAGCTGGCCCTCTCTCCTCTCCTAATTAGTGCCCTATGCCCGTGTGAGACCACTCCTAACCACGTAAAAGGCATCTTTTTTTCTCCTTTTCACCTAATTAATGCATGGCAGGGCCCTAAAAATACATCCTGACCGCTGGAAAAGAGGCAGATGCATGCGGACATGTGACCATTTTTTGTGTGTGCCTAACGTAAACAAACACAAATCTTGTCCAAAATGCGTCGAACCGCTGGAGATGCCCTTAAGTCTCTAGCTTCTTGACTTGGAGGAGTAGCATTCATAGGGTTGGCTCGTGTGTACAAATAAATGGATGTGTTTTTTTTTCAAAGAAACACTCCAGATTTTATTTCATAAGTGTAGGATTACAATCAGCTAGCAATAACTGTGCTAAAGTATATAGAGCTTGATGTACCAAACAAACGGTATCAACTCCAGTTCTACCCAAATTTTCTAGACTATAAGCTTACCCTATTTTGATGAGTAATATTAGTAAGCTTAACTTCTCGAAGACTAATCAAGTGTTTTACCTCCTCAACGGATGACCGTATATTGAATAATTGTGCTTATTCTCCCTCAGAGCTTTTAGGATGATTGGACAATCTGTTTGGACGATAAATGGATGTGATGTGATATGGTACGTGCTTTGTTAACATTTGGCCTTGTAAGATAATCCTCCCCAAAGATGTGTCTCACTCTTTTAAGAAATTCAGGCAAACAATCTGTAACTGTGTTCTCAAGAACTCTGAAAGATTCGTCCATAAGGTCAGCCGGTGTACCCATAAGCCAGCATTCGGATGGGTAGCCATGCATTTCTGCCGCGGGGATTAGACCCACCTTGCTGAATGCATCTCTTCTTAAGAGTAAAAAATGTCCGGAAACACCATCTTTGGTGTGTACTTTCTTCTTTGCCGAGTGCTTTTTATCGGGTAGACGGCAGAGCTTGGCTTGGCCGAGTGTCCAGCCGGAACACACGGCACAAAAATCTTTGTCGAGTATTGGCACTCCGCACAGATTCAATTTACGGTACAGACTATAAAAAATACTTGACGCTGAAAAGCACACGGTGAAGAGAGAGCACGGCCATGTGGTGTTCACTAAGGTACACGGTGAAGAGCTCTTTGTTGTGTATCCCAGGATCAGGCACGCGGCGAAGAGAGGGGGTGACATGGCATTTTTTTGTGTTTCGCCGTGCCCCCAACATCGGGCACTCGGCGAAGAGAACTTCTTTACCGTGTGGCCCAATAGCAGGTACTCGGCGAAGAGAAAAACAGTGACGTGGCTGAAGAATCTTTTGCAGTGTGCCCCAGGATCAGGCACTCGCAAAGAGGAGAACGGTGACCTAGCCAAATTATTCTATGCGGAGTGTCAATGTACCGTGGTACTCGGCGAAGAAAAGGGGCCGATAGTTGGGAGGAAAATGGAGTTGCTTTTTTCTTTGCCGTGTGCCAACGCTTGACACACGGCAAAGAGGCTTTGCCGAGTACCCGAAGGAAACCACACGGCAAAGATTCTTCCGAGGGAATCTTCACCGTGTTGGATTTGCCGAGTGCTATACGCGGCGAAGCCTTTGCCGAGTGTTTTTCGCTATTCGCCCTGTATTTTCAGTACACAGCAAATATGTTGTTTAGGGCTTGACAATGCGTGGAAAATAGCTGCTTTCTCATGCCAAACCTTCAACGAATTTATAATCGTTGTACATAGGTCTTTGAGAAAAATGTAGGGTAAAACAATCTATCGTGATCACCTACATGATCTCTTTGAGTGTAGTTCCGTGAGTGGTTTCTTCTTCCTCCTGCTAACTCTGCTTCAAGCTGATTTCATAAAGTAGAAATATTCAAAGGCGTTGCATGAAACTAAAAGATATAACAGTTTTGTATAAAACTGAAAGATACAAAGGCATATCATAAAGTAGAAACATGCAATGTAACCAAATAGCTCCAACTGCAGCTGCTCTAGGACTTGTTCATGTTGATTCAGCCTTAAATCGTTGAAACTTGAACTATCCTTGTACATCAGATTCAAGTATGTCTGCAGCTTGCTCATCTTTATCTTCTCTTTTGATGCTTCTGCCGTAGCAGCCATTGCCGATGATCTAGGTGCAAGAGCACCAAGAAACAATTTCATGGTCTGCAACTGCAATGGCTGGAGAGCGCTTCTGTGAACGGTGTCTGGTCGGACATGAGGTGGGAGAGGACGCGCAGGAGCGCATTGTGAGGATAGCGCTCACCCGGTCTCCTCCCTGCCGTCGAGACAGTAAAATCAGATGGATTCCATGCAGATGCAGGTAACTCCCGTCCAACTCGGGGCCGTTCTGGTGGCCTATTAGTTGGCATTCGAACTACAACCATGGAAATTTTGGATAATTCCAGAGGTAACTTTCATATTAAGCTTCACATCCGGAATAAGTCTGATAATTTCATATGGAGTTTGGCGTCTGCATATGGTGCCGCCCAGGATGTTCATAAATCTGCTTTTCTTCGGGAGGTGGTTAATCTAGCGAAGGATAATCCGCACCCTATGATCATAGGCGGGGATTTTAATTTGCTGAGATACCCTCATGAGAAGAGTAGGGGCAGATTTGATACCCACTGGCCTTTCATATTCAACGCTGTCATTGACAGCTTGGATTTGAGAGAGGTTTCAATGGGTGGGAGATAATTCACATGGGCGAATAGTCTCCCCCGAGCCTACTTACGAGAAGTTGGATCGAGTATTGATGGACTCAGATTGGCAATTTAAATTCCCTCTAGTTTCAGTACGGGTTCTTCCTCGGATTGAAGCTTTGTCAGATCATGCCCCAATTCTGTTATCTACTAGTATAACCTTGCCGCCCCATAGACGTCCGTTCAAATTTGAACTTGGATGGCTTAACCGGGATGGCTTTCGAATATGATTAAATTTATTTGGGACAAACCTGTTGCTGGTAGCACTCCAATCCAAAGGTGGAATAATAAATTACGCTCTATGCATAGATACCTTGGAGGGTGGGCTAGGCAAATGGCAGGACAGCTTAAAAAAGAGAAACTCACTTTATCATCATGTATTGATGATTTAGATGCTCTTGCTGAAGTACGTCCACTAATAACGCATCAGATTGAACTTAAAAGTCAATACAATACAAAGTTGATCGGATTACTTCGAGAGGAGAAACTCAAATGGTACCAGAGATCTAAATCCTAGTTCTTGTTAGAAGGAGATTTAAATACGAGATACTTTCATAGTGTGGATAATGGCTGCCATAGAAAGAAACTCATTCATTCTCTGGTTCAAGATGAGGGTCTGATTGAAGGTCACGAGCAATTAAAGTCCTATATTACTTCTTACTACAAAAGCCTCTTTGGTGCCCCGGAGGATTCTGATGTATCCATGGATGAATCCAGGATTGATGATATCCCCCAAGTGTCTCCTGAGGAAAACACCATTCTTACTTCGCCTTATTTCGAGGAGGAGATAAGAAAAACGGTATTTCAAATGGAACACAATAAGGCGCTAGGGCCCGATGGTTTCCCGGCTGAGTTCTACCAAACCTTTTGGGACATTATTAAATTTGATCTATTGGACCTGTTTAAAGAACTTCATAATGTCAAACTGGATCTGTTCCGTATCAATTTTGGTGAAATTATTCTTCTACCAAATGTTACTGATGCGGAACGCATTCAGCAATACAGACCAATATGCCTTCTAAATGTTTGTTTCAAGATTTTCACAAAAGTTGCTACTATTCGACTAAATTCAGTGGCAGATAAGGTGGTGCGTCCCTCTCAAACTGCTTTCATGCAAGGTAGAAACATCCTAGATGGGGTGGTAACCTTACATGAGATAATTCATGAGATGCATCGTAAAAAGTTGAATGGGGGTAATCCTCAAGACTAACTTTGAAAAAGCCTATGATAAAGTCAAATGGTCTTTTCTTCAACAGACCCTTAGAATGAAATGTTTTTCTGGGGATTGGCGTGCTCTAATTAATAACTTTGTTTTTGGTGGGAGTGTTGCCATTAAAGTCAATGATGACATTGGTAAATACTTTCAGACCAGAAAAGGGTTGAGGCAAGGTGATCCACTATCCCCAATGTTATTTAACATTGTGGCGGATATGCTTGCAATTATTATAGAGCGCGCTAAGATCGATGGTCAAATTGAAGGTGTAGTCCCCCACTTAGTGGATGGCGGCTTATCCATCCTTCAGTACACCGACGACACAATTCTATTTATGGATCATGACTTGGAAAAGACACGAAATCTGAAATTAATTCTTTCAGCATTCGAGCAGTTGTCCGGTCTTAAGATTAATTTCCGTAAGAGTGAATTGTTTTGCTTCGGTGAAGCCGTTGATGAAGCCAGTCATATGCTGAATTATTTGGCTATGGGATTGGTTCTTTTCCAATTAGCTACCTGGGCATTCCGATTCACTATCGAAGACACACTTTGGCTTAATGGAAAATTATTGAAGAAAGACTTCAAAAACGGTCTTACTAGTTGGAAAGGTAAATTACTATCCCTTGGTGAAAGATTAGTTCTCATTAATTCGGTACTCACAAACATGGTACTGTATATGACACTACAAGAAAAACGTCATGCAGAGACATCTAAGTTAGAGACTAGAGACGCTAAATTTTATCTCTACGTTGTTGTAAAGACGCTACTATAAAGCGTCATAGGAGCGTCTTATTATGCACCGTCTCAAATTTATTAAAGACGCACGGGTCAGCGTCTCAAGAATAGAGTGAGACGTTTTCAAAAGCCTATTTATACTAATATAGACGCTTTGATGCTCAACGTATGGTCTCAACTAACATTGAGTCGTTTTATTGCATAATTGAGTGGATATTATTTTGGGGTGGAGCTCTTCATCTCCGGCGGCGGCGCTCTTCGGGGCTTCGTGGTCGAGCTTCCACCTTCCCTGGGCTCTGGGATCTACGGATCCGTCGAGCCCTTCTTCCCCTCACCGGCCATGGCGTGGCGGTCTGGCCGGAGTTCGTGTAATAAGAAGAAGGTGGAGATGCGGAGTCTTGCGATGGTGATGGTGGATCGAGGTGTAGGTTCCCAGGAGCCGGCGACCGGCGACTTCCCGTCCGCGGAGGGGCCGTGCTTGATCCAAGCCATCAAGGAGCACGGAGGCGGCGGCGCGCCACCGGCGGCATCGAGGTCGTCATCATCAACATCGGGGTCCAGAGGGCTCGTTTGTAATTTTCTTCTGTTTCTAGACTTGTTTGTAAAACCGAGGCTTTAATATATCTCTCTTCTTTAAAAAAAATATGTAAATTCATTCTTCAAATCTTTGCAAAATCTGCCGCATTGCATAGGGTCGCGCTGAGCGTCCCCCGGGGGATCAAATCCCCGATCCCCCGGGTTGCCAGCCGCCCGATGCAAGTAAATTAAACCGTCAGATTTAGTCAACCCTCCCAGGCGAGGACAAAACGAAAAATAAACAGCGAAGAAATTTCTCCTCCTTCCCCGTCCTTCACGCACGAGCCAGCAGCCATTAGCGCCCGGCTTGCAGAACCACGTCGGCAGCACCGCTGCCGCACCGGTAGCAGCACCGACGAGTCGTTCTTGTCAGATCGACACCGCTGGTCGCATATAGCTTCACCGCCGGTCTCATTTGTCTCGCCGGCCTCCTTGCAGCACGGCGGCGCCCGATTTATAGCAACCGCTGGCTGTAGCCATGTTCGCCGCCCCTTGTAGCGGCCGCCGGCGGCTGCCGGCGACACTTGTAGCAGCCGCCAGCGCCCATTGTAGCATCCGCCATCGACACTTGTAGCAGCCGCCAGCGCCCATTGTAGCAGCCGCCAGCGCCCATTGTAGCAGTCACCGGCGACACTTAGCAGCCTCCGTTGCCGATTGTAGCAACCACCGCCGCGGCTTGTAGCAACCGCCACCGTCGCTTGCAGCAGCCACCGCCGCCGCTTGTAGCCATGTTCGCCGCCGCTTGTCGAAGTGGCCGGCGACACTTGTAGCAACCGCCACCGTCGCTTGCAGTCGCCCGAGCTTGCAGCACCTCCGGCGGCGATGTGGCGTCCGGCTTGCAGCGCCGCCGCCCGACTCGGCACCAACTCCGGCCCCTGCTGGCAGCACCTGGTAGCACGACGGCCCCCAGCATGCAGCACCGCCGTCCCGGGATTTTAGCATCGCCACTAGCCGTACGTAGCTTCGCCGGCGGCCTAGTTGCAGATCGGCGGCGCGCCGTCTGTAGCAACCACCGCCGCTACTTGTAGCAAGGACCATCGCCGCTTGTAGCAGGTCGCCGCAGCTTGTCGCAGCCGTCGCTGACCCATGTAGCAGCCGGTGAAGCCCGTCGTAGCAGCAGCCTCCGCCAGTTGTAGCAGCTGCGCCGCCGCCGCGGCAAGTACCAGAGGGTGGCGCTTATGTAGCAGCAGCCGCTGCCCTTGTAGCAGACGCCGACGCCGCATGTAGCAGTCGCCGACGCCCATCGTAGCAACAGCCTCTGCCTATTGTAGCAGGCCCAGCCGTCGCCGCCGCGACATGTAGCAGAGGCCAGCGACCATGTAGCAGAGGCCGGCGACCATGTAGCAGCAGCCGCCGCCCTAGTAGCATACGGCGACCCCGCATGTAGCAGCCGTCGACGCCGCTCGCATCATCGGCTCCCCGGCCGGCGACCTCCCCTGGGTCTCGCATCCAGCTATGGCGGGGCGCAGTGAATCATGGCGGGGCGGCGCGGAGCAGGGAGGAGGGATGGTAGCCATGGCGGGGTAGGGGAGGTGGTGGTGCAGCAGCGTGGGGGCAAGGCAGCATAGGGCGCGCGGTGCTCCATCTCCAGGCTCCAGCCATGGACCCAAGCTCGTGGGAGAGAAGATTGGGGAAAAATCTGCACGAAAGGATAAGGTCGTGGTGGAAGATGGAGTGGGCCCCGCCATGTGCTGCCCTTTTTTTCTGATCTGCAGGGACGCGTGGCGTGCGTACGAGGCGGGGGATCAAAACGCTGTTCCTCCGGGGGAACGTCAGCGTTTTCCCATTGCATATCATATGATGGAAATCAAATTCCAGCCATCACAAAACAAAAAGCATTAAACACTCGGTGCACTGCAAACAACATCGATTATATTATTTGGTGCTAATTGTAATACTTTACAAGTCAAACGTACATCCTTACAAAATATTGGCATATATGCATGACTGAACAAGTCCATAAAATTTCCGTATGTAGTTTCCTAACTATTGTGAATTTATCTATAAGATTTGAAATCATCTGCTCTTCAGTTCACTTCCTCCGTAGACATTGTTTGATCTCCATGCCGCACAGCTTGAAAAACCGTGGCAAAGTAAAGCTGCAGAGGAACAACCACACGACCAAAAACAGTTGGTGAACTATTAACAATTTGACAGCAATTTAATGTGCTTATGATCTTTGAGTAAATACCTTGCGAAGCTAGAAAAGTTTATCCTCGAGTTACAGTCCGATTGGAGACATACACACACATGTAGTAGATTAGTTCAGCAAATCAGATCCTGTTCGTAGACAAATAACATGTCCCAGATCGAGGAAGTTTAGGGCATTAAATAAATTAAAAAATAGAAATTACTTTAGGGCATTTAAATAATTAAAAAGAAGAAGTTACTTTCTTCTGCTGGATGCGATTGATGCCCTCCGCTGTTGTAGCACCTCCATGTGTTAGATTGTTTATTTCTTCAGTGTGAAAACTACAATGATATCCATTACCTGTATGCAAATACAAACAACAAAATCATAATTCACTAATCAGTTGTATACAAAGAAAGGATTCTGAAATCTTAGAGGGAAGAGGCGGAAGAGAAACATAACTGCAGAGAGGAATGAGGAGTCCAGCGGCAAGGAACACTTGATCGATTAGCGGCAATGAATATTTAATCTAGTACATCGGCAATGAACATTTAATCTAGTACAGCGGCAAGGAACTTACAACATTCAACCTTGACCCAGCAGCCAGATGGACGCCGTCGCATGGGTGTCGGGAGAGCCAAAGAATTAGCGATCCGGAGAAGGTGAGAACGTCGAGGGGAGAGCTCGGTCCAGAGGGGCACCACGATCGGATCTGCTGGTGGCGGCTCTAGGTTTTACTCGCGCTAGGTGATATAACTTCTGACTTGGGGTGGGAGGTAAACATGAGTGACCTCATGGTAAAAAAAGGTGGGTGAGCGGGGAGTTTTTTTTTTCTAAGCGTGAAATTTAGGACGTATTGTCCTGCGTCTTAGCAAACATCTCAACACACGGCTCAACCACGGATGTAGGGACGAATATAAAAACGTCGACTGGATAGCGTCTTTACATGACTATTTTGTTGTAGTGTGATTTCTTTCTTCCAGTTACCAAAAGGAGTCTTGCATAGATTGGACTATTTTCGATCAAGATTCTTTTGACAAGGGGATAGTGAGAAGAAAAAATACCGGTTAACTAAATGGAGTGTTGTATGTCGTCCAAAAGATCAAGGTGGACTTGGTGTTCACGATCTTGAAGTTAAGAACAGGGCTTTTTGTTAACAGAGGATGGGGTATGGCAACAACTTTTGCGAAAAAAGTACGTTGGTTCAAAGGCGATATCCCAGGTTCTGTGGAAACCTAGAGATTCACATTTGAGTAATGCTACACCTACAAAAATATTTTACAAAAAAATCTTACGGACTCACATAGTAGGGCCAGAAATCCAAAGTCAGCCCCGGTTATTTAGGAGGGGGTCAAATTTGAACCAACCAAGGTAGTCCACGTTAGCGCGTATGGTTTCCGTAAGCCACTTTGTCCGTACGTCCAGGATTACCGTTCACATTTTTAGGCTGACATAATGGCAACAAAGAAGTACTTTTTCCCATTTGGCTCCTTCTCCATTAAGAATGGGGCGGAGATACATTTCTGGGAGGATATATGGTTGGGAACAACCACTCTTCGTGAACAGTATCCGGCCTTGTACACTATTATTCGTCACAAAGGGGATACTTTGCAGAAGGTGATGGAATCTTCTCCCCTCTCTATCACGTTCAGGCGTGATCTTGTCGGTCTTCGGCTAGATTCCTGGAATGAACTGCTTCAGCGGTTAGGTTCTATCCAGTTGGTTCAGGGGACGGATGAATTTCGTTGGAGTCTCACCAAAAATGGCATATTTTCGGTTAGCTCCATGTACAAAGCTCTATGCCTATCTACACAACCGGTTTTAAATAATAAATTTATCTGGAAGATGAAGATACCTCTCAAAACAAAGGTCTTTGCATGGTATCTTCGTAGAGGTGTGATTCTTACTAAAGATAACCTTGTTAAGCGCAACTGGCAATGATGTACGAAATGTCTATTTTGTCACGAGAAGGAGACAATAAAACACCTTTTCTTCGACTGTCGTGTTGCTAGATCTATATGGTCAATCATTCAGATAGGTTCTACCTTATATCCTCCCCGTAGCATTGTAAACATTTTTGGCAATTGGCTTAATGGGGTGGATTCTAGGTACAAAACGATTACCAGAGTGGGACCGATTGCGGTTGCATGGTCGCTTTGACTATGTAGGAATGATAAGGTTTTTAATGACAACAATTCTTCTCTTATGCAGGTCATCTCCGTACGGCTTTGCTCCGTTCATGGTCGCCACTTCAGCGTTTGGAGGATCGCGACCTCTTTATGGAGGTGTCTACACGATTGGAGAACACGGCTACGGAGTTTATTTCCCAACATGGGTGGCTGCATAGTAGGAGAATTAAAGCCAACGGAGCGTCATAGTAGTTGGCTTTTATCTTTTTTTATCGCGTTTTGATGACCACAACGGCTGTGTGCATCCTGGTATGCAGAGGCTGGGTGTAATACTTACTTTTTTGAGTAATAAAGCACCCCTTATCCAAAAAAAGATGCAGGTAACAGAATTGGTAACAAATCTCCTGTGTTATCTCGTGATTAGTCGGTTCAAGGTGCCAAACGGGGAAACCCCGAAATTTCTGTGCGTGATTAGTCGGTTCAGGCTGCCTACTTTACAGGGAAGTTCCCTTCGTGATCTACCTAAAAGTCGTTGCATATGGCGTCCTAGCGTGCCCAGATCGACGACGTAATAGCCAGATCGGATCGGCATGGCCTCGCCGTCGTCGTTTGGGAACAGGCGGCGGGATCGTCTGAGCGACCTCCCCGAGTTCTTGCTCGGACACGTCCTCTCCTTCCTCCCCAATAAGCAGGCCGGGCGCACGGCGCTGCTGTCCCGCCGATGGCGCCACGCCTTCTCCAACGTCCACACCGTCTCCTTCGCCGAGCGCCCGGGCGCGAGGGCCAGCGACTGGACCACCTTCTACTACGAGGCCAAAGAGAAGAAGAGCTGCAGCGCCGCTCTCCTCGACGACGTCTGGTCGGCGCTGCTCTGCCGCCGCCGCTGCGCCGGCACCCACGCGCCGCTGCGCAGCTTCCAGGTCGCCTTCGACAGCTGCATAGGCTGGGACCGCTGCCACGTTGACCAGTGGCTCTCCTACGTGCTGCGCTACAGCATCCAGGAGCTCAACCTCGACTTGCGCTTCCGCCTCGGCCCGATCTGCTCGCACCGCAGTGGCGAAGACATGGAGTGGCGGAGGCGGGGTGGCTGGTATGACCCGCCAAGATACCTCTTCTCTTGCACGGCCATGCGCTCGCTCCGCCTTGCCTACTGTGGGCTCAATCTACCGGCGACCATCGACCTGCCATTCGTGCACACGCTGCGCCTCACCGGCGTCGGAGGAGGTTCCGGGGGCAGCATCAACCGGCTGATCGCAAGCTGCCCCTGCCTCCTTGACCTCACGCTGGAAGCCTGCAGTGGTCTTGACAAGGTCTTCGTTCTCGACAGACGCCTCCGCCGGTTCGCCCTCCTGTGCTGCCACGGCGTGGAGACCGTCGACATCGACGCGTCGGAGCTCAGGTCGCTCGACTACTGTGGCACTCCGCCCCCCGAGTCTCTCCTGTTTCTCCGCGGTGCACCGGAGATCATCCCGGAGTGCACGGTCGACTTCTGCAAAGTCCTCCCCGAGGAGGCGGAGCATGCTAGGGTCGCAAGGTTTCTCGAGAAAATTTCCGGCGCTAAGCGGCTGCATCTCCACCATCAATGCCTCGCGCCGAAAACCTTCGAGGGCTTTCCTTGGTTTCCCAACATGACGCGGCTGGTGCTCCAGGGCCCCCTTCGGAGCCCCGACATGGTGCGTGCCATCTTGGAGCAGACACCTAACCTTGAGATTCTCACGCTGCTCATGGACGTATCTGTCGTCGTTCCCGATGAGGAGGTTCCTGATGATGCGAGCTTCTCGGTCCCGTGCTTGCGGCATCGGGTGAGGGAGATCAACATGGTCCATTACCAGGGTGACCTGCTGCAGAGGATGATGGCCAGGCTCTTGCTCGGCAATGCGCTGGGTCTTGAGAGGCTGTGCGTCGTCCTCCCCAGGGGGTCATTCCAGTTGCAAGCTGGTATGAAGAGCGAGATCGAAAGCTTGGTCGTGGCCGCCGATGTGGAGAAGATTTTCCTCTGAACGATTTGTTAGTTTTTGTCCATGAAGCCATCTGAAAATATATTTTCCACTGTTCTCAAAAAAAAAAGAAAATATATTTTCCACTGTAGCTATAAAATGATTCAGGACGTGCCATGCTATGTGTTGTCGAGAAAAACCTTGGCTGCTTTTGATCCAGGAAGTACCCTCAGAATGTTTTCTTATTTTACACGAGATAGATTTTCTTATTTTATGCTTTTGTAATATTTTTTATCTTTGATAAAATGAAAAACAGCAAACTTGGGTAAAAATATTTAACGCCGCAAACGGACCTGTTGTAAAGAACGATCATCTTTATGTTCACGGTCTAAGAGCATCTCCAACAGACGCGCTAAATCGCGGCGCGCTATACCGGCGATTGGACGCGCTGTATACCGCTGACGCGCGGCATAACGAATTTGCCTCCGGCAGAGGCTCTATTTTGCAGCGCGCGTTGGTGTGCGAAAAACGCACCTCCGGCAGAGGCTGTATTTTGCAGCGCGCGCGTCACAAACTGCTAATCCGACCGTTTTTTTTTTGAAAATTCATCAAACAAACTATGCAAATATGATCGAAAATACGAATATATTTTAAAAGTGTGCGATACAATGCGACATTTAAACGAAAATACTAAAATAAACTACTCCTCGCCGTCGTCGGACTCCCAGTCGAAGTCGGAGCTGCTCAGTGTCGTGTCCGACACCGGCGTCGACGTCGTCGTCCACTGGAAGTCGGAGGAGGAGGAGGAGACGACGATGGTCGACGGCGTTCTTCTTTTCCTCCTTCCTCCTCGCCGCCGCCCGGCCCTCGCCTTCTTCCTCGCCGCCGGCGCGGCGCTTCTCGCGGCTCGCCTTTTTCTTCGCTTTCATCGCCTCCTTCTCATCCTCCTTCTGCGCGTAGAAGGCCTCCGTGGCGGCGACGTCCGGGGAATTGGCGCCCATTCGAGGCACGCGCCTCGTCGCGCCGGCGACGAGGAGGCGCTCGCTCCGCTCCCGATGGCGCGCTGCTGTTCGCGCGTGACCATCGGCGGGGCGGCGCATCCGCTGCTCCCGCGTGAAGACGTCGTGGAAGTTCAACGTCCGCCGGAGCGGCCGAGCCGCCGCATACGCCGCGCCCGCCTGCGCGGTGTCGAACGTCCGAGGCGGATCCGCTCCTCGCCGGAGCGATTCGCGTCGAACCGCCGCTGGCCGCGCCGACACCGTGGTAGCCGGAGGAGGGCGGCGCGGGAGGCATGTCGCGAGGCGGCGCGGTTGAGCTGGCCGGTGGAGCGCGCGGAGGAGAGAGAGGCGGGAGACGGACGCGTGGCAGTGGCGCGGTCGCTCGCGCGTGGCGTGTTTATAGCGCGCGCAGACGCGGCAAGTTTCCGCGCGGATAGCGAAAGCGCGCGGCGGCAAATTTAGCGCGCGCCTTTTTCCACTGGAGCAGCGGCGCCGCTGCGCCGCAAACCGGCGTTTTTTTCGCGCGGCTTTAGCGCGTTGGAGATGCTCTAACCTATAGCATGGGAAGCCCCGGCTCCGACCGCCCGAAAATCCCCGGCCGGCCGCTTTCTATCGGGCCGGCTCGCCATCATTCTTCAGCCCGTAATTATATCCGTGTCGGCCACGAAAAAGAAAATTACCATTAGATCGGGCCGGGCCGTCGGGCCAAAAAATCGGCTTTTTCGGGCCGCGGGCCGGGCTCGGGCCAAAATTTGCTGAAAGTTGGTCGGGCCGGGCCGGGCTCGCCAAGGATTTGTCCGCTTTTTCGGCCAGCACGGCCCGCCCGGCCCGAGAAATGCCCAGGAGCACTCTAACCTAAACGGAAGCGCGCCACTATTTTAACCGTCTGTCGTTGGAGATGTTTTAAATGGCCCGGCCCGGATCGATTTCCCTTCAGCCCCTACCCTGCTTCAGCCCATAAGCCATGCGGCCTGTTTAGTCAGTGGGATTACTCGAAAAAACAAACCAAAAAAAAAGAGAGACACAAGCAGAGCAGCAGCAGTAGGCTCCCTCCTTTCTCCCCAGTCCCAATCCCCCACCCCTGGGCTGGACGGCAGCGTGACGGGGGGGCCGGCGGGTGGACGGTGGGTCTCATCTCGCCTGGAGCTCAGGTTAGTCGCCGGCGCGGCTGCAGTGACCAGCCACCCGCAGCCGAACTCGAGGTTCCTGCCAATGGCGCGGTCAGCCTAGCTGCTAATTCTTCTGACCTGCACTTCTTCGAGCTCCGCTGGAGGCTCTGCAAGCTCTTCTTCCTCCCTCTCCCTAAGGCAAATCTGTGTTCTAAATTTTCTCTTCTTATCTTCTTGGTTATGAACTTTGCATTTAGATTGGGGAAAACTGTAAACTAGGTCACAGAAATTGTTGTTTACTGATTTCTTTTTCAAATATGCAGTGAGAGGGTAATGAATCTTACATTCACTAGGACAGAGATTTGGTGCACCAGTGATCTCGTTTTTCTAAAAAAGTAAAAATAATAGTTTTGAGTTGTAAAAAATTCTGGAAAAAAATCCACGCATAGTCAGATCTTGAGCACTGGAGCGAGAGCACTGGAGCTCTTGAGCTAAAAGCACTTTTCGTGCTACTTTGATCCCTACAATAAACTCAGATCTTTCAAGGCCGGTGATGTTTGTGAAATGGTGAAGAAATGAATATGTTTTGGAGTAGCTTATATGCATATTATTGATGTTAGAAATGTATTGTGTGGACAAGATCAATCTAGTTATAGAAGTTTCTGAAAATGCTACAAATTCTATCTTCTTTCTGTCATTTCATTTGGCCTTCCAAAAATAATTTACATTTCATTTTGCAGCTTCGCCCCGCCCCAGAGATTTTGTTCAAGGTCCGCCACACTGCCAACAAGTACTATTTACCTCACGCTCCCATTGTCCCAAGTAGTAGCAGCTCTTCTTCCTCCTTCCCCTCATCCCCAGTCAGTACTAGTGGGAAGCAACGATGGAGAACTGCAGCAAGAAGCCGAGGCTTGGTCTTACACCCAAGGGACAGTTTAAGCAAGAAGCAGCGGATCATGAAACCAGCAGAGAGGTTGTGGTGGACGACGCCACCCTGCCGGTAACCAACATGGCCATCGTGATTGATAAGACCATGTATGACTGCTCACTCTGCTATCGGCCCTTGAGGCCTCCTGTGTTGAAGGTATCTGTTGATCCATGCTTGATTCTGATTCACAGAATTTGTTATGAACATCATGTCATATTATCTATGTCCTTTCTTTTCTATCTGTGGTGCAGTGCCGAGCCGGACACGGTGCGTGCGGCAGCTGCTCCGAAAACCAGTCTCGCAAGTGCCATTTGTGCGCGGACGGCGCCGAGTACGAGCACATCCACTGGTTGGACTCCTATGTCATGGGGGCCAAGGTTCCGTGCCCAAACGAGCCATTTGGCTGCCGGACCTTGGTGCCCTACTGCTTGGTTGATGACCATCTGCTGGAGTGCCAGCACGCTCCTTGCTACTGCCCTGAGCCTGGCTGCACCTTCCCTGGCTCGCCGCTGATGCTCTACGACCACCTCAAGGTGCACCACGACTGGCTCGTCACCTCCATCGCCTTCGACAAGAAACTCGATTTGGAGATAGATGAAGCGGAGCGGCGCCGTCTACTGGCTACGGAAAACGGGGAGCACTTGTTCCTCCTGGTCATCACTGAGAGGGTCGGCGGAGGGTGCGAAGTCAGGCTCGTGCGTGTCTGTGGCAAGGATGCAGGCCCATGGGGGTACTGGTACAAGGTGTGGACGAATGCGCCAATGGACCCATGGTACAGGGACAAGAAACCAATCCTGATGTTGGAGGACAGGGTGAGGAGCTGCGCGGTGCCCTCAGAGGAGGCGGCCATGGAGGTGGGCAGCAGGTACTTGTCTTTGCAGCTCCCCGACATGCACCCGAGAGGAGGGTTTGCTCTCCGCGTCCGCATCACGAGGTACCAGCTCCAAACAGCTGATGGCGCTTCTGCTCCTGCTAATCCAGTCTCGGCCGGGGCTGATTAATAATTAGTAGTCACCTTAGCTTCATTATCTAGCTATCTTATTGTGGGATTATTGCATGGTGTGGTTCAGTAGTGAACTAGTTTCAAGTAGTTCGACTATTCGAGGATGTTTTTTGGTTAGGCGTTGGACTGTGTTTTGATGCTAGTATGTAATGCTTGCGTGGAAAGGATACCTGAGCAACAACGGTGAATGATCCACCGGGAAAAAGTATGCCACCTAGCAGAAATATGCTAAATTCGAGTTGTTGGGTGATTAGAAGTTGGATTGTAAACATCGGAGATTTGGTGAGATTATTAGTACTCCCACCGTCCCTATAGACAAAGTTGAGCAGCTTTTTTAGGGATGGTGGGAGTACTTCTACTTCGGTTGTTCATGTTATGTGCCTGTCTTTTTTAATGATGTATTTTGAAAATCATCAAGTTGAATGCATTATATTGAAATTTGTTAGCAACACTGAGGTGTTGTCCTTGGAGCTACATTTTAGTTGTGTTCACAGATGAATTTACAACTGTCAAGGTGCATAACATTTTTTTTACAAAGATCATCTCAGTGCTACTTACATAAAGCTCTGGACTTGAAGGTAACCTGACACCGTTGCACGTACTGTCCTCAGTTCGGCAACAGAGTGCATAATCTGGACCAAAACTGTTGTAACCTGACACTGTTGTTTGCATGTGCATATCTCATATTTACTAATTCATTCAGAACAGTACAAGCCTATATCTGAATGTACGCTGGACACAACTATTGTGGAACTCTGCAAGTGTTATCCTCTATCCCCATTTTGTACCATTTCTCGTATTTTTTTTGGGTTTTCTAATACACAACAACACAGAACTTGGCGCATGGCTGATTTTTTTTTTTGAAATATGATTTCTATGATGTTGCTGGATATTATTGATTTAAGCAGCAACGAGGATCACATTGCAACCCAGACACATGCAAAGTTGCTGGATAGACCGGCTGTGTTTGTCCTAGCTAATGAAGGAAGGCAAGATGGGCAGCCTGCATTTGTCTCAGCTGGTGAAGGAAGTCAAGAGGCTACTGAGTCTGGAAATGCTTCCTTGGCTGCCACATCTCCCTCACTTATGGAAAAGGTGCCTCTTGATATTGCTGAATCACAGAAGTGGCCTAGCCCCCAACATCAGCGCCACTTGCCAGTATTTTTTTTATCTCTCTCACTTCAGTTCATCAGTTGTGTATTTATCATGCAAACAATCCACATCAAACATGCATTGTGGAAAATTCATTCAAAGTTAACAGTGATATGTTGCAGGCTCGAGTTCTGCCACTCAGAAGGTTCTGTCCTCCGAAGTTGGTGATCCAAATCAGGATGTGTTTATCCTAGCTGGTTAAGGAAGGCAAGATGTGCAGACTGCATTTGTCTCAGCTGATGAAGGAAGTCAAGAGGCTACTGAGTCTGTAAATGCTTTGGTAGCTACCGCATTGCTCTCGGTTATAGAAAAAGTGCCTCTTGATACGGCTGAATCGAAGAGTTGTCCTAGCTCCCCAACATCAGCACCACTCCCCAGTAAATCCTTCTCCATCCCTTTGTCAGTTCAGTAGTTTGTTTACCATACAAACTATCCATATCAGCAAACATTGCAACAATTCTTATTTGAAACTAACAATGACATGTTGCAGACCTGGCTTCTACCAGTCCGAAGGCTCTGACCTCTGAAGATGGTGACACACAGCTGGTAGCTACTGTATCACCCTTGGGCATGGAAAAAGAGCCTCCTGATACTGCTGAATCAAAGAATTATCGTAGCTCCCCCACATCAGTGCCACTCCCAAGTAAGTTCTTCTCTATCCCTTTGTCAGTTCAGTTGTGTGTTCACCATAGAAACGATTCATATAAAGCAAACATTGCAACAATTCCCAATTGAAGTTAGGGGTGACATGTTGCAGGCCTGGCTTCTACCACTCCGGAGGCTCTGGCCTCTAAACATGGTGACACAAAGCTGGTGAGAGCAAAGCATCGTAAGAAGAACTGCCATACCAGTACTCCAAGGAGAAGCCCTAGATTGCGCGAATGTTTTAACAATCCTGTGGAAGAGCTGGCAGCTGATCACAAGAGTCCTTGCATGCTCGATCCAGCAGAAGAATCAGTTGCCCCTACTGACAATGCATAATCTAAAAGAAACCCTCTCTACTGACTCCTCAAACTAAGGTAGTTGACTGAATAAAACAAATATTTATGCAGCAGTAGCTTTGAGATCAAAATCCATTAGTAAGAATATTTCACACGCTGAATTTTGTCTGTCTGAAGAGATGTAGCTGTTATTCTTAGTTCAGAATCCAGTGCCCTTCTCTACATTAATTTACAAAAGAAATTTTTTGGGTGAATTTTCTAGTGATGGATTTGAGCTATGTGAAATATAGTGTTGGTTGTTGCAAGCCAATTTTCTAGTAATGTTGTAACAACAGTTTCCAAACCATGCTTCAGTCATGGTTACTTGGTTAGCATCTTACATGTTCTCTTGCCAGCAATTTTTTGTTATGCTTGCTCCAGAGTTACCACGAGATTGCTTTCTTTGCAATATTTAGCCATGGCATGTTTTGTATTCTGTTTGAACTATTCATGACTGCTCAAAAGACATGTTGCTTATTCACCCAGATTTAATAGACAAAGAACTATCTTTTAATACTTGCTTTTGTATCATCCTGTATATTGTCATATGAATCTAATCAAGGATGAGAATATGATTTCCATTTGATGGGAATAATATTGCCTGGGCAAGTTGTCCACACTAAAGAAATGTTTATCTCTACCAAAAAAAAATCATGTTCATGTTCCTTACTATTACTCTCCGATTTTTAAAACGAAAACTTATCGGAGATTATCGAATTCTTCAAAATTTTGAAGTCCTCAAGTTCTTCAAAATTTCATATTGTTTTCCATCTTTCTTAATAGTTTAGAGTCAGGTAGCTTATTTATCTATCTTAGATTATCGAATACATATTGGCCTTTTAGTGAATTCCTGATTTGAATGCAATTGCTGTGATACAATCTCTCCACAGGCTGCTGCTTCCAGTTGAATATCACAAATAGATTATGAACTTCTATTTTGGTACACGGGGGGAAATTTGGGATTTGTGAAAGCTGAGTAGCAATTCTTGCCATGTTTTGCTGCAAACTGAGATGTCACCAGACCAGTATTGGTGGTTGGAAGCAATAAATTGAAATTTGTGAGCACAACTGAGGTGTCGTCCTTAGAGCTACATTTTAGCCGTGTTCACAGATGAACTTACAACTGTCAAGGCGCATAATTTTTTTTTACAAAGCTCATCAGTCAGTGCTACTTAGATGAAGCTCTCAATTTGCAGATAACCTGACACCGTAGCACACACTATCTTCAGTTTGGCAACAAAATGCATCATCTGACACTGTTGTTGGCATGTGCATATCTTCTTTTTCGATAAGGAGTATACATTAATATCAAGAAGATACCAATTACACCCAGCCTTTGCAACAACGCAATACTTTTTTTTTTGAACAACATTACCGTAGGGGAATCTCCTACGGTGTAGCTTTTACAACAACGCAATACTTTAATAGCATCGCGGATGCACACAACCAAAAAAAAGAAAAGAAGAATTACATAAAAGAAAAGTCCCGCTACGGTATTCCAGCTCTAGCAACAACGGCACATCCACCACCAAGAGAACACCTGAACTCTAGACACTTCAAAAGCGACGCCTCCAAAAAGGTAACATTGCACAAACACCATCGCCGTCCGATCAGAAGATCTTAGGTTTTCACCCTGAAGATAGTCCTCGCTTTCAAAACAATGCCTCCAATAAGATCATTGTCAGGCACAACCAGTAAAAAACAAACCTTGGATTTTCATCCTGAAAGGTAAGACTCTGAACTTCACCTGTATTGCCGCCCCCTCTTGCATACTGCTGTTGTGAAACCCAGAATACCAAGCAAGCCCCTCAACAACGCTAAAAAACTTGAACCTCCATAGCAAGTCCTCCAGTCCGGCCCTCATGGTATTCTCCGCCTCTAACTTCGCCATGGAGCATGTTTCTAGATGACAAGAAAAAACAGAACTTCGTGATGCTCCCTCCAGAACCAATCGGCCGGAATAAAAGCATGGGTGCATCTAACCGAATACCACCGATCCAGCGAACTCCAGGCAAAAAAAGCGCTGTTACATCCGCCGGCGGAGCTTTCCGGAACACACCACTCCGGCCAGATCAAGAGGAGCTGACTTCAGGAAGGTCTCCATCTTCGCACAAGAAATTCCCTAGGACCACCACCTTTATTCATGTCAGGCCAGCAGCCCCCACGCCACTAACCGGCTGCGGAGAAGGCGAACGAGCACAGAATCCGACATGGTTGCCGGGCAACAGGCGAGTAGCTAGCAGACCTGCAAAGGAACAACAGAGACAACGACGATCCGCCAGGTTACAGACGCCGTCCCGGGCGCGAGCAGCTGCAGCCCACCTGGCCTAGATCAAGCCTAGATCGGGCCCAGATCGTGGCCCTGCATAGGCAGCCGCCCCGATAGATCTTGGCGTGGCCTCGATCTGCGGCCTCCGTGCGACCACCGCGCCGAGCAGTCAACCGCCCGCCACACCTCTGCGGCCACCGTGACCCGGGGCCGCCGGCCCCGGTTTGCCTGCGCCGGCGGGCCGCCATCGTCTTCCCTAGCCAATCCTGGCGGTCGCCGGCCGCGAGAGGAACCGCCCCTGGCACCCTTTGGGAGCGGGGGCCGCCACCGCGGCCCTGGAGCCGGCGGCGAGCGAGCCCTGAAGGGGAGGGGTGGAGAGAAGGCGGCAGCGGGCGCCCCCGGTGTCACCTGGGGACAGCGACGGGGGGGGTCTTGTAGTCTGCGTCATATGCATATGTTCTAGTATTTGGTAAATCATCCCTAATAATACAAACTTATATCTGACACCATGGTACACACAAATGTTGTGGAACTTTTCAAGTGTGATCCTCTGCCCCCAGTTTGTACTGTTTCTCATATTTTTACATTTTACTTGTGTTCACAGGTGAATTTACAACTTTCAAGGTACGTAACATTTTCTTTACAAAGATCATCAACCTCAGTGGTACTTACATGAAACTCTGAACTTGAATATAACCTGACACTATTGCACACACTATCCTCACTTTAGTAACAAGCAAAATGCATAATCTGAACACAACTGCTGTTCACTATTGTCTGCAGGGGAATATCTCATAGTCCTGTTTACTAAATCATTCAGAACAGTACAAGCTAACCTCACACTGTTGCACACATTATCCTCAGTTTGGTAACAAACAAAATGCATAATCTGAACACAACTGCTGTTCACTATTGTCTGCGGGGGCATATCTCATACTCCTGTTTACTAAATCATTTAGAACAGTACAAGCTTATATATGACGGTCTGCTGGACACAACTATTAGTTGTGAAACATGAGTCCAAACTCAAGCGTGATCTAAGTCCTAGCTTGTACTATTTCTCGTATGTTTTGGCGTTTTCTAATACTCCTTTGTATTAATTGTCACTAATATAGATGTATTTAGATATATTTTAGTTCTAGATACATTCCATATTACCGATACGTAATATGAATCGGAGGGAGTACACGAAAAAAACACTTCAAATATGAGTTCTACCCATTCCGTCTTGGCTTTGAACCTAAACATCATGTTATCATCATATCCAGATTCCACATAAAAAGATGTACTAGAACATGTATTCGTGTTCGGAGAAAATTATAACTATTGTTATCTTTTGATGGTATGCTCTCGTGATTTTCTTTCACTTCAGTTTTTCAAAAAGCACTACCAGGGTTGATAGGTTGTGGTTTCATGGCGTATTAATTTGATCACACATGCATGCTAGTAAACAAATATGCGACGAACAAAAGTGTTATTGCTCAATGCCTTCAGATCTTAAGGCATCTCCAATGGGACGATGTAAATAGATGTTGAGCGATGGTTTGCGCCCGTGTAGTTCGGAAATGCGTCTAGAATCAGGTCCAGCGGCCTGAAACATAGTGTTCGGGCTATTCGCGAAGACGCGAACCTGGCCTAATTATGTGCCTCGGATGCGTCTCTGCGAACGCGCAAAGTGTGCGCTCGTGTCTGGCGGATGTTTCGTCGGGCCCGCCTGCTAGCGACCCAGGCTCGATGCGTCTTCTCAGGCGCGACAATGACTGGCGCCAAGGCGTCGCTTCGGCAGTCTGCGCTATGTTAATGGCAATGCCTCGCTTGTCGAGCGGCCGCCGCCCGCCTCTGCCAACGAAGTAATGGCGATGCCACGCGTGTCGCGCCCCTCGCCTGCCTTCGGCGTATATAAAGTGGGCGCGCACTCATCTTTCTCATCCACTCCCCACACAAAACCTAGCCGCCACAACCTCCACTGTAGCGTCGCCTAGCTCTTCCTGCGACGCAACCAGTCCCGCAACAAACTCCATGGCGGGTCTAGGTTGCCAGCGAGGTGGTCGAGGCATGGCTGCCCCCGGGGCCAGGGCCGCCGTGGTGGAGCAGCTACGGCCCCATGGTCGACGTCGCATGTGCCATCGTTGTCTTCGCATGAGAGCCGATGCTTCGAGTTCCAGCTCTGCATCGACTAGAACCTCCTCTGCATCAAGCGGCCCCCGGAAAAATTCGCCAAGTTCGTTGATGGCGTTGAGCCGACCTAGTTGCAGCTACAGGAGACCAGCTGCAACTTTTGACAGTGGCCTGTCGAGGTCTTGTTCGACGGGCAGGGCAAGATGTACCTGCACACCGGGTGGGACAAGTTCGCCCGCGACCTCGCCCTCAAGCCCAGCTGCCAGCTCACCTTCCTCTACGAGGGGATGGCGACATTGTAACATCCCAAGAATTTCAAAACAAAACAAATGAATTTCCTAGTTCCAAATTTTGGAACCAACAAAAACTTTTATTAAATTAAGTTTGATGCATAGTGATCTTGCTTAATTCTTGTGCTATTTCCATGTTTGCTTGTTAAAGTAGTTTGAAATAATCTTAAACCCTAAACCTCACCTCTCTTTTCACCATCCTAGTTAAAATAAAATAAAAGGAAATTAAATAAGAAAAAGGCATATGTGCCTATGGCTATTTTTATAAATCTTTACCCTAAGATTTTCTACTTTGCTTAGAGGTTTGGAAAACCTTCATACACCTTACCTAGTACTTATCAAACCTAATCCAAGTTGTCTCCAAAGAAAATAAAAAGGAACTAAAAATGCCATAGAGGCATATGAGAGTAAAATAGCAAATATGTGAATTTAAGGATCTTGACCCTAAGACATGTGGTGAATGGTTGGATCACTCCTATATACCATTTCAACACTCAACAACAGCAATTGGGTCAAGCCAAGTCAAATTAAAACTCAAATGCAACATATGCATAGAGGCATATGTGGCACATAGCCATTTCACCAAACTTTGACCTATGACTTTAAACCTTGACCAAATGATGGGAAACCATCTCCAAACCTAATATAACACTAAATTGACCCTAACCCATGCCCAAGTGAAGCAAGATGAACAATTTACAAGTTTAATGAAATATGACACATCACCTCTTATGTGTTATGGCCATTTTTGCAAATCTTTGACCAAGACCTTTTTAATTGGTTTCAATGGTTGGAAAAGGTTTCTAAACTAATAATAACCACATTAGAGTCAACAAAAGTCAACTCAAATGTAGAGAAATCAAATAGGGAGAAATTCCCCAAAATTCACTCACATACACTTAGCCAAATTTGCAAATCTTCAACCAAGGCCACCATTGCTTGACTTATGGTTTCTAAAACTCTTATATAACAAAAACAAACACAAATGCATAAAAGAAACCAGATTCAAATCAAGGGAAATTTAAAATTTGACATACATGTGATAATGGTCATATGACCCATTTATAAAATCTTCACTACTTTACACCCCTGCATTTGACTTTTCTTCAACCAAACTTGGTCAACCAAAGCCATGTCATCCAAGACCAGGTCAAGGTGAGTAACTTTCATGTTGACCACCATGGCTAGAGTTGACTAGGTTGACCAGTATAAATGTGACAATTAGTGTATGTGAAGCAAAGTGAAGATCAACCTCAAAATTTGAAACTTTGCAAAACCTCTCCAAATTTCAAACCAATGTCACATATAGTTGCCCAACATCATATAGAGCACATCCATGCAGCCATTTGTCCAAATTTACACACAAGAGAGATTTTTGCTTTGGAGTAAGAAGTACACATAGAGGAGAATAAAGGTACAACCCCTTTACCCATCACTTTATCACTTTTTCTCTCTCCCTCTCTTTCCATCCTTGATAGTACACCATGGTACTCTGAAAGCACCTCAATGAGTGACCCCTCCTTGGCCATGAGCATCTTCTCAAGCATGCCACATCATTTCATGTACCTCTTGTACTTTTTGAAATTAATCCAAAGTGCACCCAATTAGCCTCTCCACCTTGTGCCTCTGGTCATACACACTCCACTCATCACAACCAAACTTGCAGCACATTTGTTACACAAGAAATCATGCACATAAGACCCATGCCAAGCCATGCCATTGAAATGGACACCACCATGCCAAACCCTGCCATTCTACCTCTCTGGTCACTCTCAACTTGTCCCTTAGTCTTGCCTCATCCTACTATTCACAACCATGCAGGATTTAGCCCAAGGACAGCCCTGCACCATCCCCATGCCACTCCATGCCGACCCTATGATCACCACAATGTCAAACCCTACCCTGGTCCTCCCCTCTCTACAAAACTTTGCCAAACTAGCTCCCCTCTCAGCACTGAGCATGCTGGACATGATCTCATGTCAAAAGGAACACGACACGCACGGGAACGCATCGTGATCACCACGACTGGCCACGCCAGAGCGTGCACCAGCAGCACCCTGGACGCGCCAGGACGCCACCGTGCCCAGTCGCTCTCGTCCTCCTCTCCCTTTCTTCTCTGGCACACGCACGGCCCTCTGATCCAGCTAGCCACCAGACATGGCCACCCCTACTCCCAGGACCCGTCGCCGTCGTCCCTTTCCAAAACCTGCCGCGAGTGCCGCCGCAGACATGGAAGCTACACGAGCCATTCCGTCCCCCTTTTGCCGCGCCAGCAAGCACGCCAGCTTCGCCATGATGCCTGCAACGCCACGCCCTCATCTCCTTGCCCCTTCGCGCCCTGGAAACGCCGCGCCACCGTCAACCTTGCCAGCACCCCTCGGCCTCATCTCAACTCTATAAATAGAGCCCCTCCCCGAGCTAACCGAGCACACCATCGGCCTCCCCTCTTCTCACTCGCTCTCCTCGACCCCTTCTCCATCTCAATTACGCCCACCATCGCCGGAATTTGGACGGAGTCCGCCGCCAGAAGCTCAGCGCCGCCGTTGATTTCCTCCACCCCAAGCTCTGCCGCGACCACCCTCTGCCTCCTCGTCCTCGACAACGCCACCGCGAACCCTCGCTGTGCCTCGCCGGAGCTCCGGTAAGCCGCCAGCACCAAACCCTTGCCGTGCCTGTGCTGCCGCTCATCGACGTAGACGACGACTCAGCGTCGTTAGATCCTCATTTGATCCTACGGTCCACAACAAAGCATACCGTTTCGGTGAATTAAACCACTGACGCCTGGGCCCCATCTGGTCAGGCGGCCCGCTAGCACCAGACGCGTAGCTGGGCCAGCCCAACTCCCCTCCCTCTCTCTGGCCCGTCAAGTTTCCCGCGCTGGCCCTTTTATTTGAATTCAATTAATTCTTTTAGTTTGAAAATCAATACTGGTCTGTCCTATAAATTGAATAGTTAAAATTCTACAAACTCAAATTTAGCAAATCAAAATGTTCTGGAAAGCTTATGATTTGCTCTAACTAACCCCACTGGATTCAACCTCATATCTTGTGTAGAATTTGAATAGAAAAATTAACAAAACAGAGACTTTTCAGTATTCAAATAAATCTTAAAAATCAACCAATTTGAATTTTGAATTGAATCCAATTGCAATAATTCACATTTAACAAACCCTAATTTATTATGTAGAAATATGATATGGGTTCTGTACATGATCATGGGCTAGAATCAAAATATTGGCTATGTAGTCAATACTAGCCCATTTAAACTATACCCAAATTTTAGAATTTAATCAATGAGGTGTAGCACCTCATCTAAAGCATTCTCACAAGTGATATGAAGTAATGTGTTGACCTTTAAATGCTTAGGCTCATACTTGCTCACTTGTAGATTTTAAATCAACATAGTATTTAAATTGCAAGGGTTATTTAAAACACATGAGATGATGAATCTCATTTAAATCCCTTTTCTCAAATACTAAGTGTGAAGTGTTGACCTTGGTCAACATGGTACCATCCCTGGTTATTTGAGAATATTAAATCACCTCAATAGTAGTTTTAAATTAGTTACAACTATGTGTTAAATCATATGAGAGGTTTTCCTCTCATTTAAATCTTGTTCTCAAGTAATTCAACATGAGGTAGTGACCATGGTCTATATAATCTCATATTGAGTTATTTGGTGACATTAAATCACTACCATGTTAGTATTAAATTGCATGAGGTATGGAACCTCATTTAAATCATTTTCTCAAATGATAAGTATGAAGAGGTTGACTTTGGTCAACCTAGGTCATATATTATTCATAAGAGAAATTAAATCTTAAGAAGAATTCAATGAGAGGAAATTATTTCCCCTAAGATTAAATAAGAATAATTTGTGAATAGATGTTAAGTAGTGATGCTAAGATTCATGGTGTGAGCCATTAAGGCAAATTAAGACTACTTAAGTGTTGTTTGGTGATTGTATCCTCGTATTCGTTTATAGACGCTAGTACCAGAGACTATCAAGAGGAAGAGGTCTTCTATCAAGAGGAAGAGCAAGAAAACTTTGATCACCTCACCAATCAAGGCAAGCTAACACTCTTGCAAGGTTCCCTTGTGCAAAGCTCTACAAGAGCAAGGCACCATTACATTTTACTTTATGAACCTATCCCAAGTTTTTACTTTACAAGCTTTACTTGATTTTATTTATCAAAGTTACTTTTTGAATTATGATTCACTTGGTTGAATTATAGAGTAGTACAAGAGAATCACACTTAGCCTAGCAAGCTCCAAGATACTTAGCACCCCTCATAACTAGTGGCTAGTGCTCAATATTAAAAGTGACTACTCTAGTTGGGAACTTGTGAATTGAAATGACTTTGAAAACCTTGGAATGATGAGTCATTCTATTGAGAGATTTTGAAGGTGAATATGACTGGTGAATGACTTGGTGAATTTTACTAAAACACTGATGGTTGGGTTCGGATGCGATACCTTTCCAATTTTACAAGTACCCCCACAATACCTGAATCTGGGTAAGGCTTAGCTGGAAACTTATGTATTTTAGTATGGGTTCCCTCTAAACAAGCGTCATAGGGGTTATGCCGAGGCTGCCTCCATACTGGTGAAGTGATGTGAAGTGACGTGAAATGAGGTGAATGTCCGGCCCAAGCCTGCGTTCCCGGGTTGTGCGGTTTTCACCGGGAGGCCAAGCTCATGGGGAGAGGTGCTCATACTAGAGTATGTAAATGAAAGGTTAGGATTGGTAGTTCGCGTACTGCGTACGATAAATCAGGGCCAGTTACCCCTGACGAACTATTGCAATTGTTGTGGCACAAGTGTACACCTCTGCAGAGTTAAACCTATTCGAATAGCCGCGTCCGCGGTTATGGACGATTGGAAAGGCCATACTGTTCCGTCATCAGAATTTTCTAAAAATATGAATGGTGACTTGTGATTTGAATTGAAAGGTGACTTTGCCTTTGAATCACAACTGAGTTGTGGGAATGACACTAATGTTCCCACTTGAGTTAGTTGAGCAAATGAAGGTTTTTGATTATTAAAGTGTTTACGAAATAAAACTGGCTTTATGCAAATGAAACTAGAGCTTAGAACCCCTTACTATAGTTGATAGTATTTACCTTAGTATTAGTTTGCGAGTACTTTAAAGTACTCATGGCTGTGTCCCTGGCTATTCAAATGGCCAGACTATGAAGAAGTGTACCAGAACCCGGAAGAAGGACAGCAGGACGTCTACGACAACTAGGATCACTCCACGTCAGTTGCCTGTGGAATAGATGGACCAAGACCGCTACTATTTCGCTTCCGCTATGTGTTTCATATTTGGATCTCTAGATCCCGTATGTTGTAATGAGACTGGATCATGTGATCCTTTATTTGTAAGACGATTATGGTATGTAATGAATGATGTGTTGTGATATCAATCTATTATGTCTCGCAAAAACAATATTCCTGGGATTGCGAGGAATGGCATAATAGGCATCTGGACTTAAAAATCCGGGTGTTGACAGACATGATCATCAAGGTGTTCGACGACACATCCTGCCGCACGCACTACCACACCGATGAGTCCGGCTTGGACACTGGAAGTTAGAACTGTCAGAGTGTTCTTTGTTTGCAGCGAATATGTTCACGGGCTAATTGAAGCCACTAGTGGAGGTTTCTGTATGTTCTCCCTTGGGAGGAAGCTATCATTGTTAGCTGGATTTTCCAGTTTAGATGAGTGTCCGAGAATGTTCTTTCTTACGAAATCTGCAAAACCGACACTAGTTAGGTTTACTTGTTTTGTAGTTTTATAACTATGTATTAGTTTGTGTAAACCATGTGACAAACTATGCGTTAGTTTGTGTAAAATCATGTTCCCAATTATGTATTAGTTTATGAAATGTTTGCAACTCTGTTTAAATAAAAAGAAAAAAAAAGTGAAAAAAATATGCGTCTCGGCCCGCTAGAGCCACCCCAAGACGGAAACAGACATACGAACAAAAACGACAATTTACGCATCCACGAGACAACGCAAACGGACACCCGAAGTCAATTTAAGTCGTTTTATTCGCCCATTGGAGATGCCTCCAACACGGTGATCCAAGCCGGAGGCGTTGACCCGTCCGGACGGGGCCGTTTGGGTGGTTGCATGGATACGCGGACACGCGGATCTGACCGTCGGTCCGTTTGGGTCGCGCACTGCGCCCAACGCGCGGACACACCGCAAAAGTCAAATACAACAAAAAAAGAAAAGAAAAAGAAAACAATTAAACCTAAAACATATTTCATTAAACATATACCCTATTTTGGGAAAATTTATACATATGCTTTATTTTGGGAAAATTTAAACTACAAAAGAAAGCCCTCTATATGCGCTTTAAACTAAAAAATATATATAAAACCCTAGACTAGGGTTTGAGGAGGACGCGGTGGCCGCCGGTGCGCCGCCTAGTCCCTGTGGACTTCGTGGCCGTGGGCGTCGATGATGTCCCCGGGCAGCGATGCGCTGTTGTGGCTCGAACGCACCGGGGACTCCGGTCACGGCGACCACTGGGCCTCTTCCCAGGCCGAGTGGGGGTGCTGGCCTCCTGGCACCTAGCCTCCTCCTGCCGGAGCCTAGCCTCATCGCGCCGCTGCAAGGCCCCCTCTTCCCGGCGGGCCTGGCCGAGGAACGCCCAGGCCTTGGCATCCTCGACCGCCTAGCGGGCCTCCTCCTCCATCGCGGAGGTGCGGGTCACCGCCGCGAGCTGCGACCACTTGGCCTCCTCCTCCGTGATGGACAACGCCAGAGCGACGCGCATGTCCGGGTCGTCGTCCTCCTCCGGCTTCGGCACCAGCGGCGCGGGTTGCACCAATGTCGCGCCGACGCGGCCGGCCTCTCCGATGTAGAGACTGCTGCGGTGTCTGGCAACACTCAACGCTGGCGCTTGATGGCGGCTACTGTTGGGCTCGCCGTCGTTGGCGCCGGGAGCAAAAGCCCTCTTCGGGGCCATAGCGACGGTTGCGAGCGCGTGGAGAGGTGGACTGCGAGTGCGGAAGTGGACTGGACAGGGACAGTCCCCTCCCAGTCCACATTTAATTATAATCACGCCCCCTACCGAGAGCTGGGCCAAGGGAGGCGGGCAGCGAACGCACGAGGACGTCGCGTGCCATCCACGGCCACGCAAACCGGACCTAGATTTAGACCGGGTTTAGATCATCCCGAACACTACGACCGTCCGCATCGTGGACGGCGTTGAGCTGTTTTTTTTTTTCATTTTGACCCATCCTGACAGAGCACTGAATGCGTCATGAATGCGTCACGGCATTAGAGATTCCTTTTATCGTATCAGTTGACTTAAAAATACAGCGAAAGATATCTGTGCAAGCTCTGCTTCTTTTGGCAGCATATGTGTGTTTTTCTGTACCGAAGAGCATCAACTGGTTCTGTGACAAAAGCTTGCGCAAGTACTCCTGGTCTAGGAAGCTAGGTCTACAGTGCAGGGGGCAGGTTTGGGGCAGCAGCCCTTGTTATGCCGGTCCACATGGTTAAAAGATTCTTCATTTGTTCATCTGATATGCGAATTATTTCTGCTCAAGATTCCGAGCGTTAATGGTTTGGCAAATAGTACTCACTCAACATCGATGTCTATGGCATCTCCACCGGTACCCTTAGATAGGACTACATTTTTATTTGGGGTGTTGCTTCCACACTAGCGTCCCTAAACGACAGCTCCTAAAAGTTTCATATGTAACGAAATATTAAATTTATATGAATTTAGACTAGTTTTATACAAAAGTCCTTAAATTTAAACTAGAAAATTTAAAAAATAAACTAGTGACTCCCCTAGAAGGTGTTGTAGTCGAGGTTGTCCATGTCGTCTCCATCACCGTTGCTGCCACCGTCACCGTCGGAGAAGTCAAAGGACCAGTCGTCCTCCTCCTTTGGCGCCGATGACTCACAAGGTCCGGCGAGGTCGGCCATGGACCACACCGCCGCATGCCGCGGGTCGAGCGTGATCTTCCGGTAGTCCTCGCTGACGGAGCGGCCAACGACGAGGTGCTTCCCCGGGAAGTCCTCCAGGCCGCATGCACCTCCATCTCCCACCACCTCTTCTTCGATGGCGGAGGTGGTGGCGGATGTGCATTCAAGGCGCGTTGGGGAGGGGGGGGGGGGGGGGGGGTGGACGCCGCGTGTCCAGTCACCTCCTCGTCGGAACCCCCTTCTGATGGATCACTTTTAAATTGATGTGTTGTGCATGTGTTCAAATAATTGATGAAGGCTAAATAGGATTGATCTTTTGTTAGGTCTTGCTGATTTTGCTGCCTCTCGCCATGTCAAAATATAAATGGTACTGTCGCTTTATTTGCAAGGGTTAATTATTGTGTTGAATTCATTCAGCTTAGAAAATTCTGAACAATAATCTGCTAGTGCCAAACATAATGGGAATATTAAATTGCTAATAATGGAGGGCAATATATATTATTTTCCTATGTTGTCACATCGGAAGTATTTTAATTTTGTAAATCATTATTAATTAATTATGTATAATTTTTTACTTAATAAATAAGATTATTTGCAAAACTATAAAAAGTGCAATAAAACACCTTCACGTTTAAAAAATTATTTGTACATATTCTACAAAGTTCAAATTTTGCAAAGTGTTCACTACGTTCAGAAATATTCTCGGGTTCTCGTTCAAAATTATATTTCTAAGGTTACAAAAATATATTTATCGGTTCAAAAAAAGTAACCACGATGATTAAAATATGTATTAGTGCACGATAAACAAGCATGCATCACCTCCTCATGTGCAGCATGCATGGTTTGAACGTTCCATGTTCTAGCAGGGTAACGAACAATAGCTTACCGAGGTTGGAGCACACCAAATGCTCAACCCACCTCCTTCCTACAAGTCGTTTGCCTCTGGGCAAACCTCTTTGCTTTTTGTTGTTGCGAGATTACGGAGTGTCTTCATTAGCGTGGTCTAGTTTGGATAGATGTCATCGGCAAGATAACATGGTTTGTCGTATGTATTGCCATTGATCTCATAATTGACCACAAAAGCATTGCCTTCTACAAGCCTGGAGAATAAGAGAGAGTGTTGGAGCATGTTGATGTTATTGTGAGAACCGGCCATGCCAAAAAAAAAAAGGAGTGCTAAATCTAGATATCACGTGATGCCGCCTCCTCAAGAATGAAAGTGCACCCCTCGACTTGCCCGGTATACTGCCATTGCCATGCAAATAGATAATTCTTCTCTTCCGAGTGCATGCAATCTATGCTTCCGTTCATCCCCGAAAACTCTCTTGCATCATTGATCAACAATAGCCCGGCAGTGTCGCAACAATTGGCTCTCTCAAGTAAAGATCGACAAACACCGTAATCACAACTTCATAGAACTTGTACATCGCCTCAATGCAGGTGGTCTTGCTCATTCACAAGTACTGATCAAGGATATCACCAGCCAATCCATAGGCGCTAAGCATGCGAATAGGTGCGGAACACTTCTGATAAGAGGTGAATGCCTAGCTTACCAGGGATTTCATCCATAGTAGGGGTCATAATCTCTCATGCCTCATAGTCAGGAAACACCCGATACCACCGTCGAAAGAGGACCTCCATGAAGACTGACTTGGTGGGGTGGAAGTGGTCCCGATACATCTGGTAGTGGCCACCCTATCGATTGCGCTTAAGGTTTCCCCTACGAGTCCTCGTCGAGCATGTGTTCACCGGCCTCTATATCTCAGTGTGCTCGTGGGTGAGGGAGGCCGCGACACCCATGAACTCCGAAGAGGCGTCTAACTCCTCTTCCTATGAGCTATTAAGTACATCCCTGACGAAGAAGTCGATCGACTGCCTGAGGTCCATCTACAGGACAACTATAAAGGCATGCCCACTGGACGCATAATGGCTGAAAATAAAACATTGTTTCGTATTGAGCAATTGACCGAATAGTTCCTGGTCGTCGATGTTGGTGGGCGGCTCCAAGTGGAACAGAGGCCTGACAGGGCTGCAATGAGGCCAGCAAGGGCATTCCACAACGGCAACATCAATAGTGTACTCCAACAAGCTGTGGGCCGAACAAAAGATGTTCGCAATGACCATTGATGGTGCTTATCGTTTCGCCGACTTCACACTGTTGGGAAACCCCAAGAGGAGGTATGATGAGCACAGTAGCAAGTTTTCCCTCAGTACGAAACCAAGGTTTAATCGACCAGTAGGAGAAATGCGTGACTTCTGAAGGTATTGCTAGCTGACTAGTGGCAGGGCGCACTACCGGCGTCAGCAACAACGTGGAACCTCCACACAACACAACCAAAGTACATTGCCCCAACTTACAATGAGGTTGTCAATCTCACCGGTTTGCTAAACATAAAGGATTAGACGTATCGAGTGGAAGGAGATGTTTGCAGAAAGTAAAGAGAACATGTTTGCAGTTGAATTTATCAGTAAATGAAAGAGGACCGGATCCACAGTTCACTAGAGATGCCTCTCCATAAAAAAATAGCATGTTGGGTGAACAAATTACAGCTGGGCAATTGATAGAATATCGATCAATACATGACAAGATGATTACTATGAGATTTGATATGGCATTACAACATAATACGTACATAGACGGTAATCCAACTACGTCTATGACTAATAATCCACCTTCAGGTTATCCTCCGAACCCCTTTCAGTATTAAGTTGCAAGCAACGGACTATAACATTAAGCAATGTGTGTAAAGTAAATAATAGAATTACCCTCGGATAAAACATTGTTGTTTTCTCCCTATTAGCAACAACACATCTACAATCTTAGAAGTCACAAAGTCGTTCTCCCAGAAAACTAGAGGCGTGAACCTACTATCGAGCATAAATACCCCCTCTTGGAGTCACAAGTATCCACCTAGCTAGAGTTTCTACTAGCAACAGAGAGCATGCAAGATCACAAATAACATATGACATCAATATATAATCAATCTCAACATAGTATACAATATTTATCGGATCCCAGCAAACCAAACATATAGGATTACATAAAGATGATCTTGATCATGTAGGGTAGCTCACAAGATCGATACATGAAGCACAAAGTGGAGAAGACAACCATCTAGCTACTGCTATGGACCCATAGTCTAGGGATGAACTACTCACGCATCACTTCGGAGGCGGGCATGGCGATGTAGATGCCTACGACGATGATTTTCCCCTCCGACAGGGTGCCGAGAAGAGATTCAGAACCCCCCGAGATGGGCTCAGTGATGGCGGCCGCGATGGAACTTTTCGTGGATGGAGGCTCGGGTATCTAGGGTTTTCCCGAGAAAATGTATAAATAGGGGGAGGATTTAGGTCGGTGGGGCGTCTGGTGGGCCTAGACCACCCTAGGCGCGGGCCAGGTCCAGGCCGCGCCAAGGGTAGGTCTAGCCGACCTGCTACGCCTCTTCGACCCCCTTCGTACTTCGTCTTTGTTTCGGTAAAATATTGACTTCGGCTTTTGTTTCGTCCAATTCCGAGAATATTTCCTGTACAACTTTTCTGAAATACAAAAACAACAGAAAACAGGGAACTGGCACTGTGGCATCTTGTTAATAGGTTAGTGCCGGAAATCATATAAAAGTGCAACAAAGTGTAAGCAGAACATATATGAATTGGTGTAAAACAAGATGGAGCATCACAAATTATAGATACATTTGAGACGTATCAGCATCCCCAAGCTTAACTCCTGCTCGTTCTCTAGTAGGTAAGTGATAACAAAATATTTTTTTAAGCCAACACAATCTTGATCAAGCATGTAAAGCATTGTGTGCTGGGATCTAAGTTCTCTAACATAGGCATGATAGATATAATTCAATAGAACTTAGCAACTATGCTATAACATGAAGAGTAACTCAAACAAAAGATCATGAATAATGGTGCATTGAAAGCAATTATTTGTTTATGAGCATAGAGTAAACATAACAAGGTGGTATTCAACATGTCCTTTATGGAATAGCAAAACATAAATGCTAGGACACCTTCAAAGTTTAGAGGGTGACTAGATACAAGTAAGTTAAGAGCAAGCAATAGCACAATCATGAATCAATCAATAATAATTTTGGGACTATGCACATTGCACTAAGAATGACAGCTATGCTCTCTTCATTGGTGTATAAGGTAGAAGATGAAGACTCAACATAAAAGTAAAAGAAAGGCCATGCGCAGAGGGAAGCAGGGATTACTCATGTGCTAGAGCTTTTTATTTTGAAAGCAAGAGGAGTGTTGAAAATATTTATTTTGAGAGGTGCTACTCATGTCAACGGTAGTGATAAATAGTATGGCTTATGCCTAAAAACTTCCTATAAGTTTACTTTCCTTATGCATAATATACTAATAGTGCTCACACCTTGTCCTAATTAGCTTGGACTTCCATAGATTTTCATCACATGCATATGTTTTAACCAAGTGTCACAAAGGGGTACCTCCTTGCCTCCTGTACAAAGGTCCTAGGAGATGAATCTCATTTGATTTCTCAATTTTGATGAATCTCAACTTTTTGGACATCCATACCAGGAAAACAAGGACAACAGATATTTGGACTTTTGTCCAGCTGAAACTTCCACCATGTGAACATGGATTTAGTTGGCGGCCCAATGTTCCTCTCTAACAATATGCATACTCCAATCTTTTCAACTCATGGTAAATCTCCCTTTCTTCAAACAAGATGAGCATGCATAGTATTTCAGATGATATTCAACAAAGGCATATTGATGGTGTTCCCCATGACAGCATGGTTATCACACAACAAGCAACTTATAAGAACTAAAAATGCATAGGCATAATACTTACCACAATAGTTTTTAGACTACGTTCCCATGAGCTATAATTTACACAAAACAAGTGATAATTTTTGAAGGTTTAAAGGTAGCACACAAGCAATTTACTTTGGAGTGGCGGTAAAGTACCACATATAGGTAGATATGATGGACACATTTGGCAACTTTGGTTTTTGGTGGTTGGATGCACGAGTAGAGCTCATACTCAGTACAGGTGAAGGCTAGCAAAAGACTGGGAGCGACCAACTAAGAGAGCAATAATAGCCATAATCATGCATAGCGTCAAAACATTATCAATCAAAGCATAAAGTGATATTACAAGTCAAAAACTAAATGATCATAGAGGCTTTATTTTACTGGTCATAGTCATAACATGGTATAAGCATGTGCCAAGTCAACCCAATAAAGCATCAAAGGAGAATACCACAATACTATGCTTTTATGATGGAAACAACACATGATTCTTTCAATGACACATTATGAAATCTCGTCCATTTGAAACAATTCATGCTACAATAATAACTACTAAGAATATGACAAGAATAACATCCAACATGACATGCCAAAGTCTATGCTACAATCTAGACAAGCTTCCTTTTGCATCACTATATTCATGAAATATTTTACTCGTATCCTACACCAATCAACTTATTTGAAATTACTAGAGGTGTCTCTCCATAAAAAAATAGCATGTTGGGTGAACAAATTACAGTTGGGCAATTTGATACGTCTCAGACGTATCTATAATTTCTTATGTTCCATGCTAGTTTTATGACAATACTCATATGTTTTATATACACTTTACATCATTTTGATGCATTTTCCGGTACTAACCTATTAACAAGATGCCGAAGCACCAGTTATTTCTGCTGTTTTTGGTTTCGAAATCCTACACAGAAATATTCTCGAATTGGATGAAACAAAGCCCACGGTCTTATTTTCCATGGAGAGTTCCAGAACACCGAAGAGGATACGAAGAGGGGACACGAGGCGGCCACACCATAGGTGGCGCGCCCCACCCCGGCCGCGCCGCCATATGTGGGCCCTCGGGTGCCCCCCGACTCTGCCCCTTCGCCTATTTATTCCTTCTGTCGCGAAAACCCTAGTACCGAGAGCCACGATACGAGAAAAGTTCCAGAGATGCCGCCGCCGCCAACCCTATCTCGGGGGTTCTGAAGATCGCCAAGCACCCTGCCGAGAGGGAAATCATCACGGAGGGCTCTACATCACCATGCCCGCCTCCGGACTGATGCGTGAGTAGTTCATCCTTGGACTATGGGTCCATAGCAGTAGCTAGATGGTTGTCTTCTCCTCTTGTGCTATCATGTTTAGATCTTGTGAGTTGCCTATCATGATCAAGATCATCTATTTGTAATGCTACATGTTGTGTTTGTTGGGATCCGATGAATATGGAATACTATGTCAAGTTGATTATCGATCTATCATATATGTGTTATTTATGTTCTTGCATGCTCTCGTTGAGTAGAGGCTCTGGCCAAGTTGATACTTGTGACTCCAAGAGGGAGTATTTATGCTCGATATAGGGTTCATGCCTCCATTGAATCTGGGACAGTGAGAAAGTTCTAAGGTTGTGGATGTCGTTGCCACTAGGGATAAAACATCAATGCTTTGTCTAAGGATATTTGTATTGATTATATTACGCACAGTACTTAATGCAATTGTCTGTTGTTTGCAACTTAATACTGGAAGGGGTGCGGATGCTAACCCGAAGGTGGACTTTTTAGGCATAGATGATAGCGGTCTATGTTCTTTGTCGTAATGCCCTAAGTAAATCTCATAGTAGTCATCATCATATGTATGTGCATTGTTATGCCCTCTCTATTTGTCAATTGCCCAACTGTAATTTGTTCACCGAACATGTTATTTATCTTATTGGAGAGACACCACTAGTGAATTGTGGACCCCGGTCTATTCTTTTACATCTGAAATACAATCTACTGCAATCATTGTTCTCTGTTGTTCTTTGCAAGCAAACATCATTCTCCACACCATACGTTTAATCCTTTGTTTACAGCAAGCCGGTGAGATTTACAACCTCACCGTTGTTGGGGCAAAGTATTTTGATTGTGTTGTGCAGGTTCCACGTTGCGCCGGAATCCCTGGTGTTGCGCCGCACTACACTCCTTCACCAACAACCTTCACGTGGCCTTCATCTCCTACTGGTTCGATAATCTTGGTTTCTTACTGAGGGAAAACTTGCTGTTGTACGCATCACACCTTCCTCTTGGGGTTCCCAACGGACGTGTGCTTCACGCGTTATCAAGCATATTTTCTGGCGCCGTTGCCGGGGAGATCAAGACACGCTGCAAGGGGAGTCTCTCACACCCAATCTCTTTACTTTGTTTATTGTCTTGCTTTATTTAATTTTCTGTCTTGATTGCTTTCTTTATATCAAAAACACAAAAAATTAGTTACTTGTTTTACTTTACTTAATTCGGTTTGCTTTATTACTGTTAAAATGAATACTCCTGAGAACACTAAGTTGTGTAATTTCACTAGCACCAATAATAATGATTTCATATGCACTCCTATTGCTCCACCTGCCACTACAGCAGAATTTTATGAAATTAAACCTGCTTTACTAAATCTTGTTATGAGAGAGCAATTTTCTAGTGTTAGTACTGATGATGCTGCTCATCTTAATAATTTTGTTGAACTTTGTGAAATGCAAAAGTATAAGGATGTAGATGGGGATATTATAAAACTAAAATTGTTTCCTTTCTCCTTAAGAGGAAGAGCTAAAGATTGGTTGCTATCTTTGCCTAAGAATAGTATTGATTCATGGACTAAATGTAAAGATGCTTTCATTGGAAGATATTATCCCCCTGCTAAAATTATATCTTTGAGAAGTAGCATTATGAATTTTAAGCAATTGGATAATGAACATGTTGCCCAAGCATGGGAAAGAATGAAATCTTTGGTAAAGAATTGCCCTACCCATGGACTAACTACTTGGATGATCATCCAAACCTTCTATGCAGGATTAAATTTTTCTTCAAGGAACCTATTGGATTCAGCTGCTGGGGGTACTTTTATGTCCATAACTTTGGGTGCTGCAACAAAGCTTCTTGATGATATGATGATCAACTACTCTGAATGGCACACTGAAAGGACTCCTCAAGGTAAGAAGGTAAATTATGTTGAAGAAACCTCCTCCTTGAGTGATAAGATTGATGTTATTATGTCTATGCTTGTTAATGGTAGATCTAATGTTGATCCTAATAATGTTCCTTTAGCTTCATTGGTTGCTCAAGAAGAGCATGTTGATGTGAACTTCATTAAAAGTAATAATTTCAACAACAATGCTTATAGGAATAATTTTGGTAACAACTATAGGCCATATCCTTCTAATAATGGTAATGGTCATGGTAATTCTTATGGTAATTCTTACAACAATAGTAGGAGTACACCCTCTGGTCTTGAAGTCATGCTTAAAGAATTTATTAGTACACAAACTGCTTTTAATAAAACTGTTGAAGAAAAGCTTGGTAAAATTGATGTTCTTGCTTCTAAGGTTGATAGTCTTGCTCTGATGTTGATCTTTTAAAATTGAAAGTTATGCCTAATGAAGATAAAGATATTAAGTCATTTGCTACAGCAAACTCTATCCAAGTTTGAATTAATGACAATATTAGAATGATGGTTGAATTGCATGCTAGGTGGGAAAGAGAAGAAAAACTTGCTAAAGAGAATAATGTAGCTAAAGTTTGGACTATTACCACCACTAGTAATGTTGATGCTTCACATGTTGCTAAACCTCCTACTATCAATGGTAAAATAATTGGTGTTGGCAATGTTTCTACTCCTAATACAAAGCATGCAAAATTGCCTGAAACTGCTGAAACTGTTTGTGATAAAAGTGCTGAAATTTTTCAGAGTATTGGGGACAATGATCCCATTGCTTTAGATCATAATGGTTTTGATTTTGATAATTGTCATATCTCTGAATTTATTAAGTTCTTGCAAAAACTTGCTAGGAGTCCTAATGCTAGTGCTATAAATTTGGCCTTTACAAAACATATTACAAGTGCTCTCATTAAAGCTAGAGAAGAGGAATTAAAACTTGAAGCTTCTATTCCTTTTAAGTTAGGAGATGGTTGGGAGCCCATCATTAAAATGAAGGTCAATGATTTTGATTGTAATGCTTTATGTGATCTTGGTGCAAGTATTTCGTTATGCCTAAGAAACTCTATGATATGCTTGACTTGCCACCATTGAAATATTGTTATTTGGATGTTAATCTTGCTGATAATTCTATAAAGAAACCTTTGGGGAGGATTGACAATGTTCACATTACGGTTAAGAATAATCTTGTCCCCGTTGATTTTGTTGTCTTGGATATTGAATGCAATGCATCTTGTCCTATTATTTTGGGAAGACCCTTTTTCGAACTGTTGGTGCTATTATTGATATGAAAGAAGGAAATATTAAATATCAATTTCCTCTTAAGAAAGGTATGGAACACTTCCCTAGAAAGAGAATGAAGTTGCCTTTCGATTATATTATTAGAACAAATTATGATGTTGATGCTTCTTCTCTTGATATTACTTGATTTGCACTTTCTGCGCCTAGCTGAAAGGCGTTAAAGAAAAGCACTTCTTGGGAGATAACCCATGTTGTTTTTTATTTTGCTACTGTTTTGTTGTGTCTTGGAAGTTGTTACTACTGTAGCAACCTCTCCTTATCATGTTTATTTTGTTTTTTGTGCCAAGTAAAGTCTTTGATAGTAAAGTTGATACTAGATTTGGATTCCTGCGCAGAAACAGATTTTTACCTGTCACGAATTTGAGTTGATCTCTCTGTAGGAAACTCGTAAAATGCTGAAAAAATTCATGCGTGATCCTCAGATATGTACGCAACTTTAGTTCAATTTGAGCATTTTCATCTGATCCGGTTAAGTGCCTCTAAAAAATTCGTCTTTATGGACTGTTCTGTTTTGACAGATTCTGCCTTTTATTTCACATTGCCTCTTTTACTGTGTTGAGTGGATTTCTTTGTTCCATTAACTTTCAGTAGTCTTCGGTAATGTCCAGAAGTGTTAGGAATGATTGTGTCCTCGCTGAACATGTGAATTTTTGATTATGCACTAACCCTCTAATGAGATTGTTTTTAGTTTGGTGTGAAGGAAGTTTTCAAGGATCAAGAGAGGAGGATGATATGATATGATCAAGAAGAGTGAAAAGTCTAAGCTTGGGGATGCCCCCGTGGTTCATCCCTGCATATTCAAGAAGACTCAAGCATCTAAGCTTGGGGATGCCCAAGGTATCCCCTTCTTCATCAACAACTTATCAGATCACCTCTAGTGAAACTATATTTTTATTCCGTCACATCTTATGTTCTTTACTTGGAGCGTCTGTTTGTTTTTATTTTCGTTTATGTTTGAATAAAATCGGATCCTAGCATTCCTTGTGTTGGAGAGAGACACGCTTCGCTTTTTCATTTGAACACGTGTGTTCTTCGTTTTTAATATTCATGGCGAAAGCTGAAAGTTGCTTCATTTATTACTATTTGGTTGGAAACAAAAAATGCTTCATGTGGTAATTGATATATTGTTTTGAATAATTTGATACTTGGAAATTGTTTTGAGCTCTCAAGTAGATCATGTTTAAGCTCTTGCATCATGTAGTTTAAACCTATTAGTGGAAAACTACCGTAGAGCTTATTGAAATTTGGTTTGCATGATTGGTCTCTCTAAAGTCTAGATATTTTCTGGTAAAAGTGTTTGAGCAACAAGGAAGACAGTGTAGAGTCTTATAATGCTTGAAATATGTTCTTATGTAAGTTTTGTTGTACCGGTTCATACTTGTGTTTGCTTCAAACAACCTTGCTAGCCAAAGCCTTGTACTGAGAGGGAATGCTTCTCGTGCATCCAAAACCTTGAGCCAAAACCTATGCCATTTGTGTCCACCATAACTACCTATATGTGGTATTTCTCTGCCATTCCAAAGTAAATTGCTTGCGTGCCACCTTTAAAAATTTCATTCCTTGTCTTTGCAATACATAGCTCATGGGAAAGTAGCCTAAAAATTATTGTGGTAATGAATATGTTGCTTATGTATCTTAGTTCTTATAAGTTGCTTGTTGAGCGGTAACCATGTTTCTGGGGATGCCATCAACCTGTTACACCTTTGTTGAATATCATGTGAGTTGCTATGCATGTTCATCTTGTCTGAAGTAAGGGAGATTTCTCATGATTAAATGATTTGAGTATGCATATTGTTAGAGAAGAACATTGGGCCGCCAACCAAAGCCATGTATCATGGTGGAAGTTTCAGCTTGGACATTAATCCTCAAAATCTCTTATGAGAATATTATCTGTTGTTGAATGCTTAAAGCATAAAAGAGGAGTCCATTATCTGTTTTCCATGTTGTCCCAGTATGGATGTCCTCAAGTTGAGATCTATCAAAATTGAGAAATCAAATGCGATCTATCTCCTTGGACCTTTGTACAGGTGGCATAGAGGTACCCCTTTGTGACACTTGGTTGAAACATATGTAATGCAATGATAATCCATGGAAGTCCGAGCTAATTAGGACAAGGTGCGGGCACTATTAGTATTCGATGCATGAGGCTTGCAACTTATAAGAGGTTTTATGCATAACACATATGAATTATTACTACCGTTGACAATATTGTTTCCATGTTTTCAAAATAAAAAGCTCTAGCACATGAGTAATCCCTGCTTCCTCTGCGAAGGGCCTTTCTTTTACTTTATGTTGAGTCAGCTTTACCTACTTCTTTTCTATCTTAGAAGCAAACACTTGTGTCAACTGTGTGCATTGATTCTTACATGTTTACTTATTGCACTTGTTATATTGCTTTATGTTGACAACTATCCATGAGATATACATGTTACAAGTTGAAAGCAATTGCTGAAACTTCAATCATCCTTTGTGTTGCTTCAAAACCTTCTATTAAGAATCTATTGCTTTATGAGTTAACTCTTATGCAAGACTCATTGATGTTTGTCTTGAAAGTACTATTCATGAAAAGTCTTTGCTATATGATTCAGTTGTTTAGTCATTATCTATTTGTTAACAAACTATAGACCATTGCTTCAAATTACTTCATTCATCTCATATGTTTTACAATAGTATTGATCAAGATTATGATAGTAGCATGTCACTTCAGAAATTATCCTTGTTATCGTTTACCTACTCGAGGGCGAGTAGGAACTAAGCTTGGGGATGCTTGATACGTCTCAAACGTATCTATAATTTCTTATGTTCCATGCTAGTTTTATGACAATACTCATATGTTTTATATACACTTTACATCATTTTGATGCATTTTCCGGCACTAACCTATTAACAAGATGCCGAAGCGCCAGTTCCTGTTTTCTGCTGTTTTTGTTTCAGAAATCCTACACAGAAATATTCTCGGAATTGACGAAACAAAAGCCCACGGTCTTATTTTCCACGGAGCCTCCAACACCGAAGAGGAGACGAAGAGGGGACACCCACACCATAGGGGTGGCGCTGCCCCACCCCCGCCGCGCCGCCATATGGGGTGGCCCCTCGGGCGCCCCCCTCTGCCCCTTCACCTATTTATTCCTTCCGTGCGAAACCCTAGTACCGAGAGCCACGACACGAGAAAAGTTGAAGAGACGCCGCCGCCAACCCTATCTCGGGTTCTCAAGATCGCTCGGCACCCCCCGGAGAGGGGAATCATCACCGGAGGGCTCATCACATGCCGCCTCCGGACTGATGCGTAAGTAGTTCATCCTTGGACTATGGGTCCATAGCAGTAGCTAGATGGTTGTCTTCTCCTCTTGTGCTATCATGTTTAGATCTTGTGAGCTGCCTATCATGATCACGATCATCTATTTGTAATGCTACATGTTGTGTTTGTTGGGATCCAATGAATATGGAATACTATGTCAAGTTGATTATCGATCTATCATATATTGTTATTTATGTTCTTGCATGCTCTCCGCTGCTAGTAGAGGCTCTGGCCAAGTTGATACTTGTGACTCCAAGAGGGAGTATTTATGCTCGATAGTGGGTTCATGCCTCCATTGAATCTGGGACGGATGAAAGTTCTAAGGTTGCGGATGTGCTGTTGCCACTAGGGATAAACATCAATGCTTTGTCTAAGGATATTTGTATTGATTACATTACTACGTACTTAATGCAATTGTCTGTTGTTTGCAACTTAATACTGGAAGGGGTGCGGATGCTAACCCGAAGGTGGACTTTTTAGGCATAGATGCATGCTGGATAGCTGTCTATGTTCTTTGTCGTAATGCCCTAAGTAAATCTCATAGTAGTCATCATGATATGTATGTGCATTGTTATGCCCTCTCTATTTGTCAATTGCCCAACTGTAATTTGTTCACCCAACATGTTATTTATCTTATTGGAGAGACACCACTAGTGAACTGTGGACCCCGGTCCATTCTTTTACATCTGAAATACAATCTACTGCAATCATTGTTCTCTGTTGTTCTTTGCAAGCAAACAGCATTCTCCACACCATACGTTTAATCCTTTGTTTACAGCAAGGTGAGATTGACAACCTCACTGTTAAGTTGGGGCAAAGTATTTTGATTGTGTTGTGCAGGTTCCACGTTGCGCCGGAATCCCTGGTGTTGCGCCGCACTACACTCCTTCACCAACAACCTTCACGTGGCCTTCATCTCCTACGGTTCGATAACCTTGGTTTCTTACTGAGGGAAAACTTGCTGTTGTACGCAACACACCTTCCTCTTGGGGTTCCCAACGGACGTGTGCTTCACGCGTTATCACAATTGATAGAATATCGATCAATAAATGACAAGATGATTACTATGAGATTTGATATGGGCATTACAACATAATACATAGACCGTAATCCAACTGCGTCTATGACTAATAATCCACCTTCGGTTATCGTCTGAACCCCTTTCAGTATTAAGTTGCAAGCAACGGACTATAGCATTAAGCAATGTGTGTAAAGTAAACAACAGAATTACCCTCGGATAAAACATTGTTGTTTTCTCCCTAGTAGCAACAACACATCTACAATCTTAGAAGTCACAAAGTCACTCTCCCAGAAAACTAGAGGCGTGAACCTACTATCGATCATAAATACCCCCTCTTGGAGTCACAAGTGTCCACCTAGCCAGAGTTTCTACTAGCAACAGAGAGCATGCAAGATCACAAATAACATATGACATCAATATATAATCAATCTCAACATAGTATACAATATTTATCGGATCCCAGCAAACCAAACATATATGATTACATAAAGATGATCTTGACATTTAGGGTAGCTCACAAGATCGATACATGAAGCACAAAGTGGAGAAGACAACCATCTAGCTACTGCTATGGACCCATAGTCCAGGGATGAACTACTCACGCATCACTTCGGAGGCGGGCATGGTGATACGTCTCCGACGTATCGATAATTTCTTATGTTCCATGCCACATTATTGATGATATCTACATGTTTTGTTCACACTTTATGTCATTATTATGCGTTTTCCGGAACTAACCTATTGACGAGATGCCGAAAGGCCAGTTGTTGTTTTCTGCTGTTTTTGGTTCCAGAAAGGCTGTTCGGGCAATATTCTCGGAATTGGACGAAATCAACGCCAAACTCCTATTTTTCCCGGAAGGCTCCGGAACACCGAAAGAGTCGAGAGGAGAGCCAGGGCCCCACACCATAGGGCCGCGCGGGCAGCACTCGCCGCCGGCCTAGGGTGAGGCTGCCACCTGTCAGCCCCTCCCGCGCCGCCTCTTCGCCTATAAAACCACTTTCGACCTAAAAACGCAGCACCAATTGACGAAACCAGAAAGACTCCAGGGGCGCCGCCACCGTCGCGAAACTCCAATTCGGGGGACAGAATCTGTTCCGGCACCTGCCGGGACGGGGAATTGCCCCCGGAGCCATCTCCACCGCCGTCTTCACCGCCATCTTCACCGCCATCGCTGCCTCCATGATGAGGAGGGAGTAATCCACCCCCGAGGCTGAGGGCTCCGCTGTAGCTATGTGGTTCATCTCTCTCCCATGTACCTCAATACAATAATCTCATGAGCTGCTTTACATGATTGAGATTCATATGAGTTTTGTATCACTATTCATCTATGTGCTACTCTAGTGATGTTATTAAAGTATTCTATTCCTCCTGCACGGTGTAATGGTGACAGTGTGTGCATCCGTGTTAGTACTTGGCGTAGGCTATGATTATGATCTCTTGTAGATTATGAAGTTAACTATTGCTATGATGGTATTGATGTGATCTATGCCTCCTTTCGTAGCGTGAAGGTGACAGTGTGCATGCTACATTAGTACTTGGTTTAGTCGTGTTGATCTTTCATGCACTCTAAGGTTATTTAAATATGAACATTAAATTGTGGAGCTTGTTAACTCCGGCATTGAGGGTTCGTGTAATCCTACGCAATGGTGTTCATCATCCAACAAGAGGGTGTAGAGTATGCATTTATCTATTCTGTTATGTGATCAATGTTGAGAGTGTCCACTAGTGAAATTAGGATCCCTGGGCCTTGCTTCCAAGCATCGAATCTCCGTTTGTTTACTGTTTTACTTCGTTACTACTGCTGCGTTACTACTGCTTGTTTATCGTCTCGGCAAAGCACTTTTTCTGGTGTCGTTGCTACTGCTTATATATATTCATACCACCCGTATTTCACTATCTCTTCGCCGAACTAGTGCACCTATTAGGTGTGTTGGGGACACAAGAGACTTCTTGCTTTGTGGTTGCAGGGTTGCATGAGAGGGATATCTTTGACCTCTTCCTCCCCGAGTTCGATAAACCTTGGGTGATCCACTTAAGGGAAACTTGCTGCTGTTCTACAAACCTCTGCTCTTGGAGGCCCAACACTGTCTACAAGAATAGAAGCTCCCGTAGACATCACATGGCGATGTAGATGCCTACGGCGATGATTTCCCCTCCGGCAGGGTGCCGGGAAGAGATTCAGAACCCCCCGAGATGGGTTCAGTGATGACGGCCGCGATGGAACTTTTCGTGGATGGAGGCTCGGGTATCTAGGGTTTTCCCGAGAAAATGTATAAATAGGCGGAGGATTTAGGTCGGTGGGGCGTTTGGTGGGCCTAGACCACCCCTAGGCGCGGGCTAGGTCCAGGCCGCGCCAAGGGTAGGTCTGGCCGACCTGCTGCGTCTCTTCGACCCCCTTCAGACTTCGTCTTTGTTTCGGTAAAATATTAACTTCGGCTTTTGTTTCGTCCAATTCCGAGATGAGCATGCATAGTAAATCTCTAACAATATGCATACTCCAATCTTTTCAACTCATGGTAAATCTCCCTTACTTCAAACAAGATGAGCATGCATAGTATTTCACATGATATTCAACAAAGGCATATTGATGGTGTTCCCCATGACAGCATGGTTATCACACAACAAGCAACTTATAAGAACTAAAAATGCATAGGCATAATACTTACCACAATAGTTTTTAGACTACGTTCCCATGAGCTTTAATTTACACAAAACAAGTGATAATTTTTGAAGGTTTAAAGGTAGCACACAAGCAATTTACTTTGGAGTGGCGGTAAAGTACCACATATAGGTAGATATGATGGACACATTTGGCAACTTTGGTTTTGGTGGTTGGATGCACGAGTAGAGCTCATACTCAGTATAGGTGAAGGCTAGCAAAAGACTGGGAGCGACCAACTAAGAGAGCAATAATGGCCATAATCATGCATAGCATCAAAACATTATCAATCAAAGCATAAAGTGATATTACAAGTCAAAAACTAAATGATCATAGAGGCTTTATTTGACTGGTCATAGTCATAACATGGTATAAGCATGCGCCAAGTCAACCCAATAAAGCATCAAAGGAGAATACCACAATACTATGCTTTTATGATGGAAACAACACATGATTCTTTCAATGACACATTATGCAATCTTGTCCATTTGAAACAATTCATGCTACAATAATAAATACTAAGAATATGACAAGAATAACATCCAACATGACATGCCAAAGTCTATGCTACAGTCTAGACAAGCTTCCTTTTGCATCACTATAGTCATGGAATATTTTACTCGTATCCTACACTAATCAAGTTATTTGAAATAACTCTCAGAGATGAAATACAATATGTACCAGAGAGCTAATCATACACAAATAAATAATACTAATGAGCTCTGAACAAAACTCAAGTGAAAGAACAAGAGCTAAACGCAGTACCCTAAAACTAGAACAGTCGCAGAACAATAACATCGAAAACTAGAGCGTTCTATGCAATTAAAAAGGAGCGAGTCCTTCTACAAAACAAATGTGCTGGGATCCAACATATGCTACAGAAAACAAAACTAAACTAAACTAAAAACAAAAATAAAGATGCTCCAAGAACAACACATAGCGTATGAAGTAATAAAAATATAGCGCATAGAGAGATGACATGTTGCTTTTTTGATGAAGAGGGGATGCCCAAGGCATCCCCAAGTTTTGACGCTTGTACCTCTTGAATATTTCTTGGGGTCAAGGGGCATCCCCAAGCTTGAGCTTTTGTCCACTCTTCATCTCATCACATCAATCTTCTCTCCCTACAGTTGAAAACTTCCTTCATACAAAACTTAACACAATTCTTATTTAGCAGCATTAGTACAATCAAAATAAATAAATTCAGTTGGGTTCAGTACTAACATATATCAAACATATATTAAATCATAAGCTACTGTAACAACCTTTCAAAAATCTCTTTGATCAAAAGAACTCAAAAGGAAAGAGTTTTAAGAGGCAAATGCAAATAGTGCAGAAATCTGTCAAAACAGAACAGCAGGTAAAGATCGATTTTTTCGAAATTTTTCTCTTTCTCATCTTGAAAAGTGGTCAACTAAATAAACTTATATATAAACCTGTAGCATATGCATAAGAAATTACAGCTCAAAACGACGTACTGGCTATTTATACGAAGTTTTACGGTAACAGCACATAATCTGTTTCTGGACAGAAACTTCCCCAAATCTTACTTTCTTCTTATTAGAGGTTATTCTTGGTAAAAAAACGAAATAAAAATGATAAGAAGAAATCATTATGGTACTAAAGACTCAACAAAAAGAAAAATTAATGTAAATAAAACATGGGTTGTCTCCCATAAACGCTTTTCTTTTACGTTTTTCAGCTAGGCGCAGAAAAATGCGAGCATCAAGTATTATCAAGTGAAGAAGCATCAACATAATAATTTGTTCTAAGAATTGAGTCATAAGATGACTTCTTTATCTTTCTAGGGAAGTGTTCCATACCTTTCTTGAGTGAGAATCGATATTTAATAATCTCATCTCTCATATGAATAGTAGCACCAACAGTTCTAAGAAACGGTCTTCCCAAAATAATTGGACAAGAAGCATTGCATTCAATATCCAAAATAACAAAATAAATGGGGACCAGATTATTTTTAATCATAATAAGAAGATTATCAACTTCCCCCAAAGGTTTCTTTGCAGCAATATCAACAAGATGAACATCCAAATAACATTTTTTCAACGGTGGCAATTCAAGCATATCATAGATTTTCTAGGCATAACAGAAATACTTGCACCAAGATCACATAAAGGATTACAGTCAAAACCATTTATTTTCATCTTAATAATGGGCTCCCAGCCATCTTCTAACTTTTTAGGAATAGAGACTTCGCGTTTTAATTTCTCCTCTCTTATTTGCATAAGAGCATTTGTAATGTGCTTTGTAAGCCATATTTATAGCACTAGCATTAGAAATTAATTACTTCAGAGATATTGCAATCATAAAAATCAGACTCATTTTTATCAAAGATAAAAGGACTCTTGTCTCCCGTACTTCGAAAAATTTCAGCACACTTATCAGGAGCAGTTTCAGTGGTTCTATGCAATTTTGTGGAGGGAGCGGAGACTTTTCCTACACCATTTATTGTATCATTAATAGCAGGAGTGTGGCTAGCATTTGAAACTTCATTACTACTGGTGGTGGTGATAGTATAAAGTTTAGTCAAATTATTATTTCTAGCAATGTCATCTTCCCTTTCCCACCTAACATGCAATTCCGCCAACATCCTAACATTTTCATCGATTTTAACTTGAATGACATTCAAGTTTTACTTTCTTTAATATCATGAGGCAACACTTTTAATTTAAGAAAATCAACATCATGATCAAGGCTATCAACTTTAGAAGCAAGAATATCAATTTTGCCAAGCTTTTCCTCAACAGTTTTATTGAAAGCAGTTTGTTTACTAATAAAATCCTTAAGCATGACTTCAAGATCAGAGGGTGCACTTTTATTATCGATGTGGGAATTACCATAAGAATTTCCACAATCATTACCATTATTAGAAGGATATGGCCTATAATTGTTGTTACCAAAATTATTCCTTTAAGTGTTGTTGTTGAAATTGTTGTTTTTAATGAAGTTCACATCAACATGCTCTTCTTAAGCAACCAAAGAAGCTAATATTATTTGGATCAACATGAGATTTACCATTAACAAGCATAGACATAATAGTATCAATTTTATCACTCAAGGAGGAGGATTCTTCGACAAAATTTACCTTCTTACCTTGTGGAGCTCTCTCGGTGTGCCATTCAGAATAATTTATCAGCATATCATCAAGTAATTTAGTTGCAGTCCCCAAAGTAATGGACACAAAGGTACCTCCAGCAGCTGAATCCAGGATATTTCTTGAAGAAAAATTTAGTCCTGCATAAAAGGTTTGGATGATCATCCAAGTAGTCAGTCCATGAGTGGGACAATTCTTTACCAAAGATTTCATTCTTTCCCAAGCTTGAGTAACATGTTCATTATCAAATTGTCTAAATTTCATTATGTCACTTCTCAAAGATATAATCTTAGCAGGAGGATAATATTTTCCAATAAAAGCATCATTGTATTTAACCCAAGAATCAATACTATTTCTAGGCAAAGATAGCAACCAATCTTTAGCTCTACCTCTCAAAGAGAAAGGAAACAATTTTAGTTTAATAATTTCACCATCTATATCCATATATTTTTGCATCTCACGAAGTTCAATAAAATAATGAAGGTGAGAGGCGACATCCTCAGTACTAATACCAGAAAATTTCTCTTTCATGACAATATTTAATAAAGCAGGTTTAATTTCATAGAAAGCTGCTTCGGGAGCAGGTGGAACAATTAGTGTACAAATAAAATCATTGTTGTTGGTGCTAGTAAAGTCACACAATTTAGTATTTTCAGTAGAACCCATTTTAGCAAAATTAAAACTAAGCAACAAAAATAATAGCTATAATAGAAACTATTTTTTTGTTTTTGATAAAAAGACAACTATAAAAGTAAACTAATTTTTTGTGTTTTTGATATAATAAAGAAAACAAAACAAAATAAAGTAAACTAAGAAAACCATAACAAAGTAAAAAAGATTGGCGATGAGAGACTCCCCTTGCAGAAATCCTCTTTCTCCCTGGCAACGGTGTGTCGTGGTATCGTCACGGCATATGCCATAGGGTGGCTAACGAAGGTGGTTCCTAGGAGATCTCACGGCGGTATCCGGATGCGGGTATGGGGACGAGCGACACGGCGACGTACCCAGGTTCGAGGCCCTCCGATGGAGGTAACACCTCTACTCCTGCTGGAGATGTATATGAGGATCACACAATACAATGTTGCTCCTAGAGCTGTATCCGGCTGCTCCTGGGAGGCTAAGGAAGACCAGAGTCTCTCTCACAGGGCAGCGCTAGGGGTGGAAGTGAGGTGAGAATGATCGATCGATCCCCTGCACGAGAGGGGGTAGTGCGGCTTATATAGGCACCGGCACTTTACATATAAGACCCTATAGCTCTGGCCGGCTCGGCCGGCTCCGGCTTCCGCTCCTTCCCGAGGCAATGACGTCAGGAGCCGTTGAGGCCTCATGGCCTGTCCCATCCGGCTGCCAAGGTCAGCGGTATGGAGAGGAGGTGTCCCTGTCGCCATCAGCCACTGTAGCCAGTACGGATCGACGTGGACCATGATGGCCTGTCCGGCGCGTGGCACTATTGCTCCACAGTGCCCCGCGCTTTACGGAAGATGAAGTCAGCGTGGACTTTGGGGACCCGGATCACCAACCCGGTTCCTTCTAGTGCAAGACTCGCCAGCCTCGAGTCGGTCTGAGGTACAAACCCCAGTCGGATATGGCTTGTAGAAGCCAGCCCAGCTACAGCATTGGCGGCCGTAGCCAGGCCGACTAGGACCTGGAGCCAGCCGACTTCCGGACCAGCCGCCATGGCGCCAGCCCGGCTGCTCCTCGGCCGGCCTTGCCGCGAGGCTGCCAATGGCCAGCCGGCTGCTCCGCGTCCATTGCCCTACCCGGGTCTTCCCCGACATTAGCCCCCGCTGGCAAGGTCCTGCGTTTAGAAGGACCTAGGCAGGTTTTCCTTGATCTCTTGAATATATTTGACGGCACTTGGAGGGGCCGACTGAGAATTTCCATTCAGCCGGCTGCGCCCTCATCCGGCTCGTTCCGGCCGGCTGCTCCTAGCCACTATTTGCACTTATGCAACTTTTGCTTCTTACAAGTTTTGGCGATGTCTCCGCCTTGCCGGGCAAATTTTGGGCCGAGGTGAACTTAATGTCCGGCCGGCTTGCGGCGTGTCCGGAGTCTCCACCGCCTCGGGTCCTGCACCCGACTTGACCGGTCTGACGTCGGGCTCTGCCGCCGGTTCGTCTGGTCACATCAATGTCTCCTCCGGATTCGGTGCGGTCGTGGGCGACGTGGTGTGGCAGTTTTTGTAACCGCAGCGGTCGTGGGGGGAGTTGGCGCAGAAGATCCGGGCGACGTGGCCACGTCCGCCACTTGGAGGCCAACCGTCCACCCCGGGCGGCTATAAATGCCTCGCGGGGGGGATCGAGGCGGCACTCCCGCACTTCTTCCTCGCGTCTCGCTCCGCTCGTGCCCGCTCCGCTCTTCCTCGCGCTCGAGCTCATCGCTGCCCCGGCGGAAGCTTCTCACTGGCGAACTCCGGCGAGGACATCTCCATCAGGCCGCCGCCGCCACTCCGTCGAGCCGGCGCCACGGGGCCCCGAGTTTCAACCGTGCGTCCTTCGCCGCCACCGTCGCCGCCGGCCTCGCGAGGTTCTTCTTCCCCATTTCGCCTTTCGTGGGACTCTTCGTCTTCTTCGCAATGGCCTCCGCCAGCCGGATCTTGGAGGGGATCCTACATGAGGGACGATGATATCGAGCGCTTGGTGCGCTCCGCCGGATCCCGTCGACGGTGGCCACGAGGGCGCCCGGCGCGGAGATGGAGCCCAAGCCGGAGCCCGGCGAGCGCGTCGTCTTTGGCGCGCACCTCGACCGTGGGTTGGGCCTGCTGGCGTCCAACTTCTTCCACCGCTTCCTCAACTATTTCGGCTTGCAGCCGCACCACCTGCCGGCTAACGCCTGCGTCCTCCTCAGCTGCTACGTGGCTTTCATGGAGGCGTACGCCGGCTTGTGGCCAGAAATAGATTTCTGGAGCCGGCTCTTCTACATCAAAGCGCAGACCACCGACGGCCACCTGCGGACCTGCGGCGCCGCCTCGATCTACTCGGCCGGGTACGCCCTTCCCCAAGATTCCAACCGTTGACTTGGTGAAGAATTGGCAGATGTCATTCTTGTACGTGCGCAACGATGGCGGGCTCGTCGACCGGATCAATCTGCCGGAGTTCAACCCGGCTCCTCCAGTCGGCCGGATCAACTGGGGCTACAACGCCCGCACGACGGACCCGGACGCGGAGGTGAGCCAACTCTGGGATTTCCTGGGGGCTGCCGTCGCGAACGGGCTGACTGCCGAGGACCTCCTCTGCACCATCGCCGAGCGCCGGTGCTGCCGCTCCAAATGCGCACCCACAAGATCGGGCACATGTCCGGCCGGTTCGACCCGACCCGGACGTCCAGGGCGCTGCTCTCCAAGGCCCAGGTGGCCCACCGGGTGAATAACATCACCAAGGCGAACATGCCGGACGAGTGGAACTACGGGCTGGCGCCCCGCAACAGGGACCGCCACCCGAGCTGGTAAGCGTTGTTCGCCGACTTCCGGCTTGCGGCTGCGAGGCCGACTTCTTTTCTCTGCCGACTTCCGGCTTGCTGTTTGCTCATGTCTTCTGTTTTTCTAGCTCTTCAACCGCCAGAACGTTGAGGACGGCGACCTGGCGACAAGGAGGTGGACGCCGGATCATGCCGATCCGGCTGACCAAGCCGGCGACCAGGCCGGCGACGACGACCTGTCGCAGCGCTGACCCAGGCGGCCAGGGGGCACAATCCGCCCTTCACCGGAGCAGCAGAGGACGAAGAGCCGGCGACGTCCGCCACGGGGCCAATCCCCGCCGTGCCTCTGCGCGCGAGGCCGCCAAGCACCACGGCGACTTCGGCGCCCAAGGGGAAGAAGCGGGTCGGCGACCCCCGCTCCACCGCGCCTTGGAGGCGAAGGCGAAGAAGCTCCGCCGGCAGCAGCCGAAGAAGGTTCCGGAGCAGGCCGGGTGAGTTCTCTTTTTCTCTTGTTTGATTCCTTTTCTTTCCTTACTCTTTATGCTTATCTTTTTCTTTAGTCCTGGTTGGCTGATGCTTCTTTCTGGCTGCCTTGCAGCTGAAGCCGCCAAGGTCCCGCGGCTGGAGGCGGATCTTCGGGCTGCTCGCGCTCAGTGCACCGAGAGCGAGGAGGCGGGCCGATCTGCAGCCGCCAAGCTCAAGGTGGCTGAGCTGGAGCTAACGCGGCTGCGCCGGCTTGAGGCGAACCACCTCAATGAGCTTGCCCTCCTTAGGACGGCTGAGAAGGAGAAGGTGGAGGATCTGAGCCGGCGGCTGACCGAGGTGGAGAAGCGGCTTGCGCTTCAGGAGGAGGTCACCACCAAGACCACGGAGCTGTCGGCCACCGCCAAGCGCTGGGTGGCGAGATTGGCGCGCTCGACCGCGGCTTGTCGGGTGAGTGCATTTCTTCTTTCTTTCCCTTTGCCGGCTTTCGGCTGTCGGCTGCCGGCTTAGTTGGCAGCCGGCGGCAGAAACTCTGATTTTTTCGCTATCTCCATCTTCGGGCTGGGGTCGAGCCGGCTGCCGCCAGGCTTTTCCTTTTATCCTTCGGAATTTCCATCTTGGACCGGGGGCAGTCGGCTCTTGCCGGCTGCTGCCTGGCCTACTTTAGGACTTCGAAAATTTGCATTTTTCAGCTTATTTCAGCTTTGATGATTTCTGACGTGCTTTTTCTTGCAGCGGCCTTCCCGGAAACACAGGATGCGGCATTAGCAGCCGTTGGCGTTGTGCGCGAGACTAGGAGGCGGGCGACTGGCGAGGGCAGCTCGGAGTACTTCACCATGGAGGATTATATGGCATCCATGGCTGCCCGCGTCGAGCCCATCACCAAACTTGGCTGGGAGCTCCGGAAGGCGGCTGAGGAGCTGGTTCCGATGCTGTGGCCCGCGGAGGCGGTGCCGCAAGATATCTCCGACCTCATCTCCTTGATGGAGCGGGCGCCGGATCGCTTCCTCGACTGGAAGGAGTCGGCCACGCGCGCTGGAGCCGACATGGCGCTGTCCTTTGTCCTCTCCTGGTATAACGAGGTGGACCTGGGGCAGCTCGAGTACCGGCGAGCCGACGTGGAGGGCAAGCTCCCGGCCGAATACAAGACTGCCCGGCTTGCCCGAGCCAGCGCCATCGCCGACTTCGTCGACAAGAGCCTCTTCGTCGCGGACCCGAACCCGCCGTCTGACGACGAGGATGAGGAGATGCCAGACGAGGAGGCGGAAGATGCGCCTGGGGACGACCCGGCAGCCGGCTCCGCTGATGCTCCTCCGGTTGGTCGTCCTCCAGCTGGTGCTTAATTTACCTGTCTTTCAGTTGTTGCTTTTGCCAAGACAATTTGTTAAATCCCCGGGATGCCGGGTGCATATGTATGAATATTATCGTCCCTTTTATTATGTCACACTTTAATGTGTTTGTTAATCACTTGTGTGCCGACTTGCTTTCTTTCGACTTGTTCGCTTTTTCCCATCCGCCCCACTCTTTGGCTTTGCCCTTGTCGGTCGTACGTCCGACTTGCGATCCGTCGCCGGATCAAGAGCGGGCCGCTGGGTGAGGCCGACAGTATTTCAGTCGAACGAGCCGAGTTCGGCAATCCGGCACTTTTATGAAAAGTTGCAAGTCAACTCGCTTTTACTCTTTCCTTAGCCATTTTTCGCGTGCCGGCTTCTAGACCTTACTCCCGCCAGCCGGACAGCCGGGTTGCGGTCTGTAGCTGGATCGGAAGCCGGCTGTCGGAAACCGGATCACGTTACTGAGCCGGCCGCGTGAGAGGGTTTAAGCCAATTGGCGAAACAAAGTAGAGTACGCGAAAAACTTGTCGGAAACGGCGCTCTTGGCGCATGCTTTTTCATAGCTTACAAAAGGGGTACAAGGGATACATACATTCCTGCTCTCACGTGTAAAATGGGCGGAGCAAGTTGACATTCCAGGGACGTTTAGTCTCCTCGTCAGCCTTGTTTTTCTCTAGCCTCTTGGGCATCTATGAGATAGTAGGAATCATTGCCTACTGCCTTGCTCACGATGAAGGGACCCTCCCATGGGGATGACAGTTTATGCTGTCCGGCTGTCCGCTGGATCAGCCGGAGCACTAGGTCTCCTTCTCGGAATGCTAAGGGCTGGACCTTCCGGCTGTGATAGCGTCGGAGGCTCTGCTGGTAGATAGTAGATCTGGACGCAGCCAGCAGCCGGGCTTCTTCGACCAAGTCGACTCCATCTTCGCGAGCTTCTTTGGCTTCGGCTTCTGTGTAGAGCTTGATCCTTGGCGCGTCGTGCTCGATATCAGTCGGCAGGACGGCTTCGGCCCCGTATACGAGGAAGAATGGTGTGAAGCCGACTGAGCGGTTTGTCGTTGTGCGCAGGCTCCACAGCACATTGGGCAGCTCTTCAATCCAGCAGCCGGCTGCTCGCTCGAGCGGCTCCACCAGCCGGGGCCGGATGCCGGCTAGGACCAAGCCGTTAGCCTTCTCCACTTGTCCGTTGGACTCCGGGTGCGCCACAGAGGCTAGGGCCATCCGGATCCCCATTTCCCCGCAATAGCGAGAGAAGATGCCTTGGGAGAAGTTGCTGCCGTTGTCGGTGATGATGCTGTGGGGGTAGCCGAATCTCACGATGATTTCCTTGAGGAATGTGACGGCTGTGGAGCCGTCCAGCTTCTTGATTGGCTTGGCTTCGATCCACTTAGTGAATTTGTCAATCATCACCAAGAGATGTGTCATGCCGCCTCGCGCTGTTTTGAACGGGCCCACCATATCCAAGCCCCATACGGCAAACGGCCATGTGATGGGGATGGTTTTCAAGGCGGAAGCCGGCTGGTGTCTCTTCTTTGCGAAGCGCTGACAGCCGTTGCACTTCTTCACCAACTCTTCTGCGTCTCTGAGCGCAGTGGCCAGTAAAAACCGTGCCGGAAAGCTTTGGCCACTATGGCTCTGGATGAGGCGTGATGTCCGCACTCTCCTTGGTGGATTTCCCGTAGGAGTTCAATCCCTTCAGCCGGCTCGACGCACCGCTGGAACACCCCACTTACGCTGCGTTTGTACAGCTGGTGGTTGATGATTGTATAGGCCTTGGCCCTTCTCTCAATCTGCCTGGCCTGGACTCTATCATCAGGCAGCACACCGTCGGTGAGGTAGGAGAGGAATTCTTGTGCCCATGAAGGTACGCATCTTATCTCGAATACGCTGACCAACAGGGCTCCTGCGTGGGAGCTTCCGGATTCGACTGCATGGTCGCCGGGGTCGGCTTGCTAGCCGGCGGGTTCGGCTTGCTAGCCCCGAGTTTGGCGGTGAAGCCCCCGAGTTGGACTGAGAAGTCCCCGGGTTCGGCATGGTAGCCGGCGGGTTCGGCTTGTTAGCCCCCGACTTGGGCGATGAAGCCCCCGGGTTTGGCTGAGCAGCCCCCGGGTCAGCCGGCACGAATATTGAATCCGAGTCCGGTGACGGTATGATGGACGGCTTCTTGAGAACCGCCAAGGCGACACCCGGCGGAATGGCTTGCCGAGTTGAGCCAATCTTGGATAAGGCGTCAGCCGCTTCGTTGTTTGCTCGTGGCACATGGTGGAATTCACAGCCATCGAAGAAGCCAGATAGCTGTTGGACGTGGAAGCGGTACGAGGCCATGTTGGCGTCCTTCGCGTCCCAGTCGCCCGATGCTTGCTGTACAACCAAGTCGGAGTCGCCGAAGCAGAGGATGCGACGCACGCCAATCTCCTTGGCCAGCTTCAGCCCATGAATGAGCGCTTCATACTCCGCCACATTGTTGGATGCGGCGAAGTGGATCTGCAGGACGTAGTCCAGCCGATCTCCCTTGGGAGAGGTGATGACGATGCCGGCTCCCAAGCCGTTGCGCATCTTCGAACCGTCAAAGTGCATCTTCCAATGTGTGGAATCCGGCACAGGCGGCAGGTACTGCATCTCGGCCCAGTCGACGAAGAAGTCCGCGAGGATCTGCGACTTGATGGCTGTGCGCGGCTCGTAGAGGATGGTGTGGGCGGCTAGCTCCAGAGCCCACTTGGCAACCCGGCCGTTGGCGTCTTTGCTGCCAATGATTTCCGCCAAGGGCGCTGTGGCAACCACCTTGATGGGGTGCTCTTGGAAGTAATGCTTGAGCTTCTTGGCCGCCATGTATACGCCGTAGGTGACCTTCTGGTAGTGGGGGTAGTTTTGCTTCGACTGGGAGAGCACTTCGCTGAGGTAGTAGACTGGGCGCTGGACCAGCTGCTCCCTGCCGGCTTCTTTGCGCTCCACCACCAGGACAACGCTAACCACTCGATTGGTGGCTGCGATGTACAACAGCATCGGCTCCATTGAAGCCGGCGTTGCAAGGATTGGCGCGGTTGAGAGCACGCGCTTCAAGTCACGGAAGGCTTCATCCGCCTGCGGTGACCAGACGAACTTGTCCGCCTTCTTCATCAATTGATACAGGGGCAGTGCCTTCTCCCCCAGCCGGCTGATGAAGCGGCTCAAGGAAGCCAGGCAGTGTTGCGGTCAGAAACCCACCGGCGAGCAGCGACGGGCAACACAGTAGAGCCGGGAACAACTTAGGGCTGCGGCTGGCCCTGGTCCCTCCGAGCGACGGCCCGCAAAGCCTCCGGTACGCACGTCCGATGCTGGTGCAGGGCGTGCCACCTGACCTATACCTGGTCAGAAGGTGATGGAGATGCCTCGCTTAGTTTCCTGCATGGCATACACGTAAACATTAAATACGAGCCTCGATCGGCTCTCCCTGTGAATCGGCTCAGAGAGCCGATCCACCCATGATTCGTACGAGGTGCACGAATATATGGTGGTCCTGCTTGATCAAGATAAAGCTAAAGCGATCGACGATTTAGGGTTTTCACCGCATAATCGGATCATCCTACTCACGATTGGCTCGCGGTCACGTACGGTGATCGGTCCTAGACAAGGCCTAAAAACCAACACGAGGTTGATCCTCGGAACATCCTGTCTAGGGCTAGCAAACGACACCCTACGCGCCTGGATCCTCCAACCCTTTGTAAGGCCTAACTATTGCAGATATTAAACTAATCCTTGAAGAACAAGGAGCAATCGTAACGGATCGGATCTACTAAATAATGATCAAGCGGGGTGCCGCCCCTACACCTAAGATAGGTGTAAGGGCGGCTAGATGTATAAGGGTTGCACTACGACAGCATATGATACGAAGAACAATGCTAACCCTAACACATCTAAGATAACTACGTTGCTCGCCATCAAAAAGGCTTCAGTACGAGCAACGCATGAACAACAAAGAAGCTAGTGCTGCCTAGATCGCAAGATGCGATCTAGGCAGCATGATGCTTACCGGTAGAAACCCTCGAGACGAAGGAGTTGGCGATGCGCCGAGATTGATTTGGGGTGAACGTTGGTTGTTGTTTATTTCATAAACCCTAGATACACATTTATAGTCCAGGGGACTTTCTAATTTAGGTGTGCACCTAACCGTGCACGGGTCAAATTCTATCTTCTAATCTAAGATGCGATCTACTATATTACAAATACAAGGGCAAACTAGCCCAAACTTTGCATATAAGGCCGATTCACGTATTTCTTCCGTATATAATCTTCAAGCCCATCTTGATCGCGGCCCACCTTTGACTCGGTCAAATTCTGGTGATAACACATGCCCCCTGGTTTTGGAATTGATAATTCCAAAATCACTCTGCTTCTCTTCGTCGGGTCATGTCGTGGCAGGCAACCGTTGCAGTATCCTTCATCATGACACCTTGTCTTCTCAACTTCTCTGCAAAATTTGATAGCTTTAGCATCACTTCCTCGGAAACTGCAATGGCATTAAATCCCACTAGGCTCCTCATTATTTAACCGTGCCGACTGATTAGCCCTCTTCATCCCCTTCCTCTGTTCTAGCTATCGGCACCAAAATACCCTCTTTCCCTGTAGCAATGTGATACGTCCAAAACGTATCTACTTTCCCGAACACTTTTGCTATTGTTTTGCCTCTAATTTGTGCATTTTGGATGCAACTAACACGACTAACGCTGTTTTCAGCAGAACTGTCTGGTGTCTCATTTTGTGCGTAAATCCAACTTTCGGGAAAATCCTCGGAATTTATGGGCCCTATTTTCCCGCAGAACTGACGGAGTGAAGGCGAAAGGTGGAGGCCCGAGGGCCCCACACCATAGGGCGGCGTGGCCCCGCGCGGCCGTGGTGTGGCCCCTCGGCCGGCCTCCGACGCCCTCCTTTGGACTATTTATCGGCCTCGACCTAAAACGCACGGGGAGAAGTCGAAGTCGCGAAACCCTCGAGAACGTCGCCACATCGCGAACTCCGTCGCGGGAGCCGAGTCTCGTTTCGGCACTCCGCCGGACGGGAATTGGAGGAGATCATCGCCGCCATCACCGCCAACGCCTCTACATCAACCAGCCATGTTTCCCCCATCCATGTGTGAGTAATTCCCCCGCTGTAGGCTGAAGGGGATGGTAGGGATTGGATGAGATTGGTCATGTAATAGCATAAGATTGTTAGGGCATAGTGCCTAGTGTCCGTAATTGGTACTTTGATGATATTGTTGCAACTTGTTATGCTTAATGCTTGTCACTAGGGCCCGAGTGCCATGATCTCAGATCTGAACATGTTATTGTTTCATCAAGATAATCATTGTTTATGGTCTTACCTATAAGTTGTATACACATGTCGCTGTCCGGAACCGATGGCCCCGAAGTGACGAAATCGGGACAACCGGAAGGAATGGTAGCGATGTGAGGATCACATGTGTTCACTGAGTGTTAATGCTTTGCTCCGGTACTCTATTAAAAGGAGTACCTTAATATCCAGTAGTTTCCCTTGAGGCCCGGCTGCCACCGGCTGGTAGGACAAAAGATGTTGTGCAAGTTTCTCATTGCGAGCACGCACGACTATATATGGAACACATGCCTATTGATTGCTTTGTACTTGGACACCGTTTTATTATTATCTGCAAATGCCCTGCTATGATTGTTACATGAGTTTCTCTCATCCATGCAACGCCCGTAATCCGTCCCCGTGCCTACAGTATTTTAATCCTGCTGTTTACTAAAATCACTACTGCTGTCTCTATTACTCGCTTGTTATTTCACTATCACCGCTATAAAACTGTTACTACTGATAAACTCTTGCGAGCAAGTCTGTTTCCAGGTGCAGCTGAATTGACAACTCCGTTGTTAAGGCTTCCAAGTGTTCTTTGTCTCCCCTTGTGTCGAATCAATAAATTGGGTTTTACTTCCCTCGAAGACTGTTGCGATCCCCTATACTTGTGGGTCATCAAGACTATTTTCTGGCGCCGTTGCCGGGGAGCATAGCTTTATTTGGAAGTTCACTTGGATTGATATTGTTCGCTGCAAATTCTCCATCATGGGTAAACCTCGCGATACTAAGATCGCCATATTGCCATCCACTACAAGAAAAGGTACAATTCTGAGTACCTCCGCTACACTTGATTCACCATCTGTGATTGATAAACTTGTTTCACCGCCGCATGCTTCACATGCGGGTACTTCTGCTGAATCTGAAAACTCTCATAATATTGATAATATTTCTGCTGTGCTTGATGATAGTGGTTCATTGGGATCCTTTCTAGATGCTACAATTGCTAGGTCTAGACAAATTGAAAATACTGAAACTCCTAATGCTACTACACCTGTTAATTCACCTGAACTTGATTATTTTAGTGATGATCCTGATGAAGATTATGTGGAGCTTAATGATGATTTTATTGAAAAATGCAATGCTACTACTGATGCAAGAAAAATTAAAAAGTTGCTTGCAGAACATGCTGTTAGATATAAACTGTCTCCTGATCCTAAGTTTGCCACATCTCCTATAAACATTAAGGATAAAGATTATGATTTTTCTCTTGATCTATCTCATATAGCTATTGTTGAGAAAACACCCTTTTGTGGTACTGAAAAAGAAAGTGTTGTTGAACACATGACTGAGTTATCTACTCTAAGTAGCTTGTTTTCTGATGATGTCAAGATGCGTACTTACTTTGTTGCTAAAATCTTTCCATTCTCATTAAAGGATGACGCTAAAACTTGGTATAATAATTTGCCACCTAATTCTATTAAAAGTCCGAAAGAATTGCTTGATGTTTTCTTCCGTAAATACTTTCCTGCTAGTGCTCAACATATTGCTTTGCAGAGAATTTATAATTTTGACCAGGGAGATGAAGAGAAATTGCCTGAGGCTTGGGCGAGATTTTGCTCTCTTATTAGAGCTCGGCCTGACCATGATTTGGAAAAGCATGATTTACTTGATATATTTTATAGTGGACTAACCATTGAGTCTAGGGCATACCTGGATAGTTGTGCTGGTTGTGTTTTCAGAAAAGAACTCCAGACGACGCTGAAGAATTATTGGCTAAAATAAGCCGGAATCATGATGATTGGACTACGCCTGAACCAACTCCAACGCCAATATTGAAGAAGAGGGGTTTAATTAAATTGAATGATGAAGATATGAGGGAAGCCAAGAAGTCTCTCAAGGAGAAAGGTATTAAATCTGAAGATGTGAAGAATCTACCTCCTATAGAAGATGTATGTGAGATAATTCCCCCTTCATCCATGATTGAGGTAAACTCCCTTCAACGCTTTACTAGGGAAGATATTCCGTATTCGAAACCTCCTGCACAATGCTTAGATGAGTTTGATAATTATATTGTTAAGCAAGAAAATTTTAATATGAGAGTAGAGAATCATTTAATGGAAAATTCTCGAGCTATTAGTGAATTGCATGATATTGTGGAGAGAACCTCCAATGATGTTAAGATGCTTGTTAAACATTTTCATATGATTCAAACTCAAATTGATCAACTCACTAAAGTGCAAAATGACTTGTTGGGGAATAATTCTAAAGAGAAACATGCTTATGAAGTAACAACTAGAGGTGGTGTCTCTACCCAGGATCCTCTATATCCTGAAGGGCATCCCAAAAGAATTGAACAAGATTCTCAACACATTGAACCTAGTGCTCATTCTAAGAAGAAAAAGAAGAAGAAGCATAAAAATGTTGTAGAATCCTCTGAACCTGTTAATGATCCTAATAGTATTTCTATTTCTGATGCTGAAACTGAAAGTGGTAATGAACATGATAAAGATAATGATAAGAATGATGCTCCTGATAAAGAAGAGGTTGAAAAAGAACCTGAAAAGCATGCTAAAAATAAAAAGTACACTAAAGAAGACTTTATTGCTGAGAAACATGGTAATGAAAGAGAACCTTGGGTGCAAAAGCAAATGCCTTTTCCTGCTAAGAAACTAAAATCAAAGGAAGAAGAACACTATAATAAATTTTGCGATTGGATGAAACCTTTATTCTTGCAAATCCCTTTGACTGATGCTATTAAATTGCCTCCTTATTCAAAGTATATGAAAGATATTGTTACTAACAAAAGGAAAATCCCCAATGAGGAAATTTCCACTATGCTTGCTAATTACTCTTTCAATGGCAAAGTTCCAAAGAAGTTGGGCGACCCAGGTATACCTACTATTCCTTGTTCTATTAAGAATAATTATGTCAAAACTGCTCTATGTGATTTGGGAGCCGGTGTTAGTGTTATGCCTTTTCTCTTTATAAGAGACTTTACCTAGATAAGTTGATACCTACTGATATATCTTTGCAAATGGCTGATAAATCTACTGCTATTCCTGTTGGTATATGTGAGGATGTTCCTGTTCAAGTTACTACTAATTGCTTGATATTAACTGATTTTGTTGTGTTGGAAATGCCTGAAGATGATAATATGTCTATTATTCTTGGGAGACCTTTTCTTAACACCGCAGGGGCTGTTATTGATTGCAATAAAGGAAAGGTTACTTTCAATGTTGATGATAGGGAGCATACCGTTTATTTCCCCAAGAAGATTGATAAAGTATGTGGAGTTAATACTATTTCTAATGTGAGAACTATCAAAGTGGGAACTATCGATTGTCCTATATATGAGCCTAAGGAAGAATATCAAACTCTCGTGATTGGATCCATATCAATACAATTCAAGGTAACATGATTGATTTGAGGTTTATTTCTTCTTATGCTATGTAAATTTATTTGGTGGCAAGACTTGATCAACCTTGTTAACAAATACTTTTTATATGCATAGAGGAGGTAAACAACATCTCTTTCTTCCTCCATTTGCTCTAGTTGCTGTAGCACTTTTAATTTGCAAAGTTCCTTAGTTAATTGAAGATTTCAAAATTTTCCTGGCCAGTAATAATAAATTAAATACCCAGAAATGTGCATTTTTCAAAGTTTTCAAAAATTCACAAAAATTATACCGTTGGTCCTATTTTTCGACGAGGCACCTGGGAGCACCAGAGGATGACCTGTGGGGCACCAGAGGGTGCCACACCACAGCCGGCGCGGCCAAGGTGGTGGGCGCGCCACCATGTGGTGTGGGCCCCTCCTTGCCCCACTATCTCATCTCTTTCTCCCAGCACCTTCTCTCTCCCGAAAAAACTCGTACCAGGTTCCTCTCACTCGCGTTTTTGCTCAAGAGCTCAGATTTCTCGATCTCTTTGCTCAGCCCAGATTTCTTGCTGAAATTTGGCACATTTGCTCCTTGGTATGTGACTCCTCCACCCATCCAAGTAGAATTTTGTTTGGTTGAGTATATCTTGAATATTTTGCTGCTGTAGGTAACATGTTTAGTGAGCTTGCATGCTTGTTCTAAGTGGTAGAAACTAGTTTTGATGCATGATTAGTACTCTAGCAAGTTCCTATGGTAGTTTCCCTCAATTATATGTCACCAAATCAAATTTTTATATCATTTGTTGAAAATTTCAGAGAAGGGATGAAGAAGTTCAACTTTGGAGAGTTGTTCAAGAAAGGAACAACCAGCACCGGGAGGCCTTCTAGGGCCGCCACCCGGATTAGGCGATCGTACAACGAGGATATCATCGCGCCTAGCTTCGCGCCCGAAGAGGACAACGGGGCTCCTAATGCTTCGTCTTTTCCATGCTATGATTTTCTGAGGAATGCAGGGATATTGGAGGATTTCTCCACCCTTGTCAACAGGGCGGGCTTAACCACCTATGTGGGTGATGAAAGGGAGCAATACTACATGCTCACCAAGATCTTCGTTGAGAGCTTCAAGTTCCACAACAAGCAATATGAGCCGACAGTTGCATTCAAGATCTATGGTAATCCTGTTACTATGGGATTGGAAGATTTTTGTCGTGCATTGGATATTGCCCCTGTAGGTACAGCAAGTAGGATTGATGACAACCCCCGGGACTTGTTGGAGCTCTATCGAGGGATCACCGATGATGATTGTCGCACCATTCAGCGTGGCAAGATAAGGAACATTCAACTCCCCGCCATTAAGTATTTTGCATACTATATTGCTACCAGCATTCTTGGTAGGGAGAACACTAGCAATATTTCTAGTTACCATCTTGCTTTCTTGAATATTGCACTTACTGGTCGGACATCTTATCATCTTGGTTCTCTTATTGCTCGCCGCCTGACTAACAGGGGGCCTATTTTTGGAGGAACTATTGCACTGCGTGTTTTAACTTATCTAAGGCTTCCTATTGATCCTAATGATGTGCCATTGGCCCCTAGGAGACTCGATATTGCTGCTATGAAGAGTCATCATTTTGTTACCACTGATTCTACTTTAGATAATATGGTCTATAGAATGTTGTTTTCTGACGGGGATGAGAAGGAAATCCCTCTTCCCCAACCAGGTTTGTTCAGTATTGACAGGCAATCATGGTCGTGCACTAAGGAGGAGGTGGATGAACATATGAAGATAAAAGACTTCCACCAGCAACATGACTCCGAGGACGCCGAGGCCTCCCACGACCACACCGTCACGTATCCGGGTGCTTCTTCTAGCACATACCCGGAATACGATCCATCTTCGTCATACTACGGAGATATTACCTCATGGGATCGATGGGATTGAACTCCACTTAGGCCAAAAGCCTAAGCTTGGGGGGAGGTATACCGGCATCACTCATTCTTTGCATATTATGATTGCTGGATACTTGTACATACTTGTTTTGTTCGTTTGAGTGGTTTTCTAATGAGAGGAAGATGATATTTGGGGAAGTGCTGCCTGAAAACAGATTCTGGACTGTTACTAGAAAAATTCGTACGCACAGCCAGAGCGTTATTTTGAGCTGCCAATTTTTGTGCAGGTTCCCCAGGTTGTTGTCTAACTTTCATTAGTTGAACACTTTTCGAGCTGAGCAACGTAAGATTTTTGTAAAAATCGATTTCTGTACTGCTATCAGGTTTTGGCAGATTTCTGTCATCCTGCTATTATGTGTTTCTTTTAGTTTGCTATTTCTTGTTCTTGCTTTGTTTCTTTCCCAAAACACAAAAAGACCAAAAATATTTCTGTTGTTTCTCTTCACCATTTGTTTGCTTTGGTTTCTTGCATTTGTTTCGCTTTATTTGCTATTGCTAGTTTGCTACAAGAAAACCCAAAAAGATTTTACTTTGTTTGTTTGTTTCCTCTTGTTCTTGTTTGCAATTTGAAAACACCAAAAATATTTGCTGTTCTTCTTTGGTTTGTAAAGTTCTTTATGAGTTCAATGGTCTTCGGTGGCTGGAGCGTGGTTTTCATTTCATATTATCCAAGCTACACAAGTGAAAAGGCAATAATGACGATCTACGACAATCTGATTGTGGTGAGAGGCTGGTATGAACTCTATTTGTTTTCATTTTTGTACATATACTCATCCATGTGAGCATGCTTAGTTGGTTCATGTGAGGTATATGTTATTTGAGAAAGTCTAGTAGTTTATGATCTCTCATGATTAGCTCCAATCTATTAATATGAGTAGCATGTCATGGATGTTTGCTTGCATTGTTTTATTCATAAGTAAGTATGGCATTGTGGTATCCTCCTCTGAATAATTCATTTATATCGACTTGGCACATGCTCACGCATGCATATGACTGAACAAAAAGTCAATTAAGCCTCGATGATCTATATTGCTTCAGAGTTCTTGTATCACTTTTATGCCTCCGTTAATTTATTTTGCCGCAAGCATGATTATGACAGTTACTGCTCTCTTGATTTGTCGCTCCCTAGTCTTTTGCTAGCCTTCACTTGTACTGAGCGGGAACGCTGCTCGTGCTTCCAAACACATGAAAACCAAGTTGTTCCAAAAGTGTCCACCATAAATACCTATGCATGGCATTTCAAACCATTCCAAGTAAATTCTCATGCGCTACCTTTAAACCTTCAAAATGCTTCTCAATTTGTGTTTATGTTTCATAGCTCATGAGGAAGTATGTGGTGTTTAGCTTTCAACCTTGTCATTTACTTTTGACGGACTCTCATATGGACTAGTGGCACATCCGCTTATCCAATAATTTTGCAAAAAGAGCTGGCAATGGGATTCCCAGTCCCGAATTAATTAACTTAAATAGACACTCCTCCATGGTTTGTGATTGTTGGACGGCACTCGAAGGATTTAGCTATGGCTTGTGTAAGCAAAGGTTGGGGGAGTGTCATCATCATAATAAAAATAAAATAAAAAGGCACTCCTTCATGGTATGAGATTGTTGGCAGGCACCCGAGGATTCGGTTAGCCATGGTTTGTGAAAGAAAGGTTGGAAGGAGTGCCAAATAAATATGAAATAATTCATGGGAGCCGCTCTTGAAGTCCGGTTGGCGAGGTAGTTGGTGTACCCATTACCATTCGTTGACAACAACAAATACCTCCCAAAATAATTTTACTCCTGTCTTTATAAAAATGAAAAGCTCTAGCGCATGTTAATCCCGCTTCCCTCTGCGAAGGGTCAATCTTTTACTTTTATGTTGTGTCTCCATTATTTCTTTGAGCACTATCTTGAGAGCACAACTGTCATTCTTAGTATAATATGCTTGTCTCAAAATATGATTGATTGTGGTATAACTTTGATGCATTTATCTTTTGACAATCACTACTTCTAGTCTTTCTATGAACTCCAGAGGTGCCCGGGCATTTATGTTTTGCCAACCAAATACAGGCAAGCGAGATACCACTTTATCATACTCTCTTATGAACATTGCAATCCTGCTTATATACATGATTCATGATGCTTATTATTAATTGTTGGTACCTCTCCATGATTGACATAGCTGTTGGATGATCTTATTTGCATGTATCTCATTATGAACTGCTTAAGTATTAGCCATAGCATGAGAATATATACATCATATGAGCAAATGTGTTCGTGAAAGTTCTTTTATCGCTCAGTTGTTAACTGAATTGCTTGAGGACAAGCAATAAGCTAAGCTTGGGGGAGTTGATACGTCCAAAACGTATCTACTTTCCCGAACACTTTTGCTATTGTTTTGCCTCTAATTTGTGCATTTTGGATGCAACTAACACGGACTAACGCTGTTTTCAGCAGAATCTGGTGTCTCGTTTTTGTACAGAAATCCAACTTTCGGGAAAATCCTCGAAATTTATGCAGAAGGCCCTATTTTCCTGCAGGAGCCAGAAGGGCAAGGACGACCTGGAGGCCCGAGGGCCCCACACCATAGGGCGGCGCACCGGGGGGCCCGCGCGGCCCCGTGGTGTGGCCCCCTCGGCCGGCCTCCGACGCCCTCCTTTGGACTATTTATCGGCCTCGACCTAAAAACGCACGGGGAGAAGTCGAAGTCGCCAGAAACCCTCCAGAACGCCGCCACATCGCGAAACCCGTCGCGGGAGCCGAAGTCTCCGTTCGGCACTCCACGGGACGGGAATTGGAGGAGATCATCGCCGCCATCACCGCCAACGCCTCTACATCAACCAGCCATGTTTCCCCCATCCATGTGTGAGTAATTCCCCCGCTGTAGGCTGAAGGGGATGGTAGGGATTGGATGAGATTGGTCATGTAATAGCATAAGATTGTTAGGGCATAGTGCCTAGTGTCCGTAATTGGTACTTTGATGATATTGTTGCAACTTGTTATGCTTAATGCTTGTCACTAGGGCCCGAGTGCCATGATCTCAGATCTGAACATGTTATTGTTTCATCAAGATAATCATTGTTTATGGTCTTACCTATAAGTTGTATACACATGTCGCTGTCCGGAACCGATGGCCCCGAAGTGACAGAAATCGGGACAACCGGAGGGAATGGTAGTGATGTGAGGATCACATGTGTTCACGGAGTGTTAATGCTTTGCTCGGTACTCTATTAAAAGGAGTACCTTAATATCCAGTAGTTTCCCTTGAGGCCCGGCTGCCACCGGCTGGTAGGACAAAAGATGTTGTGCAAGTTTCTCATTGCGAGCACGCACGACTATATATGGAACACATGCCTATTGATTGCTTTGTACTTGGACACCGTTTTATTATTATCTGCAAATGCCCTGCTATGATTGTTACATGAGTTTCTCTCATCCATGCAACGCCCGTAATCCGTCCCCGTGCCTACAGTATTTTAATCCAGCTGTTTACTAAAATCACTACTGCTGTCTCTCGTTACTCGTCGCTGTTATTTCACTATCCACGTTATAAAATCGCATTACCGATAAACTCTTGCAAGTCTCAAGCTGTGTGCATCTGAATTGACAACTCCGTTGTTAAGGCTTCCAAGTGTTCTTTGTCTCCCCTTGTGTCGAATCAATAAATTGGGTTTTACTTCCCTCGAAGACTGTTGCGATCCCCTATACTTGTGGGTCATCAAGACTATTTTCTGGCGCCGTTGCCGGGGAGCATAGCTTTATTTGGAAGTTCACTTGGATTGATATTGTTCGCTGCAAATTCTCCATCATGGGTAAACCTCGCGATACTAAGATCGCCATATTGCCATCCACTACAAGAAAAGGTACAATTCTGAGTACCTCCGCTACACTTGATTCACCATCTGTGATTGATAAACTTGTTTCACCGCCGCATGCTTCACATGCGGGTACTTCTGCTGAATCTGAAAACTCTCATAATATTGATAATATTTCTGTTGTGCTTGATGATAGTGGTTCATTGGGATCCTTTCTAGATGCTACAATTGCTAGGTCTAGACAAATTGAAAATACTGAAACTCCTAATGCTACTACACCTGTTAATTCACCTAAACTTGATTATTTTAGTGATGATCCTGATGAAGATTATGTGGAGCTTAATGATGATTTTATTGAAAAATGCAATGCTACTACTGATGCAAGAAAAATTAAAAAGTTGCTTGCAGAACATGCTGTTAGATATAAACTGTCTCCTGATCCTAAGTTTGCCACATCTCCTATAAACATTAAGGATAAAGATTATGATTTTTCTCTTGATCTATCTCATATAGCTATTGTTGAGAAAACACCTTTTTTTTTTAAAAGAAAGTGCTGTTGAACACATGACTGAGTTATCTACTCTAAGTAGCTTGTTTTCTGATGATGTCAAGATGCGTACTTACTTTGTTGCTAAAATCTTTCCATTCTCATTAAAGGATGACGCTAAAACTTGGTATAATAATTTGCCACCTAATTCTATTAAAAGTCCGAAAGAATTGCTTGATGTTTTCTTCCGTAAATACTTTCCTGCTAGTGCTCAACATATTGCTTTGCAGAATTTATAATTTTGACCAGGAGATGAAGAGAAATTGCCCGAGGCTTGGGCGAGATTTTGCTCTCTTATTAGAGCTCGGCCCGACCATGATTTGGAAAAGCATGATTTACTTGATATATTTTATAGTGGACTAACCATTGAGTCTAGGGCATACCTGGATAGTTGTGCTGGTTGTGTTTTCAGGAAAAGAACTCCAGACGACGCTGAAGAATTATTGGCTAAAATAAGCCGGAATCATGATGATTGGACTACGCCTGAACCAACTCCAACGCCAATATTGAAGAAGAGGGGTTTAATTAAATTGAATGATGAAGATATGAGGGAAGCCAAGAAGTCTCTCAAGGAGAAAGGTATTAAATCTGAAGATGTGAAGAATCTACCTCCTATAGAAGATGTATGTGAGATAATTCCCCTTCATCCATGATTGAGGTAAACTCCCTTCAACGCTTTACTAGGGAAGATATTCCGTATTCGAAACCTCCTGCACAATGCTTAGATGAGTTTGATAATTATATTGTTAAGCAAGAAAATTTTAATATGAGAGTAGAGAATCATTTAATGGAAAATTCTCGAGCTATTAGTGAATTGCATGATATTGTGGAGAGAACCTCCAATGATGTTAAGATGCTTGTTAAACATTTTCATATGATTCAAACTCAAATTGATCAACTCACTAAAGTGCAAAATGACTTGTTGGGGAATAATTCTAAAGAGAAACATGCTTATGAAGTAACAACTAGAGGTGGTGTCTCTACCCAGGATCCTCTATATCCTGAAGGGCATCCCAAAAGAATTGAACAAGATTCTCAACACATTGAACCTAGTGCTCATTCTAAGAAGAAAAAGAAGAAGAAGCATAAAAATGTTGTAGAATCCTCTGAACCTGTTAATGATCCTAATAGTATTTCTATTTTGATGCTGAAACTGAAAGTGGTAATGAACATGATAAAGATAATGATAAGAATGATGCTCCTGATAAAGAAGAGGTTGAAGAAGAACCTGAAAAGCATGCTAAAAATAAAAAGTACACTAAAGAAGACTTTATTGCTGAGAAACATGGTAATGAAAGAGAACCTTGGGTGCAAAAGCAAATGCCTTTTCCTGCTAAGAAACTAAAATCAAAGGAAGAAGAACACTATAATAAATTTTGCGATTGGATGAAACCTTTATTCTTGCAAATCCCTTTGACTGATGCTATTAAGTTGCCTCCTTATTCAAAGTATATGAAAGATATTGTTACTAACAAAAGGAAAATCCCCAATGAGGAAATTTCCACTATGCTTGCTAATTACTCTTTCAATGGCAAAGTTCCAAAGAAGTTGGGCGACCCAGGTATACCTACTATTCCTTGTTCTATTAAGAATAATTATGTTAAAACTGCTCTATGTGATTTGGGAGCCGGTGTTAGTGTTATGCCTTTTTCTCTTTATAAGAGACTTTACCTAGATAAGTTGATACCTACTGATATATCTTTGCAAATGGCTGATAAATCTACTGCTATTCCTGTTGGTATATGTGAGGATGTTCCTGTTCAAGTTACTACTAATTGCTTGATATTAACTGATTTTGTTGTGTTGGAAATGCCTGAAGATGATAATATGTCTATTATTCTTGGGAGACCTTTTCTTAACACCGCAGGGGCTGTTATTGATTGCAATAAAGGAAAGGTTACTTTCAATGTTGATGATAGGGAGCATACCGTTTATTTCCCCAAGAAGATTGATAAAGTATGTGGAGTTAATACTATTTCTAATGTGAGAACTATCAAAGTGGGAACTATCGATTGTCCTATATATGAGCCTAAGGAAGAATATCAAACTCGTGATTGGATCCATATCAATACAATTCAAGGTAACATGATTGATTTGAGGTTTATTTCTTCTTATGCTATGTAAATTTATTTGGTGGCAAGACTTGATCAACCTTGTTAACAAATACTTTTTTATATGCATAGAGGAGGTAAAAAACATCTCTTTCTTCCTCCATTTGCTCTAGTTGCTGTAGCACTTTTAATTTGCAAAGTTCCTTAGTTAATTGAAGATTTCAAAATTTTCCTGGCCAGTAATAATAAATTAAATACCCAGAAAAGTGCATTTTTTAAAGTTTTCAAAAATTCACAAAAATTATACCGTTGGTCCTATTTTTCGACGAGGCACCTGGGAGCACAGAGGATGACCTGTGGGGCACAGGAGGTGCCACACCACAAGGCCGCCGGCTGCCAAGGTGGTGGGCGCGCCACCATGTGGTGTGGGCCCTCCTTGCCCCACTATCTCATCTCTTTCTCCCAGCACCTTCTCTCTCCCGAAAAACTTACCAAGTTCTCTCTCACTGCGTTTTTGCTCCAGAGCTCCAGATTTTTCGATCTCTTTGCTCAGCCCAGATTTCTTGCTGAAATTTGGCACATTTGCTCTTGGTATGTGACTCCTCCACCCATCCAAGTAGAATTTTGTTTGGTTGAGTATATCTTGAATATTTTGCTGCTGTAGGTAACATGTTTAGTGAGCTTGCATGCTTGTTCTAAGTGGTAGAAACTAGTTTTGATGCATGATTAGTACTCTAGCAAGTTCCTATGGTAGTTTCCCTCAATTATATGTCACCAAATCAAATTTTTATATCATTTGTTGAAAATTTCAGAGAAGGGATGAAGAAGTTCAACTTTGGAGAGTTGTTCAAGAAAGGAACAACCAGCACCGGGAGGCCTTCTAGGGCCGCCACCCGGATTAGGCGATCGTACAACGAGGATATCATCGCGCCTAGCTTCGCGCCCGAAGAGGACAACGGGGCTCCTAATGCTTTGTCTTTTCCATGCTATGATTTCTGAGGAATGCAGGGATATTGGAGGATTTCTCCACCCTTGTCAACAGGGCGGGCTTAACCACCTATGTGGGTGATGAAAGGGAGCAATACTACATGCTCACCAAGATCTTCGTTGAGAGCAAGTTCCACAACAAGCAATATGAGCCGACAGTTGCATTCAAGATCTATGGTAATCCTGTTACTATGGGATTGGAAGATTTGTCGTGCATTGGATATTGCCCCTGTAGGTACAGCAAGTAGGATTGATGACAACCCCCGGGACTTGTTGAGCTCTATCGAGGGATCACCGATGATGATTGTCGCACCATTCAGCGTGGCAAGATAAGGAACATTCAACTCCCCGCCATTAAGTATTTTGCATACTATATTGCTACCAGCATTCTTGGTAGGGAGAACACTAGCAATATTTCTAGTTACCATCTTGCTTTCTTGAATATTGCACTTACTGGTCAGACATCTTATCATCTTGGTTCTCTTATTGCTCGCCGCCTGACTAACAGGGGGCCTATTTTTGGAGGAACTATTGCACTGCGTGTTTTAACTTATCTAAGGCTTCCTATTGATCCTAATGATGTGCCATTGGCCCCTAGGAGACTCGATATTGCTGCTATGAAGAGTCATCATTTTGTTACCACTGATTCTACTTTAGATAATATGGTCTATAGAATGTTGTTTTCTGACGGGGATGAGAAGGAAATCCCTCTTCCCCAACCAGGTTTGTTCAGTATTGACAGGCAATCATGGTCGTGCACTAAGGAGGAGGTGGATGAACATATGAAGATACAAGACTTCCACCAGCAACATGACTCCGAGGACGCCGAGGCCTCCCACGACCACACCGTCACGTATCCGGGTGCTTCTTCCAGCACATACCCGGAATACGATCCATCTTCGTCATACTACGGAGATATTACCTCATGGGATCGATGGGATTGAGCTCCACTTAGGCCAAAAGCCTAAGCTTGGGGGGAGGTATACCGGCATCACTCATTCTTTGCATATTATGATTGCTGGATACTTGTACATACTTGTTTTGTTCGTTTGAGTGGTTTTCTAATGCGAGGAAGATGATATTTGGGGAAGTGCTGCCTGAAAACAGATTCTGGACTGTTACTAGAAAAATTCGTACGCACAGCCAGAGCGTTATTTTGAGCTGCCAATTTTTGTGCAGGTTCCCCAGGTTGTTATATAACTTTCATTAGTTGAACACTTTTCGAGCTGAGCAACGTAAGATTTTTGTAAAAATCGATTTCTGTACTGCTGTCAGGTTTTGGCAGATTTCTGTCATCCTGCTGTTATGTGTTTCTTTTAGTTTGCTATTTCTTGTTCTTGCTTTGTTTCTTTCCCAAAACACAAAAAGACCAAAAATATTTCTGTTGTTTCTCTTCACCATTTGTTTGCTTTGGTTTCTTGCATTTGTTTCGCTTTATTTGCTATTGCTAGTTTGCTACAAGAAAACCCAAAAAGATTTTACTTTGTTTGTTTGTTTCCTCTTGTTCTTGTTTGCAATTTGAAAATACCAAAAATATTTGCTGTTCTTCTTTGGTTTGTAAAGTTCTTTATGAGTTCAATGGTCTTCGGTGGCTGGAGCGTGGTTTTCATTTCATATTATCCAAGCTACACAAGTGAAAAGGCAATAATGACGATCTACGACAATCTGATTGTGGTGAGAGGCTGGTATGAACTCTATTTGTTTTCATTTTTGTACATATACTCATCCATGTGAGCATGCTTAGTTGGTTCATGTGAGGTATATGTTATTTGAGAAAGTCTAGTAGTTTATGATCTCTCATGATTAGCTCCAATCTATTAATATGAGTAGCATGTCATGGATGTTTGCTTGCATTGTTTTATTCAGTAAGTATGGCATTGTGGTATCCTCCTGAATAATTCATTTATATCGACTTGGCACATGCTCACGCATGCATATGACTGAACAAAAAGTCAATTAAGCCTCGATGATCTATATTGCTTCAGAGTTCTTGTATCACTTTATGCCTCCGTTAATTTATTTTGCCGCAAGCATGATTATGACAGCTATTGCTTTCTTTTGTCGCTCCCTAGTCTATTGCTAGCCTTCACTTGTACTGAGCGGAACGCTGCTCGTGCTTCCAAACACATGAAAACCAAGTTGTTCCAAAAGTGTCCACCTATAAATACCTATGCATGGCATTTCAAACCATTCCAAGTAAATTCTCATGCGCTACCTTTAAAACCTTCAAAATGCTTCTCAATTTGTGTTTATGTTTCATAGCTCATGAGGAAGTATGTGGTGTTTAGCTTTCAACCTTGTCATTTACTTTTGACGACTCTCATATCTAGTGGCACATCCGCTTATCCAATAATTTTGCAAAAAGAGCTGGCAATGGGTCCCAGTCCCGAATTAATTAACTTAAATAGACACTCCTCCATGGTTTGTGATTGTTGGACGGCACCCGAAGGATTCGGTTAGCCATGGCTTGTGTAAGCAAAGGTTGGGGGAGTGTCATCATCATAATAAAAATAAAATAAAAAGGCACTCCTTCATGGTATGAGATTGTTGGCAGGCACCCGAGGATTCGGGTAGCCATGGTTTGTGAAAGAAAGGTTGGAAGGAGTGCCAAATAAATATGAAATAATTCATGGGAGCCGCTCTTGGAAGTCCGGTTGGCGAGGTAGTTGGTGTACCCATTACCATTCGTTGACAACAACAAACACCTCCCAAAATAATTTTACTCCTGTCTTTATAAAAATGAAAAGCTCTAGCGCATGTTAATCCCTGCTTCCCTCTCGAAGGGTCAATCTTTTACTTTTATGTTGTGTCTCCATTATTTCTTTGAGCACTATCTTGAGAGCACAACTGTCATTCTTAGTATAATATGGTTGTCTCAAAATATGATTGATTGTGGTATAACTTTGATGCATTTATCTTTTGACAATCACTACTTCTAGTCTTTCTATGAACTCCAGAGGTGCCCGGGCATTTATGTTTTGCCAACCAAATACAGGCAAGCGAGATACCACTTTATCATACTCTCTTATGAACATTGCAATCCTGCTTATATACATGATTCATGATGCTTATTATTAATTGTTGGTACCTCTCCATGATTGACATAGCTGTTGGATGATCTTATTTATGAACTGCTTAAGTATTAGCCATAGCATGAGAATATATACATCATATGAGCAAATGTGTTTGTGAAAGTTCTTTTATCGCTCAGTTGTTAACTGAATTGCTTGAGGACAAGCAATAAGCTAAGCTTGGGGGAGTTGATACGTCCAAAACGTATCTACTTTCCAACACTTTTGCTATTGTTTTGCCTCTAATTTGTGCATTTTGGATGCAATTAACACGACTAACGCTGTTTTCACAGAACTGCTCCGGTGTCTCGTTTGTGGCAGAATCCAACTTTCGGGAAAATCCCGGAATTTGTGTGAAGGCCCTATTTTCCAGAGAATGACGGGAGGGTAGGGTTGGTGGAGGCCGGAGGGCCCCACACCATAGGGCGGGGCGCCGGGGGGGCCCGCGCGGCCCGTGTGTGGGTCGGCCTCCGACGCCCTCCTTTGGACTATTTATCGGCCTCGACCTAAAAACGCACTGAGAGAAGTCGAAGTCGGAAACCCTCCAGAGACCCGCCACATCGCGAAACTCCGTCGCGGGAGCTAGAAGTCTCCGTTCTGGCACTCCGCCGGGACGGGAATTGGAGGAGATCATCGCCGCCATCACCGCCAACGCCTCTACATCAACCAGCCATGTTTCCCCCATCCATGTGTGAGTAATTTCCCCGCTGTAGGCCGAAGGGGATGGTAGGGATTGGATGAGATTGGTCATGTAATAGCATAAGATTGTTAGGGCATAGTGCCCAGTGTCCGTAATTGGTACTTTGATGATATTGTTGCAACTTGTTATGCTTAATGCTTGTCACGAGGGCCCGAGTGCCATGATCTCAGATCTGAACATGTTATTGTTTCATCAAGATAATCATTGTTTATGGTCTTACCTATAAGTTGTATACACATGTCGCTGTCCGGAACCGATGGCCCCGAAGGGACAGAAATCGGGACAAGGAGGGGATGGTAGTGGCGTGAGGATCACATGTGTTCACGGAGTGATAATGCTTGCTCCGGGACTCTATTAAAAGGAGTACCTTAATATCCAATAGGTTTCCTTGAGGCCCGGCTGCCACCAGCCGGGTAGGACAAAAGATGTTGTGTGTTTCTCATTGCGAGCACGCACGACTATATATGGAACACATGCCTATTGATTGCTTTGTACTTGGACACTGCTTTATTATTATCTGCAAATGCTCTGCTATGATTGTTACATGAGTTTCTTCTCATTCATGCAACGCCTGTTCATCCGTCCGTGCCTACCGTATTTTAATCCTGCTGTTTACTAAAATCACTATTGTTGTCTTTATTTCACTGTTATTTCACTACTGCTACTGTTATAAAACTGTTACTACCGATAAACTTTGCGAGCAAGTCTCTGTGTTTGCAGTGCCTGAATTGACAACTCCGTCAAGTATGCCTATGTTCTTTGTCCCCTTGTGTCGAATCAATAAATTGGGTTTTACTTCCCTCAAAAACTGTTTGCGATCTCATACTTGTGGGTCATCACAATGTCTTCCTCTTCCTCCGCTTCCTCCCGCCTCCCTCCGCCTTTCCGTGCAGCACGAGGGAACTTCGATCATGTGCCGACGGTCCACCCGGGCATTCGTCAGTCGATGGCGACCTCGCCTCCGACCGATGGGGAAGACGCATCTCAAGTTCCCTACAAGGGGAGCTGATAAGTGAAAGCGAAGACGACCTCCATCCCTGGGTGAAACCCACCTCCTCCGACGGGAAGGAGGAAGAAGAAGAAGTAGAGGAAGAAGAGGAAAAGGAGGAGGATGATTCCTCCTCCCCCGCTAAGCATCCGCCGGCAAAGCGATTCCGCGCTTGGGCGGACAGCGAAGACGATGATGATGACGAGGAGGAAGAGGAGGAGGATGAATCCTCCTCCTCCATCGGATACCCGCCGACAAAGCGCTTCCGCTCGGCGGATGGCGAGGATGGGATGATGATGACGAGGAAGCAGCTCCGGCCGAGGGTCGGCGCAAATGGGACGAGGAACTTCCGGGAGTGGCCGCCGACGGCATCGACGACGGCGACGATGAGGACAACAGCGACAACTAGTAGAGTAGGACTAGTAGTAGCAATTTAGGTAGGCACCAGATCCCCCTTTTGAGAGCCATCGGCTCTTTCCTGTAAAGCCGCTCCTTTGAATTAATGAATTGTTCTTCCAATTTATCTTTCAATTAATCCAATTTCAATCCTTCCGCTTGCCACACCAAGACCGATAGCAACGTATCGGATTCTTTTTCCTTAAACGCCCATGAAGCCGGACTCAGATATCGATTAGACCGTCAGTCAAGCACTTCTCAAATTCAGACTGCGATTTGATACCTGACCATAATATTTCGCAATCCCATAGCCGATGACTATTCATCGGCTATTTTGAGAATCCAATCTCTTTCCTTTTCTTGCAGCAACAGGACGGTCCAAACCCCGTAAAAGCCGACGGCTCCCTTTTCCGGCTCCTCTCCGTAGCTTTAGCAGTCTTCTTCTGCAACACCTCACCGCTTTCGGAGAAGATTACGATGCAGGGTCAGATGCAACTCCAATCGGCTCCAAAAACAGAGCATCTACCAAGTTAGTTGCCCCCCGAGCCTTAATCAAGGCGAGAATACCGGCGAGGATGCACAGGTCAAACAAAAAGGCTTTGACCTCAGGTAATCTGGTAATCCGAGATAGCCACCATGAAGAGTCAGCCAAACTTGCCTCCCTTGATCAGCTTTCTTCCACTGCACGCCGATGTTGTAGATGAAACACCAACAGCTTAACTGGCGCAAAGGGTTGTCGGCTCATTGCAGCCGAGGCTGCTCTCATTGTACATTCCCTTCAAGGAAACAGAAGCCCTTGAAGCCGAACTGAAAACCTTCTTGGCAAAAATCTGGGCCTTGAGCACATAGCCGGTAGGTCTTGTGTAATTGTACTAGGTCGACATGGTTGCGCATCGTCTCTGCTTAGTTCTAAAGTTTCCATGTCCTTGCATCGGCTTCCAGATATCATGAAATTTTTTACCGGCCGATTTTTTCTAATCGCCCTCAATGTTTCACCGCACACATGTTCATCTACACATGTTCATCTGATTAGGTAAGTTTCCTGAGTCAACTGCCAGGTAACTGCAGATATCGGCTCTGTAGTTTAGCCAAGGCACCGTATTTGCACGCTGGCTTCAGAGGGACCAATGCTGATTTTCCCCGACTCATCACCCGACGTAACCGCTGCCCAAAGATCGACGTTGCATACAAGCAGAACATGTGGTGAGGATAATTTTGGCCGATTGCTGGAATCGGCCTCCATATTGATCGAAGTGTTCAATGAAGGCTTTGTAATGTTCCTTCAGAGATCTTTGGGGCCGATCCCAAGGATCGGCCTTGCCACGTTTGCTCATCGGATTGCTCTTGCTACACGGTCAGGCCAGTGGATAAGACCAGCCTAACCCTGCCCTTCGTCACGTTGATGTGCTCGCAGTCATCCAAATTGGGTGCCTCGTGTAATCCTGGAGCACTAAACTCCGTCGGAAGGACGAGCACCATGTTTGTGCCAGCCGATGTTTCATCATCGGCTTTCCTTTGCTTGGGGCGCCACACCATCTTTTGTGGTCGACCCTCTTCATCCAGGGTTTGCTGAATTTTTGCGGCCAGATCAGGCCGCGCCTTTCTTAGCGTGTGCAGGTATAACCTTTCGGCTTCCTCCAAGCCGCGCAATCACTGAACCCTACGCTTTTGGGAACGGCTGAGTCCATCAGGGCACCACCACGCCTCGGAGACACGCCCGCGACGCCCGCCCTTGACCCACCGACGCTGCCCGGCGACGCCCAGCCGCCCTGTCACTTCGCCGCGCGGCTGCTGGCAGGCGCCCGTTGCATCCCTTCCTCTCTGTCTCGCAGCACGACGCGCGCGTCCCTCCAAAACCCAGCACCGCCTCTCTGAGCCGCAGCGGCACCGCCCAGGCCAGCCTATCCCTCGCTGCCGCCCGTCTCCCTCCGTCGGTGCACGGACCTGGTGCACGGTGCACCGGCCGGTTTCCTATAAATGGCGCCCGACCCCCTCCTTCCTCTCATTTCCGCACCACAACAGCCCCAGAACCTCCCCTTCTCACCTCCGTGGGCGGAGAGGAGCTCTGCTCCTCCCTGCCGTCGAGCTCGCCGCGCAGCCGTGTTCCCGTGTCTTCGGCGATGAGAGCAACGCTGCCTGCCTCACTTTACTATCAGGGCGGTGGCCTCGGCTCTACCATGTTGATGGCTGTTCAGGTGATCTGGCTGGCACCTCCCAGGTACATGTCCTCCAACCTCACAACGGCGATGCCCAGAATTCGCACTGTGTCGCTGCCATCGTTAATGACAACGTGGACGGATCGGAGTGGCACTTCTCCTTGGTAGGTCCCGAGAGCTGGTCCTGACGGAGAGTACTGGTGCCTCATGATTTCCTGTATCATCCTAAAAGCAACACGCTTCCAGCATTCACCAAAGCCTGACGGCGATGCAACAGTGAGCCACCATGCAGCCAATCTCCCCGACGCAGGACCGGTGCTCTTCTGACGGACGGAGAGGTCCACTCCCATCGAGCGCGCTTTTCAGGTGAGAACCCTTCCACCTGATGCCATGCGAACGGGTTCTGTGAAAGAGCCATGAGGCTCGGCTTCTAAGGATTGCTTTGACTCGCCATACTTCTTCTGAGCCTGCCTACGATCCTCGTACGTGACCCTGAGTGCCGCTCCACCATCTCGTATGTAGATGGCGATGTGGTTGATGTCGAAGCTTGTCCCACCGGGCGTGCCGAATGTGTACAAGTGTCGAAACCACTGCGAGCAGCGACGGGCACAAGAGAGCCGGGAACAATCTCAGTGGCTACTGGCCGTGCCCCGGTCCTCCGAGCGACGGCCCGCAAAGCCTCTGGCACGCACGTCCGATGCTGGTGCAGGGCGTGCCACCTGACCCATACCGGTCGTAAAGGTGATGAGATGTCGCGCAGTTTCCTCGCATGGCACAAGCACGTACACAACACGAGCCCGATCGGCTCTCAGGTTGCGCCCGTGAATCGGCTCAGAGAGCCGATCCACCCATGATCTGTACGAGGTGTACGAATATATGGTGGTCTCGCTGATCAAGATAAAGCTAAAGCGATCTACGACTTCATTTAGGTTTTCACCGCACACCTGGATCATCTCCTACTTCACGATTGCCTCACAAGTCATGTACGGATCAGAAGCTTCGGTCCTAGACAAGGCTGAAAACCAAACACGAGGCTGATCCTTAAATATCCGTCTAGGGCCAGCAACCACACCCTACGCGCCGCGCGGATCCTCCAACCCTTTGTAAGGCCTAACTATTGCAAATATTAAACTAACCCTTGAAGAACAAGGAGCAACCGTGACGCCGATCGGATCTACTAAATAATGATCAAACGGGGCTTACACCTAAGATAGGTGTAGGGGCGGCTAGATGTATAGGGTTGCACTACGACCGCATATGATACGAAGAACAATGCTAACCCTTAACACATCTAAGATAACTACGTTGCTCGCCATCAAAAGGCTTCATGAGCAACGCATGAACAACAAGAAAGAAGGTTGCACTCAAAGATGCGATCAGTGGCATGATGCCACTCTGTGAGAAACTCTCAGACGAAGGAGTTGGCTATGCGCCGAGATTGATTTGGGGTGAACGTTGGTTGTTGCTTTTACCATAAACCCTAGATACATGTATTTTTATAGTCCAGTGGGACTTTCTAATTTAGGGCGTGCACCTAACTGCACGGGTCAAATTCTATCTTTCTTAATCTAAGATGCGATCTACTATATTACAAATACAAGGGCAAACTAGCCCAAACTGCATATAAGGCCGATTCACGTATTTCTTCCGTAGATATAATCTTCAAGCCCATCTTGATCATGCCCACCTTGACTCACAAATTCTCGTGATAATCAAAGAGCCAACAACTGACGCCCTGAGGCATCACAGTTCCATCTTCTCCTGTGGCAATCGATCTTCTCCGGTTGGCTTCGATCCCTTGCCGAGACGAGGTGAAGCCATGAGCTGGGCCGATGGGTATCGCCGAATGTGCACTTGGTCAAGGAGCTTCATCCCAAATCTTCTCGCATTGGTGAAGGTTTCCTTCGGGTCATCAAGGAGGGTAGTCGTCTCCTTGGTCTTTTACAACGACATCATCCACATATGCGTGAACGTCGCGATTTGATCCTCGTACATTTTTAGCCACCTGGTAGGTGGCGCTCATTTTTCAAGCCGAACCAGATAGTCTGTGAGCAATAAGCCCCGCACGGTAATGAACCTAAGTCTTTATTTGATCATCCGGATTCAAAGGGGTGGTAGCCCGAATAGGCATCTAGAAAAGACAACAGTTCACAGCAGTCGAGTCTATGACTTGATCTATGCGCGGTAGGGGGAAGGGGTCCTTCGGGCATTGTTGATGCTGGTGTAGTCGATACACAGGCGCCAGGAGCCGTTCTTCTTCAAAACCAGGGTCGGGTTCGGCTAACCACCGGGTGCAAAGACTTCCATGATGAAGGCGGCTGCGAGCAGCCGGCGATTTTCACCTCGATGGCCTTCCTTCTTCTCGGTGAAGGCTCGAGAGGTCGTCACCCGTTTTCTGGCTTCAGGCCTGGGACGTGGGAGGTGGTGCTCGCCCCAACTCCCCGCACACCCGGCATGTCTTTTGGAGTCCATGCGAAGATGTCCCGATTCTCACGGAGTAAGCTGACGAGCGTTTCCTATTTGCTGTCCAAGCCGGCACCGATGGTGATGTACTTGTCCGGCTGCCGGGTCCAGCAGGATCTTCTTGGTGTTGTCGTCCGCCGGAAGTGAGTCGTCCCAGCGGCCGTTCGCAGCCGCATGTCCGTCACAAGCGTTCTGGCGAGGGCGACGGGCGCTGCACGAGCTAAGCCGGGCGATGACCAAGATCCTGGCCATATCTGGAGTCGCGCGCGTGAATGGCTGGAGCCAGCCATAGTCGCCTGCTATGGTGATGACCCCTTGGGCCAGGCAGCCACATCTCTGGGTGCACCCATAGTGGGGCACCGCCATGAATCGGGTCAGGGCAGGCCTGCCCGGAGCGCGTGGTAGGGGCTGACGAGGTCCACCACCTCGAACTCGATCTTCTCTGTGGTGGAAGTGATCCGGCTTCCCGAACATCACCTCCAGTGTGATCCGGCCAATCGGCTGGCAGCAGGGGCCCGGCACGATGCCATGGAAGATGGTGGGGGTGGGGCCTCCTGGGTGCCCAGCTGGCGGGCGGTGTCGCGGTAGAGGATGCTGATGCTGCCGCCGCCGTCGATGAGGACGCGCGAAAAGCGCACGCTGCGCCGAGTCGTGCCAATGGTGGGGCCAGACCGCGCGTAGTTGCCCGTTTCGCAGGACAGAAGCCGTGTGTCGCGGCGATCGGTGCGATGGCCTGCTCGACCAGCTTAGGCACTGGGGGACCGGCGGTATGACCGCGTTGACCTCGAGGGAACGGCTCTGCTGGCTCGCCTTGTCCTCGGGCTCGGAAGTGAAGATGATGTAGGCGGCGTCCTGGGCCAAGTATCGGCCGCCATGGTGCACTCTGGTCAGCCTCGCAGCCCGAGCTGGCGTTCTCCGCGCCGCTGCGCCATCAGTCCGCCGGGCCGGAGGCGGCAGGAGGCGGAGAGGTTCACCGCTTGTCGGGCCGTTTCCATGAAGTGGCGCCGCGGTGGTGTGGTTGAGGGGTTCTTGCCGCCGTGGTACTTGCACGGCGAGCCGAGCATCTGCTCGAAGGTGTACTTCGCTCCACCGCCGGTCTTGCTTCTCGGCGGTACGCCGGGGCCGCCGCGCTGTTCCGCCACGGCGCTGCATGAGAGCCGCACGCGGTCCGGCTGGTCGCTGTGACGCTTGCCGCGGTAGTTGTCCCGCCGGTTGCCATGAGAGGCGCCGTCCGCCGGCTTGTGCTCGGCCGACTTGTTGTTGTCCCGTCTTGCTGGGGCCGGCGAAATATCAGCCGGCGCTTGTGTCGGCCGCCTGGGCCGCGCACTTGTCCGCGATGGCCATCAAGGCGGCCATCGGACTTCTGTGGCCGTTGCGGCGTGCGCCTTGTGCGACAAAGATGGTGCTGGGCCGGTAGCCTCCCATGAAGAAGCTGATGGCTTGGATCTCACACCCTCGAGAGTTGCGTATTCGCACCGCGTCGTATGCTGTCCGTTCCGGTCCGGCTCCCGCTTTGCACATCTCAAGCTGCCGGAGGCCACCCGGCCGGCGACAGCCGGTGAAGTTGCTGATGAAGGCCTTCTTCGAAATCCAGCCAGCCGTTGATGCCGGCTGCGTTGCTGAGCCGTGCCGCGGAGCGACCAGCATCAGGGGGGAGTAGCGTACCGCCCACCGCTTGTTGCCTCGAGAGATGCCGACCGCGGTGGAGTAGTCCTGCAGCCAGTCCTGCTTGGCGGTGCCGTCGTACTTGGGCGTGTCGCGGGGGAGCTGGAAGCCGCCGAGCACGGGCTCGGCTGGCGATGCGGGGCCCGGCACCCTGGGGCAAGCCGGCTTCTCCTCTCGCGACGGGATTCCGACCGGGGCCCGATCAGCGCCCGCGCCGACGGGCTCGATAAGTGGGGCCCAACCGGGAACGCAAGGGCGGGTGCCGGGGTTCGCTCCGAGCTCTGCCTGTGCTGGCGCCTTGGCGCCGCCAGCTCGGAGCTCGTGCTCCCGTTCCGGCTTCTGGTGGTGGGCGGCCGGCAAGCCGGGTCGCCCGTCCAGCCGGCTTGTCCTAGCGGAATCAAGGGTGTCACGGGGAGTCTCTCGTCGGCTTGGTGCGGCGTAGGCGGATTCGGCCGTGTCCCTGTGGTGGTCCTTGCTGCTGCAGCAGCGCGGACGGGAGGAGCTTTCGAAGCACCATACCTGGGGTCCTTGGTCTGCTCAGCTGCAGCCCGGCACAGGTCAGCTACGCGCTGCGTCTGGCGGCGCGCAGCCTCTTCTCCTTCGAGAGGGCTAGCTCCTTCCGAAGCCGCTCGGCTGCGAGGATGTTCGCCGGGGTGTTGTAGATGGGCAGCTCCGGACGGAGCTACGCCCGCGCCGTTGCGCTGAGCCATGCGCTAAGCGCTCTCCGCGATTATGGATCATGCCGGCTCGCTGGGTTGTTGCCGCCCGGCGGTGGCTGCTGGGCGTGCTCGAACTCACGCTTGGTGATGGCCAGCTGGCGCTGGCTGCAGCGCCGTCCCCGCCGAGGAGGAGCTGAAAGCTTCCGTGTCCTCTCGGCCTGGCGGCCGCGCCTCGCGCGAGCGGGAAGCTGATCCTCGGCTCCGGACTTCGTCCGCCCAGGATGGAGGTGGGGGCGCCTGGGCCCGAGTCGAGGCGTTAATGACGTTGCGCTCCAGGCTGGGGCCGCGGTGCGCTGGTCTTGGTGGGGAGCGCCTCGCCAGCCATCATGACTTGCACGACGGCGGGGCTGGCGGAAGCGCTGGCGCCGGCTCGCGGAGGAGGGCTTGCGCGAGCGAGCACCCACCGCGGGCATGCGCGGCGGTGCGACGGTGGCGACGGAGACGTCGTGGCCGCCGAAGGAGATGACGCTGCCGCCGGCTGGGAAGGGCCGGTCGGCGAAGCAGCCAGGACGCAGTCGAGGGAGCCGAATCTCCAGATCAAGCCTGAAGCGACTCGCTCGCCGGCGGTGATGGTGAGGCCCGTCCGGATGAAGACACCGGCCGAGGATGCTGAAGGCCCCACGGTGGGCGCCAAATGTCGTGCATCGTCATGGCATATGCCAGTGGCTAACGAAGGTGGTTCCTGAGAGATCTCACGGCGGTATCCGGATGCGGGTATGGGCACGAGCGACACGGCGACGTACCCATGTTCGAGGCCCTCCGATGGAGGTAACACCTCTACTCCCGCTATGAGATGTATATGAGGATCACACAATACAATGTTGCTCCCTAGAGCCGTATCCGCTGCTCCCCGGGGAGACTAAGGAGATTCGAGCCCTCTGCACAGGCGTCGCTAGGGGTGGAAGTGAGGTGAGAATGATCGATCGATCCCCTGCACGAGAGGGGTAGTGCGTTTATATAGGCACCGGCACTTTACATATAAGACCCTATAGTCTACTGGTCGGCTTGGCCGGCCCTTCCGCTCCTTCCCGAGGCAATGACGTCAGGAGCCGTTGAGGCGCCATGGCCTGTCCCATCCGGCCGCCAAGGTCACGGTATGGAGAGAATCCCTGTCGCCATCAGCCACTGTAGCCAGTACGGATCGACGTGGACCATGATGGCCTTCCGGTGCGTGGCACTATTGCTCCATAGTGCCCCGCGCTTTACGGAAGGCGTGGACTTTGGGGACCCGGATCACCAACCCGGTTCCTTCTAGTGCAAGACTCGCCGGCCTCGAGTCGGTCTTGAGGTACAAACCCCAGCCGGATATGGCTTGTAGAAGCCGCCAACACGCATTGGCGGCCGTAGCTGTGCCGAGTAGGACCTTTCGAGCGCCCGATCTCCGACCAGCCGGCCACGGCGCTGCACTGCCGCTCCGGTCGGCCTTTGCCAGCCGGCGGCTGAAGGCTGCACTGCTGCTCCGCGTCCATTGCCCTACCCGGGTCTTCCCCCCGACACGGTGCCAATAAAATAGCTTGATGGTGCTTATCATTACGCCGGCTTCACGAAGCGGTTGGAAAACCTCAAGAGGAAGGTATGATGAGCACAAGACTAAGTTTTCCTTCGCACGTAAACAAAGGTTTAATCGACCCAAGAGGAGAAAGTGCTCTCGAAGGTGTTGCTAGTCGACTAGTGGCAGTGGCGCATCACCTACACAAGCAATAACGTGGAACCTGCACACAACACAACCAAAACTGCATTGCCTCAACCATGCTGAGATTATCAATCTCACCCTGCTTATTCGAACACAAAGGATTAGATGTATCGAGTGGAAGGAGATGTTTGCGGTAATTAAAGAATGTGACAATGGAATTTATCAGTAAAGGAAATAGGACCGGGGTCCACAGTTCACTAGGGGTGTCTCTCCATAAAAAATAGCATGTTGGGTGAACAAATTACAGCTGAGCGGTTGATAGAATATCAATCAGTACATGACAGGATGATTACTATGAGATTTGATATGGGCATTACAACATAATACATAGACCGTAATCCAACTGCGTCTATGACTAATAATTCACCTTCAGGTTATCGTCTGAACCCCTTTCAGTATTAAGTTGCAAGCAACAGATTATCGCATTAAGTAATGTGTGTAAAATAAACAATAGAATTACCCTCGGATAAAACATTGTTGTTTTCTCCCTAGTAGCGATAGCACATCTACAATCTTAGAAGTTATAAAGTCACTCTCCGTAAAAACTAGAGGCATGAACCTACTATCGAGCATAAATATCCTCTAGGAGTCACAAGTATCCACCTGGCCAGAGTTTTTACTAGCAACGGAGAGCATGCAAGATCACAAATAACATATGACATGTAATCAATCTCAACATAGTTTACAATATTCATCGGATCCCAGCAAACCAAACATATAAGATTACATAAAGATTATCTTGATCATGTAGGGCAACTCACAAGATCGATACATGAAGCACAAAGTGGAGAAGACAACCATCTAGCTACTGCTATGGACCCATAGTCCAGGGATGAACTACTCACGCATCACTTCCGAGGAGGTGGGCATGACGATGTAGATGCCTCCTGCCGACATACTACAGTATGCCGGGAAGAGCTCAACCCCGAGATGGGTTCGATGATGGCGGCCACGATGGAACTTTTCGTGGATGGAGGCTCGGGTATCCAGGGTTTTCCCTAGAAGATGTATAAATAGGGTAGGTTGGTGGGGCGCCTGGTGGTCCTAGACCACCCCTAGGCGCGGGCCAGGTCTAGGCCGCACCAGGTAGGTCTGGTCGACCTGCTGCGCCTCTTCGACCCGCTCGGACTTCCTTGTTTCCTGCAAATATTGACTTCGGCTTTTGTTTCATCCAATTCCGAAAATGTTTCCTGTACAATTTTTTTGAAATACAAAAACAGTAGAAAACAGGGAACTGGCACTGTGGCATCTTGTTAATAGATTAGTGCCGGAGATCATGTAAAAGTGCAACGAAGTGTAAGCAGAACATATATGAATTGGCGTAAAATAAGCATGGAGCATCAAAAATTATAGATACGTTTGAGACGTATCACTATCAGCATGGCAGGCGGCGGCATGGCAGGCGGCGACGCTCTAGCGTTACAAAGGGGAGTAATGGACGTGAATTGGTGTGGTGGGTTTCGTGTTCCTGGGGGCGACCCCTGTCTGAGTAGTGGAGAACATGGTCGGACTCGCTTGTTGTCTGTGGCGAAGCATTTCGAGCCCAAATTTGGGTCGCGAATACGTCGGCACGGACATGCCGGTCAATTCGCATCGGGCCTCTATGCTAGGGTTTTCCCCACACTTATACGGGCGGACACAAATAGTCACGTTATGTTCATTTATATTGACCGATGAAGATGCCCTATGTAGCACTCTGTCCATTAGGGATTATAAGGCCCCATGGCCAATTCGGTAAGACAAAAAAAACTACATAACTCACCTCATTAATTAGTGCATGATACACCAATAGTATCACATGCATTAGAGAAGTACTGTAAGAGAAAAAGAAAAACATACATTAAAAGAAAGAGGGTTATGCGACCTTACAATATCCAACAATTCAAAAAAGCTCACATACCTTGTATTAATCCAAGGGAGGGAGTACGCTGGCTTATTTCGTCCTTTCCATGAAAATAGAATATCAAATCTGTGGAAAGTACATGAGCATCAGTGGTCCCAATTTTTTAAATCTAATTAAAATACATATTTATGGACCTTAATAAATATTATATTAAATATTTACGTACATATGCCCATTTCTAAGATATGGTAGAAATTTCAGGAAACATATTTTTATATTTTGAGCTATATAAAAAAAAATTGGCAAAAAAAATATGAGGTTTTGAACCTATATATACAACCGCAAATTTGTTTCTCTTCTGCAGCTCAAAATTTCTACCAAATTTTTGCACGAGTATTCAGAGTATGTATATGTGTTCATGTAATAAAAATTATAATTTTAAAAAATTCATAAACATAGTTTTTAAATATTTTAAAAACCATAAGCACTGATACTCAGCAGGTTCAGTAAATCCGTGGTGAGAGAAATGTCATGTCAAAATAAATTTACATGGAAGATGAAATGTTTGGAGCATCATGAGGAATGCTCGAAGCTCGTAGGGTAGATGAGCAGCGAGGGTAGATGAGCAGCTAGATAGAGGTACCCCATTATACTACCCATATTCGCAAAGTACTAGGGAAAAGAATTCAGGCCACTCTCACAATGCAGAGTTTAAAAGGAATGAATTGGAACCGGGGTTTGCAGGATACTGATATGATTGTCCATAAAGAGGCAATATATAAGTACTCCGATCTTCTCGTTAGCAACGGGGGCTACGATGATCACTGTGTGATAGCAAATGGAGGTAACTTGGATGAAGTGGATGATAATTTGTATGACGAACGAGATCTCGATTGGTCCCTCACGCCAGCAACTCTCAACCCTGCAAGATATTCGTAACTCCACACACTTGCGCACGAAGCCGCCGACGAAGCGGTAGGTTGCAATCTACTAATTCCCAATGGAACAACAACATCACACAAGACTTTCGCATCTACACCAAACAGTGTAGGGAATTCAATAGTTTTTCAGAGCAAACAACTAAGAACTAGGTTTATCTTAAACGTGGTCTAAAAAATTTGGGGGCGTCCCGGGCACTTATATAGGGGTTCAGGACGACCAGTCGAAAAAGTACGAAAATAACCGACCCGGAATAGACTGGTCGGGAGCACTGGACGCGATCGTCTGCCGGTCGACCGGGAACTGACCGGCCGTCCGGTTCAAACCGGGCCTGGCGCCGGTGGTGACCGGACGAGGCTTCCGGGCTTACTGGATAGCGCCCGGTTGGCACAAGCGCCACGGCCGGTTTGGACCGGACGGACCCGGCGTGGGATCCGGTCGGACCGGGCCTGGGACCGGTTGGTCCGGCGGCACGGCCGGTCGGACTGGATCTGGCACACACTACAACAGGAACCCCCTTCGGCAACGCATCAATGCGTTGCGAAATGTCCATATAAGCGTTGTTGAGGTCTACACCAACGGATTTGATATGCGTGGCTATAGGTGGCGTTGCAAGGATCTACAACAACGTATATGCATGCGTTGGTAATTGATGTGAATACGCGTTGTAACATAGCAACTCATATAATTAGAGCATAACAACACTTCATATGCGTTGGTGGTTATCGTGCACAAATGAATTCTAAAATGGTTAAAACAGATCATTGTAATTTATATATCATGAACAATTAATGTCATTTGCACATGAGCCGAATATAGCAAATGGAAAGGTATCATATATTAAATCAACTTTGTTGCATTACAAAGAACATCATCCAAATAATATATGTTTTATTCCAAACATCAACCATGAACATTACATTCTAAAACACAATATACAACTATCTAGTAGTAGCGGCATCCTCCAACTTGCTATCAACACAGCCATACATGCATTAATAGCCTTCAAAATTTCTTTTTTTTCTTCTTATAAGTATCCTGTATCGCCTCGCCTCTTTTCCTGAAGCTTAACTTCTCCACACACTGTTTGCATAAGAAGCAAAGAGATGTATTAGTCATGCATAATGTCTTTAGTACAGAAATTTGAGACATGTCTTGTCTGTCTGATCCTATTTAGCTTCCCGATGCTGCATGGAGAAGAGCTTATATGAAATAGTATAGATGTGCAATCTGACATACACAAATCGGTTTAGTACCTTTGATGTATACATTCTTAAGTTGAACGTGCTAGACTATAGTCCTCTGAGTAACATCTTAAGCGAACATAATCGTGAGAAAAAGTATAGTGTGGAATCTGGCCAAACGTTTTTGGGCATATGCATCCTTCTGACAAAAAAAGTTGAACTTCACAATAAATACAAGTATTTCAGTACTGAAAAGTACCTTAATTTAAAAATAATAATGCATATGAAATAAATATACCTGCATACATGTGCACCCTGTCAAGTGTGAGATGTTTAGACAATGATTTTATAGATTACTTTAACCTTCTGGACACTCGTACTATATATTTCTTGTAATTGCAAAGAAAACAGTCCTGAAGATTCACCTGTCGTATACATGTTATAACAATGAACAGACAATAATATTTGTTTGAATATCAAAGTCAGTGAGTATAGCTGTGACTCAATATAACAGAACTAACTCTATAATTAGTGAACAACGTTGGGTTAAGAAGCTTGAATACTACTGCCCCTAGCCACCAGATGGTTCTATAAAATAATAAAAGGAACCAAGAAATACGCAGTAGCTAGCACGATTTCCATGACCAACGAGCTACTCTTCTGATAAGATTCTGATGATGAATAGCAGTACAACACCGACATCGAAAACAAATGTTGTGAATATTCATCTGAGCCAAAATAATTTCTGCTTGTAACGAGTATAGTAGATATCAAGAGAATTATTGACGGACTACATGTAGGGGCAAACAGAATTGTGTTCTGCACAACAAAATAGGAGGAACAGGTTTGATTAAAAAAGGAGGATTGCTAGCCAAAATATAAGTATGGACCAATTGAAATGAATAAGGCATACATGTTGTTCAGTCACGCACCTAATTTGTCCACCTATGAGCACTCAAGCATGGTGATTAAAGAGAGGCCTTGTATAATATGGCAGGAGCACCAAAGTGCCAACGGAAATAAAGAAGCCACCATGCTGTCAAATTTGGAGGAACAGTTCATGTACCAAGACTGATCCGGAATTTAGAGGTCACCTTTGTAGGGTGGATGAAGCCATCTGAGCTGTGGGGTTGGCAGTTTGGCACCCATGAGATCCGACCTAGGAGAGTACATGTTTAGGAGCCAGGCGGCGCAGCAACAGAGCATCACGTACCTAAAGGAGCAGAGGAACAGATCAGACAAACGGGGATATAACAAATCAAAAGGGGTAAGGAGATCGGAACATAGAGATACGAGGATGATCCGGCGTCCAGGGTTAGAGGTGAGGATGTGGCCATTGTCCAAGATGGCATCCACAATATGGACGAGGTGGACGAGAGGCGATGCAATCGCAAGTCCGCCTGAGATGTGGCCGGCGGCGAGATGCCCTCACGCGATAATGGCGGCTGGCAGCGAGACGCCCTCACGCCGTAGCAGCGACTGGATGGATCAAGCTGAAAGAGAGGAGACCCATGAGGGGGGAGGGACTGACCTGCAATTGAAGAGAATGATGCAGAATCGCCCGCTGGAGCTGTTGTTGTTGGAGAAGACTACCCACGAGGCCACGACTTGTGTAGATGAGATCGGAAGGTGCGGAAATATAGAGGCAGTTGTTACACCAAGTTTCAGGGATTAATTTCTATGGGAGGTTGGGTCACTTGCCTTAAAACTAGGGGAAATGAGCGAGTAATAATCAATAAATGTAGAAAAGAATTGGTGGAAATTTGTAGGAAAAAACGGAGGGACAAAAGGGAGATGAAAATAATATTCGACCTCCACAAATGTTTCGCCTAACATTTCTCTAATTTTTCCTTTTGCAAAAATGAAGACACCAAATTTACATCTTCAAAGGAAATTGACAAGCGACATGACTTTTTTATGGTTGGATGTCTGGCTAGCTCACTACATGTTTTTGATTTGACATGTCTTAGATAAAAATATTGTGTGTGCTGTTTACGGTAGGATGATCCGATTACGCACATACACACCACATGGTATTCGTTCACCACTGTATAGCTGGCAACGGATGGATGTACCAACGCAAAAATGCGTAGCTATGCCAATACTTTGCTACGCATATTCGAAGCGCTGCAAAGTATGCATTGCTATATGGGGGGACTTGTTGTAGCACCGGCCTGGACAGCATCTTCTCCTCTCGCGCATACCTCCTGCTCCTCCCTCGCGCGTCCATGGGATGTCTTCATGTCCAGCTCCATGTCAGCTTCACGTCCATCTTTTGGTCAAGCTGCTCCTCTCCTCCTCGTGCGATGCTTGGTTCCTGTTCATACCTGATCATACATAAGTTATACGACTTAGGCAGTATAAAGTTCTCATTAATCAAAGTATCATTTAGGAACAAGTTCACCTGTTGTTTAAGTGACTTCGCACGAGCTCGTGTCATTGGTCCAATCCTGACTTCATTGGACTTGAGCTTCACAACAGGATCATCTTCAACTTGTAAGTTCACCATCGTCGCTCAACCACTGAACATAGTATGGATGCGGGTGCGGTAGATACTTCAACTTCAGCTTGGAACACAACTCCTTGCTTGCTAAATTGCGGCAACTCCCTCCATCAATAATAACCTTGCAAGCCTTGTTAGGACCAACTAAAGCCTTTGTTTGGAACAAATTGCAGCGCTAAGTAGATGCACTAGGCAACACATTAAGAGCATCACTGAGACACAACAATAGTGCTAGCATCAGACGGATATGCATCTTCATCATCAGTGTCATATCATCATCTGGAGCATTTGGATCAACATCATCTCCAAGCCTCATACTCATTGTCCTCATTAACTATCATACCTTAAGTGCTAGATGACCCTCTTAGTGACCCCTTGCCACCACATGTGGTAATTCATATCGCGGGTTGCGCGCAGTAGACATATCAAACCACTCGTACTTGGCAAAGAGTTTCGAGCTTCTTGTGTTGGACACATTGGAGACGGCTTGCTAGACGGAGTAGAGTAAGGTGCGAGCTGCCGATGGCAATTCCCACAAGCTGTGAGATGGGGCGCGGTGGAGGCGCTAAGCGCCCAAATTCTGTAGGGGCACGACCTTAACCTTGCTTCTCTAAAATTAACTCGTGATTCAGCTTCTTCGTATGATGCAACAATTGATTCATATTGGTGTAGCTATAACGAACAATGCATTTGATATCATACTTCAATCCGTTGAGGAAACGCTGCATTGTCATCTCTAGAGACTCACGGACACAGCCACGCTGCATAAGCATCTCCATCTCCATGTAGTATTCATCAACAGACTTCACACCTTGTCTCAACAGGGCCAACTTATCATAGATAGTGCGCAAATAATTAGTGGGCACAAATTGTAATTCATCGCCTCTCCTTCATAGCACACCATGTGATAATAGGTGGCTCACCATCCTCTTGTGAGCACGAACAAGTCTATCCCACCAACGCAATGCATAACCATCAAATTCGGGCGAGCAAGCTTGATCTTCCTATCTTCAAAGGTACTCATAAGCGCCATAACTTTCACCTCGCCTCCCAAGAGAGTGTATTCTTCACATCAGCTCCTCCTTCAAACTTGGGTATGGAGAACTTGGGCTTACCTAATCCATCTTCTTCATCCCGCGACCATAGCATCCAAGTTCAGCAAAACCACGCCCACGGTTACCACGTCCAGCACCACGACCAACACCAGGTGCTTCATCCTGAAAATCAGGGTCTTCATCCTCTTGTTGCTGTTGATTTGTAAGATTCTCAACAGACATTTGCAAAACTTGAAGACTGCGCTGGATATCCGTCATTTGATCTTTCATTGTATTGACGGTCTCACTAGTAGCATCCAGCTTCTGGGAGATCCCTTGGACCGTTCCCCTAAGCTCATCATCTTGAGTGCGGAATTCACGTCGCATCTCATTGCGAAGAGCCTCATACTCCCTCCATGTGATGATATCTGCGGAATTCTTGTTTTCCTGGTTAACAAGTTTAGCATCACTAGCAGACATGATTAGTAGGTTAGTGCACTAAATCAAAATATATGGTGGTATCACAACTGCCTCAAAACCGATAAGAAAGGAGATTCACTGCCCAAAGTAAATTAGTTGCTTACCAATGTACTAAAAATAACTAGTGCACGGATGTAGCTGACGAATATCAATGGTATAAGAACAATCACACGCAGCTGCAGATATGTGGCTGTAGGTAGGCTACCTATGTGCACCAATAACAAGCTCTAGCGCCGAACGTAGACAACCAAAGATACTCACACAAGGCGATGAATGTGGCAATGCAACCATATGGAGGAAAGGTTGCAATGCACTCGAGAGACACTAGCAAAGCTCAACGAAATAGGCACAAGATTGCTCAACTACAAGTGCAGAAAAGTAAACTAGGCCTTCACTTGATCTTACTAGCACTTCACTTCTTCTTTTTGTAACACACGCAGCTATGTAGCTCTTTTTGCTTCTTTTCTATTTTCTATTTTTTTTATTTTATGACTCAATTTCTTGATAACACGGCCAACAGATAATGCAAAGCACCAAATCCCTAATGAGCAGCCTGTCGAGCGGTAAAACTAGTCTCTTCTGGGGAAGTTCCTAGTCACGTATTTCGAAAGGCTGTGGCTATGGTTTGGACAAACACACTGTATGCTATGTGGACTCGGAGCAACACAAAAACTGACTCTAGATGAAAGCGGAAACACAAACCCTAACAATACTAGATGGAAGAAAAAGATACGCAAAAACAACTACGAAAAGCAACTAAAACTCGAAATTAGTGAAAACTAAGGCTATGGCAAACCCTAACCCTAATATTTTTGGCTTTTTCTCGATAGGAAACACTCACAACTCAACTATGGGGTGGATTGTGGATGGCTTACCGAGGAAACCCGAGAACTGATACCAAGATGATAAGGGGTGGCCCGATCTTCTCGTTAACCGTGGTGATGATGATCACGGGTGATAGCAGCGGACACGATGATGAAGTGGGTGATAACTTGTATGACGCAACGATATCTCTCGATTGGTCCCTGTCGCCAACAATGCAATAGCTCTCAAGTCCGGCAAAGATATTCGCAACCCACACACTTGCGCACGTAGCCGCCGACCACGGAGGTAGGTTGCAATCTACTAATTCCCAATGGAACAACAGATCACACAAGACCTCCAGATCTACACAAGATCCACAGCAATATTGTGTAGGGATTCAACAAGTCCGTGATGCAAACAACTAAGAACTAGGGTTTATCTTAAACGTGGTTAAAAACTTCTTGTGGGGTCCGTCACCTTATATTTATCCAGGAGGAAAGGCTCTAAAGTTCGAAAAATTCCTGTAACAGATGACCAGGTTAGCAGGTCGAGACAGATCGGCGACCGGGGGCCTGGCCGATCGTTCTGGACCGGCTGTCCGGCTTCAAACTGGCCCGGCGCTCGGTGGTGACCGACGAGGCTTCCGGCATTGATAGCGCCCACGAGCGCACACGGTTTGGACCGGACGACTCGGCGTGGATCCGGTCGGACCGGCTCGACTCCTGGTCCGCGGCACGGCCGGTCGGACCGGATCTCGCACCGGCCTCGACAAAGATCTTATCCTCTCACAGCATGCCTCCTGCTCCTCCTCGTGCGTCCATGGGATGTCTTCATGTCCACTCCATGTCCAGCTTCATGTCCATCTTCTGGTCCAGCTGCTCCTCTCCTCGTGCGATGCTTGGTTCCTTTTCATACCTGATCATACATAAGTAATACGACTTAGGCAGTATAAAGTTCTCATTGATCAAAGTATCATTTAGGAATAAGTTCACCTGTTGTTTAAGTAACTTCGCACGAGCTCGTGTCATTGGTCCAATCCTGACTTTATTGGACTTGAGCTTCACAGCAGGATCATCTTCAACTTGTAATGACGGAGGTAGTAGTGAGGTAGGGATGTCCTCATCAGCAATTAGGAAACATAGGTTAGATTTTGTAGCCTTGTTGGAGACCGAGATTAAACTCTCTATACGCTTTTTGAATCAACTTGCTGCGGGTTATAATTACTCTTGGTTTTTCTTGCCACCACATGGTCATTCTGGGGGATATACTAGTGGGAACAAACTCAGATACGCTCCAAGTTCCAAGTGTTGAAGGTGAGCACGGGAGATTTTTGTGTAAAACTCCATATAAAATGCAAGAGAGATGATTTCGAATGGATTCTGGTGCCGACCTATGGGGCTGCCCAAGACACGCACAAAGTAGAATTTTTGGCAGAGTTAGTGCCAACATCTGAGTCCGAACCATTACCCATGTTGGTGGGTAATGATTTCAATATTATACGAAAGGGATTTCTATTTCTGTGCCCTCGGGTCCTTAGTTGTGCTCAGTTTTCCCGTTCCTTAGTTTTTCATCGTTTTCCCCAAGACCTTGTCTCGAAACCGTAAGTGAGCAGGAGCACCGACGGCAGATTCCGTTGTTGACTGCCCGGCCGACGAGTGGGCCGTGTCGTTTGTGGGCCACGTCGTGGGGCTGGTAGGAAGGAACCGCATGGGACAGAGGACCATGTTTGTGTGGCCGTAGCGTGTGTGGCCGTAGCGTGGGGCCGAGCGTGTGGAGCCGTGTGGGTCCGGAACGTGGGCACGAGTGGTTTCTGTCTCTTTCGCCGATTAAGCGCCAATGTACCTTTCTTCCTCTCTCTCGCTCGATCTCATTCATATTTGATATATCCAAATTGGTAGCAAATCTAGAGCAACTTCTCCTTCTGTTTTTTAACGACATTCATTTCTTTATGCCTTCGTTTTTACCCAATCGTAGGAAATCTAGGACACAAATCCAGTAAAAATATAGGATTAGTCAGACATGCAGCCCAACATAGCATAGATATGTTTACGGCTGCATCCAACAATAGTACCGATAGAACCCTACAACATAAGCTACATTTTACATGAATTTAATCTGCTCTGCCGTATAGAGTAGCCACATAGAGAGAGTGCGTAGGCATGTTCAACGCTCCAGTTGCGCCCGTGACTACCGGAGGTTGCGCAGTGAATCCCAAGTGCTTGTGTTGGCCATGAACGCATGCACTTCACCGTCGTTCCAACCTAGCGCCGCATCTGCCAATGGATTCAGCATGGTTCACCAAGCAGTTGAAGTCGGTGGCGTGAGCTTCAAGTGAAGAGGCACTTGTAAATGCCTCGGCAAAGGGGCCATCGTAATGGCCGGACCGCAGCCTCCCGAGGACGTGACGAGTCTTGGTGTGGAAGACTCGTCGTCGCTGCGACGTCCGCTCGCACCTCACGTAGCACTAAAGATCGTGCAAAAACACGGAGTCAATTGCAACGATGATGGAACAGAGAGTGAACAAAGATCATGCATGATAATATGGGCTCAAAAAAAGAGGTAGCCTCAATTACATTGGACACACTTATATCCAGGATTTGAGTCAGTAAACCAAAGATCATGCACAACAAATTTGTACGCACCAATTGTTTACTGACCAAACCCTGAATTAATTGGTGCCCAAATATTCATCATCATCGGCACAAATCTTAAACAAAAGCAAATCACAAGCACTAATAACGCAAGATCTAACACAAAAGGATTGAACTAGGGACCAGACGCACCCTAATAACGCTAGATCTAACACAAATGGATTAAACTAGGAACAGATGAACCCTAATAACGCTAGATCTAACACAAAAGGATTGAAATGGGATAAGAACAAGGGAGCAAAGGGTTACCTCCGGCTCGTCGTCGACGATGTTGGTGTCGTAGGGGTTCTCCTGGCGCGACGCGCCGTTTTGAACGGGTCCCAAGCGATCTGACCATGGCGGCGGCCGATGCGCCTGGCTCGATGCGCCGTACTCCATCTGGCCGACAGCCTGAGGGTGTGTCTGGCCGATGCGCCGGCGGCTGATGCCGCCAATGGCTGTTCCGATCGGGCCGCGGTTTTCTTGGTTTTTTCTGAGGATGGTGGCGGCGGGACACAAGTGGCCGGCAAGACCGAGCGTGAGAAAGTGGGCTATAAAGACGAAGGTGGCGTGTACACCAACACGCGTCCGCTATGCACGCAGCGTGCACCGCGACAAGAGTCTAACCCTGGGTCGTTGGTGTACCTGTTATAACCCTGCCCATATTGCAATTTTTTCCACTCGCCCTCGAGTACTTAGATTGGCAAGTGCAATATACTCAGTTTTACCTTCAAGTAGCTAGTCAACAGAGAGTCAACAAATGAGATTAACATATCTAATTGAGTCATTTCTATTGGAGATATGCCCAAGAGGCAATAATAAAATGGTTATTATAATATATCTTTGTGTTTATGATAATGTTTACATACCATGCTATAATTGTATTAACCGAAACATTGATACATGTGTGTTATGTGAACAACAAGGAGTCCCTAGTAAGCCTCTTGTATAACTAGCTTGTTGATTAATAGATGATCATAGTTTCATGATCATGAACATTGGATGTTATTAATAACAAGGTCCATGATCATAAACATTAATAACTAGCTTGTTGATTAATAGATGATCATAGTTTCATGATCATGAACATTGGATGTTATTAATAACAAGGTCATATCATTAGGTGAATAATGTCATGGAATACCCATTAGCGTAATATTTTGGTCTAAGAGTTTACAACCAAAATCGGATGAATGTCTTTGTTGGTTATCCCAAAGAATTGATTGGGAATTCTTTTCACTATAGTAAAAGACAAAAGTGTTTGTTAATGTTACTTGCTTATTTCAAGAAATTGTTTTCTAGCGAAGTTTTTGAGTAGGAGGACAATAGAACTTGATAAGGTTTATGAACCTGAGCATAATGATCAGAGTAGCGCAGCATCGGAATTGGTTCCGGAAGCGGCCACGATGATCATAGCTCTCATGACTACAAAGTGTTTTAGTCATGGAGATCGAAGTACATATTGAACCTTGTAGGTATGGTTTACTTTGTGATCAAATAAATGATTTGTGAACAAAGGATTGATTTTGAACAATGATAAATCAACTACAAACAAAGAAGTTATGATGGGCCCTGACTCCGTTAAAATGGCTATGAAATCCAAGATAGATGAATACTTTTTAGTAAATAAATCTATGAAATTGATGGACTTGGATGAAATGTCCTTAAAGAAGCTAGGCTTGTCGAAAAGTTGTTTACGACAAAGTTCAAAGAGTTGACTACGATAAGATTAGATCTTCCGTAGCAATGCTTATAGTCTATGTGGATTATTCTAGTAATCACTACATATTTATTTTATGAGATATGTTAGTAGGATGGCAAAATATATTACTTAACAGTGTGTATTAAAGGTGTATACAAGATACAACCAAGAGTTTTGCTAGTCCGTAGAATACTAGATAGGTATACAAACTTCAATTGGATGAAGTGAGTATTACGGAGTTGGAATCTTCACCGCATGAAATGATCAAAGAGTTATGATTTCATCAGAGACGATGAAGAGGCTTGCATTTGCAAGAAATTAAGTGGGAGCGCTGAGACATATTTGTAAATACTTTATGTAGGTGACATATCGTTGATTATAAATAATGTAATTATATAATTGATTAAAAAGGTTTCACTGAGAATTAAACTTCAATGAAAGGATATGAACTGAAACATATTTAGTGTCAAGATCTATGAAGATGGATTGAAACACATAAAAGTTTAAGTTAAAAAGTACATAGAATGAATATTGAAGTAGTTCAATATAAAGAAGGTGTTCTTTTCATGTGAAGATTTTACAAGACTTGAGTGTATTTGACACTCAATGAGTAAAAACACATGAGTGATTTTAGATCACAAATAATATGTACAATATCAGATGTCCTATGCTCTAAATGGTTAGGAGCATATACCAGAATGATTCATGTGATGATCATTGGATAAACAGTAAGAATATCCCTGAGTACTTTAGAAGAACCAAGGATATATGTTTTGTATGAGTAATGACAAACAAATCGCTTGTAAGGTGTTGCACCGATATTAGTTTGGTCACATATAAAAATAAAATTTCAATCTCAAATTAGGCTAAGTGTTGTTTAAAAGGTAGCACAATAAGCTAGAATTTGTCTATGCTAGATTTAGATGAGTTCTAAATGTTGTGATGGATTCTACAAACGAAGGCATAATATGTCATTGTTTTGACAATGATTGAGGATGTTAAGTCAAGAGGTTCTTTGAGAACTTGGTGAGTTCCGACATGTCAGAACTTTGAAACTATATTGTGTATGACAATATTAGTGACATATTTCCGACCGCGGAATTAAGGTTCCACCAGAGACCAAACATATTTAATGCCGACTCATTTAGAAAATGAGTGATGCTGAGACAAATGAATTGTTAAATACATACGTTTCTGAGCATTGATCCGTTGACCAAAACCTCTCCCGGGAGCAAAACATGATAAAGCACCAAGGCCAAGGTGTTATATCTTTACATATGTAAACTAGATTATTGACTCTAGTGCAAGTGGGAGACTATTGGAGATATGCCCAAGAGGCAATAATAAAATGGTTATTATAATATATCTTTGTGTTTATGATAATGTTTACATACCATGCTATAATTGTATTAACCGAAACATTGATACATGTGTGTTATGTGAACAACAAGGAGTCCCTAGTAAGCCTCTTATATAACTAGCTTGTTGATTAATAGATGATCATAGTTTCATGATCATGAACATTGGATGTTATTAATAACAAGGTTATGTCATTATGTGAATGATGTAATGGACACACCCAATTAAGCGTAGTATAAGATCACGTCATTAAGTTATTTGCTATAAGCTTTCGATACATAGTTACCTAGTCCTTTTGACCATGAGATCATGTAAATCACTTATACCGGAAAGGTACTTTGATTACATCAAACGCCACCGCGTAAATGGGTGGTTATAAAGGTGGGATTAAGATCCGGAAAGTATGAGTTGAGGCATATGGATCATCAAGTGGGATTTGTCCATCCCGATGACGGATAGATATACTCTGGGCCCTCTCGGTGGAATGTCATCTATATTAGCTTGCAAACATATGAATGGTTCATAAGAGACCACATACAACGGTACGAGTAAAGAGTACTTGTCAGAGACGAGGTTGAACAAGGTATAGAGATACCGATGATCAAACCTCGGACAAGTAAAATATCGCGTGACAAAGGGAATTGGTATCGTATGAATGGTTCATTCGATCACTAAGTCATCGTTGAATATGTGGGAGCCATTATGGATCTCCAGATCCCGCTATTGGTTATTGGTCGGAGAGAGGTCTCAACCATGTCCACATAGTTCACGAACCGTAGGGTGACACACTTAAGGTTTGATGTCATATTAGTAGATATTGAATATGGAATGGAGTTCGAAGTTTTGTTCGGAGTGATGGGATCCCGACATCACGAGGAGTTCCGAATGGTCCGAGAATAAGATTCATATATAGGAAGTCATATTCCAAGTTTGGAAATGATCCGGTGCATTTATGGAAGGTTCTAGAAGGTCTAGAAAAGTCCGAAGAAAGGCACTATGGAAGGTGGAGTCCTGAGGGACTCACAAGCTTGGCCGGCCAAACCCTAAGGGAGGAGTCCTGTGGGCTCCACCCGTGGCCGGCCACCCCACCTAAGGAAAGGTGGGAGTCCCACCTGGGGGACTCCCCTTGAGTAGGTTTCCCACCTTGGGAAGTTTTGGTGTTGGGGGTCTTATTCGAAGACTTGGACTACAACTCTTGGGGTTTCCACATATATAATGAGGGACAAGGGGAGGTGGCCCCACTTGCCTCCAACCTTGGCTGCCCCCTTTGTCCGGCGCCCAAGGCACCCTCTCCCCAAACCCTAGCGCACCTCCTCCACTACTTCTCCCGCATATGCTTAGCGAAGCTCCGGAGATCTCCATCGACACCGCCACCACGCCGTCGTGTGCCGGGATTCCGAGGAGGATCTACTACTTCCGCTGCCCGCCGGAACGGGAGAAGGACGTCGCCATCAACACCGAACGTAGACCGAGTACGAGGTGCTGCCCGATTGTGGCACCGTCAAGATCTTCTACGCGCTTGAAAGCTGCAAGTGATCGTCTACCACAGCAACGAGAGCCTCCTCCTGTAGGCTTTGGAAATCTTCAAGGGTTAGTCTTGTTCATCCCCTCGTTGCTCCCATCTTCTAGATTGCATCTTGGCTTGGATTGCGTTCTCGCGGTAGGAAATTTTTTGTTTTCTATGCTACGAATCCTTACAATTTCACGCGCAAAAAAATTCAAAAAAATAAAAACATAGTGGCACCTACTCATGGAGTCTTCCTACGCAACCTGCCACCAAGAAAACCTTAACAAACATATATAAATCAAGTTTTACCACAAATTGCCACTTCTAATCACTAGTGTAGCTATGAAGATGCATGGTTTTCCACTCAAACCCTTTGCAAACATCTTCCCCAAAAACATAGTTTGTCTAAATGATGCCATAATTGTCACACTCATGTATATTTGAATTGCAAATAATTTGATGTAGCCCAATATGAATTATATTGTACAAAACACGATTTTTCATTTTGTAATTCTTTTGTTTGAATCCCTTAGTCTATTTACTATTTATGTGCCCTGGATTGTTAGTACTACTCTGCTTTGCCTCAAGTACTGTCACAAATGCTCTCGTAAGCCCAAACTTATCTCGATTGGTTGAGCCGCTGTCACACGGATCGACTCCACGAACCGTTGATCAACTGATCTAACAGTATACCCCTCCCCGTCTCTTCGTGGCCACCCTCTCTCTCTCTTCGTGGCCACCCTCTCTCTCTTTATCGGTGGATGCATTATTGTCACCCCTCTAACAATTATCAACTATCTTTCGCTTTCCTTTTTCTTGTAGGGGATACAGTTTTGGCATATAGTTTTAGTAATTTGAAACGGTCCAAAAGTGGTATAATTTTGGTATAAACATGAGGCATACATATTTTAGGATTTTGAATGCATTATTGTCACCCCTCTAACAATTATCAACTATATTTCGCTTTCCTTTTTCTTTTAGGGGATATAGTTTTGGCATATAGTTTCGGTAATTTGAAACGGCCCAAAAGTGGTATAATTTCGGTATAAACATGAGGCATACATATTTGCGGATTTCGGTGAATGCATTATTGTCACCCTCTAACAATTATCAACTATCTTTCGCTTTCCTTTTTCTTTTAGGGGATATAGTTTTGGCATATAGTTTGTAATTTGAAACGGCCCAAAAGTGGTATAATTGGTATAAACATGAGGCATACATATTTATGGATTTCGTGAATGCATTATCGTCACCCCTCTAACAATTATCAACTATCTTTCACTTTTCTTTTAGGGGATATAGTTTTGGCATATAGTTTTAGTAATTTGAAACGCCCAAAAGTGGTATAATTTTTGTATAAACATGAGGCATACATATTTGCGGATTTCGGTGAATAGATTATTGGGAGCCCTAGATTATTTGTCACCCTCTAACAATTATCAACTTTCTTTAGCATTCCAATATAGTTGGTAATTTCGTGAATGCACACACTAACTATGAAAACAACTACAAGTACATGTAACTGAATAATGAATTTGTAACAAGGTATCCCTTGTAACAACTTCTAGCGCCCGTGAGCAATGATAAGAATCCGATCGCAATTATACAACAAAACAACCAGCCATCAGATTAGCTTGCTTCTTCAACTCGATCACTGCTTAATCGCTTGTTCATTTTCTTCGTTCTCCCTTCACTTCCATCAGTCCTACATTGGGAGCATTAGCACTGAACGGCTCCTCTCTCCGCCGCATTCTCTACAAAAGTCCCCCTCCCAAATTGCGTCCCAATAGCGCCAATTGATTCCTGCAATTGAAGCCTCTGAACGTACACATCGATCCACTCGAAATGCCTGATTTCTTCAGATCTGAAAACAACAACGGGAACCCTAAATCCCAAATTCGAGGGAATAGCAAGAAAATCGAGAAAAAATAGAGAAATTAGAGCGAGATCTAACCTTATCCCCCTCTCTATATGGCAAGCTCGCATGCAAGGAACTCACGTCCACGGCCGTTCGGTCCTCTTGCATATCGACCGTCAGAGGCTCCGCGTGGCAGTCAGTGGCATCTTGTCAAAGGCACGGGTCCATACCGCGGCCATGAAGAACCGCAGTCGAAGAGAAACTAGACATCACCCGCCCGCGGAGAAGGCCGCTGGCGGAGAAGAAGAACAATGGGGCGCGGGGAAAGAAAGGGGAAGCAATGGCACGGGCACGGGCTGGCTCGGGCTCCCATTTTGCAACGGTCACCCGGTAAGCTGTGGTCCGGCGCTAACGGGGACAAGTTGTGGGTCCCACGATGATCTGGATAAGTGAAGACGTGTCCACTGCGGGCACCAACAGCGGCCCCACTTGCCAGCACCAACCAACGTCAACTAAACGGGATTCCTTCCGTCCGAGCTCCTTCGGGTTTCGACAAGGTCTTGGGGAAAACTGAGGAAAAACTAAGGGGCTGGGGAAAACTGAGCACAACTAAGGAGCCAGGGGCACGAAAATAGAAATCCCTATACGAAAATAGAAGAAACAAATAATGATAATTTCAATGCTCCTTGTCTTTTGTTTTAAACGCAATCATTGAACACTTAAATTTGCGTGAAATTGCTCTCTCTGGAAGACAGTTTACGTGGGCAAGTTGTCGGGATGAACCTATGTATGACAAGCTAGATAGAGTTCTATCATTCATATCTTGGGAACAAAAATTTCCCTTAGTAACTGTGCGAGCCTTAACAAGAGATGGTTTCGATCATCTGGGTAATAAATTCACTTTCGAGTTACATTGGTTGCGACAAGAGGGATTCTATGAGATGGTAGTGAAAGAATGGGAATCGGTTACAGCTGATCCGAATCCTATGGATCATTGGTTGAATAAGCTAAGGCATATAAGAAGATTTCTCAAAGGATGGGCAAAAAATCAAAGTGGAAAGTACAAAAAAGAAAAAGAGATATTTCTCTCTATCATTGATGAAAAAGTGGAAAAAATCCCTTGAGTTCGTCTGAAAGGGAATCGCTAAGGACAACAAAGGATAATATATAGAAACTAAGAAGAGATGAAGAGTCTAAATGGGCTCAGAGAGCAAACGTTAAACATATTCAAGAAGGAGGGAACAATACGAGATGCTTTCACTTGATCGCAAATGGTAAACATCGAAAAAAGAAACAATTTCAGTTAGAACAACAAGAAGGAACTGAAAAAACCATCTTCGTTCCCCTTATCTGTTTCTCCGGAAGAGCGAAGAGGGAGGCGACAAGTTTTCCACCATCGACAGCCGGTGAACCAGGGGGCTCTCCTCTCCTCTATCTGCCGCTCTGACGGCGGGAGGACGGGGGAGCCCCTCGGCTTCGCTTGAGGCATGTAGATAGGAGTAGGAGTAGTTCCCCAGGGGGCGCCGTCATGGTGGTGGATGCATCGTCGAGGGGAAATAAGGTGGCTTCAGCTCGCTCCCCACCTCGGTGGTGTTCACTACGGCAGCGCCGGAGAGCTTGTACCCTAGTAGATCTCGTTGGTCCGGTGGCCTGGCGAGGTAGGGTTTCCTAGGTATGGTCGGCGAGGCGGATGCCGCGACCATGCCATAGGATTTTGTTCTTGGGACTCGCCTCCGTCATGGTGGCGCGTGCTCCTGCGTCGGCCGGGAGTCCTGGAGATATGTACATGAGTCCGCTGTCCGGGGTCGTCTTCTTCGAGGGCGGCGACGGAGGCCTTGGCAGATGGATGGCTGGTCAGGAGTAGGGTTCAACGGATGGCGGTAGGCGGCTTTTCAGTGCTTCCTCTACAACTTCGATGGAAGGCACCGGAGCCAGGCACCGTGAAGCTCGGGGGCGTCCCCCCCCCCCCGCCGATATGCCCCAACAGCAAGGTCCCGCCGCCGACGGGCCACTTTTGAGGCTCTCAAAGCAGAGGTGATGTGATGGGGCTTCTCGCATCTGGGCGTTGGGCAGCCGTCGCTTTTCCCCTCTCTGGCGGCGCTTTGGCGGCGACGGAGGTCAGGATCGGCGGTCGACGATGGTATGCACAGTGCCCCAAAAGGGCGTTGTCACGCCCCGAGACCGGGCCTAGTCGTGACAACGCCACATATCTATAATCTTGCGATTATAGACATGTAAGGCTAAAAACTAAGACATATTTACAAGATAAAATAACACTTTATTCATTATTTTGCTATTACACAAGAGTTATGCTACACAAATTTATTATTTTCCCTTCCCGTAGAACTATTCCTACGCTTCGCCGTCATCTTCAAACAAGACATAATTCTGCAAAAGAAATGGAAGTGGCAAGGGTGAGTATGAGGCATACTCAGCAAGTAGATACAACGGAAGAATAGATGACAATGAATTATTAGGAATCAAAGGAGAATAACAAAGTGTCAGTCGGAACTAGATATCATGGATACACCAAAGGAATGGAACTTAATATAAATAGACAAGGAAAATATTGGCATCACACATGACAGCAAGCTTCCTAACCCGGGAGTCACAGGGGTGAATATCCACACTTTTACACTCTGCAGAGGGGTACTCCGACATCAACAGTCTTGACTAGCTCCACCGACGCTAGCCAAGCAGTGCTCTTTTACCCGCTAAGACCCTGACACCCTGACCTACTGATGCCGGCCGTTCCTACGGATCCATCACCGACACGTTCCCGTACAGAGGCCGTCCCCAGCGGAGAACACAGACAGTCCCATACCTGAACTGTGACCGGTACAATATGTTTGCCGTCGTGACACCAATACAACAAGATCAGGATATTCGCAGGTAAGTGATACAATCACTATCCCGAGGTTAATACAATAACCTCGAGACTCCGTATGAGCTCCCGCAAATGACGCGACACCAACAAATCGGAGATGACTACCCGTCTCTCTCCAACAACACGATGATCAAACATGGCCAAGGATCAAGGTATAACAATATAGTCGATAGATAATCAACCGATCAAAGTAAAATTAATAGGATATGGTGCAAGTAGCAGTACTAGCACCTCGACGAAATATCAACAAGATATAATCTACAAGTAGAAAAGGAACTACTTGCAAGAGTCATAGATCGGAGAGATATGTACTTGCCTCGGTAGAAATAACACAATCATAATCCTGCTCAGCAAATCGATCAACTCCGATAAATCAATCCATCGCCGTGCTAACGCGTGCATATAGCTCGGTACTCCTTCGCGGCAGCATCTCCCTCCGTCTTTCTTCTTGGCATACGTACAGCAGTACCTCTCACCACCTTCTGCTCTATACTTTTAACTCCTCTCCACTACCTACCTAAGACCCACACACTCTCTCATGCTCTCACTAGCTTCTCTCTAGCACGTTGCTGAAAGTGGAGCTTCAAAGACACAAGTAGTACACCTATTTATAGCAAGCATGCTTTATAGCAAGCATGCCGGCAAGCATGCCGACTAAGCCCAGCTACAATATCTGCAGCTTCACCGCTTTGCCTCTTAAGCTCATAAAAATATCTGGCCGACGTTGCTGAGTTGCCGACTGAAACCTCCAGGTGCTGCCTCTCAAAAGATCACTCACAGTGCACGTGTCACTAAATCATAGGTTGACATACATGCATAGGTCCACGCAAGGGAGATAGAATGCTCATTCACTAGTGTGCTGCCAACCAAGCCACGTTTACATTTTCTGGCCAAATAGTTCACTGTGTGCTGAAACTTCTAGTACTAGTTTTAATCATGATCTTGCATGCATAGCTCTATGCACGTGCAAGGTAGCTACATCGACCAACATGCAGTAGTGATCACTAACAAAACAATTCAGGTTTATGATCAACGCCTCTAATTTTTTTATGGCAAGTAAAGGTTAACATTTAATTTTAAATACTAATGATCAGCCAAAATAAAATTATTAGCATCAAATTAACAGATAACCTGAATTAATAATAACTAAAAAAAATTGGTTATCACAGGCGTCATTGTAAATTTTCTTTTTCCAGGGTGCTTTGTGCATTTTCTCCGAGACACATGTCCATCTGGATCTTTCTAGGTTGTGTCCGCGTGTGTACGTGATGTACTGCTGTATGTGTGCCTGAATGAATGAACACGTGGTCTTTTGTCAAAAAAAACAAGAAGGAACCATTGTTGAGGAGGATAATCTGAAGCTATATCATTGAATTCTACAAAAAAAAATGTTTGGGGCACCGGCACCAACCAATATTTATTTAGTGGAGGATGTGGTGCATGACATTCCGCAACTCTCATATGATAAAAATGAGATTTTGAAATCTCCTTTTTCTGAAAAGGTGGTCTATGAGGCAATCTCACAAATGGAACATAATAAAGCTCCCGGACCTGATGGCTTTCCGGCTGAGTTTTATTAAAAATTCTGGGAAATAATAAAGGATGACTTGATGGCGCTGTTTGATCGGTTGAGTAAGGGGGATTTGCCTCTTTACAAACTAAATTTTGGCGTAATCACATTGCTACCCAAGAAATAGGATGCGGTTCAGATACAATAATATAGACCTATTTGTTTACCAAATGTATGTTTTATATTTTTACTAAGGCTAGTACAAATCGAATAACCACATGGATTGCCCCAAAAGTCATAAAGCCAACGCAATCAGCCTTTATGCCAGGCAGAAATATTTTAGAGGGGGTGGTCATTCTTCATGAAATAATTCATGAGCTCCATAGTAAGAAAATGGATAAGGGTTTTGTTTAAAATTGATTTTGAAAAAGCTTATGATAAGGTAAAATGGCCCTTTTGCAATAGACATTAAGAATGAATGGCTTTGCCCCAAATGGTGTAGATTAGTTAAGTTTGTTCAAAGGGGTAGTGTGGAAGTGAAGGTGAATGATGACATTGGTCATTATTTTCAAACAAAGAAAGGCCTTCATCAAGGGGACCTTTTGTCTCCAATGTTTTTTTTTAATATTTTAGCTGATATGCTTGCATCTTAATTGAACGAGCAAAACAGGATGATCAAGTTGGGGGGCTTAGGGCATCTCCAACCGGGCGACCCAAACGGACGCGCTGGGCCGTCCGTTTTGGGCCGTTTTAATGCCGCCGGACGCGGACAGCGCCCCGCGTCCGCGTGTGTTTGTCGCACGCCGCGCCCAACGCGGCGACCCAAAGAGATGCCACGTGGTTCGTCTTCCTTGCGCGGCGCTGCGCCATGGCAGGCCACGACGGGACAGCCATGGTGGGCGGTGGAACGCGCGGGAAAGATCCCGCGCGCACCAAGGTTCCCGCGCGCGACTGGCGCGCCGCGCCTTTCCCGCTGGCCCGCCGGCATAAAAGACGGCGGCGGTCTCACAGCACGCCGTGACCTTCCTCTCCCACTCCACCTTCTCCGGCGGCCACTCCACCTCTCCGTCGCCATGCCGCGCACCCCGCAGGCCATGGGCCAAGCTTCCTCGCCGCCCGGCCAGGTTCCCGCGGACGGTGGAGGAGGAGCGCGCGATCGCGGTGGGTCGCCGACGACGAGGCGCTCCGCGTCGCTGCCGAGGCGGCGCACAGAAGGCCGGACGCGGCATGGCGAAGGCGCCGCGGAGGGTGGCACGAGACCGCGGACGGCCGGTACGAGGCCGCGTGAGAGGGCGGCCGCCGCGGAGGAGCCCGTCAACGAGGAGGACCTCGCGCCGGCGAACATCAACGCCGCCATCGAGGAGCGACTCGACCTCACGCGCGTGACGAAGGAGCACGAGGCCACCGGCGGGCCGGCCGCCGCCGCTAGGCGACCTCCTCGCCAGAAGAACGAGCTGCCGCTATGCGAGCGCCCGTCACCTCATCCAGCATGCCGTCCCCGAGCGGCGCGCCCGGGAGGATGCCGAGTCGGCGGAGCGCGGCCGGCAAGAGCGCATGCGCCGGCGGCAGGAGATCCACGAGGCCCAGGCCCCCGCCCGCGTCCGCATTGAGGCGCGCACCGCTGTGGAACGCGCCGCTCCGCAGGAGGTGGAGCTATGCGGGAAGCGGATGATTCCGCCGCAGGAGGCGGAGCGCGAGCGCGCCCGAGGTGCGCGGACGAAAAGGAGGAGGATGACGGCCTCCGCCGATGCCGCCGCCCGCGCCGCCGCCGACGCGCCACCCAGCCCGTAGTAAGCTGGAGTGGAATCCTCACGCGTACAGGCCGCCCGCGTCGAGTGAAATCCACGGCCCCGACGGCGAGCCGGCGAGGAGTCGCCGGCGAGGCCGCCGGCCCCGTACGTATTTAGGATAGAAGTAGTAGCTAAAAAAATGTAATGAGTTCTTTTAATGCCAAATATTATTTATGCCTATGACACGCGGGCCAGGGGCGGACAAGGCGGCGGAGCGACCAGCCTTTCGCTAGCGCCACGCAAAACCGGCCAAGATTTGGGCCTGGTTTGTATCGATCCGGACGCCGCGGGCATCCGTTTAGGGATGGGTCCGCGCGGCCGGGGCTGGACCCATCCGGACGCGCGGGCGTGGGATGGGTCGCCCGGTTGGAGATGCCCTTATTCCTCATCTTGTTGAGGGCGGCATCTCCGTACTACAATATGCCGACGGTACGATTCTTTTTTGGAACATGCCCTCCAAAAAGCAGTTAATATGGAACTAATCATATGCCTTCTTGAAGAGCTCTCGGGACTTAAAACTAACGTTTCACAAGAGTGAGATTTTTTATTTTCGTAAGGCGAAGGATGAGGAGGATCCGTATAAGAAGATCTTTGGATGTGATGATGGTTCCCTCCCCTTTAGATACTTGGGTATTCCTAGACACTACAGAAAACTCAGGAACTCTGATTGGCACCCAGTGGAGACCCGGTTTGAAGGCAAATTGGGATGCTGGAAAGGCAAATTACTATCCTACGGTGATAGACTTGTCCTTATCAATCCAATTCTAACCCATCTTACCTATGTTTATGTTGTCCTTTCTCGAGATACCCGTTGGGGTAAGGAAGCATTTGGACTTCTATAGGTTCTTTTGACGGTCCGATGAAAATAAAAGAAAATATGGGCTCACGAAATGGAACATTGTTTGTTGACCCAAAGATTAACGGGGCTTAAGTATTGAGGTTCTCGAACTCAAAAACAAGTGCTTATTAGTAAATGCCTCTTTAAACTTGTTAATGAGGATGGGGTGTGGCAAGAACTTCTACATAATAAATACTTAAGACAGAAGACTATCTGAGGTGCAGGCTAAGCCTACCGACTCCTTTCTGGAAGGGCTTGATGGGGGTGAATGACGATTTTTTGGTAGAGGTTTTTTTTAAGTGGGCAATGGAGCAGGTACCCGATTGTGGGAAGATATTTAGTTAGAAAAAAACACCTTTAGCCCAGCAATATCCATATAATATTGTGCATCATAAAAATGTAAACGGTGGTGTTAGCTCAAACCCCTATGAATATTAGTTTTAGATGGGCGTTATCGGGAAACAAATGGATTTCTTGGTTACAGTTATGCCAAAAACTAATGATGGTAAATTTAAATGACGAGACTGATCGTTTTGTTTGGGGACTAACAACCAATGATTTGTTTAGGGTCAAGTCTATGTATGAGGATCTTATGAGTGACTACACCCCTTTTTTGAGAAAATATCTTTAAAAGTTAAAATTCCATTAAAATAAAAAACATGTGATTTCTAAGTAATAAAGTGTTGCTAACTAAAGATAATTTAGCTAAACTTCACTGGAATGGATGTATGAAATGTGTTTTTTGCGGAGATCAGGAGACCATCGAACACCTTTTTATTGATTGTCCTTTAGCTAAACTTCTTTGGCGCACGGTTAACTTCACCTTCGATCTTCCACCTCCAACCAATGTTACGAATATGTTTGGTAATTGGTTAAATGGAGTAGATAGACAGTCTAAGGCAATAATCCAAATTGGGGTCTCTGCTTTATGTTGTGCTATATGAGGGTGCGAAATGATATTATCTTTAACAAAAAAAATTATCATTTCACTTTTTGCAGGTTATCCATATGGTGACACACTGGGTTTAGCTATGGGCCCTCCTTTCGCTGGAGGGGCAGCGGTATACCATGATTTCTGGATGAATACGGTTTCAGACGGTCGCTCAGGATATGTTATGCCGGGTTGACTGATAACATACTAGGCGGTTACAATTAATGATGTGTATTGTATGCTTTGTTTCTTGCTCTGGTTGATATTTACATCAATTCTTAGCGAATTACTGAATTTGAGACTAATTAATAAATTGTCGTGAAGCCGGGCTTTATCTCATTTCGAAAAAATAGTTGGAGGAGCCTTCCTCCCGAAGGAAGATTTAACTCGAGCGTGAGCTAACCAACGAGCGTGTGTAAGACGAAGTGACACGTCACTGGGTAATTGAGCCCGAACCTTTGACTAGAGGAGAGTCACGAATGCTCAATCCATCTTTAAAGATCGAGAGGTATACTTTGTAACTAGTAGTTAAATCAACATCCTATTTCTGTTGTGATACTTTCAAGTTTTTAAAAAATACAAACTAAAATTCTAGACATATATTATGTTGTGTCTTGTACATATGTAAAGTTTCATCAAAAATACTCCCTCCCTTCTTTTTTAATTGACTCAAATTTAGTATAACGTTGTACTAAATCCGAGTCAATTAAAAGAGACCGGAGGGAGTATGATAATTCGAGACCTACACCAAAAAAACAAATGATGTGTAGTTTGTGCCACTATTTACAAATGTCTTCTCTTTTTTACACATGTTATATATTAATGTATTTTTGGATGAAATTTCACAGAAGCACAATATATGACACAATGTATGTCTAAAATTTTAGTTTATATTTTTTAGAAACTCGGAAGTGTCAAAAAAAAAAATGCAGACACAGCTAATTGCAAATGAGAGTAGGGATATTTCTACTCAGCTTAATATGATAGCTAAAGTAAACAAATCTTGTGCTAACAAGAACGGGAGTTCGGACCTGTGGACGAGGAGTCACGCGCGCGCTTAATATGGTGACTAAACTAATCAGCTGCTAGAAGAACGGGAGCTCGGACTTCGAGCTTGTCGATGCGCACGCGCAGGACGATCCCTTCCGCAGCCGGCGGCGTGTCGGACGGCACATGCAGGCACCGGCCCCCGACCTCCATGGCCGTGTCCTCGGAGGGCTTAGCGCAGCTCCTCACCTTGGCCTCCAGCATGAGGACGTCCTTGCATCCCGTCTCCGCGTCCACGGGCGCGTGCGTCCACACCTTGCACCTGTACCATGTCGGCCCTTCCTCCGCGCTGGCCCGGACGCGCACCACCTTGACGTGGCGCTCTCCGGCGCTGCCGCGCTCGCTCGCGACGACGAGGAAGACGTTGTCCCCTTCGTCGGCGGCCAGTAGGCGCCGCTGCTCCGTGGGCTGCATCTCGAGCATGATGCACTTGCCGCAGGTGATTGGTGTTGTAGAAAGGGATGCAATTCACAATGTATTGATTGGGTGCATATGGCGTTACGTATATAGGCCACGTCCTCGACTATACAAGGAAGGAGGCGGGCCCAATAATCAATACAAAGATATGTATCACTATACATAACTACAGAAGATATACATCCAGATATACAAGGATATGTATCTCAACACCCCCCCGCAGTCGAAGCGTCGCCTGGTCGAACACATAGACTGGACCGGAACTCCTCAAATGATGCCGTAGGGAGACCCTTGGTCATGATATCCGCAAATTGTTGGGAGGTGGGCACATGAAGTACTCGAATGTATCCAAGCGCCACCTGTTCCCGAACAAAGTGGATGTCCAGCTCAATATGCTTGGTGCGGCGATGGTGGACCGGGTTGGCGGAGAGGTAGACGGCGGAGACATTGTCGCAATAGACCACGTTGGCTTTGGCGACAGGACATGAGAGCTCAACGAGGAGTTGCCGTAGCCAGGAGACCTCAGCAACCGCGTTAGCAAAAGCCCGGTACTCCGCTTCGGCGCTGGAGCGAGCGACCGTGGGCTGTCGCTTAGACGACCAGGAGATGAGCGAAGGTCCGAAGTAGACACAGTAGCCGGACGTGGAGCGACGCGTGTCTGGGCAGCCTGCCCAATCGGCGTCCGAGCAGGCGAAGTGTCCGTGGCAGGAGGTGGAGGAGAGGCCGAAGTCCATGGTGCCACACGAATGGAAGTGAGATCCGCTTGACCGCAGCCTCAATGAGGATCCCGTGCATTTGAAGGCACACCTGCTGAACAGCATACTGCAACTCGGGGCGGGTCAAGGTGAGGTACTGCAGGGCACCGGCGATGGAGCGGTAAGAGGACGCGTCCGTGGCCAAGGAACCATCTGTGGCGGAGAGCTTGGACTTCGTGTCGACTGGCGTGGCCGGGGGTTTGCAATTAAGCATACCGGCGCGGCCCAGGAGCTCATGGGCGTACTTGCGCTGATGAAGGAAGAAGCCGTCGGTGCGACGCACGACCTCGATGCCGAGGAAGTAGTGCAGAGGCCCCAAGTCCTTGAGGGCAAACTCGGCGCGAAGACGGGCGGTGAGCTGGCGCAGTAGGAGAAAGAGAGCAGCTACACATGAAATAGACTGAGCAGCGCTGATCCAACTGTCCAACACGCGCCAGAGAAAGAGAAAACAACACCAATTGTGCGTCTCCGCATGGGAGAAAGAGATAGCTACTGCGGACCAGCAGTTCTATCCCGGTCAAGAAGAAGCGCGAGAGAGCAGCACACAACCCGCGCTGCGCGTGAGAGAAATCGGCGTTGCTGACAGTACACCTGTTCCTGCAGATGGCCAGGAAGGAAGGCGTTGGAGACGTCCATCTGGTGCACGGCCACACTTTAGATCGCCGAGCCTGGTGACGGCAGATCGGCCCCGGTTTGACAACCGGGCGGCGTGCTGTGGAAGCTGGCGTCGCACGCTGCGAAAGCCACCACCCACTGCGCCAGACGGTGTCGAGAGCACGGTCCGATGGAACTTCGCTTGAAGACCACTTCCCGGTGATGATGTTGGCGCAGGGGTCGGGGAACAAGCGTCCATGTCCGGTTCTCGTCATAGGGCGCCAAACTGCCCCGCAGGCTGCAAAGCCACTCAGGCTCAGAGCAGCTCCCAGCAGAGGCGCAGGAGCGCGCGGATGCCGCGCGCTTGGTCGACGCGGGGTGCGTACATACTCATCCGAGGGGTACCGCGTGCTCGGGACGCGAATCCCCGCAGGCGAGCGAGAGCGGGAGCAGGTCGGCGCGCAGGAGGCGGCGGCGAAAGTCGAGGCGCGTGACACGTCTGGCGAGACTCAAGACGGCGCCTAGCCAGGTCGAGGGCGACGCAAGCGGCCGAGGCGATGAACCCGGCGAAGGGATACGCCGCCGGCGAAGAAGGCGCGCGCTCAGCCGAGGCTCGAGGCGTACGCAGCGCGGCCGAGCAGGCGCTCGCGCAGGGCTCGCGCCGGGTGCTCTGCGTGGGGGTCACCCGAGACATGGCTCAAGGGTGACCCAAAGGGTGGCGAGGCAGCGCCCGAGCCAGAGCTCAAGGGCGCGGCGGAGAACAACGAGGCAGTGCCCGAGTCCGAGCTCGAGGGCACTGCAGCCGGCGGACCTGCAGGGGGTCGACGCCGCAGTGGGCGAAGGAGGAGTGGCGACCACCTGTCTCTGTGCAAAAGGAAAGCAATGCTCATCAAAGTACACGTGCAGGGAGGTGAAGACGCGGTGAGAAACCGGATCATAGCAGCGGTAGCCTTTGGTGTTAGTCGGGTAACCGAGGAAAACACATGGAACGGAACGAGGGGCGAGTTTATGAGGAGTGGTGGCGGCGATACTAGGATAACAACGATAACCGAAAAATCCGAAGACCGTCGTAGGGATGGAGGGGTAACCCAAAGGAGAGGTGATGGAGGTGCAGAAGTCTCAGCCGGGGACGACATACGGAGGTTGACGAAGAGGGTGGCGGTGGCTAAGGCATCAGGCCAAAAGGTGGGGGTGGGGGGAACGTGGCTGTGGAATAGGAGGGTGCGGACACATTCGTTGAGGGTGCGGAGGATACGGTTGGCACGACCGTTTTGCTGGGACGTGTATGGGCACGTTAGACGGAAAATAGTGCCGTGGGAGGAGAGTAGGGTGCGGACGGCGACATTGTCAAACTCTTTTCCGTTGTCAGTTTGTAGGGCGTGGATGGGGCGACAGAACTGGATGGATAGGCGTAGAAGGCTGTGAGAGTGGTGGCGACATCAGACTTTTAGGGAGGGGAAACGTCCACACAAAATGAGAAAAATCATCAAGAATAACTAGGTAATAAAGAAGACCAGAATTACTCGGGATTGGAGAGGTCCATACGTCACTATGAATTAACTCAAAAGGAAAAGACGCAACAGTGGAAGACTGACTAAAAGGAAGACGAACGTGTTACCAAGACGACACGCTTCACAACTATGTGAAGACTGTTTAGTAGATGAAAACGAAAAAACCCCTCATTATTTGGTGAAGCGTGTTGGCACTGGGATCTCCAAGACGAGCATGCCAAAGATCAACGCCTGCGGAGAGAGCACGAGGTGCAACGCCGGGGGTGGAAGGCGACATCACCGGATACAAGTCGCCGGGGCTCTCACACCGATGGAGGACCATCCTGGTGCGGGCGTCCTTAACAGAAAAACCAAAAGTCAACAGTCACATAGTTGTCACGAGAAAGAGTTTGAATAGAGACTAAATTCTGAATAAGTCGAGACACAAGGACATTATCAGAGACAAAGGGTTTAGAAATAGATGTACAAATTAGTAGAACCACAGGAGAAATAGGAAAGACCTACATTGCTATCGGACAATGATGCGGGACTCGGTGGAAGCGGGAAAGGAATGGAAGGAGCCATCTTGTGAGCGGCCATGGAGACGAGACGCCCGTGTTCATAAACTACTGTGCCGCGCACGGCGAAGAGCTGTGTGGCGGCGCAAGGTGGTAGGCCGGGGCGTAGGATGGGCGGGGGCCATGAAGGGTGAAGGCCGCCGCGAGGCTGTCGTGCATGCGTCCGGTGAAGGCCGGGGCGTAGGGCGTTGTCGCGGTGACCCCCGCCCATGGGTTGTAGGCGAAGGAGTTGCTGCCGTTGGAGACCGACGACATGATGACGCGCGCACGCGTGAGGATGGCGACCACAAGTTAGGGAGAGGGAGGATGGCTAAGCAAGTAAAGAAAAGGCCGCGGCGCCGTGGCGGAGAGGAAAACACTGGCGGCAAGGAAGGCGCGCGCTAGCTGAGGTGGCGGGCAGCACGCGTGGGGAGAGAGGGGCGTGCTGGCCAGGTTAGGAATGGTAGGTGTCTGGATACCATGTAGAAAGGGATGCAACTCACAATGTATTGATTGGGTGCATATGCCGTTACATATATGGCCACGTCCTCGACTATGCAAGGAAGGAGGCGGGCCCAATAATCTAAACACAAAGATATGTATCGCTATACATAACTACAAGATATACATCCGTATATACAAGGATATGTATCTCAACAAAAAGGACAGAGACACTTCCCAACCAGCGAGGTGGTCGCGGAGCGTCGGCGGCGAGCCGAGGAAGATGCAGCCGGGCTCCGGGCAGCAGCAGGGCGCGTGCGCGCACACCAGCTGGTGGTCGCCGGCCATGCAGTAGGGGACCGAGCTCCGGCAGCCGTACGCCTCGTTGGGGCACCGCACCTTGGCCGCCAGGACGTAGGGGTCCAGCCAGTGGATGTGCTCGTACACGCCGCCGCCATCTACGCAGAACACGCACTTGTTCGAGCGGCTCGCAGCGCAGCCGCTGCACGCCGCGTGCTTAGCCCGGCACTGCATCCATCCACACAAGTCAAATCAAATGTACCACAGATTGGATGGAAAAAAGAACAACAAGAATATAGATGTGTACCCAATGGATCAAACAAGATGATACCTAGAACACGGGGGGCTTTAAGGGCAAGCAACAGAGCGGGCAGTCAAGTAAGGGCTTGTCGAATTCGATGACGAGCTTGACCACGGGGGCGGCGGCCAGCACAATCGGCTTTGCTGGGTTCCTGCTCATCTTGATTTGATTCTTTCTTAACTTGTTCATTGAGAGTGAGGTTGGGCAACTGCAGCCTCGGCTTCTTGCCGCCATGCTCCATTTTGCTTCGCCGCTGTGGATGAGAGGGATGGAGATTGCGGAGAAGAGGGCTTGGAGACGAAGGAGGCGTGAGGTAAATACTACGTTTTTTCCTGAAGTTTAGCATGTTTCTGCTGAAGGTGTCCCTCTTATTAGTTTCCAGTTTCCTAAAAAAAAGGAGACGATTAATGGCATACGCATGGTTATTCACGCTGAATTAACTCTTCTACCAATAAATCTCCTCTAAAACCGGAACTTGATTGGTTATGTACGGTGGTGGAACTTAGGCTGGCCATAGTGCTAGTATCATAGCTAGTATCATGCATCCTAGGCCCACCAAAAATGATGATGTGTCAGGTAATTATGGATGAGAGAGAAGATTAGAGTATCATAGGTAGATACTGCGCACATCACGAGAAAAGTTAGTATCAAATAAATCTTGTACACACATTTGTATTGAGATTCTACAAATCAATTAATATAGGAAAACTATGATACTAGTCTATGATACTATGCATTATGGATCTAGTATCATACAAAAGTATCATATGCATGATACTACTATATGATACTACCCACTATGGCCAGCCTTAAGGAGGAGTCTGGTGCGGCAACATTAGGAAAGAGAGCGAATAAAAGGAGAGAGTTAGCAGAAATTTATGAGGGGCAAAGATGAAAGCAAATCTGCAGGGGAGAAAATTGCAAAATAGTACTACCTGCAGGGGACTATCACATTACAGGCAGAGATTTCAAAAAACTACCACAATTTAAAATTTTCTCAGAAAAACGTCCACCCTTGCTCTAATGGTTGCAAAAATCACTCATCATTCCATTTAATTCGTTTGATGACGTGCCATGACTAAGGAGACATCCGTGAGACTATTTCTAGTTTTTGGGTTCTTTTATAAAGTTATATGATCCCCACTTGTCAGATCCACTTTCCAATTTTGTTTTTTCTTTTATCTCTTGAGGGCTTGGGGACGAAGGACGCGTGAGGTAGATACTCCAACTAGTAGTACTCGTTGCCATTAGGGCATCTCGAGCTGCGTGAGCATCCGTTTGCGTCGGTTCACCGTAAAATGCGTCTGGGCTTGTCTCCAAATGGGCCGACGTTATGACCGGGCTATCCGTGAGACGCAACCGACCCAACATGTCAGCCAGATCTTCGCGACGCTCCGTTGTCGCGCCGAGTGTCCGCTCAAAAGACGGAGGACCCGCGCGTCAAGCAAGGTGGAGGCCGATATTATTCCCCGCCAAGGCTATTCCCCTGGACGCCCCCGCCGCTGGTCCCTGCCCCGCTGGGATGGACGCCCCCGCCGCCACAGCCACCGTCATAACATGGAGTGAAATCTCGCACCTGCCGCCGCCCACACTCCCCCGTAGCCACGATCATAGCCACAATGGAGGGTGGGCCCCTGGAGAAGAAAGGGCCGCCACTGAATGGCGGCCTCGGGAGGCAAAGACAAGCCTCCGCGAGGAGAAAATCACCTACGCCCGCGGGCGCGGTCATGCCCGCGCAAGAATCGAAGAACAAGAATGCCGCGGCCACCAACCAAGACGCCCGTGCATGCATCAAAGTCGGCTGCCGCGCAAGTAGCCCCCTCCATCCGACCCAGCGAGGGCCACATGCCCGTCAAGAGAGAGGATCGCCACAGCCACCCGCCTCGTCTCTGCGGAGCTTGGCAAGTTCCACCGCGTCCGAACCCCCACTCCTCAGGTGTCCACTCCGCTGTCGCGGCTTGTCTCACGGGGCGTGCCGCTGGGTGGGTGGTCACCTGGCGTCGTGATAGCTCAACGGGGGGCGGCGGTTCCCGGCTCCCACGGACGCCTGGGGAGCGGGTGGACTCCCCGCCCTCGGCGCGACACACAAGACGTACCCAAAAGCCAGAGGAGGAGTATGCTTGGGTTTCTCTGATCCCGTTTCGACGAAATGGCGCCGCTGCTCCACGTAGTGGACGCACCCAAGACGTGAGCCTCTTAGTGTGCGACCTGTCGTGTATCATGCGTTCGACGCCCAATATTCGTAGGCCTATTGATTGGCTACATGACAAATGTAGGATAACGTTGCATAGAAAACAAAAATTCTACCGCGAACACGCAATCCAAGCCAAGATGCAATCTAGAAGACTGTAGCAACGAGGGGGTATCGAGTCTCACCTTGAAGAGATTCCAAAGCCTACAAGATGAGGCTCCTTTTGTTGACGTTCACTTGCCGCTTGCAAAAGCGTCGTAGCATCTTGATCACGGACCTTTCCGGCACACTGACCTGGCAGCACCTCCGCATCGCCGTCACACGTTCTATTGTTGATGAAGACGACGTCCACCTCCTGCCCACGGCAATGGGCAGGTGTGCTCCTTCCTTGAATCCGACAAGACGACTGGGCGTATGCCTGGTGGGTGGTGAGAAATCCCATGAGTCACGCACGCAAGGGATGTGGTGGGAGGAGCAGAGACCGCCAGGGTTTGGGGACAGAGGTTGGGCGCCCGCCCCCCCCAAGGGGGCGGCCATAGATGTCTACGCCCCTCCTTTCAGAGATGTTGGCCCTCCAAGAGCGTAGGTTTGTAGAACAGCAGCGCAAGTTTTCCTGGCGATCACCCAAGGTTTATCAACTCAATGCAGGAAGAGGTCAAAGATATCCTCTCATGCAACCTCAACCACAAAGCAAGAAGTCTCTTTGTGTCCCCAACACACCTAATAGGTGCACTAGTTCGGCGAAGAGATAGTGAAATACAAAAATATGGATGATTATGAGTGGTTCTGATGCTAGAAAATAGTTTGTTGGCGTGTAGTTGATGGTGGTAGTATTATGCCAGAGTAATCGTTAGCAAGAAAATGAAGAAACAAGCAAACATAGCGTATTTAGAACAAGGCCTAGGATTAGACTTTCACTAGTGGACACTCAACATTGATCACATAATTGAATAGATAAATGCTAGGCTCTACACTCTTGTTGGATGATGAACACATTAAGTAGGATTACACCTCAATGCCAAAGTTAACAAGCTCCACAATTAATGTTCATATTTTAGTAACCTTATGTTGTAAGATAGATCAAAAGACTAAACCAAGTACTAACATAGCATGCACACTCGTCCCCTTCATGCATATGTAGGAGTGAATAGATCACATCAATACTATCATAGTACAATAACTTCATAATCTACAAGAGATCATCATGATCATAGCATAAACCAAGTACTAACACGTATGCACACACCGTCACCATTACATCGTGCGAGGAATAGAACTACTTTAATAACATTGCTAGAGAAGCACATAGATAAATTGAGATACAAAATACATTGTAATCATAAAGAGATATAACAGCACCTCACTATGCCATTCATCGGTGAATAAGTGATAACAGAAATATAGCCTAAGAGACCACACGGTGCACACACCACACCTTTACACACCGTGGGACAAGGAGTCTCCCGGAGATCACATAAGTAAAACTCACTTGACTAGCATAACGACATCTAGATTTCCCAAGCATCATCACATGAATCTCAATCATGTAAGGCAGCTCATGAGATTATTGTATTGAAGTACATAGGAGAGAGATGAACCACACATACCAGATGGGCCTCGAGCTCGACATGGAGAAATCACTTCCCTCATGGGAGCAATGCACAGATGAAGATGGCGGTGGAGATGGCAAGCGGTGTTGATGGAGAAGCCTCTCCGGGGAGCATTCCTCCCCTGCCCGCGGCGCGTCGAACGAGACTCCCGTCCCCCACTTAGCCGCGATGATGGCGTCCGAAGGTTTCGTGGTTTTCACACCGTCTGGTGGTTTTCGATCCACAGGCTTTAAATAGGCGAAGAGGCGGCGCAGAGGGTCGGAGGCGACGACACCATAGGCGGCGCGCCAGGCCCGCCGCGCTCGGCCTATGGTCCTGGGGGCGCAGTCTCTCCGGTCCTCTCGGTGCCTGATGCTTCCAGAGGCCAGAACTGCACTTTGTCCGATTCCGAGAATATTTCGTTACTAGGATTTCAAAAAACAAAGAAAACAGGAACTCGGCACTTCGGCATCTTGTTAATAGGTTAGTCTCCAAAAATGCACGAATATGGCGTAAAGTGTGCATAAATAAAACTTGTAGATAACATCAATAATGTGGCATGGAACACAAGAAATTATCGATACGTCTGAGACGTATCACCAAGGTGAGGCTTGAAGTGATCAGCCCCCTCTCCTATGCCCCCCATTATATAGGTGGAAGCACCAAGAGTTCTAGTCCAAGTCATCAAGACCCCAACACTAAAACCTCCTTCCATATGTGGGAAACCCACTCAAGGAGGGGAGTCCTACCTATATGGACTCCCACCTTCTCCCTGAGGTGGCTGGTCAACACCCGTGAAGGGGAGTCCACTTTGGACTCCTCCCCTTTAGGGTTGGCTGGTCATGCATGGTGGAGTCCCTCCTGGATCTCTACTTCTCCATAGTGGTTTCTTCTGGACTTTCTAGAACCTTCTAGAACCTGCTATAAATGCACCTAGATCATTTTCAAACTTGGAATATGACTTCATATGTGAATCTTATTCTCTGGACCATCTCCTAACTCGTGATGTCCGGGATCCATCCGGGACTTCGAACAATATTCGAACCCCATTCCATATTCAAGTTCTACCATTTCAACATCCAACTTTAAATGTGTGCGTCACCCTACGGTCGTGAACTATGCGACATGGTTGAGTACTCACTCCGACTCAATAACCAATAACCAATCCTGGAGATCCATAATGGCTCCCACATATTCAACGGACTATCACTTTAGTGATCGAATGAACCATTCACATGCGCTATACCAATTCCCTTTGTCTCGCGATATTTTACTTGTCCGAGGTTTGATCTTCAGATCACTGTATACCTTGTTCAACCTCGTCTCCTAACAAGTACTCTTTACTCGCACCGTGGTATGTGGTCTCTTATGAACTCATTCATATGCTTGCAAGACATTAGACGACATTCCACTCAGAGGCCCAGAGTATATCTATCCGTCACTAGGATGGACAAATCCCCCTGCTGATCCATATGCCTCAACTCATACTTTCCTGGATACTTAATCCCACCTTTATAGCCACCAATTTACGCAGGGGTGTTTGGTGTAATCAAAGTAACTTTTCCGAGATAAGTGATTTACATGATCTCATGGTCATAAGGACTACGTAACTATGTATCGAAAGTTTATAGCAAATAACTTAATGACGAGATCTTATGCTACGCTTAATTTGGGTGTGTCCATTACATCATTCATATAATGATATAACCCTGTTATTAATAACATCCAATGTTCATGATTATGAAACTAATCATCCATTAATCAACAAGCTAGTTTATGAGGCATACTAGGGACTTCTTGTTTGTCTACATATCACACATGTACTAATGTTTCTGTTCATACAATTATAGCATGATATATAAACATTTATCATAAAACATAAAGATATAAATAATAACCACTTTATTATTGCCTCTAGGGCATATCTCCTTCGCCTCCCACTTGCACTAGAGTCAATAATCTAGTTTACATTTGTAAAGATATAACACCTTTTCCTTCTGGTTATCATGTTTTGCTCACGGAGAGGTTTTAGTCAACTTGCATCTGAGCACGCTCTCGTAAACGTATGTATTTTGCAATTTATTTATGTCTCAACGCATCACTCATTTTCAAATGAGTTTCAAGACAATATGTTCTGGTCTCTGGTGGAACCTTAATTCCGCGGTCTCAAATATGTCACTAATATTGTCACATACAATATGGTTTCATAGTTTGACTCTGTCGGAACTACACTAAGTTCTCAAAGAACCTCCTTGACTTAACATCCCTTGTCATTGTCAAAACAATGACATACTGTTTTTTTAGAATCTGTCACAATATTTAGAACTCTTCTAAATCTAGCATAGACAACTTCTAAGCTCATTGTGCTACCTTTTAAACAACACTTAGTCAAATTTGAGATTGAAATTATATTTTATATGTGACAAAACCATTATCCGGTGTAACACCTTACAACGATTTGTTTGTCATTTCTCCATACAAAATTATATATATACTTGGTTCTTCTGAAGCACACAAGAAATTCTTTACTGTTTTTTAATGATCATCACATGAATCATTCTGGTACATGCTCATAACACTTTTAGAGCATAGGACATCTGATTGATATTTCTATATTGAACTATTTCAATATCTATTCTATGTACTTTGACTTAAACTTATTTTGTGTTTCAATCTATCTTCATAGATCTTGACACTAGATATGTTTCAGTCCATATCCTTTCATTGAAATTAATTTCTCAATGAAACCTTTAATCAAGTATATAATTACATCATTTATAACCAACTATATGTCACCTACATAAAGTATTATAAATGTGTCTTGCGCTCCCACTTAATTTCTTGCAATGCAAGCCTCTTTATCGTCTCTGATGAAATCAAAAACTCTTTGACTATTTCATCTGGTGAAGATTCCAACTCCGTGATACTTACTTCATCCAATTAAAGTTTGTATACCTATCTAGTATTCCATGGATCAGCAAAACTCTTGGTTGTATCTAGTATACACCTTTAATACATACTTCTGATAAGTAATGTATTTTGCCATCCTACTAGCATATCTCATAAAGGAAATATGTAGTGATTACTAGAATAATCCATATAGACTTTAAGCATTGCTACGGAAGATCTAATCTTGTCGTAGTCAATTCTTTGAACTTTGTCGTAAACAACTTTTCGACAAGTCAAGCTTCTTTTAAGGATATTTCATCCAAGTCTATAGATCCATTTACTTTCAAAAAGTATTCATCTATTATGGATTTTATGGCGTATGGCCATTTTAACGATGTCAGGGCCCATCATAACTTCTTGTTTGTAGTTGGTTTATCATTGTTCAAAATCAACTTTGTCCACAAATCATTTATTTGATCACAAAGTAAACCATACCTACAAGGTTCAATATGTACTTCGATCTCCATGACTAAAACACTTTGTAGTCATGGGAGCCATGATCATAGGTCGCTTCCAAACAAATTCGATGTTGCGCTACTCGATCATTATGCTCAGTTCATGCAACCTTATCAGTTATTGTCCTCCCCAAATACTTCACTAGAAACAATTTCTGAAATAAGAAACATTGACAAACACTTTTGTCTTTGTCTCGTGGGAAGAATTCCCAATCAAATCTCCGGGATAACCAACAAAGACATTCATCCGATTTTTGGTTGTAAACTTATTTACTTATGCTATGCATACCAAAATTTAAGAAAGGACTATTAGGGTTCTTACCTATGCCATAACTCGTATTGTGTCATTTCAACGGATCATGATGATGCTCTATTTAGTGTAAAAGCGGTAGTCACTAAAGCATAATCCACAAAAATATAATGGCGTCATAATATTTTTATCTCATCATTAATCCAACAAGGTTTGGATACATATCTTGGATAACATATCATCATTATGATACTCCAAGAAATGTGAGTTGTAGAACAATTTCATAACTCTTAGATGTTCGCTAAAAACTTGTAATTCAAATATTTCCACTATGATCCTATCATAGATATTTGACTTTTCTATTACGATGATTTCCACTTCATGTGAAATTTATTTGAATCCATTCAAATGTTTCAAATCTTCTTCCTTATTGAATATATCCACATATATACTCAATTCATTGTTGAAAGTTTTCATGAAGTAGAAGAATCTCCGCACACACCTATGCCCAGTGAACCACATACATCATCATGTATTTTTCCACTGAGTTAGTTGCCCGTTCAACTTTTGGCCTATGAACGGTATTTTAATCATTCTCTTTAGAAAAGATTTGCAAGCACCAAATGATTCAAAATAAATGACTCCAAAAACCATTTGCATGGAGTTCTTCATGCGTCTTTCTAACATGACCTAAATGGCGGTTCCACAAATAAGTGGAATTCAAATCATTTGCCTTATGGCATTTTAGCGTCAGTGTTATGTATGTGTATTTCACCATTAAGATTTATAATAACTTATTCATCGTACATGGAGTAATGTCATAATTTGAACAACTCATTGTTTTCATTTGACCAGAGCAAAATAACAATTATTAAGTTCTTTATTATAAATTCTAAGGGCTAGATAGAATGCTAATGACGAACATAATAACACTTTATTTTGTTCCAGACGTGCATTCTTATCATATTCCTTGTCAGTCACTTAGGCCATTGTATTCTTGTATTGCGTTGTTTTGTATGACACTTCATACCAACCAATATAGTACTAATACCCAAGAATTTCATAGTGTGACTTAACTAGGAATACAACCATAACATGTATATCATTTATATACACCCGAGCTAGACTTTCTAGTCTTTTCTTTCTTTTTGCCAAAATATTTTTCTCTTTTAGCTTTCCTCATTATTCAGAAAAACATTTCAACATCAATAACTTCTAGGTTTGTTGGTCAAATACCAATAACCTTGATTCTTACTTTGAAGTTGATCATCATATGACAAGTGTTCTAGATTTCACTTATTAGTAACTATGATGAACAATTTCACTCATAATTTATCCATCAATTCATGACAACTTTTTGAGACCATGTCCATACATGCTAGGTTCATAAAGTTTAACCTTAGTATTCGTATGTGCAAATCTGGCTTGTACCCGTTGTAAGCACACGTAGAATCTATAACACCCGATCATCACGTGATGCTTCGAAACAACGAGTCTTAGCAACGGTGCATACTAAGGACAATCACTTCATGGATATGCGAATATCGTTAGTGCCCCAATAGTTGGAGGATTGGGACGCCTGCGTCTTCAACCTTCGTACATTTCCATAAAACTTATGAGTTTATGTAGTCTCACCAAATTATATTCTATCATCTTGCAATAAGGTCTTAGATATCACATATATCTCATACCTTGATTATTTTTCAAAACTAAATTTTCATTCCTTACTTTTCAAAACAGATTTGAACTTAAGTTTCACGCAGACAAGATAACTTTAGGTACTAATTGAAACCATATTCTTTGAATTAACAATGTGAGGTTTACTAAAAGTTTGCAATAGGACTTAATCAATTCTTGATTCTTTAACAATACGGTACCTAATCCGTAAAGTTTCTTGTCAGATTTTAACAAGCATTTCTATCTCAATTACAAGACTTAGCGCATGGTAGAAAACGGATGCCAATACTACAAAATTAATTCAAAATACTACTCAGACTCTATGTTTATGATAATTAGTTCATGTTTTAATCTAATTACTAATGAACCCCACTTAATACAACATCCCTCATAGTTGTTAGTGGTACACGATCCAGATCCACTACACCAAAACCGATCACCCGGGAGATGATGTAGCTTCAATGGGTGAACATCAACATGTTGATCATATCATCCATATGACTCGTGTTCAACCTTTCTCGCTCGTCCCGAGGCCATGTCTCAGACATGCTAGGGCTCGGCCAAGCAAACCTAAGTATCCTCGTTGGTGCAATGATGGCTTACACCCGTTGTATGTGAACGTTGAATCTATCACATCCAATCATCACGAGATGCTTCAAACGACGAACTGAGTAACGGTGCATACGAGGGGAGAACACTTTATTATCTTGATATTAATGTGAGGATCATCTTATAATGCTACCGTCGCGATCTAAGCAAAATAAGATGCATAAAGGATTAACATCACATGCATTTATATGTGATATGATATGGCCCTTTGTCTTTGCGCCTTGATCTTCATCTCCAAAGCACGGACATGATCTCCATCATCTTCGGGCATGATCTCCATCATCATCGGCGTAGCTTCAAGGTTCGCCGTCTTCATGATTGTCCTCCATGTAGCAACTATTACAACTACTTTGAAATACTACTCAACATGAAATTTAAAGACAACCATAAGGCTCGCGTTGCCACAATACAATAATGATCATCTCATACATATTCATCATCACATTATGGCCATATCACATCACCAAACCCTGCAAAAACAAGTTAGACGTCTCTAATTTGGTTTGCATATTTTACGGGGTTTAGTTCGAGAGAGATCTAATCTACCTACGAACATGAACCACAACGTTGATACTAATGTTTTCAATAGAAGAGTAAATTGAATCTTCACTATAGGAGACAGACACCCGCAAAGCCTCTTATGCAATACAAGTTGCATGTCGAACTAGGAACAAGTCTCATGAACGCGGTCATGTAAAGTTAGTCCGAGCCGCTTCATCCCACTATGCCACGAAGATGCAAAGTACTCAAACTAAAGATAATGAGCATCAACGCCCACAAAACCATTGTGTTCTACTCGGCAACCATCTATGCATAGACACGACTCTGATACCACTGAAGGATAACGTGCATAGAAAACAAAAATTTCCTACCGCGAACACGCAATCCAAGCCAAGATGCAATCTAGAAGACGGTAGCAACGAGGGATCGAGTCTCACCCTTGAAGAGATTCCAAAGCCTACAAGATGAGGCTCTTGTTGCTGCGGTAGACGTTCACTTGCTGCTTGCAAAGCGCGTAGAAGATCTTGATCGACGCCTGCCACGAACGGGCAGCTCCTCCGTACTCGGTCACACGTTCGCTGTTGATGAAGACGACGTCCACCCTCCCCGTTCCGGCGGGCAGCGGGTAGTAGCTCCTCTTGAATCCGACAGCACGACGGCGTGGTGTCGGTGGTGGTGGAGAAACCGGCGGAGCTTCGCTAAGCCGGGGATGTGGGAGGAGAGAGACCGCTAGGTTTGGGAGAGAGGTTGGGCGCCGCCTCTAAGGGTGCGGCCAAGGCTGAGGCTTGAAGTGATCAGCCCCCTCTCCTATGCCCTCATTATATAGGTGGAAGCACCAAGGTTCTAGTCCAAGTCTTCGAATAAGACCCCAACACTAAAACTCCCATATGTGGGAAACCTATCAAGGAGGGAGTCCCCTAAGGCGGGACCCACCTTTCCTGAGGTGGGTTGGCCCCACCCTGGGGAGTCCACTTTGGACTCTCCCCAGGTTGGCTGGTCATGCATGGTGGAGTCCCTCCGGGACTCTACTTTCCATGGTGATTTCTTCTGGACTTTTCTAGAACCTTCTAGAACTCCATAAATGCACCGGATCATTTCCAAACTTGGAATATGACTTCCTATATATGAATCTTATTCTCCGAACCATTCCGGAACTCCTCGTGATGTCCCGGATCTCATCCGAGACTCGAACAAATATTCGAACTCCATTCCATATTCAAGTTCTACCATTTCAACATCCAACTTTAAGTGTGTCACCTACGGTTCGTGAACTATGCGACATGGTTGAGTACTTACTCCAACCAATAACCAATAGCGGATCCTGAGATCCATAATGGCTCCACATATTCATCGATGACTTTAGTGATCGAATGAACCATTCACATACGATACCAATTCCCTTTGTCTCGCGATATTTTACTTGTCCGAGGTTTGATCTTCGGTATCACTCTATACCTTGTTCAACCTCGTCTCCGACAAGTACTCTTACTCGTACCGTGGTATGTGGTCTCTTATGAACTCATTCATATGCTTGCAAGACATTAGACGACATTCCACCGAGGGTCCGTAGTATATCTATCCGTCATCGGGATGGACAAATCCCACTGTTGATCCATATGCCTCAACTCATACTTTGATACTTAATCCCCCTTTATAGCCACCAATTTACGCAGCAGTGTTTGGTGTAATCAAAGTACCTTTCCGATATAAGTGATTTACATGATCTCATGGTCATAAGGACTAGGTAACTATGTATCGAAGCTTAGCAAATAACTTAATGACGAGATCTTATGCTACGCTTAATTTGGGTGTGTCCATTACATCATTCATATAATGATATAACCTGTTATTAATAACATCCAATGTTCATGATTATGAAACTAATCATCCATTAATCAACAAGCTAGTTTAGAGGCATACTAGGGATTCTTGTTTGTCTACATATCACACATGTACTAATGTTTCGATTAATACAATTATAGCATGATATAAACATTTATCATAAACATAAAGATATAAATAATAACCACTTTATTATTGCCTCTAGGGCATATCTCCTTCAACGGCTTCTATTGGGATGCCAGGGCCGGGCACGGCCGCATGATGAGTGGGCACCGACGCAAGATGCGGAGGACATCGAAGCCGCACGGCTGTTCGCCACCCATGCGGAACGAAGAGAAGTTAGTAAATAGGCCATTTGGGAAGCCCTTGATCGAGTAGTTCATCCGAAAGCATTTGATCCATCATATCAGTGCTTGATCTTCTACGGTTCAAGTAAATCCATGTCTAGCACATGTCGATCTTCGTGTCATTTTGCTTTCATTAGCTCAGTAGGATAGTCCACATTGCTAGGATGTGTGGGTCTAGTTAGGTCGTGACCCTCGATCAAACCATCCTAGCAATGCCTTCTTCTCAAAACAGGCGTTCGATGTATGGATCATCGCCGCGGGGGTGGAAATTGGAATTGGAAGGTTTGACAACCAAGGAGCGGCAAATAAGTCAATTTCGCTTCGACATAGCTAAAGCTCTAGGGGAATAATCTCTTTCTTAAAAATGAAATAAACGAAAAGAAAATGACAAATATCAAGTCCCTATTTGCCACTTTCTATTTGAACTTTTGTGTTCGGTTACCATTTTTGTATCATTTTTTAGTACTTTCCATTTGGTCTTTTCTAGTATTTTGTTGGTTGGTCCCCCCCTAGTACAAATTCTAACGCAACTCAGTTCCTAGGGCTCCTCCTTTCTGATCACTCTCCCGCCAGAGATTCAGGATCCCGGAACTATGGCTCATTTGCGCGGGCTGAACTTCTACCTCTCTCTTTACGAGCAAGATCCAGAGTGGGTAGTCTTCATTCAGGAGGAGCTTAATCACAATACCCTGGGCGGCTGAAACTGTTCCTAATGGAAGAAAAGCTCTCTTGTATGCGCCAAGATCTTATTGGGGAGTTCATTTCTGTTTATCAAAGAGTAGGGCCTTTTCTACCCATCCAGCCCTACTTGGTCGATGAAGCTGTACGTTCCTATCTGATTTATCCAATCTATCAATTATTGATTGGTTTGTTTCATCATTCAAGTAAAGGCGTATTAAAGGAACTGGTTTTCATAAGGTGGTCGTCGACCAATCAGGCTAGTCCGTAAGAATAGAACCAGTAGAGAGTTGTTTGAGGCTTCAGCCCTAGAAGCATAACTCAATAGCACAGAGTAACCTTAATCGATGGGGAAGTAGTCAATAGGCCTGCCTGGAAGGGAGTTGTAGTCACTGAGAGAAGTTCTCATGTGGAAGGATCAAGAGTGCCTCTAAATAGATGTATTCATCATAAATATTTCCATGGAATCGATCATCAGGACGAAAGGATGGAGCAATCGGTTATAGAATAGAGTAGGACGCATCGAGTCAGATATCTTTCTTTCACGAGGAACATTGGAATAGGCGCTGATGGGGCCAACAAGCGATATGAAGCAAAAGAAGCCATGTGTCTAGGAACCGTTTGTGCCGGGAAGAAGGAGGATTTAGGGATGCAGCAATCGAACCACATTCAAGATTGACGGTTGATGAAATGAATGAATCTTCTACTTCTAATAGCTTAATTGATGAAGCTAGTGCCTTTTGAGCCTTGGAATAAAAGGTGGTGCGATCGGCGCATAAACCATGTTCGTCAACCAACCAAGTGGTCGTAAGGTAATTGGTTAGTGGGCTTTAACGAAAGTATTAATAAGATAGTAGTTTAGAACAAAGCAAGGGATGACCGGGGTTTGCAACGAAAACTTGGTATATCGACTAGACGATTGTGAAAAAAAAATATGTCTATCTGTGGTTAACTAATTGCCTGGCTCCAGTAATGGTCGAAGCCATACCCAATCGAAAAAGGATGTTATCCAAACGCATTTCAAGTAGTTGTAGTAAAACCCGACCTGTTGACCCTTTTGCTTTTCCAGCAATATGTACTGTACATAGTAAAGAAGAAATGCAAGAGTTGGGTCATCTCTAGGAGCTGCTCTATTCTTAATTCGTAGCCTCACCCGTATCAAACAAAAGATCAAGCTGAAAATGAAAAGGCAACTAACACGATAGAGGATATTACTGAGACCTGATGGGATGCCATCCGCCTGTATAAAATGCAGAGTGGAGTGAAGCCGGTCTGGCATCATCCTCCTAAAGAATTGCATCTTCTAAGTGGACTAGTATTCATGGTAAACGAAGTTATCTTCAGCACAGAAGCTAAATCAGTTTCTCCATGCAGAAAAGAATTCAGAAATAGGAAGTAAGAATATGATGGTCCGAAAGTAATACTACCTATTATTTCCGTGACACCAAACTTATTATTTGATTTTTTTTCCAAAAATGCGTATTATTTCTTGAATTATATATTTTTAAGAAATAACACAGTGAAAAGATCCCAAACCAAAGCCACCGTCATCACCAGGGCGCTCTTGTTGCAAAAAAAAAAAAAAAAAAAAAATCCTCCCGAGGAGCCGTCCCAACTAGTTCGTCCTCAGGCAGGAATACCACTTCTCACACTCTCGCCCTGCTTCTAGCATTCCAGTTCCAAGTTTCCAAGCCAGCCAGCGCTCCAAACCTGGGTCTCCCGACTTACCTATCTACCGCGGGTGATCTTGATCTGGGAAAGGAAGCGTGTTGCCAAGACTGGTCGATTCCTCTTGTTGGTGAGGAACCCTGGTTTCCTGCATCGTCCTCTCATTTCCCAAATTTCTTTTCTAAAGTTAAAAATTGCTCTGTTTTCTCTTCACTGCGAGAAGCAATTTACCCAGGCATCTCTCCCTCCCCTGCAGATTTGTTTGCCGCGCTTGCTTTCCACTTTCTTCTTGGAAAGGACCAAGGGAACTAGTCTGGACTCTGGAGCTGGAGTGAGAAGGGAGATCTGCGAAACAAGGTTTGCTCCATCTTTTCTCTCTGAAATGTATGAATTCGCCAGTAAATCTTGGAGTAGTCTTCAGTTGTTTTAAGCATCAACACCTCAACCATAGATCTCCTGAAGTTGGTAGTGAGAAGGACAGTCTGAGAAAGCAGGGTTGCTCCATGCCTTCCAGATTTCTTCTATTTAGATAGATCTCTCTGAGATTTATGAATTGATTAGTAAACCTGCCAGCAGTCTTCAGTCTTTTAGTAGCATCAACAGCTCAATCATCCCAACGCAGTCAACTTATTCTAGTACGGTAAACACAGATATCCTGGCGTTGGTAGTGCTGCAACTTAAATATTAGTATTTGTTTAGCCTAACCACATCTGTAGTCAAAGTACCTCTCTGGAAGGCACATCTGCATCCATGCTCTCCTAAACTGCAACCAAAATTTTCTCCACCAACCAGATACATTTTTGCTCGGAGATTTTCTGTACAAATTTGGTAGAAAATTAGGAATCCTAAGATTTTTTTTTTTCGAAATGGGGGAGCGAAGCCCCAGCCTCTGCATCAAAGCAAATCCTAAGATTTCTGACTCAAGTGTGGAATTCAGTAAATGAACTCTTTTTTTGACGCAAAATTTGGAACTTTGTAAGTTGCAACAAAATACTTCAGTGTGTCTGTCAATCCTTTTTTTTGTTAACCAGTTTGGAAATCATTTTTTTTTGAAACTCAACCAGTAGGAAGTTGACTGCTCCATATACACTGTAGATTGCACGGACGTGTCAGAAATAAATTAGCTGCTAGAGTTTACGGAATCAAACTTCTTGGAATCTGAACACTGAATTATAAAGATGTTTGAACTAGCCGTATGAAAATGGTGTCAACACATTTGTCGTGATACTTTGTATTGTTATGTTTACTTACATTTATTAATATGAAGGATGCTAGGAGCCGAGTTAGAGAGCCTGTCAAGGTCTAAAGTATAATGTACTTATGGAAATTTCTTTTCTTAAATTTGATATTCTATCTTAGAGAGAGATAAGTTCCTGGTTGCCGACTTATTACCATTTTTTTCTTTGCCGTTTTCTTAGAGAAAGCAGGCCAAGAACAGTCTGAAGCTGGAGTGAGAAGAAGAGGCAGAGAAAGAAGGTTTGCCCAACTCTTCAAGATTTGTTCTTTTTAGATAAATCTCTCTGGAACTTACGAATTGATTAGTAAACCTGCCAGCAGTCTTCAGTTTTTAAAAGCATCAACAGTTCAATCATCCCAACACGGTCAACTTATACTAGTGTGGTAAACATAGATGTCCTAAAGATGGCAGCAGTAAAATGATTTGTTTCCGCTACTTATAGTAGTACGGTTTAGCCTAAACAAATCATATTTAAATTGACCATAGTAAGTTGTAACCTAAACAAATCATATTTAAATTGACCGTACTTCTATAAGCAGCCAAAGAGCATGACTGGAAGGCACATCTGCATCCATGCTCTCTTGAACTGCAAACAAGTTTTTCTCCACCAACCAGATGCATCTTTGCTTAGTGGTTTTATGTATTAATTATCTAGAAAATTCGGAGGCCTATGATTTTGTGACTTAAGTATGAAATTCAGTAAATAAAATTCTACTGTTCGACAAAAAAATTGAAACTTCATAACAAAATTCTTCAGTGATGCTGTCAATCATTTTCTGTTAACCAGCATGTAATCTCTTTTTTTTAATTGAACCAGTAGGAAATTGACTGCTCCATATACACCGTAAATTGAACGGACGTGTCAGAAATAAAGCAGCATCTACAGTTCATAAAATCAAACTTTTTAGAATCTTAACACTTAATTATAAGGGTGTTTGCAACTGGACTTATGAAGATAGTGTTAGCACATTTTTTTCATCAGTAGTCCTTTGTAGCATTATGTTTTTCTGAATGTATTGATATGGAGGGTAGGAGCCAAGTTATAGAGCCTGTGAAGGTCTAAAGTACATGCTTACATTTGATATGCTATATCTTAACTCTTAGAGAGAGACAAGTTCCTTTGGTTGCCGATTTACCGCTGTTTCCTTTGTCCCTGTCTTGTTTCTGTACCTTGGGGGAAAATATTTTATTGATGATATAGCATCAACTTCTTTTGATTGCTGCTGTCACTTTTCATTCAACATTGCTCACGCCGTTTTACTATTTCAGGCTACACGATGACAGTTATAGATTTCATAGAAGTGAGTGATGATTTTATTGACTTGACCAGCGATGAGGAGACTGTTCAACAGGATAACATTGCAACTCAGCCCCAGGCGACGTTAGTGGATAGGCAGGCTGTGTCTGTCCTAGCTGATGAAGGAAAGCAAGATGGGCAGGCTGCATTTGCCTCTGCTGGTGAAAGAAGTCGAGAAGCTACTGAATCTGGAAATGCTTCGGTGGCTACCACATCTCCCTCAGTTATGGAAAAAGCGCCTCTGGATATGGCTGAATCACAGAATTGTCCTAGCTCCCCAACATCAGCTCCACTCGCCAGTATATTTTTTAATCTCCCTCAGTTCAGTTCATCAGTTTTGTGTTTATCATGCAAACAATCCACATCAAGCATGCATTGTGGAAATTTCCTATTCAAAGTTAACAGTGACATGCTGCAGGCCCGGCTTGTGCCACTCCGAAGGTTCTGTCCTCTGAAGTTGGTGACCCAAAGCAGGATGTGTTTGTCCTAGCTGGTGAAGGAAGTCAATATGCGCAGACTGCATTTGTCTCAGCTGGTGAAGGAAGTCAAGAGGATACCGAGTCTGCAAATGCTTTGGTAGCTACCGCATTGCCCTCGGCTATGGAAAAAGTGCCTCTTGATACGGCTGAATCGAAGAGTTGTCCTAACTCCCCAACATCAGCACCACTCCCCAGTAAGTCCTTATCTATCCCTGTGTCAGTTCAGTAGTTTGGTTACCATACAAACTATCCATATATGAAGCAAACATTGCAACAGTTCCGACTTGAAGCTAACGGTGAAATGCTGCAGGCCCGGCTTCTATCACTCTGAAGGCTGTGACCTCTGAAGATGGCGACACACAGCTGGGAGCTACCGTATCGCCCTCGGGTATGGAAAAACCGCTTCTTGATACTGCTGAATCAATGAATTGTCCTAACTCCTCAGCATCAACGCCACTCCACAGTAAGTTCGTCTCTATTCCTTTGTAAGGTCAGTTGTGTGTTTACCATACAAACGATCCATCGCGAGCAAACATTGCAACGATTCCTAGTTTGAAGTGAACAGTGACATGCTGCAGGCCTGGTTTCTACCACTCCGAAGGTTCTGACCTCTGAAGATGGTGACACACAGCTCGGAGCTACTATATCGCCCTCGGGTATGGAAAAGGCGCTTCTTGATACTGCTGAATCAAAGAATTGTCTTACCTCCCCAGCATCAGCTCCACTCCCCAGTAAGTTCATCTCTATCCCTTTGTAAGGTCAGTTGTATGTTTACCATACAAACGATCCATTGCGAGCAAACATTGCAACGGTTCCTAGTTTGAAGTTAACAGTGACATGCTGCAGGCCTGGCTTCTACCACTCCGAAGGCTCCGACGTCTGAAGATGGTGGCACAAAGCTGGCTAGAGCGAAACATCCTAAGAAGAACTACCACACAAGTACTCCAAGGAGAAGTCCTAGATTGCGCGAATGTTGTAACACTCCTGTCGAAGAGCTGACAACCAGTCACAAGAGGTCTCGCATGCTCAAGCCAGCAGAAGAATTGGCTGCCGCTAGCGACAATGCAGAATCTACAAAGAGCTTCTCTACTGACAACGCAAACTAAGTTAGTCGACTGAATATGGTCCTCCATGAAACTGTCTAACTGTTGTAGCTTTTAATTTGTTGCATTCGTATTTATGGAACCAGTGTTGTTGCTCTAGTTTGTCACATCTGTATTCAGGAATCACTATCGTTGCATTCTAGCAGGGTGGGAGCTCGTGTGGCCCCATATATCTCAGATTTTTATGTGCCCTTTGTCTTTGACCACCTGAGTATAATGTATGAACAGTTTACTATGTACCTTGGTCATCACTTGGTTATCTCCAGATGCTTTATTTCTTCAGAAGTTTCTGAGTATTCCAAATGAAAACTAAGGAGAGATCTCGCAAGCTGCTGCTTCCAGCTTAATATCTCTCACACGTAGATTTTCAGCTTGTTCTGTCATGCATATTACTGGATGTGTACTTGGGAAAGTCACACGGTTGATGTTACTTGGATTTTGAGAAAACCATGTGATACTGCCCGCAAGCTGATATGCAACCAACCAGCAATAGATTGAAACTGACCAGAGCCGTAAATACATTGTGAATTTTTCATTGTATCAAAACTCTTGATGTTCTTGTGCATTTCTTCTGCAGTATAATGAATGTCTGGCAGGCTCCCTGGTACTGGTACAGTAGTGCAGTGCAAAGCCCATAAAGTCCATCGCAACAGTGCACACAGCTCACAGCTGTGCTCTCCTCCCTACAGCGCAAAGCCGCTGCTGGGGCAGAGGAGCTGGGGTAGAGCTAGAGGTTGATGTTAGAGATACCGATGAACTCAGCAAAGGACTGCTTCCCGAACTGGGGTGGTTCAGGGTAGCAAATGGGCGCGCAGAGCACTTTGCATCCCAACATTTTGCCCCAAATCGGCAAGGCATGGGCATGGGTAGAGTAGCCACGTGAAGGGCCAGCAGCAAGCAGCACAAGGACTTGCAAATTTTTCTGCTTTTCTCTCTGAAGCTTGGTCCTGCGGTACCCAGTGCTGTAGCTTGGTTGTTTCAGAAAATGTTGCAATATCCGTCCATATGTTCCTAGACAAAAACAGTAGAGCAATCCTTCGGTAGCATGCAAGTTAAGAATGTGACTTTGTTCTAATTAACAACCACATGACCCTTGGAACATCTCGAAATTCTCATGTAGCAGAAAATGTTCTATCAAGCAGCAAAGGCATGATTTTTTCCAACTGTACACACGCACGGAGAAAAAACATCTCATTGGCACAAAACAAAGCTCTAGCTCCTTAGAAGAAAAACATGGGAAAAGCTGGAGATGGGTGACTTTGCAAAGGCCGGAGTATTCCCCAAATTACTGGTGTGGTTCAGTCATCGCAAATGGGTGTGGGAAACACTTTAATTTTTTTTGCGGGTACACTTCAATTTTGCCTCGTATAGGTATACGCAAGGCATATGCGTAGTGGAGTAGCCAATATCCATGTGAAAGATCTTGCAGAATAAAACGTTCCATCAATTGGCAAAGGTTTCATTTTCAAACGGAACACACAGAAAGAGACACCAATTCTTCGACATAAAATCTATTCTCCACTCATGAATTGACGTCGAGAAGTCACAACACGCAACACATGCAATACTTGGATTAAGACAAGAACATCACATGGCCATTTTTAAAATACGAGTAGCATGCAACCAACAAAAACATCACGTACTCGCTCCTGCCCATTTTATGATGTGCATAATTTTTTCGTGCAATTTAAACTGTGCAAACTTTAACGAAGAATAAAGATAATAATACAAAGATCTACCATGTCAAATGCATATAATATAAAAATATATTTTATAAAAATTCTAAAAAAATTATTATTTTATTGTATATGTTTATATTTTTATCAATATAGATGATTAAACTTTACGAAGTTTGACTTTGACCAAAATTTATATGCAACATATTTTGGGCAGGAGGGAGTATTGCATTTCTTAATATGTGAAGAGGTGAAGTATAGCATCTCATCCATGAGGTCACACTACCGTCATTTATGAGACTAGGTTGCATGTCAATGTCGATGACACCACTATGGGGGACACTCTTGTCCTCAATTCGTCGCTACATACACGGTTCTTCCCGCTGTCTCTAACACTTTCTTTCCAATCTCCGACGTCGAGAAGATCACTATGCACAATGAGGCCAAGTCCAACGGGTTGCCACATAACGGAAATCTTTTCAATTCGTTTGGGTTCGAATGCAACAGTCCACGACATAAAATAAGCCTCGATCCGTTTTCCACCGGAGGAAGCCCCAACAACTAGAAAACCATAAAAAAAGTGCAGAAATAAACCTGAACTTAACGGAAATACATTTGTACACCCAAGCATGGGTGCGGGTGTTACCAGAACCGTTGGATGCTTTGAGATTCGGACAGGATGTTAGGTGAGAGAAGTTGTTTTTACTCTTTTTCACTCTTTTCTCTAAAATTAGTGGGCCCATGAACAGACGCCGAAAGCCACCAGACACGGCTTTGACTACACGATGCGCTGCTGCATCTCGCTTATCACCCGACACGGCCGGCAGTAGTCAGTAGAGCCTCTCCTCCCGATTCCCCACTCTCCTCCACCAACATCTCTGAACTATCAACCCGAGTGGCACCACCGACGGTGGCGGCGGCGGCGGAAGCGCCGGAGCCGTAGAATGCGGCAGTGGGTGCGGCTCCGACGCAGGATGGGGCGGGTGCGGCGACGAGTGCTGCTCCGTCAGAGGATCCGGAGGTCGCGGCGGCGGGGTGCTGCTCCGTCGGAGGACGCGGCGGCGGGTGCGGCTCCGCCCGAGGACGCGGCGGCGGGTGCGGCTCCGTCGGAGGATGCGGCAGCGGATGCGTCGATAGTTGCGGGCATCAGCGGATGAGCGAGCGTGGGGTGGCCGCGGTGGCCGCGACCACCATTGCACGTCGCCCAGCGCACTGCCTGCTCCTCCTTAGCTGCGACGAAGCCTCAAAAGCAATGTTGTTTGCTCCTCTCATGCATGGTCACCGTTGGTTCTTCTTTCAGTCTTTCACCTTAGAAACCATGGCTGTGAGATCGCGGCAGCGATTTGGTCCAGTCTTTCTTCCCCAAATCATCTTTTATCTCTCGCCATATCCCTACCTCCGCTCCTCCGCGTCTACTAGTTCGGCAAGGATGAGAAGCTCCTCGCCGCGTGTCGGCAGTTGCACCGATTCCCTGAACTTTTTTTTGGCTGTCACTGCGTCGGCCATCAGAATAAAGACATTTTAAATGTTTCGAATATACCGTTGAGCATGTTGACTCAAAGCATGGCCGCATGTACATCGGCGGGACATGAACCATGGTGTACGGCGCGTCGTCTTCCTCCTCTCCCCCGAGCTTCTTCTCATGCGCCGCCCGCTGGTTGCTGCTCTCCAGCTTGCCTCTCCATCTCTTGCTCCTCCTCCGCCCGGCGCGCCTGATGCGTGTGGCCGTGGTGGGTGGCGGCCATGCCGGCGCATCGGCAGCCGAGGCGCTCGCCTTCGTGGGCGCCTTCATCGACAGGTGTAGAGGAACATGATGCACGCCGTGTACTGCATCCTTAGTAAAAATGCCACCGGTATTGGTTGTACCGTGGTCTCGGTCCCTGCTGGGTCAAGCTCATTCCCGCCGCTGGTATCTCCATGTTCTACGAGGCCTGCAAGAAGATACTCGTCGATGACAAAGAAGATTACCCGAGCTGAGAAGGAGGAGGATGATGTCTGAAGTGGACAGACAGAAAAACGGGAACCACCAAACGGTAGTCTACCATGAACGGGATGAGCAAAATGCAGATTTCAATTGCACTGAAGTGGAGCGCGCTGCAATGGAATCTCACCAAAGATTCCTACATTTGTGATTGTGTACATAATTATCCTAATTCATTAGATGAAAAATGACATCCTTCTAAACTGGAACATAAGAACAGAGTAAATGTCAAATGAATCGGCAAAAAAGTTCCGTTAAGATAAAACTCAAGATAAGTGGCACATAATCTCTTCAACTGAACAGTCCAGCATTGTTGCACCAGCATAGCAAATTGTCAATAACAGAAGCAGCTCGGTGTATCACCAATTCACCATTCTAGAAAATGCAACATAAGCCATTCAAATCACATCCATCATTTTCTGAAGGCATTCCTCTATGGCAGTTGCTCAGTTATTCTGAAACACTATGGAACACTTTGCACGCAGGCACCATTTCCTTCAGTAACAATGAAAATTTGACAATAATTAAGCATTCTCAATGGCTAAGCTGTGACATTACAGAGTTCAGAAAAAAATCAACATAAAAATGCCAACATACAGCCATTCAAATGACATCTTTGGCCGGAGCTGCGGCTAATACAAAAGGAATAACCGAACAATATCTCTGAATGACCAATGTAGGAGTTGAATCATTGAACTAAACATCTTGTTCTTCCAATTCAGCAGTACATGTTGCTGAATTTATGTCCTAAGCATCCGCAGTTCCTACATCTGTTCTGCCTGCTTTTGAAGACTCCCCAGATCAGGATCAGTCCGGTAATCAGGAAACACCGTGCATGTAGAAGAGTTGTGTCCAGACTTCTTGCAGTGCTTACAAAATGTTGTCTGCTGGGAACGACCTTCCGGCCAAGCACCGGCATCACTCTTGTCTTTCTTTGTTGTTTTCTTACCATCTCTCTTGCCTCGTCATAAAATCCTTCTCTCTATGCATTTCTGACGAAAAATCAACTGTCAACGTCTCTCCTTAAGGAGCTGAATTAATCCGTGGCACATAATGTTTTGTTCGTTTTCTTTTCATCCCTGTAGAAAATGACAGTACTCTTTAAGTTCTAATAGAATAAACCTGTTTCCATTCATTTCACTTTTGAGAGAACTGAAGAGGAAGAAGAGACATCTACCCGTTGACTAAACAAGAACAGATTTCAGGACATGTGAACAATCATGGAAACTATTGCCCGTTTCTCCTGGTATATTACTTTCTGGAGGAGACAAATCTATAGTGGGCACCGGAAAGAAGTCTTCCATGACATTTGATCTAGTGAGAATTTCAGGCTATTTCCATCTCCCAACTCAACACACAAGAAAAAGCCGGATGAAGTGGTACAGAGTGGAAATCGGGAGCCCAACCTTTGATTATTTCGCCTCATAAAATTTGCTACACTACTTAAATCTTGCAGTGAATTGGAATTGACAGAATAGTACAGGCTGGATGATCTTACTTTTTTGTTTTTGAACTCGACTTTCCGATCCCGGAAAATGGGGAGACGGCGACGGCGCACGACGCACGTCGACGGCGATATGTACCTGCAATTCGCGGCGCGGACGACTCGCTGGCGCCGGCGGCGCCGGCGCACGGCGTTGACGTACTCTAAATGCGCGTCGGCGTTGAGGGCGCACGGGGACGGCGCACGGCTAAGGCTCTATCTGCGCGTCGGCGGCGTGGACGGCTCCCTTGCGACGGCGGCGACGACGCACGGGGACAGAGAAGGCGTGAGCTATCTGCGCGTCGGCGGCATGGTGCGAAAACTCCCTGGCGACGCCGGCAGCTACAGCGTGAGGAAACGCAGGGGAGAGGGGTTGGGGAACACAGGGGAGAGAGGTTGGGGATGGAGGACAGGGCCTGTACTTTCTGATGGTCACGACATCTCCTGTCCCCGACACGAACAGCACGTACCGTGTCGCGCGGCCAAAAGCCAGGATAAAAGGAGCAATGGAGGTGACAGGAAAATGAGAGAAGTGAAAGAAAATGTTTCACTCTACCAGACTTTGCACAAATCTCAAGATCAGAATCAATGGCAAAGAGTACACCCACACCCATGCTTGGGTGTACAAATGTGCAGAACAACACCGACCCTCATAATTTTTTCTTTGATTATTTCTATTTCTCGCAAACAATACACATGTACACAAGTTGCTATTGGTAGAAATAATAATCATGGTATTAAGTTTGTGCGATCAATAGATAGTGTCAAACATCTTCACCAATATTCTGAAGACCATGTATCTTTCAAACGTGAATATTATTTAGTTTGTTATTGCATCACCATAATATTTATCTTGCTTAATAATAATTTTTTAAATTTTTTTGTGTGTAACCATGAGCTTGACTGAGATTGTTAAGGGGCCTAGAAAACTTATTATGTTTGAACTTTAAGTAAGATATATAAATTTAACAATAAATGGATATCTTTAAGAAATTATTCAGAGTAGGGGAGCCATCGCCCCCTGCCCTAGAAAAGCTTAGCCACTATGAAAAGGGGTCTTTGGTGTCGTCGTCCTAGGGCCCCCGAAATCTATTGACCGGCCCTGATACTGCCACTCTGCGCCGGAACAGCGCGGGCGTAAATTCAACGGTTTTCAATGGATGTGTCGCAAAGATAAAAGGTTTCAGTTTCCAACAAGTTAGTCCAACCTCTTCCCTGCAACTTGCAATATACGGGCGACAAACAAGCAACTTTAGATGTTAGAAGGAAAATGACAAAGCTTAGCTTGCACAAGAAGGTTAGTGAGGAGATGCTCATGCCGAGATGGATCGTGTCCCGCCTTCGCCGGCCGGCTGGCTGCTTGTTGTCTGTGTTCTCTGCACGTACCTCCGTGGCATCAACGATCAATTAACATGGGCTACACCTATCAATATCATAGCTCGGTACTACTGTGAAATTAGGTTAATTAAGGTTCAAAGAAAGCCAAAATGCGGAGAGTCGTTGTGTCTGCCTCCCTTGTCCCGTACTCCGCCTACATTCCTTTGCTCAATTGTCAGGCTAATCTTGACATGGAGGACCCGGGTTGCCACTACACTATAGACTATCAATGTCACCACATGAAGTACCATGCAAACGACATATGCATGTACGATCCACAGATATTTCTACACGATAGAATTCATACATGATATGGCGTACGCATAGCACTGCTCGGATACTATATATATGCTCTGATATACTAAACTCACGCACACACAGTCAGATACTCGTGAAAAATTAACCGACATAAACCTCGAAACCTCAAAACAAAGTTAAATATTATGGAAAATAACCTTTTTGCCCAACACCCGACTACACCGAGGTATTGAAAATGCACTGCTCACTGCCCTGGGTCAGGAGCATTGAGGTGCTGCGCTGATCTCGCACTTGAATTCGACGTGGACAAGCATACAACCCTGACCCGTGCGTTATGGTGCCCAAGCTTAACGCTCAACCAGGACTACGTCTTAGAGGATGTTATGGTGCCCAAGCTCAACATCCAAGAACCATTCGTTAAAAATAAAATCAACACCTCAGTTCAGCGGGTTGATTTTGGGCAACAAAACACCTGGCATTGGGATTGATGCCTAGTTGAATTTGAGTGCCATGTTATTTGAAACCTCAACGGCTTAACTCGAAGCATTGAGAAGTGCAACCTCGATCAACGCCCGTTAAGTAAAAGTGTAGGTCCGAAATTGTTTTCTAGAACGGTTCATTTTCGAGTGAAACTTTTGATAAGAATAAAATTTGTCAGATTTCACGGGTGCTCTTAGATGTTTGATACAATTTCTTTTGGTGTACTTTTTTTTTTTTACACAAAGCATATCATATGTTGTAAGCTACTGCTCCGTCCACGAATAAGTGAACTTCTAGCTTATTTTATCTTATAGGCTAAACATTTCCTAATTTAACAAACTTTATACAAATGAGAACCATAATGATGTCCAATTTTGTAAATTATAAAATATATTTCAAGATCAATCCAGCGGTACTAATTTAGTGCTCTAATTAAATGTTGCTGTGTTTTTCTATAAAATTAGTTAAGTTTGAATAAGTTTTACTTAGGATGAATTAAACTTATTCGGTGATGAAGAAAGTATAGGACGAAGTAGGGAGGATGTCAAGTGGGCCTCAAGCAAAATCATAACGGGTGGCCTCTCCCTAACAAGCGCAACCAATATATGTACGGAGGCAACATCAGCTTAATCGTCCGTCCTTACGTCAGGATCGGATAGGCGGGGCAAGGACATCCACAGTTAAGGAGATGAATGACCCAATCAAGATGGTTAACCCCAAAGTAAAGTCTGATTAAGCTGCTAACCCCCATATTTTCTTCGGACAAGTTGGTTATGACATGATGGCCACTGATGTGCTCTGCTGGGCACAAGTCACACACTCATACGATGAGAAACTGTGACACGCACGCCCACCTTCCTCCTTGTTTTTTATCCACCAACGCATGATAAATCTAGGCTAGTTAATTGTGGTGATGATGATGGCTTGAAGAAGTTTATGTTAATCGATCCCCAAGTGGAGAGATTTCATCACCCCTAGAAAGGAGAAGAAAAAAGGGTGGGAAACATGATGCATGATCTGATGGCGTTTCTTCTGGCAAGGACCACACCGTCTCGTCAAGCTAGGATTTCTGCCTAGACAGCCTAGTAAGTAAGTGTTGTACACGTAGATGGAGTGGGTGTTAGGTTGTGTGATGCCAGTATCATCATATGCATTGCCGGTAATCCCACATGAAACCTGCTAGTTGGCCTGGTGCACCGCACGCAAATAGATCAAGTTGAGCACTACAGTACCGGAAAAGGTTTCAGATATATTCGTCGTGGATGTTAACATACTCATCGACCCACACCTGATCGATGTAACAGTTGTGTGTGTGTAATCAGCCGTAGACGACAAGGTAGCTTGCCGCCACTTGTAAAGTTGCCTGATAGTAGATACTAGGCAGAAACACGCATAACCATCCCCAAAGTGCTATTGAGGACGCCGGACAATAAACCACGCCTAGCTGCGACCGAAAACTCGCTAGTACGCTCGAGCTTGGGTGATCCGGAAATCCACACAGCATCAGGCCGTTCGAATCTTTAGCTGACGTCATAGTGGGGCATGTATCAGAGGGAGTATCTCGTCTACGGAGTACGCCCGGCACGGACGGCCAACCACTTCAGTTGGGAGCAACGTGCAGATGTGAACCAAGAATACAGTCCCACGCGGTAGGCCGCCGATGCCAACGCGAGTTGGCAGCAGCCGTGGGGACACACCCGCGGCACCATCCTGTACCACTGTGCCAAGGCCACACGCCCACACCGAGCAGCTCAATCCCCTCCAAATCAACACAAAAAAAAACAATGGCGCGATCTGGTTGCTCGAGCTTCCATGGCACTTCGCCCAGCAGCCACACATCAATGAAAAGGAAAGGGTCCGCAAAAAAAAAATCTCAATGGAAAATAGAATTGCAGAAAAGAACAGACACAGTCATAATCCACACGGACCTTTTTTTTTGCCAAATAAATTAAAAGATATCACATTTTCTAAAACTCGCATTCTGCGTCAGCAGATTTGCCGAATCGGCAGTCGTTCAGTCCATAAGGCCAGGTGTTGGTGAGATCGCCTTACGAAAAACGCTTCACCCTGTCACTCCCCGCGAACAACGGGGCGAACCCTAGCTCGTCCCCCGCCCAGGCCCTCTCCTCCTTCCCCCGCCGCTGCCGCCGGCGAGCGCCGCCTGCCAAAGCTCGCGTGGTGCCGGTGGCGGCGGTCCTGCTTCTACCCGCGCGCATGGAGGGGTGGCGCGGGGCGTCCCCTGCCGGTGGCGGTGTGCCTCGGTCGACGATGGCTCCGGTGGTAGCGCGCAGTCTAGGACGACTGGACTCCGGGTGGTTTGGCGGCGACGGCGCAGCATCTTAGCTACGGCTTGTGCGGACACTGGTGGCGGCGCCCTCCCAGCTTAAATCTGGGCCTTTTTGGGCCCCATCTGGGCCTGGGCGGGCCTGCCATGTGCTAGTCTGCGCCACCTCCGGCGGGCGGAAGGTGCGGCGTGAGCTGGCGACGGCGGTGACGATTGCCCGTATACTGCAGCGCGGCTACATGAGCTTTACAGGCCCCTAGGCTCAGCCGGGCCAGATGGGTCTAGTGTGTTCATGGAGTTGCGTCCGGATGGTAACCGCAGGTGGCGGTGGAGGCGGATCCCTCCTGCGTGGCTGTTGTTCCGCTGCTTCTCGCTCTCGGCTGGTACTCTTCCTTCCCGCTGGTCTCGTTTTGTCGGCCACGGTGAGGCGGTGTTGGTGATCGCAAGACAGTGGTGGCGTGTGTTGGTGGTTGGAGAGGTTGGCGGAGCGCGATGGAGTGTCCGGGGTCGTGGTTCTGTGGGGGGCGGGAGAAATCCTTGTCAGATGACTGACATCGACGCGGTGACGCTCACGGGCGCCGCCATGCCTTCTTGAGGGCCGTCTGGGTTCCCCCACCCCACAACCCTCCTGCATATCGGGGGAAACTATTGGTTCGTCCGGGCAACAGCGCCGTCATCACTACATCCCTTCTTGAAGGTGTTGCTTTGGTATGCAGCGCTTCAAAGGGCTAGGATCGTGGTGGTAATTCTTCGGAGGGCGCGGATCATCAACATTTTCATTGATCTGGCTTTGTCGACTTTGCTTTCTTTTTTTCTTCTTTTGTTTCTTTTGGGTTTTGTTGTGCTGATTGTCCCAGTGGTGATCTCAATGTTGTATTGGTTAGTTGCTATATTAATATAGTGGGACGAAAGCCTATTTCGAGGAGGATTTGCATAATCAAATTAAACCGCTGTTTTTTTTTGTTGACACAGCTGTCTTACGGTGCCTGGCAACCCGCAATTCGAGCATTTTGCTCAGCACCTGGAGGGCGGTCTGGGCAGGTTGTGCTCTTGTGCCCGGAAGCCTGCATATCGTGCAGAACCTAGTTCGCTTTGACGTAGTCTTGTACGACGGCTTGTCGCAGCTGCTAGTTGGCCTACCGCCACTTCTGTTCTTCGATGGAGGTACTGCATCCAGGCTGATTGCATCAGGCGCCCTATGGACCTGGTGGTTGTACTGCACGACCATTTGTGCAGCCGCACCATCAACCCGAGCTTTCTTGGCGACGAGCCTCTCCTCGAGTCCCAAACCATCCACTTCGACATCTACCTTCTTGAGCTTTGGCACCAGACCTTTGATGGACTCCATCGCTGTGGTGTATGCATCGACATTTACATCTCCCAGTCTCACCACTTCCATGCAATTGAGGTACAACTACGAATGCCGGAAACTGAAGGATGTATTGGTTGGTTTCTCTGGTACCGCACCAAGTGCAGGGGCAAGACGTCAGGAGCGTCTAGCGTCCATCTCTTCATCACATGCAGGGCTGGAACCTCCTTGAATCTGAGGTGCACAAGTACCTGCACCTGGGCAAAAATTTTCCCATTACCAACCGAGTTTCCAGGTCGTTCTGCAAGGGAGAACAATTATAAGAAAACATGATTTCCATTCTCCCTACCTTAAGGACATGACAGCAGAGCATCCCCATGTGCTCATACATGCCGCATTCACATGTGTAATAGGCAATGCTCACCGAAACCTTTTACTGCACTTTGCACCACTTCTCCCGGCTCTCGTTATCACAAATTCACAATGTGTTGCCACATAAAGCTCCCCTGGCACCACCTCGTAAAAGCCCACAGTCACAACAACTATCTAAGTTTCTTCGGGGTCTTACCAGCCGTGTCCGCTTCTCTTGGAAGCTCTGTTCTGCATCCCGATCATACAACAATTTGTTAAATTGTTTAACAAACACGTGCATGGCCGATCCAGGTGGCACATACGTCTTGAGATTGCATGTGGGGTCGAATGTGATTGCATCACCAAAATAATGGTACTGGGCTCTGCCCTTTCCTGTTGTCCAAAGCAGGTTCATGATCCTACTATCGTTGTCCACCTGCACGTTGTAAGTGAATTAAGGACCCGTGGCTCACATCTCCGAGAACACTTCTATTGTTTTCCGGACATCGTCATCTGCTTGTTCGCTACTGATCTTGCCACAGAAAGTCCTCAACGCCCTTTTTGTGAAGGGTACATTTTCCATTTTCCCGAAGAAACTACCTATGATGATGTACACCTTCCCGAGGTTGACATTATTCTCCCTCAGCTGCTTAACCAAATCTTTCGTGTAGCTGTCGATATGCTTGTGGGAAGGCCAATGCGCCCGCTCACCAAATAAGGCAGACAAATCATGACTGTGGGTGTCTCTTCTCACATACGTACCATCCGTTATCCTTCGACTAGAACAACCGGATGAGAGCCGAGCAAAGACACCTGGTAGAATGCGAGCTCATGGCCCGGGGCCTCCCCTGCAATCCAGGAGACAAAAATAATACCAAGATTAGACACCAGGAGGTTTTTTTTGTACAGACAGGGTTAGCTCCGCTCCACACCCCCTCCCCCATGGCAAAAAAAGGGACTCACCGAACACATGCAGACTATTTCTTGCATGCACTTCACCCGGTCAACATTGAGTCAGCTTTTTTCCATATCTGACTCCGAAACCCTGTTCCCATAATACATATTGTACAAGTCGTAAGCCTCGCCATTGGAATCGAACGCAACTCCCAACTCTGGCCCAATGACCCCACCATTCAGACTCGCTGGGAAATCGCGCAGGGTCCGCTCAAGCGCTGTGACGCGGGCAGAGTTCAGTGGTCTTTCGGGCGGCGCCTTCCCCACACAATGCCTGCGAGAGACGTGCATCAAAACCATTTTACAATTTTTGGCCATGAGATGCCAGGGGGGAAAGAGATGCATCAATACTATCAACATTATGTTTGACTGCTGTTTGTCTAACCAAACTACAAAAACCAACCGAGGTGCAATCATTGGTGCCATCAAAAACAGGAAACTCTATAACCCAAAAGCGGCATCCGTATGAGAACTTCATGTGGACTAGGGCTGCAAACCAGTCGAGTTCGAGTGAGTTAGAGCTGGCTTTAGTTCAGCTCATACAAATATTCGAACTGATGATGTTGATCGAGTGAAAGGTCGAGCTGTAAAACTTGGCTCATACTCAGCTTTGTAACGATCTCGATTCAATCTCGAGTTTGTTTCGAGCTAAGAAAAATAATTAATTTTTTTATATTTTGCTTGCATACAAAATGAACAAAATTGACATCCACTGCATACAGAAGGAACATATTGAGAACCAACCTTTCATATTGGCTTAATCAAATCCCAGTTCAAATCCCAGGTTTGACATGTGTCTCATCCACATTCATTGGAATTCCGTCGACATGAGGCGCCTGTGGTGACTTCAACAAATTTCAATCCCCGGCTCAGTCTTCCGAAGGTGCTCATAGGGGTAGGGGTGTGCGTGTGTGCGTTCATAGGGGTGAGTGTATGCGCGTGTATATGAGCGTCTGCGTTTGTACTGTGTTTCTCAAAAAAAAAAAAAGAAGGAACATATTAACCTTTCATTGGCTTAATCAAATCCCATCCAGATTAGTTGGAATAAATCTCATCCACAACATGTAAGATTTTTTTACATGAAATCTTTTATGATGTAACAAATTTATTATACCTGATTATATTTTTCCGAGCTATCGAGCAAAATCGAGCGACCTAGTGTTGACTCCTGGTCACCTCGTGTTCTAACCGAGCTACAGAAGACACTCTTACTCGGCTCATTTGCTTTCGAGTCGATCTCTAGTCCAGCTGGAAAAAGAGTCGATCTCGAGCCGCTCACGAGTCACGAGTTTTTCTTGCCGCCCTAATGCGGACTGCCCATGAAATTATAATTTTGGATGCTCGCATCAGAAACATATCTTTGTGTTCATAAGGAAAGGAGCCCCCAGCTACAAGAATTACGAGCGAAGTAATTTCTAAGAATTGCATGTCAGGCTAAGCACATTGCATACTGGGTCGGGACTCGGGCGAGCGAGCATAATACCAGTATACCACAGACCATCCAGCGAAAATACACACAGCAATCTGCGCAGCGTGGCAGGCGTGCCTAATTGTAAAACACAAAGACGAGACAAGGGCCAGTACCTCCTCATCCATCCTGATACGACGGCGCGCTCGCCCACATCACCGGCATCGACAACAGATCTTCGAAGGGGGGGAGGGGGTGGGGCACCTTGGTTCCAGATCTTCCAAGAAGACGGCGGCCATCTGCGCGCCCTGACCACATCAAGCAGAGAATCCCGCCGGGAACCCTCTCCCCTCGCTCCAGCGCGGTGATGTAGTATCACCTGGCCATCAAGAGGGACCAAGCGGCGTGAGCGGCGGCGGGAAGGAGAGGGGGTGGATGCGTTGTGGAAGACGGAGGCCGCTAGGGTATCGGTGCAGCCAGCAATTTTCGCCACTCCTACCTGCCGCGCTGCGCCAGGGAGGGCAGCCGGAGCCGACTGAACATCATGTACCAGGGAGGACATCTTGTTCTTGTTCCACCGACCTAGACCACTCCATACGAATGGTCAACTTACTGATCCAGCAGTTAATGCGTATGCCCATCGTCGAACCTCCCTCCGTGTATACATACAAGGTCTGTGCGGTCGTTGCCAACCATGCCATACATCATTTAATGATCATTGATCGCTTCCGAGCCGCACATCGCGTATTCCAATATCCGGATCACCCTAGCCCGGGCGCTATTCGTCCGCCCTCTAGCTGTGACCCCTTATAGCTTTCATGGTTCTGGCGTTTTCCAATAATGCATCACCCCTCGCCTCCTACAAGAGTGCGCTTTGGGAGACCGTCGCCTCCGCCACCCTCGAGGAGACGAACGTGGCCATCCTGGAACGTGCCATGTATATCTCCAGCGAGAGGGCACCAGCGTAGGAATGTTCTCGGCTGGTTATAGTCGTCCCAAGACAGGGCCGATATTAGGGCACGGGCGAGGAAGGCGATGGCCGGCAGAGAGGTTAGGTTTCAGTTTAAATTTAGTTAGGTTAGGTTAGGTTAGGTTAGGTTTCAGTTTAAATTTAGTTAAATTTCATTTACATTTGTAAATTATCTTTTTCAACATAATATATGTGTTCATTGTTTGGGTTCATTTTTTAATAAAAATAAAATATCCTATTCGCTGGGAAGAGGCGTTTCATATGCGATGACGATCTGGCGGATGAGTCGTGTTCTGGAAGGCTCCGCCGTCGCTCCATTAGGCGAATCAAGACTGGAGATTGCCGGATCGGGTGAAATTTGGTCGTGCGCACCCATATATTTCTCTGGCCGTTTGCTTTCAGAGGGAGCGTTTCAAAGCTCTGCTGGCGGTTATTATCATGAAACATGTTCTCGTTCCGTGGTGCTGTCGAAGAATGACATGAAAGCCAAGATCTGAGGTCTTGCAACGGTTATTCAAGTCTTGGTGCCGAGGAAGAATCGGCTTGGTGATCTGTGACTTACTGTGTGCATCTGCAATGCCGCTAGGCAGTGCGTTGTTGCAGAGGCTATATGTAATTAATATCTCTGTGATATTAATATATGTTCTTTGTCGAAAAATATGGGGGCGACGGATCATTCGAGTGATTAAGGACGTCGATGTCTATTTCTGTGATGTTTGTGGGGGCCGGGCGAAAAGGAAAATGAGATGTGAGTGGCAGGAAGGGGACATGAGGCTGGTGCCAATGCACCACCCCACTCTCACCCGCCACGTCAGCTTTTTCCCTCACTCTCACCCCACTCTCACCCCACTCTCACCTCACCTTGCCAATGCATGGGCTATAGTCCCCACTCTCACTTCTCTCTCCTCCACATCACCATTTCTTTTCCACATTAAAGTTATTTCACTCGATTTTGTTTAGACATTCAAAATAATGCAAGAAATTATTTTATTCAACTTAAAATGTTACCGATTACATAATAATTAATAAAATTGCATAATAAATATTAAAAATTACATAATAAATAAAAATTCTACTCTTCTTCCTCTTGTTCCTGCTCCTCCTCCTCGTCGTCATCATCTTCCAGACCAAGCTCTTTTTCCACCATCTTCATGGCCTTCGCATGTTTGCGCTTTTCTGCTTCGTTCATGTCGACGGTTGATCGGTCTTTCATTTTGTTCCATTGCTTGAATAGCTTAGCCTTCACTAAACCCTTCATCATGTTACTCATCGCGAAGGATTTACTTCCTACCTCACTGCTTGATGAGGTTTCCTTCCCCTTCCTCCTGCCCTTACGTGCCGCGGCCTTGGCCCTATCGCGGCCCGTTGGACGCTCTTCCTCCGTGTCGCCTGTCGTGTCGCTAGAGCTGTACTCACCAGAAGGTCCTAGACGGCTTCTCTTGGAAGTGGAGTCGGTTCGACTACCAGGACCATGTTGTCCTTTCCACTTCGCTTCATTTTTTACAGCATCCCACCAGTGGTGCTTTCTGAACGGCTGAGTCACTCTTTTGTCATTCGCGTACCTCTCCATTGCCGCCTTCATGACCATAGCATCGTCTGCTCCACTCTGACGCATATTTGTTTCTTGGATGTGGTATGCATTGAACAGGGACACCTCCTTGTTGTAGGCGTTCCAATGATCCTTCAGCTGCTTCGAGGTCCGATGACGGGAAGGATCCGAGGTAGAGTTGAAGGTTGCAGCTATCTGACCCCAAAAACTAGTGCCGGTCTTGCAATTACCGGCAACAGAGTCCTTGGAGTTAAAAAGCCAAGCATTAACCTACCCCGAAATAGATATTGTTAGTGAAAAATCCTAGCAAGAACCAATAATGCAATAAATATGTGATGGGTTTGTAAAGTACCAGTTTTTCCTCTTCCTGGACAGTCCAGTCAAGCCTCTTTGCACGCGGTGGTACGATTGTTTCCGCGGCATTGGACTCGGAGCTTGGAGCGGGAGCTTCAGAAGGTGGGGGTACGGACCATATGGCGCGTATGGATAGGGAGGTGGAGGGTATGAACCGTACGAAGGTGGGTAAGGAGGTACAGTTCCACTACCGCTACCTGTAGGTGGAGCATTTGGAGGTGGTTGGGGGTATGGATACGGAGGCGGAGGGTATGAACCATATGGCCCCGGAGGTGGAGCGTATGGCTCATATGGCCCCGGAGGTGTGCCGGAGGGGTATAGAACTCGGGGAAGCGGCGAAGAACCGACATTGGTGCGACGATGTGTCGGGGAGAGACCATCTAGGTCTATTGGTGACCCGTCGTGAAGCAGATCCGTGAACGTGGTCAAATCTGGTGGAGTCCAACCGGACATGGTGGAGAAGATTTGAGAGAGGGAAGGTGATGAATGGAGATGAAATGGGTGTGGAGTGAGTGAAACATATGGGGGTATTTATAGGGTTTTTTGAACCAGCAACGGCTAGCGACGTGGACGAATCAGGTCGCGCCACGTCAGCTAGCCGACCTGCCCCCTCCCGCCCATCTCTCGCCCGCTAACGCCCGCATCTCGCCCCACTCCCGCCCGCCTACCGCCCGCTCTCGCCCGCCCCCCTCTCGCCCCGCCCGCCAACGCGCCGCCCCGCCTCTCGCCCCGCTCCCGCCTCACTCACGCCGCCAACGCGGGCGGTAGCCGGGCGGCAGCGGGCGCTACCGCCGGGCGACCCAGCCACCGCCTGCCGCTACCGTCCCGCCCCACTCCCGCCCGCCTCCCGCCCCGCCACGGGCGCTATCGCCCCCGCAAACGCCCGCGTTGGCACCAGCCTGAGGATGGCCCCGCGATGTCGGGGGTGGCGGCAGGGGACACTGCTACTGGGCGCCACAACGCTCTCCCGTCTCCAGCAGGGTTAGTGAGAGCTATCGCGTACCCATATCCGCCCCTATATGCACCAGCCGGTCCGGCCCGAGTGAGGGTATTCAACGAGGCTATGCTTGAGTTCAGCTGTGTGGCTGAACTATGACTTTGTACAACTTATTTTGTAGGAAAGAGACGGTACGGTTCTGCCCATCGGCGAGGAAAGATCTATACGAGTATGTGTACACGTATTGCTTTCCACTTTGGCCATGAAGGAGCAAGCCGTGTCACGATCGATGATACTCATAACTCATCGTTATGTGGATGCATGCATCTTCGATCGATTATACAACGTGAGCCGAGCTAGCCAGCGAGAATACTCATTCTGACACATCAAAGTTGACGTCGACGATCGAGAGAAACTGTCACAACACTACACATGGTCTGTCTCGGAACTTGTCCTCAAAGTCGAAGGGAGTTTGCTTGTGCCCGTCCTCTCCTTTCTCGAGATTTGTTGTTCACGCTGGATCATGAACAGATCTAGCAGCTTCTAGCAGCACCGGCCACCCTTTGAAAGCTCTGCTGCAGAGGCTATAGATGTCATCGCATTCCCAGCTACGATCGATTGACTTTTGCTGCTGATAATTGGTAGGTTCATGGGAGCGGAATTATCACTGGCACGTACGCTTCGCGGTCCGGGTTAGTGGTTACTGACCGATCGATGGTAGCGATTTACGTGCAAGCTTGTCATGCAACAGCTAGCGGCTATTAGGCCATGTACCATGTGTAGTAAAAGCGAACCAAAGAGACATATGATGCGGTTCAATATATAGTAGAGCATCGATGTTTGTTGTCAGAAAAAAGAAGCGACGCATCTTGTTGTTGGTTCGGTTTCAAAGCGATGCTAAGCAATAAAATATACTGTCCAGCCTGACACAGGATAGGAAGAGGAGCAACCGAGAGCATATGTGCAGAAACAGACAAAGGAAATGCAATTTCCTGCAGAAAATTGGGCCCCATATTTACTGCCACAATCGATTCTATACATAGTAGGTGTGTGTTTGGTTCTAGACCAAGAGAGGGATGGGATGGGATGATCCTCCTTTTGCATGGGAATATTCCCTAAAAATGGTGGAGCAGCTGATCCCTCAAAATCGGCCGAACCTCTCCGTCCACCTTTTCTAATTTTGTGGATGGCAGCCTAATTATCTCTCCCTTTGCTAATTCGCTCGCGTCGTTCGACCATCCCGTCCAAGGCCGGCTGCCCCTTTGACTGGGCCGCGGCGCATTGTGCCGGCCGCTCCTATTGTACCGTCGCGAGCCGGGCCGCCGCTCATGGTTGGCTACCTTCCCACCTCTTCGAGCTTCCTCATCTCCATGAATGTAGCTGTTCTTGTGGAGCCGCTGATAGGTCGCCGTTGGAGCTTTGCTTCGGTCGCCACCGGAGCTCGCCGTTGCCCGCCATTTGAGCTCGCTGCCCCGCATCTCCCCGCATCGACGGATCCTAGACATCAGCCTGCTGGGCGGAGCCTCGAATTTGGGCGACGATGCGTTGAACTGGGCGGATCCCTGCTCGGTCTTCACAGCCGGCGGTACCCGCACGGCCACGGCAAGGCGAGCGGGGCAGTGACGTCGCTAGGCCTGAGTGGGCGGCGACCTCGCTAGGTTGGGCCTCGGCCATGAATACAGAAGGAGCCCGTTAATTACAGTTTAACCGCTCTATTAATGTCATACTTATCCGTTTTCATCAATCATTAATTAAGCATATTCCATCCCATCCACCTTAGATGCCTGAAACCAAACAGAAAATGGGATCATCTAATTTGAGCCATCCCATCCTCCAAAATCCATCCCATCCCATCCCATACATATCTGTCCATGAACCAAACACACGCTAGCTGAATCAAGTCGAATCGTTAAATCGCATCTACATAGTACATGTTCTTAGCTCTGCGCTCTGCATATCCATCCCCTGGTCCTTTCACGGTGCCGACCGACTAGGGATGGCAATGGGTACCCATGACCCGCGTACCCGTCGGATAAAAACCCAATAGGAATACGGGTATGAGACAAAATATTACCCATGGATTTGTAAACGGGAAAATATCATACCCATCGGTTAGAGCGGGTACGGGTATGGGATTGTACAACCCATACCCACGTACCCATTTACCCATATAAATTTGACAAGTGGGCATCTGTAATGTTTTGAACTACTTAATTTTCCCCTAAATGCGCCTTCACATTGCTTGGTTGAACCTCACGCTCTCTGATCTAACAATCGCAAGTAGGTTAGTGAGGATTGGAACACTATTTAGGATCGCTTTACCTCATTTCATATTTTTCTGAACAACTTGATACGTTGTAAGCGCGGGTATTTTTTACCCGCGGGTACCCATTTACCCTGCCGGGTGACGGGTATGAGAAAGACTTGTACCCGTTCGCGGGTATGGGTACGGGTGACGGGTAAGATTGAAGGTGACGGGTACGGGTATGGGATGGCTCTACCCGTACCCATACCCTGCGGGTGCCATCCCTACGACCGACCGATCGAGCCCTAAATTGAAGATCGGTACTCAGGGACGGAGCCAGCTTGAGGGGGGCAAAATTGATTGTAAACTTGATGAGGGGGGCAGAGTTGGCTAAAAAAGTCATAAATTAGAGGAGTAATATTCTTCATAAACTCTCAATCATGGGGGTGGCTAAGCCCCCCCTCGTCCCCCCTTCTCTCCGTCCCTGTCGGTACTACATCATCAGTACATTAATACATGCATGAACAGTTCTAGGTACTTCATACCACGGTGAAGCCTAGTTCATCGATCCGACACCATGCATGCAAGGATATGAATGCGTGACACCCTTTTATACCCACATACTATCTGGAAACTGAAATGGTTAATTTCTAGGGCTAAATGGACTAATTAATCTGTTAACCCGAGGAAGGTATGAGTGCATCTCTAGACTCAAACAGACCGAGGTTGTTCATTTTAGTCTGCATGAATATATAGAAGAATACAAAAAACACAACTCATCAGCCCGATACAAATGCACTACAGGAATGGGCCTATACGCCGACGGCCAAACCCTACACCGAGGGCATTTTATCGGGGCCGTCGGCGTACGGCCTCGCCAGGGCAGCGCCGGAAGCCGACCGTCGGCGTCTAGGTACCGTCGGCATATAGGCTCCTACGCCGAGGGCCGCCGTCGGCGTCTACCTGGCCCTCGGCGTAGAGGTCTCCATCACCTCACCTCGCACCCGCACCGTCACCGCCCTCTCACGGCGTCAGACAGACGCCGAGGGCTACCCTCGGCATAGGGCATGGCCACCCTATGCCGACGGCCACCCTCGGCATATAGACTTTTTTTATTTTTTCTTTTTCTCTCTCTCATATTACTTTATATTATGTTTCTATTATTTATTTACTAGTATGCATTATGTAAAAAATGGTTCTATTTTTTAAGAATTCGTAGATGGCATATGTAGGTCCCACGGGTGACGCTCTTCGCAGACGGGTCAACCGGAGCCACTAGGCCCAACATTTGCTATCGATGTACATATGGGTAGATCCGCGGGGTCCCCGCCCTACGGTTTCCCTAACCCTAACTCTAACCCTAACCCTAACCCTAACCCTAACTCTAACCCTAACTCTAACCCTAACTCTAACCCTAACCCTAACCCTAACTCTAGCCCTAACCCTAACCCTAGGGTTTCCACATACATTGCTAACTCTAACCCTAACCCTAACTCTAGCCCTAACCCTAACCCTAGGGTTTCCACATACATTGCTAACTCTAAGCCTAACCTAACCCTAACTCTAACCCTAACCCTAGGGTTTCCACATACATTGCTAACCCTAACTATAACCCTAACAGATCACTTGGTAAAACCCTAACCCTAGGGGTCCCGCCCTAGGGTTTCCCAAGAAACAGATCACCGGAGCGTCAGAATTGTTGGAAAACTTGCTTCTGCCCCTAACATACATGTACAAGTGTGATGTAAGGTTTGGCTAACCTTGGATGTACCCGGCGTTGACGATTTCCGCATAATGGGCTACCAGTTGGTAAAATCCAGGATCTGTATGTGGAAACCCCCGCCATGGCTCGAACGGAGCCTATTTTATGGTAAAGTATGCCCAACCTATCGTTTCCATGTACATATGTCCTAAACAAAGCAAACTAAATAAAAAAGTCCACTGGTAAACCCTCGCACGGAGAAAGCTATAGGGGTAGATGTGTGGGGTCCCCGCCCTAGGGTTTTCCAAGTTACAGACCACCGGAGCGTCGGAATCGCTGGAAAACTTGTGTGTGCCCACATGGCATGCACAAAAGTGATTTGAGATGGTTTTATATCCAAGGATACCCCCCATGGTGTGTCCGGCTTCTCGGGGTTACACTTAGGCAGATTCTGCATGTATAGGGGGAACTCCCTCGGAGGTGAACCGGAGAGAAACTTGAGATCATATGTGATGATCCTTGTTTCCAAATGTACCTATGACCTAACCAAGCTCAAATTGAGGCATATGCCCACCGGGGACCCCGATGGGATGCAGTCAAAGGGAGCGCGGTCAACAGAACTAGGGTTTCGTCGGAAATCGAGCATCAGATGTAGAGAATGGCCCCAAAACTTGTGTGTGTCCACATGGAATGCACAAAAGTGATTTGAGATGGTTTTATATCCAAGGCTACCCCCCAGGTGTGTCCGGCTTCTCGGACAGGGGGTTCCTACACTTGGGCAGATTCCGCATGTATAGGGGGAACTCCCTCGGAGGTGAACCGGAGAGAAACTTGAGATCATATGTGATGATCCTTGTTTCCAAATGTACCTATGACCTAACCAAGCTCAAATTGAGGCATATGCCCACCGGGGGACCCCGATGGGATGCGATCAAAGGGGTAGACCGCGCGGTCAATAGTAGGGTTTCGTCGGAAATCGAGCATCGAGATGTAGAGAATGGCCCCAAAACTTGTGTGTGTCCACATGGAATGCACAAAAGTGATTTGAGATGGTTTTATATTCAAGGCTACCCCAGGTGTGTCCGGCTTCTCGGACGGGGGTTACTACACTTAGGCGGATTATGCATGTATAGGGGGAACTCCCTCGGAGGTGAACCGGAGAGAAACTTGAGATCATATGTGATGATCCTTGTTTCCACATGTACCTATGACCTAACCAAGCTCAAATGGAGGCATATGCCCACCGGGGACCCCGATGGGATGCAGTCAAAGGGGTAGACGCGCGGTCAACAGAACTAGGGTTTCGTCGGAAATCGAGCATCGAGATGTAGAGAATGGCCCCAAAACTGTGTGTGTCCACATGGAATGCACAAAAGTGATTTGAGATGGTTTTATATCCAAGGCTACCCCAGGTGTGTCGGCTTCTCGGACAAGGGGTTCCTACACTTAGGCAGATTATGCATGTATAGGGGGAACTCCCTCGGAGGTGAACCGGAAGAACTTGAGATCATATGTGATGATCCTTGTTTCCACATGTACCTATGACCTAACCAAGCTCAAATTGAGGCATATGCCCACCGGGGACCCGATGGGATGCGATCAAAGGGTAGACCGCGCGGTCATCAGAACTAGGGTTTTGTCGGAAATCGAGCATCAGATGTAGAGAATGGCCCCAAAACTTGTGTGTGTCCACATGGAATGCACAAAAGTGATTTGAGATGGTTTTATATTCAAGGCTACCCCCCCAGTGTGTCGGCTTCTCGGACGGGGGTTCCTACACTTAGGCGATTCTGCATGTATAGGGGAACTCCCTCGGAGGTGAACCGGAGAGAAACTTGAGATCATATGTGATGATCCTTGTTTCCACATGTACCTATGAGCTAACCAAGCTCAAATGGAGGCATATGCCCACCGGGGGACCCCCGATGGGATGCAGTCAAAGGGGTAGACCGCGCGGTCAACAGAACTAGGGTTTCAGAAATCGAGCATCGGATCTAGGGAATGGCCCCAAAACTTGTGTGTGTCCACATGGAATGCACAAAAGTGATTTGAGATGGTTTTATATCCAAGGCTACCCCCCAGGTGTGTCCGGCTTCTCGGACACTTAGGCAGATTATGCATGTATAGGGGGAACTCCCTCGGAGGTGAACCGGAGAGAAACTTGAGATCATATGTGATGATCCTTGTTTCCAAATGTACCTATGACCTAACCAAGCTCAAATGGAGGCATATGCCCGGGGACCCCCGATGGGATGCAGATCAAGGGGTAGACCGCGCGGTCAACAGAACTAGGGTTTCGTCGGAAATCGAGCATCGGATGTAGAGAATGGCCCCAAAACTTGTGTGTGTCCACATGGAATGCACAAAAGTGATTTGAGATGGTTTTATATTCAAGGCTACCCCCAGTGTGTCGGCTTCTCGGACGGGGGTTACTACACTTAGGCGATTATGCATGTATAGGGGAACTCCCTCGGAGGTGAACCGGAGAGAAACTTGAGATCATATGTGATGATCCTTGTTTCCACATGTACCTATGACCTAACCAAGCTCAAATGGAGGCATATGCCCGACCCCCGATGGGATGCGATCAAAGGGGTAGACCGCGCGGTCCAACAGAACTAGGGTTTCGTCGGAAATCGAGCATCGATGTAGAGAATGGCCCCAAAACTTGTGTGTGTCCACATGGAATGCACAAAAGTGATTTGAGATGGTTTTATATCCAAGGCTACCCCCAGGTGTGTCCGGCTTCTCGGACGGGGGTTCCTACACTTAGGCAGATTATGCATGTATAGGGGGAACTCCCTCGGAGGTGAACCGGAGAGAAACTTTAGATCATATGTGATGATCCTTGTTTCCAAATGTACCTATGACCTAACCAAGCTCAAATGGAGGCATATGCCCACCGGGGACCCCGATGGGATGCGATCAAAGGGGTAGACCGCGCGGTCAACCTAGGGTTTCGTCGGAAATCGAGCATCGATGTAGAGAATGGCCCCAAAACTTGTGTGTGTCCACATGGAATGCACAAAAGTGATTTGAGATGGTTTTATATCCAAGGCTACCCCAGGTGTGTCGGCTTCTCGGACGGGGGTTCCTACACTTAGGCGATTATGCATGTATAGGGGGAACTCCCTCGGAGGTGAACCGGAGAGAAACTTGAGATCATATGTGATGATCCTTGTTTCCACATGTACCTATGACCTAACCAAGCTCAAATTGAGGCATATGCCCACCGGGGACCCCCGATGGGATGCAGATCAAAGGGGTAGACCGCGCGGTCATCGAACTAGGGTTTTGTCGGAAATCGAGCATCGATGTAGAGAATGGCCCCAAAACTTGTGTGTGTCCACATGGAATGCACAAAAGTGATTTGAGATGGTTTTATATTCAAGGCTACCCCCCAGGTGTGTCCGGCTTCTCGGACAGGGGTTCTACACTTGGGCGATTCTGCATGTATAGGGGGAACTCCCTCGGAGGTGAACCGGAGAGAAACTTGAGATCATATGTGATGATCCTTGTTTCCACATGTACCTATGAGCTAACCAAGCTCAAATGGAGGCATATGCCCACCGGGGGACCCCCGATGGGATGCAGTCAAAGGGGTAGACCGCGCGGTCAACAGAACTAGGGTTTCATCGGAAATCGAGCATCGGATCTAGGGAATGGCCCCAAAACTTGTGTGTGTCCACATGGAATGCACAAAAGTGATTTGAGATGGTTTTATATCCAAGGCTACCCCAGGTGTGTCCGGCTTCTCGGACAGGGGGTTCCTACACTTAGGCAGATTATGCATGTATAGGGGGGAACTCCCTCGGAGGTGAACCGGAGAGAAACTTGAGATCATATGTGATGATCCTTGTTTCCAAATGTACCTATGACCTAACCAAGCTCAAATGGAGGCATATGCCCACCGGGGGACCCCCGATGGGATGCGTCAAAGGGGTAGACGCGCGGTCAACAGAACTAGGGTTTCGTCGGAAATCGAGCATCAGATGTAGAGAATGGCCCCAAAACTTGTGTGTGTGCACATGGAATGCACAAAAGTGATTTGAGATGGTTTTATATTCAAGGCTACCCCCAGGTGTGTCGGCTTCTCGGACAGGGGGTTACTACACTTAGGCAGATTATGCATGTATGGGAACTCCCTCGGAGGTGAACCGGAGAGAAACTTGAGATCATATGTGATGATCCTTGTTTCCACATGTACCTATGACCTAACCAAGCTCAAATGGAGGCATATGCCCACCGGGGGACCCCGATGGGATGCAGTCAAAGGGGTAGACCGCGCGGTCAACAGAACTAGGGTTTCGTCGAAATCGAGCATCGATGTAGAGAATGGCCCCAAAACTTGTGTGTGTCCACATGGAATGCACAAAAGTGATTTGAGATGGTTTTATATCCAAGGCTACCCCCCAGGTGTCCGGCTTCTCGGACGGGGGTTCCTACACTTAGGCAGATTATGCATGGGGAACTCCCTCGGAGGTGAACCGGAGAGAAACTTGAGATCATATGTGATGATCCTTGTTTCCAAATGTACCTATGACCTAACCAAGCTCAAATGGAGGCATATGCCCCGGGGGACCCCCGATGGGATGCAGTCAAAGGGGTAGACCGCGCGGTCAACAGAACTAGGGTTTCGTCGGAAATCGAGCATCGGATGTAGAGAATGGCCCCAAAACTTGTGTGTGTCCACATGGAATGCACAAAAGTGATTTGAGATGGTTTTATATCCAAGGCTACCCCCAGGTGTGTCCGGCTTCTCGGACAGGGGGTTCCTACACTTAGGCGGATTCTGCATGTATAGGGGGGAACTCCCTCGGAGGTGAACCGGAGAGAAACTTGAGATCATATGTGATGATCCTTGTTTCCACATGTACCTATGACCTAACCAAGCTCAAATTGAGGCATATGCCCGGGGGACCCCCGATGGGATGCAGTCAAAGGGGTAGACCGCGCGGTCATCAGAACTAGGGTTTGTCGGAAATCGAGCATCGGATGTGAGAATGGCCCCAAAACTTGTGTGTGTCCACATGGAATGCACAAAAGTGATTTGAGATGGTTTTATATTCAAGGCTACCCCCCCAGGTGTGTCCGGCTTCTCGGACGGGGGTTCCTACACTTGGGCGATTCTGCATGTATAGGAACTCCCTCGGAGGTGAGCCGAGAGAAACTTGAGATCATATGTGATGATCCTTGTTTCCACATGTACCTATGAGCTAACCAAGCTCAAATGGAGGCATATGCCCACGGGGACCCCCGATGGGATGCAGTCAAAGGGGTAGACCGCGCGGTCAACAGAACTAGGGTTTTGTCGGAAATCGAGCATCAGATGTAGGGAATGGCCCCAAAACTTGTGTGTGTCCACATGGAATGCACAAAAGTGATTTGAGATGGTTTTATATCCAAGGCTACCCCCCAGGTGTGTCCGGCTTCTCGGACAGGGGGTTCCTACACTTGGGATTCTGCATGTATAGGGGGAACTCCCTCGGAGGTGAACCGGAGAGAAACTTGAGATCATATGTGATGATCCTTGTTTCCACATGTACCTATGAGCTAACCAAGCTCAAATGGAGGCATATGCCCACCGGGGGACCCCCGATGGGATGCAGTCAAAGGGGTAGACCGCGCGGTCAACAGAACTAGGGTTTCATCGGAAATCGAGCATCGGATGTAGAGAATGGCCCCAAAACTTGTGTGTGTCCACATGGAATGCACAAAAGTGATTTGAGATGGTTTTATATCCAAGGCTACCCCCCAGGTGTGTCCGGCTTCTCGGACAAGGGGTTCCTACACTTAGGCAGATTATGCATGTATAGGGGGAACTCCCTCGGAGGTGGAGAGAAACTTGAGATCATATGTGATGATCCTTGTTTCCACATGTACCTATGACCTAACCAAGCTCAAATGGAGGCATATGCCCACCGGGGGACCCCCGATGGGATGCAGTCAAAGGGGTAGACCGCGCGGTCAACAGAACTAGGGTTTCGTCGGAAATCGAGCATCAGATGTAGAGAATGGCCCCAAAACTTGTGTGTGTCCACATGGAATGCACAAAAGTGATTTGAGATGGTTTTATATCCAAGGCTACCCCCCCAGGTGTGTCCGGCTTCTCGGACAGGGGGTTCCTACACTTAGGCAGATTATGCATGTATAGGGGGAACTCCTCGGAGGTGAACCGGAGAGAAACTTGAGATCATATGTGATGATCCTTGTTTCCAAATGTACCTATGACCTAACCAAGCTCAAATGGAGGCATATGCCCCCGGGGGACCCCGATGGGATGCAATCAAAGGGTAGACCGCGCGGTCAACAGAACTAGGGTTTCGTCGGAAATCGAGCATCGGATCTAGAGAATGGCCCCAAAACTTGTGTGTGTCCACATGGAATGCACAAAAGTGATTTGAGATGGTTTTATATCCAAGGCTACCCCCAGGTGTGTCCGGCTTCTCGGACGGGGGTTCCTACACAGCATGTATAGGGGAACTCCCTCGGAGGTGAACCGGAGAGAAACTTGAGATCATATGTGATGATCCTTGTTTCCACATGTACCTATGACCTAACCAAGCTCAAATGGAGGCATATGCCCACCGGGGGACCCCCGATGGGATGCAGTCAAAGGGGTAGACCGCGCGGTCATCAGAACTAGGGTTTTGTCGGAAATCGAGCATCAGATGTAGAGAATGGCCCCAAAACTTGTGTGTGTCCACATGGAATGCACAAAAGTGATTTGAGATGGTTTTATATTCAAGGCTACCCCCCAGGTGTGTCCGGCTTCTCGGACAGGGGTTCCTACACTTAGGCAGATTCTGCATGTATAGGGGGAACTCCCTCGGAGGTGAACCGGAGAGAAACTTGAGATCATATGTGATGATCCTTGTTTCCACATGTACCTATGAGCTAACCAAGCTCAAATGGAGGCATATGCCCACCGGGGGACCCCGATGGGATGCAGTGGGGTAGACCGCGCGGTCAACAGAACTAGGGTTTTGTCGGAAATCGAGCATCGGATGTAGGGAATGGCCCCAAAACTTGTGTGTGTCCACATGGAATGCACAAAAGTGATTTGAGATGGTTTTATATCCAAGCTACCCCCCAGGTGTGTCCGGCTTCTCGGACAGGGGTTCTACACTTGGCGGATTCTGCATGTATAGGGGGAACTCCCTCGGAGGTGAACCGGAGAGAAACTTGAGATCATATGGGATGATCCTTGTTTCCACATGTACCTATGACCTAACACAACACAAAGGAAGAGAAAAGTCCATTGGTCAGCTGTCATCGGAGGTCGGTCAAAGGGGTAGATCTGGGGCTACCGGATTAGGGTTTGTCTACCGGAGGGAATAGTGATGTAAGATAGGGTAATTGTTGGTACTACATGTTCCGATGAACTAACACAACACAAAGTAAGAGAAAAGTCCATAGTTCAACTGTTATCGGAGGCCGGTCAAAGGGGTAGATCTGCGGGGCTCCCGGATTAGGGTTTCGTCTACCGGGGGAATATTGATGTAAGATAGGGTAATTATTGATACTACATGTTACAATGACCTAACAAAACACAAAGTAAGAGAAAAGTCCATGGGTCAACTGTCATCGGAGGTCGGTCAAAGGGGTAGATCTGCGGGGCTACCGGATTAGGGTTTCGTCTATGGGAGAAAATGTTAAGTTAAGATGGTAACTTATTCCTATGACACGCGCCCGAGCCCGACCCACTCCCATTTACTTGTTCCTATGACATAAATAAATGCAAAGGTACATTAAAGTTCATAGGGGCAGCGCCGTTGGAGGCCAGACAAAGGGGTAGACCGCACGGTCAAAGAGGTAGACCGCACAGCAAAGGGGTGGACCACGCGATCGATTTAACGTCGACGCGGTCAATTTTTTATATGAACTAATTATTATATATATATATATTAGTATAATGTAGTCAGAAAAATAAATAAGAGAAAAAACAAAAAAAATTAAAAAAAAATTGAAAAAAGGGTCTATGCGGGGCCACCCTCGGCGTATAGCCGGCCCTCGGCATGGGGGCCGCTCGACCCGTGTTACAGGGAGGCTGCTCGACCGCTCCCAGCCTATCCGCGCCCCCGCCACCCTCCTCGCCACCCTCTCTTGCCCGCGGCCACCCTCCCGTGCCCCGCGCCCTCCCCGTCTTGCCGCCCCTTTCTCCCGTAGCCGTGCCGCCCTCCCGTGCCCGCCCATGACTCCCGTCGAGCGCCCGGCGCACCTCCCGTCGCGGCGTCCCGCACCTCCCTTCCCCGGCGCCCTCCTCCCTGCCCTGCGCCCTCCTCCTCGCCCTTCCGCCGCCTCTCTGCCCCTTCCCAGCCGCCCCCACGGCCCCCCTGCACACCGCGCCGCCGCCGCCCTCCTCCCCCTCCCGCAGCGCACGCCGCGGCCCCCCTCCTCCCGCAGCACACCGCCCCGGCCCCCTCCTTCCGCAGTGCCCCCGACCCTCTCCTCCCCTCACTGGCCGCTCCATGGAGAGCTCAAAGGTATGCATTTTTTTTTGTTAATTTGTTAGTTGTTAGTTAGTTAGTGTTGTTAGTTAGGTAACCAATTGGTAGTTAGTTAGTTAGTTAGGATAAATTGGTACTTATAAATAAAAATGTTACTTAGGGTAAATTGTTAGTTGCAGATTTATTGACTATTTTGTTTATTGTTTTAAATAGGCACCGGCGTGAGCACCCCGACGTGACGACCCGGGATCTTGACGCGATTCGCTCCGGCCACCGACATCGCCACCTCCACGTTCGACATCGCCACGCGATTCTCTCCGTCCGCCGAGGGTGAGCTAAAACATCGCCTCCCCTTCTCCGCATTTTCTTATGTCACTAGATTCATTTTCCAAGTCCAGTTGCGTAACCTAGGTGTCACTTCCCGTCCGCGAGCGTTACGCGGATAAATATGCATTAGTGGTCCGCATATTTTGAACCGTAACGCTTGCGGCATTTACGGGACAGTCGGCGGATGCGTAGTTGTCTACGTTTTCCATGTTCTACTCCGGTCCGAGTCAGGATTTCGGCGGCGCCTCCCCGTTGTTCTCCGGATGCACATCCTCTCGGCTTTTTGCCGAGACGTGTATCGGGAGAGCAGCGGGGAGGTGCTGCCGAAATTCTGACTTAGTATGGACAACTACGGATCCGGCGGCTGCTAGGAGCCCACCTAGTAGAGATGTAGGTTGATGCATGCGGTTCGCCCGGTAAAATAAATAAAAATATGATGCATTTAATTTCCTATTTGATATAAATGCTATGTCTGTGGTTTGGCTCCCAATAAAGCAGAGGATGGCTGATAATGGATGGATGTACAATGAGCGTGTTAGTGCGACTGAGAAAACAGATGAGTGGACAAGGAAGACCCATTTTCTAGTGAATGAGTTAGCGCGTGGTACAAAGGGGCTGGTTCGGGCACTTTGCCCCTGTGTTCGCTGCGTGAAGCGTCAACGTCGTGGGAAGGATGAAATGTATAGACACCTTCTGCAATATGGGTATATGCATGGGTACGTCACGGAAATCGACTTTGATGAGCGCGAACGTGACAGAGGTGAGGTGATGCGGCAGCGGCTCAATGGCAATGCGTACGATGGAGTTAGAGACTTTCTAGATGATCTCGTCATGCCGATGTCCCGGATTCGCCGCCAGAACCGGAGGCGCCGCCAGAACCGGAGGCGCCGCAGAACCGGAGGAACCAGAGCCAACCGCGAAGGCCTTCTATGATATGATTGCCGCGGCTAAGAGGCCTCTGTACGAGGGCGCCGCGATTTCTCAGCTCGATGCCATCTCCCAGTGTCTAGCCGACAAGACCCGGTACAACACCACCCGTGAGGGCTTTGAAGCAAGTCTGAAAACAACTGGTAACATGTTGCCCAAAGATCATTGTCTGCCTCAAAGCCTGCACGCGACGAGGAGAATTATGAAGGACCTCAACATGGATTATCAAAGGATAGACTGTTGTCCAAAAGGCTGCGTTCTATTTTGGAGACAGTATGCGGAGGACAAGTACTGTCCCATCTGTAAGCAGTCTAGGTATGAAGAGGTAACGGGAAAGGATGGTCAGGTGAGGCAGTCAAGCACCGCAAAGTCGATTCTTCGATATCTCCCATTCATAAAAAGAATCCAGCGGCTTTACATGCACGAGGAGACAGCCAAACAGATGACGTGGCACAAGTATGGGAAGAGATTCGTGGACGAAAACAAGAAGTTGAAGATGGGACATCCATCCGATGGTACGGCATGGAAGAACTTCGATACAAAACACCGCCTTAAGGCAGCCGAGGCTCGGAATGTCAGAATTGCGATAGCAACAGATGGCTTCAATCCATATGGTATGTCCAATGCCAATTACAGTTGCTGGCCCATGTTTGTTATTCCGCTCAATCTCCCTCCCGGAGTCCTAATGACGAGGAAGACCATGTTTCTGTCGCTGATCATTCCAGGCCCTCATTACCCGGGGAAGAATTTGAGTGTCTACATGCAGCCGATTGTGGAAGATTTGAACCACTCTTGGCACCACGGGACATTGACGTACGACCGAGCATCGAAGACAAACTTCTGCATGAGAGTTTGGTTGCAGTATACCATGCATGACATGCCGGGTACGCCCTAACATGTGGATGGTGTACAGCTGGTAAGTGGCCATGCCCAGTGTGCAGAGCATCGGCTTGAGTTCCTTTGGCTACAGAAGGGTCGCAAGTATGTTGCGTTTGACACGAATCGACAGTTCCTCAAAAGGAGGCATCCGTTTAGAGAAGACAAAAAGAACTTCAAGAAGGGCAAAGTTGTGCATGAAAAAAAAGATGTGCCGAAGTTTGATGGTACACTTGTTGAAGCCGAGCTACGTGCTCTCGTGCCAGCAGCGCGCCAACTGGCCATCAATTTGAGGGATATGGTGTAACGCACAACTGGACTCACGAGGCGGCTTAACGAAGCTCGAGTATTACAAGGACCTCGAACTTCCCCATAACATCGATGTGATGCACACCTTGTAAAGAATGTCGCGGAGTCCGTCTTTCACATGCCTGAACATTCCCGGGAAGTCAAAGGATAATGTCAAGGCTAGAGTCGATATTGAGATCCTCTGTGATAGGGAAAAATTACACATGAAGCGTCCTATTGGCCGTCAAAAGAATTGGTTCAAGCCGCATGCCAACTTCTGCCTTGATTCCATCCAAAAGAAGGAGGCATTCGGGTGGCTCAAATACGTCGTGATGTTCCCTGATGGTTATTTCGAATATGAGTAAGGGAGTTAATCTTTCGACGGGAAAAGTCACCGGGCTCAAGAGTCACGACTATCATATATGGATTCAGCGGCTCATGCCGGTGATGCTTCGAGGGTATATTCCCGAGAAAGTCTGGCGAGTGCTTGCGCAGTTGAGCCATTTCTTCCGCACGCTCTGTGCTAAGCAGATATGTCCCGAGGTTATTGCAAAGCTACAACATACAGTGCCGGAGTTGCTATGCAATTTGGAGATGATATTTCCGCCAGGCTTCTTTACTCCGATGGCACATCTCATTGTGCACCTCGCCAACGAGGCACTCTTGGGTGGTCCGGTGCAGTTTCGTTGGCAGTTCTGTATTGAGAGAGAGTTTAAGTATATTCGAAAGATAACTGGAAACAAGGCCAAGATTGAAGCATGCATAGCTGAGGCAATATGCCTTCGGGAGATGGCAGATGCCGCGACAACGTACTATCCCGATGATGTTCCCACTCAGCATAACCCGGTCACTCGTTACAATGTCGACGTGCCCGAGAATGACCCCAAGCTAAAACTATTCCAATTCCCCGGTGGCAAGGCTGGTAAAGGAACAAAATATAAATTGGAGAACGAAGAGAAGGATTGTATAATGCTATATGTGCTTATGAACATGGAGGAAGTGATCCCATTCGTAAGGTAAAATGGTGAACAAATTACTTTGCAGCTAGTAACCTCGTCTCGGTCTAATGCTTATTTTCTCCTTTCAGCGAATTCACGGATGAAATGTGGCCGTATGATGAATTGCCCGAAACCTCGGAGATGGACACTCTACTGAAAGAGGGTGCTCCCGGAATTAATAAAAACTTTGTGACATGGTTCATGGAAAAAGTAATTTCTAACCTTTCCTCTTACATTGCAACACGTGACTTGTCCCTCTTATTACACGTAACTAATGCACACAACAAATTTGAAATGTTCTTGTAGGGCCGTGAGAGAAACGTTGATATGATAGATGAGTTGAAATGTGTTTCCCAAGGTTGTAGCCGTGAGGTGACCAAGTATGAGAAGTATGATGTGAATGGGTTTCGCTTCCATACAGAGACGCACCAGAAGGGCCGGGCGAATCCCAAAACGATAAATACTGGGGTCTTCACCAAAGGAGCCAACAACTTTGATTACTATGGAAGGTTACAAAGTGTATACGAGTTGACATTCAATCGTACGAACGTGCAACTCAATATCGTCGTGTTCAAGTGTCATTGGTTCGACCCAATAGGTGGACAGAGAAGTGATAAGTCCATTGGGTTAGTTGAAGTTAAGCCTTCAACCACCTATAGCGGAGCCGATGTCTTTATTGTGGCTCACCAAGCCAAGCAAGTTTATTATTTGCCCTACCCATGCCAGAAAGCGGAACTCAAGGGTTGGGAAGTCGTCTTCCAGGTATCGCCACATGGTAACCTACCGATTCCCTCTGAGGATGATTACAACAACATTGACCCCGTGACATACGAGGGGATTTTCTATCAAGAGGAACAGGACTTCGGGGAATATATTTTAGAACCGTTTGTTCAAGAAGACCTCGGGAACGATGCAGAAACTCGTGGTGAGTCAGTGGTGGATCTAAAGGACATATCTATGCTCGAGAAGTTACTTGAGGCGAATGACAATTATGATGAGCCTCCACCCGTCGACCCTTCAACTTTGTACTCACAAGATAGTGATAGTGATAGTGGGCCAGAGAAAGAGAAAGAGAAAGAGATGGAGTATGAGAGTGAGCATGGGAGCGATGATGGCTGGTGAGGGTCTTTTATTCTTAGTATTTATTATGTCAACATGCTTCTTAATTGCATTGTGCCTTTTATTCTTAGTATCTTCATTTTATTATGTCAACATGCTTCTTAATTGCATTGTGCCTTTTATTCTTAGTATCTTCATTTTATTATGTCAACATGCTTCTTAATTGCATTGTGCCTTTTATTCTTAGTATCTTCATTTTATTATGTCAACATGCTTCTTAATTGCATTGTGCCTTTTATTCTTAGTATCTTCATATAATATGTCTTTGTGCTTAACTGTTTTATTCTTCTCAATGCAGGTGACTGGACAATATGAGCAGCGGCAAGGCAGACTCCGAGAGCTTGCTTAAGACGCTGGCGCAGGTGAAGAGGAATATTCCTAGACCCACTAGACGGAGTGATCGAGCCCCGGTGCAAAATCCGCGTTACGCCGATGGTACCGATGGAGGACGAGGACGAGGAGGACGAGGTGGAGGTCGAGGACGAGGACGAGGAGGACGAGGTGGAGGACGAGGTGGCGGCGGGGTACACATGGACTTTGACGAGCCACCCTCCGCTTCTGGCGACGTGGCTCCTGAGTTGTACCTAGAGGGTCCGTCTAGTGGGGAGGTGGAGATGGAGATGGAGTCTACACACGAGTCGGACTCTAGGGCTGAGTTGGAGGTGATGGAGGATGGGGGTGCGCCGAAGCCCTTGAAGCTTCGTGGAGAAGCTGGAGTCCCCGATGCGAGGAAGGAGCCGAAGACCCATGATGACAAGGCCCTTATCATTCCTTCGAGCGATGAGTAAGTGTACTACTTCAGAAATTTCGAACATGTATTTTCATCTTGGGCATAATAAACAATTTGGCATGTGTACTAATGTGTGATTTATTTGCAGCAACTGGACATGGGATGCCAAGCCCCCCCGCATGCCTAACAGCTTGCTTGGGGCTCTGATTAAGAAGTTCTGGCCCGGCAGATACACTCCCCTTAGCACGGTCCCCGGTGGCCCGACGAAGCTAGCCACTACTTGGGCGGACTATGAGGATGCCCCTGCCGTAGGCTTCGCGACAGCTGCTGAGGCTGTGACCACCAAGTTCTGGGTAAGGCATATATTTCTCGAGCACCGTTCATAGTTGATGACCCTAATGTGCTAACTCATGACTTTCACAACTGATTTATGCATGATTGAAGTGCTTCTATCGTGTGGACCCGGAGCATGACACGCAGGCGCGTCTCACTTTGCGTGGCGCTTGCGAGAGGTTGACACCGCAGCAGTGGTACAACCAAAAGTTCACCAGCGCTAGTGCCTTCTGGGCTAACAAGGGTAAGAGGGTCAAGAAGGAGTACTATGTTGGTAACGAGCCTACGGAGGAATGGGCAATGACCATTGAGGAGTACATGTCGGTGAGTAAAATGTCAATGAGATTCTACATTGCTGCTAAGTTTTCATTGAATTATCTTGAGCTGAGTATTGCGTTTTCAGGTTTGTCCGGAGTGGGCCGAGCAGCATAGGGAGGCATGGGAGGAGCTGATTAGGGCGAGGTGGCTCAGGCAGGACGAGGAGTTTGCAGCCGTGTCGAGGCGTAACATGGAGAACCGAGGCACCGGTGGCACACACTGCGCGGGAAACCGCGACTACACCCGCTTCAAGGGGAAAAAGGTATGTATATACATGGAACGACCTTCATTCATTTCCCGCCATGTCTCATTTGTGGTACGCTTAACTTTTCTTTTCGCGATGCAGGTGGCCGAGGCACCACCTGGGGTGGTGCTTCATGATGCCCAGATATATGACATGATGCGGACGAAGCAGAAGCCCAATCCCGCATTGCCTCAGCCACAGTACTACGGCAATGCCAAGGCCGCCAAGGAGGACTACTGCGACATGGTCAAGTCTCGTCACCCCGAGGTGGATGACCCCTTGAGCATTCCGGTCGACGAGGAGTCGTTGGTCCTGTCGGGGCACGGGCGTCCGCATGGCCGTTTCCCTTGGATGAATAAGGCGGTCAAGCCTACCCACTCCACGAGCTACACGCGCCTCAAGCATACCCTCACCGCCGACAGCCCCCAGCCTCGTCCACGGCCTGCTCGTCCACCCGCCTACGATGTAAGTTTCCTCATTTTCATCCTCTTTCCGGTTTTCCTTCCTACATGGCTAAGTGTTTACGAGATTCATTGTTTCTGAAATTGTAGCCTGACTTCGAGGCGGCCTTCGAAGCCTGCAATGAAGCGTATCAGCAGGCCGTTGCCCAGTGGAATAGGCAGAATACGGCCTATATGACGTATTTATCAGTAAGTCTGAATCTTCCTTCTCGCGCAAGTAGATGACAAGTCTCAGTTTGATGCTTTATTTGCAAAGCCTAACTTGTAACCTATCTTGCAGGAAATGATGATCTCTATGTCTACTGGTACACCGCCACCGGATCGAGTTACCGTGGCGGGGGACATGCCTATCATGCCATCGAAGGCAGCTTTCGCTGCGACTTACTACGGATCCACACCGGAGGTAAGTTCTTTGCCAAACCGGTAGTTACCACTTTCCTTTGCCTCGCAAGTTGCTAACATGTAGGGAACACGTAGGGAACGGGATGGTCCGGGAACCAGGCATCGCCGGGTGGGCGCGAGGTCACACCGGTTCATGAAGGTGGTCGGTCTCTGGGCGTTCTGCTGGTGTCTCTCCGTCGACTACTCCTGGGACTACTCCCGGTGCCTCTCCGTCGACTTCTCCTGGGCGTGCTACCGGTCCTTCTCCAGGTGGTTCTTCTGCAGCTTCTACCGGAGCGAAACCCCGGGCTGCTCGTTTCGCCAAGGATGTGGGCGGACACACCCCGCCCGGGTCCTTCCTCCGCTAGTCAGCACCGGGCTTCTTGCTTGCCATCATTTGCTACCTACTACTATGTATTGGATGACATGGCACTCTCCTCTTGTATGCTACTACATGCACCATGTATGCTACTATGTGGATTTCATGCTATTTATGTGAATTATGGTGATTTTGGATGAATTTGGATGTATTTGTATGCTACTATGTGGATTTCATGCTATTTACGTGAATTATGACGAATTTGGTCGATTTTGGATGAATTTGGTCGATTATATGATATTTATGTGAATTTGGTGGATTATATGAACTGGAACTGGAACTGGATTGAACTGGAACTGGAACTGGAAAACAGAAAAAAAAATGGCAGGCCCTATGCCGAGGGTAAGGCCGTCGGCATAGACCCTGACATAGGGCCATATGGTCAGGTCTATGCCGAGGGGGTTGCCCTCGGCGTAGCCCGACGCGCCCAGGCTCTGCCGCGTGTCCACGGCCTGGCTGCATGGATCAAGTATATGCCGAGGGGGTTGCCCTCGGCGTAGAGGCCCAGCTGGCGGCGCCACGACGCGCCACGTCGCCCACCCGCGAGGAGGCCTGGCTGCATGCGCCATGCAGACGCCGAGGGCCGGGCCGTCGGCATAGACTCCGTACGTGGCAGCCAGACGATGCGCCACGTCGCCCCCACGGCGCGCAGATGGCTGGGCTATGCCGAGGGGATTACCGTCGGCCTCTGACGGAGCACCGTTAACGGAGACGGCCGGCCGTGGCCAAACGCCGAGGGCAGCTACGCCGAGGGGAAGTCGCACCGTCGGTATAGGAGGCATACGCCGACGGCCGGCCCTACGCCGACGGCACGATGACTGGTGCCGAGGGACCTGGACGCCGAGGGGCTATGCCGAGGGCTGCCGTCGGCGTAGCCTACGCCGAGGGCCAGGCGTGGCTACGCCGAGGGCAGCCGGCCGTCGGCGTCTACGTCGATTCCTGTAGTGATGGACCGAGACATGGGTTGGGAACGCGTCCGCCCTGGGCTTACGTAGCATCAGCCGAACTCATGAGCGGGAACAGGATATGTACAATGGGTATTCAAATTTAGGCAAAAGAAAATCAATCGCAGCCTTGGCCTCGTTGTTCCGCTGAATCGAGCTTGGAGCTGGACTGCCGGAGACATGACGAGGCTAGCACCGGAGCAATCTACTGCTGATGTAGGTACAAAAGGTTTACTGTCGATGTTATGGGCAAGGAGGACATCTAGATTGGTTCAACTCAATGGGCTGAGTACCATGTATTTTTTCTTGGCCGAATATAATGAGTATTCACCTGAATACCCATGAATAAGCTTGTGCCCGCCATTGGCCGAACTGCCACTTCGCCTTGTGCCTGCCATCAATATCGGCAGCTTCATGTTCTGCACACCTAAACTGGAGGCACCAATGTGGCCTTATGTGTCGATCGCTTCGCCTTCTGCGTGCCTTTACAATGGTAGCAGCTTCTCTTTCTGCGCACGCTTGCATAGACTCCAGAGTCGTCATTGATGGGCGCCGTATGGGCGTCCTTTTTAAGCCAAGGGCCGCACCCAGCCAATGCCATTACTACTTCCACACATCGCTTGTGCCCTCAAGTCGCCGGCGTGGGACACCTTGGGGCGGTGGGAATGGACCCGCGGCGTTGCGCCACCTTCCTGGGCGACGACGAGTGGAATTAAGGTGGGGAGGCCATTCCCGTCACGAAGGAGGGGCATTTGTTGGGCAATGATGACACCCCAAACTACCTCGTCATGCTCGCATGAGTAGGTGGTAGCCATGAAGAAGGAGGACAAGATCCCCTAACAGCCAGTCGAGCTGGCCATTATAGGTTTCCCCCCAAAACAAACGGATCAAAGGGAGGACACCGCCGCAAATCTAGGACACATTTTATGCCCGAAATGGATCAGGCTTCGCTAAGGGAATTTCTAGCCCACATTTGGATAGGGAATGGGTCATCGCAGACACCTCGACCCATTTATATCTAGCTGTTGGGCTGAGTCTTTGCATATCCTCCTGTCTACTGTCTACGGGAACTAAAACGGACAGCAATGACCCACTTACATCGGATCGCTAGAGATATCCGAGAGTCCGATCGGAGCTAGTGAGTGGCAAGACATTGCATGGTCTGTCTCGAAACTCCTAGCTACTCATTCTGACACATCAAAGGTGCTCGAGGCGGGGTGTGTGGCGCCTCGGGTAGGTCGGGGTGGTTGCCTGAGTCTTGAGGAGAGTTTCTTTTAGCAGAGAGTCTTGAGGAGAGCTTGGCAGGATTGGGCGGGGTCTCGCCGTCTCGGATTGGTGGCTGTTGCATTCTCTACTGACATGAAATGATTCATGAAAAGATAGAGCAAAGACATGTCAAATGAGGGAGATATAATGCAGCGCAGCCTATCCAAGTATCCATCGCCCCACGCCCTTTTTCCCCAGCTGTCGCTCGTGAATACTCTCTTTGTTTCGCTTTCCTCGATACTTTGGTTCACCGGAATCACGATCGTCAAGAGATTAGTTTTGCCATTATTTCCCTGTCGAATCATTGCCGACGAGACAAAGATAAACGAGTGAGATTTTTTCTACAGATTGCGGCACGTCGTAGTATCACGAGGAAATAGCACATAACACCAGCTGTTGGTGAATCTTTTGCACAAAACCACAGGCTGCAGTTTGTTTTGCACAGAACACCAGATTTCTTGGTAATCTTTGCAAAAAACACATAATACTTGATTAGCCTCTGTTGACACAGCAATTAGATGACCGGGCCCAGTAGTAGTAAGGGCATCTCCAACGGGGCGACGTAAATGGTTGCTCAGCGTCCGTTTGCGTCCGCGTCCGCGCATGCCGAAAATGCGTCTGGTACCCCTCCAGCGATGCGACGCAAAGTGACCGGGGCGTCCGCAGCGACGCAAACCTGGCGTATATTTGCGCCTGAAATGCGTCGCGGCGGACGCCCCAAGTGACCGCTCGCTTCTCCACCAGGCCCGCCTGGTAGCGAGCCTGTATCGAGGTCATCGCTTCCGCGGCCATCGCTTCCGCGGTCAGCGCTTTCACGTCTGTGCCGCAGCCTTAGCCATCAATGTCGCGGCTGCCTCTTCTGAGCACCCACTGGCAGGCGGCGGCTGAGCTTCTACGTCGCCTACGCGGCCAGCCTTGAAAGTCGACCGGTATCGTTCCTGCCATCGCCCACACCTCCACTCCCACCACCACCGCCGCGCGCCACCGCACCACCATGGGGAAGAAGAAAAACGATTTCGAGGCGTCCGGCAGCGGCACCAACAAGGCGGAGCGGCCGCACAGGGTGGCGCTGCCCGTCAGTGTGGCACGGCTGATGCAGAACAAATTATCTTGACTCTTACTTTTGTGTTTGAAGTGAGATACTAAATCTGGATAAATATGATCTTCTCAAGCTTTTGGATGGATATGTTAACCGAATGGATATGTTGATTGTGTTAATATAGAGGTATTTTTTTGCAGGTTACACTACAACACTTGGTTAGTAGAAGAATATACTGGTCGAACCAGATTGATCGAACCAGACCACTCCTCTAATTGCTGTGTCAAATAGGCTAATTATGTTTTATGTGTTTCTTGCAAAGATTACAGGGAAATATGGTGTTTTGTGCAAAACAAACTTCAACCTGTGGTTCTATGCAAAAAATTCACCAACAACTGGTGTTATGCGCTATTTCCTCTAGTATCACACCATGGCGAGAAACGGTAGTTGCTGTGTGCGCTGTACCTTTAGTCCTCCTTTAGGCCGTACGTACGTGCAATGATCCTGGAAAAACAACAAGTCAACCGACCGTGCAACCATGAGATAAGATCATGGATCGGAGCCTATTTATGGCAGTGGGACGAGATCTCAGGTGGAGATACTTAACAGGACACGTCTCAATTATGAAATAATTATGTTCCCCTTTTCTTGGCATATCGGCCGATGGCAATATTGCACGCCTGCGCGGATGTTATTTCATGCTAGTACTCTATGTTACTTCACAGTATGAGAATATTACCGTTGCAGGTGAGATCCGTCATATATAGGATCCATCGTGAACAACACAAAGTTAGCCACCACTGGCTAATCTCAATCCGAAAATTCTATGACAATATGTATGGATTTGTAGCATTTATGGGAACGAACGTGTAAGGAGCTAAAGGAATTTTTTTTATCATGTTGGCGTATATTATTACAAAAAAAAAGCAAAAGTTTGTGTAATGCTTAAAATGCTTAGCCGTGCATGTCTCTTTTCTGTTTTACTTTTGACACTAACGTTTCCTTTTCAAGTTCACTTGGAATTTACGGGTCCACAATCTTATAAGAGGATTGTAATTTGATCCAACACACATCTTGTGTGGGTTACTACTTACTATAGAGAAATGCCTAAAGCAGAACAAAAATGGCGGAAATCTATTATAACAAAGTCGATGTAATATATTCATGAAAATATGGTAAATTAATTTCTGAAAATACTTTATTTCTGAAAATTAATTCAAACAATATACTATGCCACATTGTTTTTCTGGGGAGAATAAGTCACATTGTTTTTTGCTGGGAAAATGTAACATTGTTTTGACAGACAGTATACTATGTGCACTTTTGCTGGCTCCAAGATGCTAGCAGTATCTGATTCTTGTTTTAGAAAAATCAGGTTGGGATGATAGAAGATCGTGGTAAACAAAGTCTACTACACTATCAAAGAAAATTGGTCTTCTTCTAACTTTTCCGGGGAGGTGAGTTAACCCGTTGAGTGCCATGTTTCGTGGGTTCAGCTGGTACTTTTTGCAACCAGACTCTCTTCACTCTGCCATTTGATCTCAGATGTAGTAATTGGTTATGGGAAAAACAAGGGCGTCTAAAGTCAGCTGAATCTGAAAGCACATCTCCATGTTTAAATATGACGCTCCCCCGAAACCCTACCGTCCCCTGTCGGCCCCCTCCCAAGCGGCGGTGAAGGCCCCCATCCTCTCAAGCCCCCGGCGGCCCCTCATCCCCCGCCCCTCAGGACGCTGCTGCTACCGTCTCTGGTAGCGGTGGCGGCGCCCCTCCCGTCGAAGGACGATGGGGTGGAGAGGGCTCCGCGGTGGCGCTTCATGGGAGGCGGTAGGCGCAGGTTGAGGACGTCGGACGGCACGGCTGCGATGGCCGTGTCCTGATGCACTTCGCCAGTCGTCATGGAGGAGTGAGTGGAGCGTGGCGGCCTTCGCCCCCGGCGGTGGCGGCGATCTAGCATGATTTAGGTCCTCTTGGCCCCAATAGACGCAGGATCCATGGCTTCGGCCAAGCCATCGTCGGTGCTCCGTGTAGCCTTATTCTTCTTTGGTGATCCGGCAGGAGTGAATGGCGGCGTGGGGGCTGCTGGTCTAGCAATAATGGTGGCGGTCCTCGGGTTTCTCTCATGCGAAGATGAAGACCTGTCGGAGGCCAGTCTACCTTGATCTGGCTAGAGTGATGAGTTCCGGAAAACTCGCGAATGGAGCAGTGCATCTTTTGCCTGGAGTTTGCTGGATCGAGTGGTATTCGGTGTCGCTCACCCTGTTTTTATTCCGACCATTTTGTTCTGGAGGGACCAGCACGAAGCTCTATTTTGTGTTTACATCAAGTGACTTTTTGATCTATGGTGAAGTCAGAAGAATGAATATCATGAAGGCCGGATTGGAGGACTAGCTAAGAGAGGTTCAAGTCTCCGCGATGTTGAGGGACTTGCTTGGCGTTCCGGGCTCCGCAGCAGTGGTATGAAAGTGGTGGCGGTAGCACATGTGAAGTTCAGAGTCATACCTTTCAGGGTGAAAATCCAAGGTCTGGCCTTTACTAGTTGTGTCTGGCAATGACCTTGTTGGAGACATTGTTTTGAGAGTGGGAAATATCTTCAAGGTGAAAACGTAAGATCTTTGGTCAGCGATGATGGTGCTGGTGCACCGTTCTCTTCTTGGAGGCGTCGCTTTTGGAGAGTCTGTATTTCAAGTGTTGTTTTCGTGGTTGATGTATTGTTGTTGCTACGACTTCATTGTTGCTAGGTCAGGGATGCTGTAGCGAGACTTTTGTTTCTTAGTTTTCTTTTCTCTTTTTTGGTTGTGTGTATCCGTAATGCCATTAGGGTGTTGCGTTGTTACAGAGGTTGGGTCTAATTGATATCTTTTAACATTAATATATTCCTTTATCGAAAAAATGTTTAAATATGACAGGGAGTACATGCCTGCCTCTCATGACACAAGAACAACCAACGGCAGGACTAAGGGTGTGTTCGGTTCTGGAATTAGGAGGAATGGAACGGGATGGTTCCACACCTGAAACCCATTCTCGTGTTCGGTTAGACAAAAGGATGGAACGAAGTGATTCCTCAGAACCGAATATTCCGTGTAGATGCGGAACGCACCCGTCCGGCCAAATCGACCGAACGAGGTGGAACGGCTCGTGCTAATCCTCTCTCACGCTAAGCACTCTCTCTCTCCCGCGCTGAAGCCGGTGATGCGACGGGGCCGGCCGGAGCCAAGGCGCGGCCGCCGGCGGACGGAGCAGCGGGGACGGGGCGGCCGGAGCAGGCGCGGGGGCGGGGAGCAGCGGCGGGGGCGGCGGGCGCCGGCGGCGGACGGAGCAGCGGCCGGGCGGGGCCAACGCGGCGGGAGGTCGCCGGGCGCGTGGGCGCGGCGCGGAGGTCGCCGGGCGCGGGCGGGGGCGCGGAGGTCGCCGGGCGCGGGCAGGCTCCTCTCCCGTGGTTTGGGGAATAATTAAGTTAATTAAATATTTAAATTAAATTAGGGTCTAATTAATTGGATGTTTAGACTAATTAGATTCTCTTCCATTCCACAGCTTCTGAAATCAACCGAACACCCAAATGGGATGGAATGGAATGGGATGGAATGGAATGGAACGGAACCATTCCATTCCATTCCACTCCATCCAACAACCGAACACACCCTAATTCTGCTCTTCGTCATGACGGCCGGGCGATGACTGCTACTTTATCAGATCACCATCTATTTGTCCTCCAGCTGCACAAAAGTGCTAGATTTGGCTATGTGAATCAAGATAGAGGCCAGGCTTCTTTTAGAAGCACGCTTTGATGGCTTCACCAACTACACTAGTGGAAAACTGGGCAATAGGCCCGGTCCATTTGGGCCTTTAGACCCGGTTCCTGAACCGGGACCAACTAGGCGGGACTAAAGGGGTACCCTTTAGTCCCGGTTCAAAGATAAACCGGGCCTAAAGGCCTCAACACGTGGTGCGACCAGGGAGCTCGCGCTGGAAGGGCTTTGGTCCCGGTTCGTGGTACGAACCGGGCCTATGTTTCTCTGCAGAATTGCTATTTCTCTGCCGCGGCACGATTTGGGCTGTACCCGTTTCTCTGCCGCGGCAGAAACAGTCTGTTTCCCTTGCCGCGGCAGAGTTTCAGCAATGCATATATATATCATTCAAGAAACCACAAAAAATCGTCATGAATATATATAGACATCGTCAACAGTACACGACATAGTCAACACAGTACACGTAATGCATGCATATTTACAATACAACTTTTCCTGAACGAATATCCTCCGCCGTCACGATCTTCCGATAGTGCTCTCCACCTGGGGTAAGGACCTCGGTAATAAAGAATCCCGCGATTTCCTCTTGAATTGCTTTTATTTGATCCGCTGTTATGAGAGTGTCCCGCAGGCGTGTCATCTATATTTAAAAAGGAGATCAATATATGAATGGAACTCAATACAATAGATGGTACTAATTAAGATTAATTGTGAAAATTTGTTATCGTACACGAGTGTGGTGTATTTGGGGATCCCCACCCTTGGGACAGGACATGTCACGTATGAAGGTGCAGACGTAGTATCCACATAAGTTATTCCCTTTTCCTGCCTCATACACTTTACGAAAAAATAGTTCGATCAAACTAATAATCAAGCATCGTATTGAAAGTAAATATCATATATAAAGTTTCACGGACATAGCTATATATATAGTACTACTTACAGGGTAATCTCTAAATGTAAGCTCCGGTTTCCATTCACCCGGAACAGTATTGATGAACCGTTTCCAAGCCCTGCCCGGCAAAAAATAATGAGTAAATGAGTAATTGATTAGTTGATGATATCTTGAAGAGAGCAGATGAAGATGCCAATACGAAATTGATTGAAACTACCTCTGGAGGATGGCAGCCATGTCCGCCCATTCCGCATATTCTTTACGTTTCGAGTCCATGACGTTTACGACTCCAAGGTGAAGATCAATGATTAGGAGAATAAAATGGAAACTGCACAAGCATAGCTCAATGATTACGAGAATAAAGTGGAAGGTGCACAAGCATAATGTATGTTATATATAACACTCACTTGAAGTTGTAGGGAAAGAATATATCCTCTTTGTCTGCTTGCTTCTCTAAAAACATTACGATGTTGTCCTCTGTGTCCTTGGCGAAGTCTCGAACCGTAACTTCATGAACTGTGTTTGGGTCTATGAACCCCAGCGGTAGGAGCTTGCCTCTTTTGTATTCCAGCTTCTTCATTCTGCATAATTAAATGTATAGCGTACACAAAGAATATAATGAGGATAATTGTTAGTGCAAATGAATGAGCTACAAACTTAATTACACAAATAAATCACTTACGGGCAGTAGCAACTGATACAGCTTTGTCGAGGGCGTCTTGATTGAATAACTGAAACAGTTCTTCTCTCAATGTTTATCTCGTCTTCCCCCCGGAAGTAATGCTCATCTCTAAGATACACCGTGAGGTAGCGATCACCTCTTCGACAGGCTTTCAGGTACCATTCATGCAACCTTCGCATCTGAGTCCCTAGACGCGCGAGCTCGCCAGGTTTGATGAGATCAGATCCGTATCTATACTTGTTTACCACTTGAGCCGTTGGATAGTAATCTTCGTACTCAACTGATCCCTGAGCTCAGCCGCCCGTTCGATCATCGATGCCGTCTCTGGATCATGATATGGCTCCACGATGAAGTGGGGTGCGGCCTGAATGTCCTGCTGTCCAAGTGGGCGACTTTTTTTGCTTCTTTCATCGCTTTAGAGGACTGTCCAGAGAGCGGTCATAATCAGCTCTCGGCTCGGGTCTCTTCATTCTCGTCTCGGCAAAGTGCTTCACTGTATGCGGTGGAATAAACATCTTCTTCGGGCGCAAGAAACGCCTTTTGCTCTTCAGTCTGCTCATGTGGCAACAACTCTGGAGTCTGTTCCCTCATTGGAGTTGATGATCTCTTCGGAGCTGTAGGAGGTGCCGCGGACCGCTTCCCTCTTTGGGTTAGGTGGAGGCGGCTGACGAGGAGAGGAGGCGGCGGAGTATTTTCACGCGGAGGAGACTGGTCATGGATAGGGGAATCATCATCGCGCGGAGGAGAATCATCACGCGGAGGAGGCTGCAATTGGCGGAGGAGGCGGAGGTGGCTGCTTGTTGGCTTCTCCACTGGAAACACAATGTTCTCCTTCCGCCATTGCACGGTGGTTCTACGGGCTTCTCCCAGTTCTTTGATTTCCCCATCTTCACTGCAGGGTGCTCAAGCACCAACCCCTCATACTCTCTCAACACTTCATCCACCATCACAACAGCAAAGTCGTCTTGGACCGGACGGCAATGGTAAGACCTTGTAGGTAAGAGGATGCCGACCGCCGCCTTGAAGGATAGGTTGAAAACTTTAACATGCAGCTCACAAGGACGGCTCTCGGTGAGATCATCCACGGGGGTAGCGAGGAGGCTCGACCACCTGGTCATCATCATCATCATTATCCACCTGTGAGAACGCTGCTTTTCCGGTGTGGTTGAGATTGCAGCGGGGCGATGGCATTGAGCGGTGCAGGATCTACAGCCTGCCCCGAGCCATCTGAGATGTAAGTACTTGGGTTACCATGGTTAATTGGGCTTGCATGGTGCTCATACCCTCCTCTAAGTTAGCCAGGCGGTCTGTTTCCCTTGCCTTCCTCCTCTCATGGCTTTTATCGGGAAATCTCTTCCTTTCCGCGGGAAAGCCATACTTCCACGGAACGGAGCCTTGTGCCTCGTGTTCGTCCGCCGTGTTCTTTGTTCCCAAGGGCGCGTGTCAGCTCATCGTTCTCTCTTTCGGGCTGGAACAACCCCGCCTCCCCGTCCCTATGTGCCTTTTCCAGGGCATCAATGGGAACCTTCAGATGAGCTTTCTTATAGATGCACTTCCCTGTTTCTGGATCCAACGTTCCCCCAATCCCGTAGAACCACTCCTTGCAGTTCGATCCACCGTGTGTCCCTAATCTGATCCCTTTCTTGGTCAGTTCCAGCCTCGCTGCCTCCCACTTAGGACGGTTAGCCATGTATCCACCTGGACCCAGAATTTGGTGATATAGCTTCAACGCAGCATTTGCCTTATTTATTTCCGACCTTCTCAAAAATTCTTGACTCCGTCTGTACTTCACGAATTCGTCCAGTGATTTTTTACCTTCTCATTGTCCAGTCTTCTTTAACTTGATAAGGCGGCGCAATCTTTTCTTGTGGCTCTTGAATAGTTCGGCCATCTTCTTCTTGCCAAACTCGCGGAGGGCTGCTCCATCTTGGCCTTCTCAGCGGCACCCCCCTCTTCGGGTACTATGTTGAAATGTGCCATGAGCTTGTTCATAATGCTGTTTTTGGCTACATCATCGATATAAAGACCTTGAGCTTCTTCCTCTGCAGACAGCACTAGTCCCTTCGGCTTGTGCCATTCTCGAATGGTGATCGGGACGTGGTCCCTAACAAGCACTCCGCATTGAGCTATAAATGCCTTTGCACCCTCTGGAGCAATCGGTTTACCATCCTTCTCGATGTGGGTGATGTCGTGCCTAACACCGTCATCCAACTTTTTGGCTGGGCCTCGCTTCCTCGACTTTACAGGAAGTGCTCGATCCGGAGGGCTAAAAAAGAAATAGTTCATAGTCATACAATTTCATTAGTTAATGCATCTAGTCGATCAACAGCGGCTTAATTAATTTATATACCTCGGTGATAACTACGGTTCCGGAGCCATTATGATGATCTTGTTCCTCACCGGCGCCACTAGGATCTTCTTCCTCAATATCCTCCGCTCCCTCACCGGAGTCATTCAAATAAGTTGCGGTGACATCGTCACCGCCATCATCTGGAATAACGTCGTCGTCGCGATCATCCAGAGTACCGTTTGCTATGAGTTCCTCCATGAAATTTTCTTGAATTTCATCTCTCTCCATGCTTTCTACAACGACCTGCAAGCTATACATAGGAACCATCATATGATCAAATTAAGGATAATGCAGAAAACTGAAAATGGAGTTACATATGTGTAGTTCTTAACTAAGGATCGATAATATAGTGCTGATAGTGCAGTTACATGCATACATAGATCGGGTTCATGTTTATTTAACCCTAATACATATCAATCACTACTACAACCACTCAACCGCGCAGACCGGGTCCTAGAGGGCGCCCCGGGTCCTGAGGGGTGTGCCCCCAAAGCCACGGAACAACAACGGGAGCATAGCTAACATGAGATCCCCGCATAACGCTCCATCCGGTCCTATACATGTTGTCTAACGCGTACATGTGGCGAACGTGCTGGTCCTCCGCTTCAATGCGCTGAGCTACCTCCTCCGGCGGGGCCGGCTCCCTCTAAACGGTGGCCCATAAGACCTCCACCAAAGAATATCCGGGTCGACAACGGGACCGGATTCCGCACCAAGGTGCGCGACCCGGAAGCTAAGACCTCCAGTGCCACCCCGGCGGAGCCCAGTCCCGGACCCCCCCATCTGCTCCATCTCCTCGGTGAGAGTCAGACCACGGCCCGCCGGCTGTCGCGGCATCGTAGCTACGAAAACAAATCATATATGTATACTAATATAAATAAAAAACATGATATTGTGCTAAATAAAAAACTTCACTACTTTTGTACTAACGCCGCGTTCCACGACCCTGTTTTGGGGGCGTCGGCAGGGGCGCCGGCAGTACCGGCACCGCCACGGACTCGGCGCTCCTCCTCGCTCGCTCTTTCTCTATTTCGCGACCCTAAGTCTATGTCGCGGCGGCACCGCTACGGACTCGGCACCGCCACGGTCTAAGTCGTCGGCGCGCGCGGGGGGCGGCGCCGACACAAATGAATCTATTTTCTAACTTTTCTAACTTTTTCCTAACTAATTTTACTAACTTTTTTCTAACTAATTTTACTAACACTAACTAACTAATTTTCTAACTTTTCTCTAACTAATTTTACTAACACTAATTTTTCTAACACACTAACTAATTTTACTAACACACTAACACATTAACTAATAATTTTACTAACACACTAATTTTACTAACACACTAACTAATTTTACTAACACACTAATTTTAACTAAATTTTCACTAAAACTAACTACACTATTTTTTTTTCACTATAAAACTAACTACACTATAATCTAACAAATGAAAAAAAAAAAGCCCGGATCGAGGAGGCTTAGGCGGAGGAGAGGCGCGGTGGCGGCAGCGGGGGTCGGCGGCGGCGATGGCGGCGGACCGAGAAGGCGGAGGCGGGCGCGCGGCGGGGCGGCGAGCGGAAAGCGAGGCGGTGGCGGCAGACGGCGAGAGAGGTGCGCGGCGCGTGCGGAGGAAGAGGAGGGCGGGGATGGTGCGGACGGCGCGGGTGGCGGCGGCGGCAATGGCGCACGGGAGGGCGGCGGCGATGGCGCGCGGCGGCGGCAGCGGCGATGGCGCGCGGCAGTTGGGCAGCCTGGCGGCGCTCAGCGCTTCGTCTCCGCGGGATTGATCGCCGCGGAGACGAAGTCCTTTCTTTTATACTCCCCCTTTGGACCGGTCGTTTACAAACCGGGTCCAAAACCTTTGGACCGGTTTGTAAAACAAACCGGGACTAAAACCTTTTTTTGCTGCGTTTTCGCTGCGCGCGCAAAAAAGGCCTTTAGTCCCGGTTTTGTAAGGTCCAAACAATTTTTAAAAATTTCATTCCATTATTTCAAGTGAAAAAGCCACCGGCCGCCACCACCGTCACCGGTGTGGTAGACTTTGTACCGCCACACATGCCACCGCCACCCGCCGTTCGGCCACCGTCGGCACCAGCTGTGCTCGCCACCCGCACCGCCACCGCCAGCCACCATCACCGCCATGTGCAGACCCACTCGCCAACCGCCACCTTGCCGCGCCACCGCCCGCCACGGCCACCGTCGCCATATACGGGCCACCGCCGTGTGCCCTTGCCCCGCCACCGCCACACGTGTCCCTTCCCGTGCCACGTGTCGCCGCCGCTTCACGTGCCTCGCCCGCGCCACCGCCATGTCACGGGCCACGCCGTGTCTGCCCGCGCGCCACCGCCGTGTACTGGCGCGTCGGCACGCCGTGTACTGCCCGCCGCCATGTCCTGGCCACCACCGTCACCGCCGTGTAGTGGCCTTTATCATCACCCGCCACCTGCCACCGCCGTGTATGCGCCACCGCCGTGCCCGCCGCGCCACCGCGCGCCACCGCCGCCACCGTCCGCCATGTACAGGCCCGCCGTGTACGCCCACCACCGCCACCGCCACGTGTCCCTTTCCGTGCCACGTGTCGCCGCCGGCTTCCCACGTGCCTCCACGCCGCCACCGCCGTGCGGCGTGCAGATCCAGCTTCCGCGTGCCACGCCCGCCGCTTCCCCGCGCCACTGTCGCCGCTTCCACGTGCCACGCCCGCCGCTTCCAGCGCCACTGTCGCCAAACTTGCAGCGTGTTGTGCTATAAAGCGCCACGTGCGCGCAACCCTGCGTCGCCGTCGCCTCCGTTCATTCGTCGCCGGAATGCCGCCGCGCCGTCGCGGCTCGTCCGGTTCCGTGGCGTCGGCGGCCGAGCGGTAGGTTCTCGCCGATGCGTGCGGTGGCTTCGGCTCTAAACGCATTACAACACCCGGGCGGCGGCGCGCGCTTCGGCGCGACGTGGCGTTCGGCGGCCACGGTGCGACATGAACTTCCCAGACGTTGAATCGCTAGAGGGCGGAGTTCGCGCCGACGCCGTGCCTGCGTCGGCGGACCGTCGCCGCCACCGCCAGGTGGCGCGGATCGCTGTCGCCGAGCACGACGAGGAGTTGATGCGCCGTGGAGGCGCAGTTCCCCAACGACGTCGACAACACCGCCGCGTTCTTCGCTGACCTCAGGGCCAACAGGCGCCATCGTCGGGCCGTCGCCGTGTTCGAGCTCGATAACCCGAATACAACTTGGGCCGACAACGACCCTCGGTGGGACGACATTTGGACCGAGACAACCTCCGACGACGAGTAGATCGACTAGACTAGTTGTTTATCTATTTTATTGTATTTTCAATAAAGTCGTTGTGGCAGACGCTGATGATGAGAAAAGTTTCCCGCCAGATTACATGTGGAATTAAAGTACAGAACTCAACTGAAAATTAATTAAGATACATGGCCAGATAGTACTCGTGCCTAGCCCTATAGTACTCGTGCCTAGCTCAACTGAAAATTAATTAAGATACATGGCCGGATTCGATTCGAGTCATTCGGTCATACTCGTGCCTAGCCACCTTAGTACTCGCCACGCAGTCGTCGTAGTCGCCGTCATCATCGTCGCGCTGGCATCGGGGTCACGGTAGTCAAACCTCGGCGGGAGAGCACGCGTGGTGGGGCGCGAGGTAGCGCGGAGGCGGGGGCCACGGTGGGCCATGACCCCCTGGAGAGTTCGGTCGCGCCACCACAGCCGACGGCCGGCCTCGTTGAAGTTCGAAGGAGGCGGGCGCCCTCCTCGTGCCGCGAGCGCCCTCTCACGCCGATTGATGAAGAAGCTCTCCCAAGTCGGGCTGTAGTCGGGATGCCATGGGGATTCCTCCGCTGCTCGCGTGAGCTCGAAGTAGTAGTGGTTCGTGATGCCATCTCGCGCGCCACACCTAGAGGACAGGAGGGACCGGTACCCCTCCAGGCGCTCAGCAACCAGCCGGTGGACGCGGTAGCCGGCGGGCGGGGGTAGTTCGAGGCGCAAGCGCCTCCGCCTCCCGGAGGGTTAGAGATACGTTGGAAGCCATGTGACCTGGTGATGAGGTTTGCGGATATGAGTCTAGATGTGATATGTAAATGGAGGCCAAGCCAACATATATATAGTGAAAAAATGGCGGGGAGGAGCGGAAGACGGTGGAAAGCGCGGGAAGAAAATAGGCGGGAAGCAGTGGCGCTAAAAAACGTCGGTGGGATAAGGACGTGTGGGTAACCTTTAGTCCCGGCTGGTGGGTACAACGGGACTAAAGGTCCCTTTTGTATCATCTAACAAAAGCTGTCGGTGGGATAAGGGCGTGTGGGTAACCTTTAGTCCCGGCTGGTGGGTACAACCGGGACTAAAGATGTCAGGATCATGGGTGGACGCACTGCTCGATGAGATAAAGCAAGCGCACGACGCCTTGTCGAAGGAACAAGACAAAGTAGAAGAGGTGCCGTGCCTATAAAAGGAGCATCGATACGCCTTGCCAAGCCCTGAACGACTACATCTCATCTAACGGTGTTGGGGAAAGGGTTGGAAATCTCCGTGGCGCATCTCCACTTTTAATATCTTACATACAAGTTACATGATTACACAAAAATAAATGGGAAATTGATTGCCATGTTGAGATACTCATTTGTGCCATGAACATTCTTCAATTAACTTGATGATGGAGCATCTTCATCATTTAATTAATCTTCTTCGGCCGTAACCATGGAGCATCTTCATCATTTAACTTGATGCTTGGATCAATGTTCACTCCGAAGGGTGGAATTTCATCAAACTGATTATAATCTTCTGACATGTCTGTCTTGTCCTCCACTCCCACGATGTTTCTTTTTCCAGAAAGAACTATGTGGCGCTTTGGCTCATCGTTTGATGTATTTGTTTCCTTATGTTTCCTTTTTCTTGGTTTGGTAGACATATCCTTCACATAGAAAACCTGGGCCACATCCTTGGCTAGGACGAATGGTTCGTCTCTATACCCAAGATTGTTGAGATCCCCTGTTGTCATTCCATACAACTTGTCTACCTGAACCCCGCCTCCTGTTTTGTTGACCCATTTGCACCTAAACAAAGGGACCTTAAAAGAAGGTCCATACTCAAGTTCCCATATATCCTCTATGTAACCATAATATGTGTCATTTGGGCCTTCATTCATTATTGCATCAAAGCGGACACCTTGTTTTGGTTGGTGCTCTTTATCTTGGGCGATCGTGTAAAATGTATTCCCATTTATCTCGTACCCTTGGAAAGTCACTAGGTCGAAGATGGTGTCGGCCCAGAAGTACAGCTGATCTTCAATATGTTTGTTATTCGGGAGATGTTTTTGCAACCAACGCGAAAGTCGACATGTGTTCACGTCTAATCCAATCGTTCGGCCCGGGTTGGGAGCGAAAGTTCTTGTGGTCACCGATATACGGAGCCACCAAGGTGGAACTTTGTAGGACTGTGTAGTGTGCTTGAGTCAAAGAAATCCCGTCCCTACATATCATTGATTTCCTTCCTAGCGTGCCTTTTCCACTTAGTCTCCCTTCATGCCGCGATTCAGGGCCAATCGGCTTAAGGTCGGGAATAAAGTCAACGAGAATTCAATGACCTCCTCTGTTCCATAGCCCTTGGAGATGCTTCCTTCTGGCCTACACGTTATGAACATATTTCTTCAAGACTCCCATGAACCTCTCGAAGGGAACATATTGTGTAGAAACACAGGACCGAGAATGGAAATCTCATCGACCAGGTGAACGAGGAGATGTGTCATAATATTGAAGAAGGATGGTGGGAACACCAGCTCAAAACTAACGAGACATTGGACCACATCCGCAACCTCGGTAGAATTTCTGGATTTATTACCTTCGAGAAATTGCATTGAGGAATGCACATAGCTTCACAATGGGCAGTCGAACATTTTCCGGTAGAAGCCCCTCAATGCAATCGAGCAATCGTTGTGTCATTATCACGTGGTCATGAGACTTCAAGTTGGAATGTTTTCTTCTCCATATTTATTATTCCCTTTTATATTGGAGGAGAAGCCAGACGGGACCTTGATACTGCTAAGACATTCAAAAATATTTCCTTCTCTGCTTTTGTAAGAGCGTAGCTGGATAAATGACGTCCTTTAACTCTCTCATGCAGCTTTTTGGGGTCTTTCCAACGTTGTGGTCCTCCCGTGCTGTGGTATCTGTCTTCCCGTACACACCGGAAAGCCTAGCAGGTTCACGCAAAGATTCTTCGTCACGTGCATCACATCGATTGAAGAGCGGACCTCTAAGACTTCCCAATAGGGTAGATCCCAAAATATAGATTTCTTCTTCCACATGGGCGCGTGTCCGGCAGCGTATTCGGAACAGACCGTCCGCCAGGACCCTTTCCAAATATTACATCTAGATCCTTGACCATACCAAATATATCAACACCATCACGATGGGGAGGCTTCCTCCGGTGATCAGCCTCACCGTTGTAATGCTTGCCTTTCTTTCTTACGGGATGGGTAAGCTAAGAAATCGACGATGCCCCGGGTACACGACCTTGACCTTTTTCCAAATAATCACCTTCGAGCTCATGTAAACAGTGTGTGCATGCATTGTATCCCTTGTTTGGCTGTCCTGAAATGTTGCAAGAGCAGGCAGTCATTGATGGTTCTGAAAGCATCGCTCTTGGTCAAATTCCTCTGCTTGTGCTCGTCACACACGTACACCTGCTAGGGACCACGGTAGAAGTTCTTCGACTAATGGCTTGGTACACATCATTGTCGTTCCGGGTTGCTTCGGGCCTTGTATGAGCATGGCATCATAATGAACTTCCGCTTCATGCACAACCAAGGAGGAAGGTTATATATACAAAGAGGCCAAGTGCTATGGCTGCAGCTCTGCTCTCCAAAGGATTCATGCCATCGTCTGAGACCAAACCGTAAGTTCCTTGCATCCTGTGCAAAGTTTGGGAACTCTCTATCGATTTTTCTCCATTGGGAGCCATCAGCAGGGTGCCTCAACATCACGTCTTTCTTACGGTCTTCTTTGTGCCATCGCAACAACCTAGCATGCTCTTTATTTCTGAACAAGCGTTTCAAGCGTGGTATTATAGGAGCATACCACATAACCTTGGCACACCCTTCCTGGGCGCTCGCCCTCAACATCACCAGGGTCATCTCGTCGATCTTATACCGCAAATGCACACCGGACATGCATCCAAATTCTCGTACTCATCGCGGTAGAGGATGCAGTCATTAATGCATGCATGTATCTTTTGCACATCTAATCCTAGAGAGCGGACAATCTTCTTCGCTTCGTACGTACTGGCGGGCAATTCGTTACCCCTTGGAAGCTTCCTCTTAATTATTGTCGTCAACTTTCCAAATCCTGAGTCGGTGACACCGTTCTCTGCCTTCCATTGCAACAATTCCAGTGTGCTGCCTAGCTTTTTATGGCCATCTTCGCAAGTTGGGTATAACAATTTGTTGTGATCTTCTATCATCTTGTCGAAGGCCAACCTTTCCTTTCAGTTTCACATTCTCTCCTTGCATCGGCAATGCCCGGCCAAGATCATCATCAGCAGGCTCATCTGGTGCCTCTTGATCTTCTACTTCATTGTCTTCATTGCCTTATGCAGTATCATCGTATTCAGGGAAATTGGGATAACCGTCATCATCCTCTTCCTCTTCGTCATTGTCTTCCATCATAACCCCTCTTTCTCCGTGCTTGGTCCAACAATAGTGCTGGGCATGAAACCGGATCGCAGAAGGTGGGTGAATGAGACTCGAGCGAGCGTAATTTACGGTATTCTTGCAGTCCACACATGGACAATACATGAAGCCACCATGTTTGTTTGCCTCCGCCACGGCCATAAAATTATCCAGGCCCGCAGTGAACTCGTCAAACCGTCGGTCAATGTACATCCATTGCCGATTCATCTGCATGATATAATTAAGCTGATCAAAACCATTACAGAACATCACGATGTATATATACACATGCATTTTATCAATTGCAGATGAAAAGGATAAAGTTGTTAACCTCGATGAAGAAGAAAAAAGCAAGTTAAGTGTGGCTTGATTTGTGTAAACTCAAGTGGCAAATCCTCTTAAGCATTTCATCGAACACCTCTTGTGCATGTGAAGAAGAGAGGAAAGCAACACACCCCTCTTGTGAAGATAGTGAAAAAATGGCTAAGTGTGGCTCACACTTGGGCGGGGCAAGGTTATATAGCAGAGGGGGCCTTTGGACCCGGTTGTCATACAAACCGGGACTAATCCCCTGACACGGCCTGCCCGCCGGGTGGACGGTCCCGGTTTGTATGACGGCCGGGTCAAAAACGCTACGGGACAGCGCGACAGGGTCGTCCGGGCGACGAACGGGTCCAATGGGGGCATTGGACCCGGTTTGGTTCAGCAGTGGGTCATTTGCTTGGGTCCAAAGGCCTCTTTTCCGCTAGTGCTAGTAATTAACTAACTTGTTAGACGCAAGTCAAAAAATTAGGGCCATGCTATTATGCTAGGACTGCTGCAAAGGGCTAAATGAGGCATGACAAAGGTTACTAAATACACCTCGTAGCTGAGGCTGGTCCTGCACTCCTGCAGGTATGCTAGTTACAGAGACAAGGCACCAGATGGATAGTACCCTACCCAAATGGAGGCTGAGCTGAAGACAGGTCAGGTAGAAGGTTGAATTGTCAAGTGTAAACCGAGCACTAGATACCCTAAAAAGGTAATCTGTCTTTATTTAGAGAAGTCTATGTAAACTGATTCGTGTTTAACCGTCGTTCGGACGCGTCATGAGAAAACATTGTGGCGTTTCCTGCTGATGATAGCTTTGCATACTGTTGGATTTTGGGGACTTGCCCCCCCTAGGGAAAACCGGAAAAGACTAGGCAACGCCACCACTTGATGAGGAGACAATCCCCTAAATTATGCCAGCGATTGATTGATTAGTTGGCTAGTACCGGAGCTAAACCGAGCTTAGGGACAACACGACAACCCACGCATTAACCTATAGCTTGATAAACAACACAAAGACCTGTTTTGCGATACAGTACAATCATCTGGTTTCATAACTAAGTTCATAATTTATCGTGAGATAGTCAAAGAAACGAAAATTAGACAGATTGCTAAGTGTCCAACGTGTTGGCGCTAGCACTGGCTAGCTCGCTTTCTCACACGCGCAGACTGAAGAGGAAGAAGGCAATGGAGACAATAGAGTTTTTCTCCTCGTTGCTGCTCAAACAGCCGAGCCCTTTCCCTGTATTTCTCACTCTCAAACGAAACAAGTACTGTAGTACAACTTAAATAGCCTAGCAGCCACGCAGCGCCCCACGCAACACAGCAAGGGCTGCTCCGGTGCTCCCCCCTAAATAAGTTGGAGGGTTATACTTAGGGTTTTTTTTTCTGTGTTGGATCCGTCGAAACCCATATCCAATCTATATATACCCGTCTGTATTAATAGATATATGTACGTCACGTAAGAAAAAATAATGAGATCGCATGAGCAAGATTTTTATAGGACATTTTTATTTCAGCACACGCACGTGACCGTAGATACGTACAAAAACGAGATACAACACCATATAGACCATACGGACCTATACAGGGTTGTACGGACGGTGGACTTACACTAGAATTACGATCATGCCCACGCTTATGAACAGGTATGAAAAGATCTCCACCGTTATTGTGGTTGACGCACCCAGAATTTTACCAGGGGAGGAGCACCGGAGCAGAAGTGCACCCACTCAACGTCCACGGCCGAGCTCTACGTGCACACGTACGCGATCTCCTCATGACCTGGCCGTCTTCATCGTTGGAGCAACTAACTCCTCTGTGAGGCTCGTTCTCCACGCCACACTCCTTGCCACTAGCACACACACGCACGCCACCCACACACTGCACGCACGGTATATTTGCTAACACAGCGTTTAAACAAACCAGAACCAGTTTATTATAACAGGAGAACTATCACGGGGAGCATAAAAACTGTACTTCCCCGATTTATATTACTTAGTGCTAATATAGATGTATCTAGACACATTTTAGTTGTAGATACATCCATTTTAGCATCAAATAATATGGGTCAAAGGGAGTACGAAATTTGGACAGATTTCCACGATGGGTGTGCCGATGTATCAAAGGTGGATAAAACAGACAAAAACAAAGCGAAAATACACCCCTTCCACCATCTCCTTCTCCCTTTCACCTCTATTTTTCCCTCCAACCCTACACCCGCAAAACATGTTTCTTTCCTTCACTCGCTCACTTGCACGTACCCATTAGTTCCTCGCCATCCCCTAAGCAATGTCGTTATGGAGGTTGCGTGCGTACAACCCTAGCGGTGCTAGGTCCACAAACAAGAGCAGCGGATGTAAGAGTGTGTCCAGGGAGAGCAGCGATAGCAATGGCGGAAGAGGAGCGAGTAGAAGAAACGAGTGTGGCCAGCTGGGACATGTAGAGGAGGGCGTGCCCAATGCACGAGTACACCCCAGTGAGGGCGTGGGAGGCGATGGTGCACAAGGTGTGGTACTCATCGTGACGCCATCCGCAGTATGTCTCCTCGCCCCCCGCCATCCACGGCCGTCAACGATACCATCCACCACCACCCGGAATGTACGGAGAGTGCGGCCTCTCAACGGGGATTTCTGCACGGGGCAATGGGGCAGCGGTGCGCAGGCCGCACGATACGAGAGGTACCTATGAACATAGGGGCATATGCTTGGGCAGGCGACAAACGGAGCAATGGCGTGAAAGGATTTGTAGTTGATGGAGGCACGTACTTTTAGTGCGGCCATTGTACATTTAAAAATTACTGTTTACTCCATTTTAAGATAAAGATAACATGTGCTGAATATTATTGAGTTTGATTTCTGTGTGATGAAAGAGAAGTCATTTGGATTTATTTAAAATGCATTGGAAATGTAGAAGTACTCTTTTATAGACAAAATTTAAAGCTAAATGTTCACTTATTTAAGGACGGAGGAAGTATTTAACATTTTCTAGATGTGGGCATATGTCTTATCTATAGTTCTATACATTAAAAATGTGTTAAGACTATATGTAGATCTGAGTCACTTGTTTTTATAGGACGGATGGTTACTGCGTGCAAACATGTACACTACCACGATTTATAAAAAAAAAAATCTTTAAATTTATCAATACTAATGAGGGCGGGAATATCATCAAGTTTTTTCTACGAGTACCCTATTGTGATTCCCAAAAGGAGGCTCAAAATGGGTTGAATCGATATATGAGTGATAAAATATCATCAAGTTAAGTGAGCACGATGCACGCATGTGTTCTTCAAGACAGCCACAAAACACACGTGTACATACATGCTTATGGGACATGTCATTTTAATGTTTGGCGAAATCATGCATGTGAGAGACTATCTTGTGAGCAGGGCATTGCTTCATTTTGGCGCGCGCGTACGTGATAATCTGGCAAGGCTAGGACCACAGACACGAGCTTAGCAACGGCGTAACTCCCCGTCGTACGGCGCCACCGCCACGCGACGCTGCACGGTGCAGGCGACGACACACGCGGGCCCCGTCACGAGCAGCTCTAACTGCGTAGCCAACAGTATGCTAAGATCTTCTGCTCGATCCCTACAAGATCCAGGAGACAAGCTTAATGGAAGCTTTTAAGAAACGAGGGAATCGACTCGTCATACATGTACTGCATGGATGCATGCATGTATATGGGCACGTACGTGCAGTACGACGCAGATTTAATACTGACGTTTTTTGGGGGGCAAATTCTGACCCTAAGCAAAACTAATGACGTTCACATCCCTGACGAAATTATTTCGAAATCTAACACCTACGTTCAGCGCCAACGAGGTCGGTGCTAAAATTATGTAGGTCAGCGCCAAATGTCATCAACAAAGAATAACATGTGTTCAGTGCCAATAGCATTGGCGCTGACCTAGCTTCGGTGCCACACTCGTTGGCGTTGACCTATTTTGGTGAATGAAATCCTTGGTCTCTACTTGTACAGTTTCGGCTCCATCCTCTTGGTGTTGAACCTAGTGGCCATATATTTCGAAATAGTTTCGGGAGGAGATTAAATGAGTTATTAATTTCGCCAAATGGTCATATTTATCAAAAAAACACAATATATGATGTACACCATATACATAGGAGAGCACTTTTTCGTATAAGGAATAAGATGTGTTTTCACCAACATAAATCATTTTCGTAGGAATTTATGTGTGCTAGTGAAAAGGTCCAGCAGGATGGATCTCTGCTGCAAAGAGCTAAAATTTGATATCTTTTTGATATTAATATATTCCCTTTATCGAAAAAAGAGCTAAAATTTGAAGCTCATGGGGCATTGAGTACATGCGTAGTGCTCCCTCTGTTTCATATTAATTGTCACTGATTCAAACATATCTATACGTTAAATATATTTGGATATATTAAAATCAGCGACAATTAATATGAAACCCATAGAGAAGCAAACATCATGCGTTGAAGTGCACTCGTTGGAATTCACCTTACATGTCCGTGCACCACCCTCCGAGATATCACCACAGGCTCCATCTGATCCCCCAAACCTTCTACATGGTACCTACGAAGTTCGTCATTTTGACTCTGCGCTCACCGGAGACCATTATTTTAAACACTAAAAAAAAGTGTTTCAAAGTTTTAAAATAACGAGAAAAATATTTACATATAGGCAGTGATGTATACTTTATGTGCGCACAGTCTCTATCTGAAATACATGCTACTCTACTTTACACACAAAAAAAAATACAAAATCATATATCTAAATGTTTGAAGGTGAACCTTCAAATCTTGTCAGATTTTATCTATTTTAGATAGCCCATAATGCATCGTATTTTACATTGAGATAGTACATGCATGAAGTATATATCATTACTATATATACATATTTTTTCAGATTTTGTCGAAACTTCAAAATGTTAATTTTGAAGTTTTAACATAAAGGGCTCCAGTGAGCTCGGGATCTAAATGCATATTTCGGTATCATTGCTACCTGACACCTTTACAGAATCAGCACCACATTTTGCAGCACCTCATCCACATCCGCAACAGTAAAGGAGGCATGGCAGCTTAGTATTTTCCTCTGGGCCGGAACAGGGCACAAACTGAACAGTCTTCGACGGCGTCTCGCAAAGATTTAAAGGAGAGTTTCTGTTTCCAACAAGTTAGTCCACCTTCCCTAGAACTTGGCAAGATGCGGCGACAAGCGAGCAAGTTCAGATGTTAAAAGGAAAATGACACGAGAAGTTTAGCTTACGTAAGAAGGTTGGCGAGGGCCGATGTTCATGTCGGGAGGTCATTTTGTTCGAGTTAGGAACCGGATCGTGTCTCGCCTTTTGCCGGCCGCCTGCTTATTGACTCTGTTCTCTGCACATAGGTACGTGTGGGATTCACAATTAAACATGCATGGGCTGTATATGTATCAAGATCATAGCATAATTTGTTGACTTAGAAACGTGGTTCAGGATCAGAAGAAACAAAAAAAAAGGCAGACTCATTGTGTCTGCATCCCCTGTCTCGATCTCCTCCTACATCCTTTGCTTAATTATCGTGCTAATCTTGACATGGAGGACCCGGGTGTTGCCACTACGCGATAGAAGAAGATACTGTCAATGTCACCCGATGAAGTGTCATGGATATTATATGCAGAATCAAGCCGTAAAGAAGTGCGTTCGTGCAACGGACACATGAATTATTCTAGTATGTGGTCATTGTCGTCGTTCAGGAATCAGATGCGGCCGGTATGTGGTCATTGTACGTCCTAAACATGCTTGCACGACCTAGGGAGGTGATCGTGCCGTTTCCAAAGCAATGTGAGCTCTTTTGTAGATTTATTTTACAGGCTCAAGTAAGTAATCCATGGATCGAGATTTCACTTGGCAAACATATGTTTTCGAAATGGAGAACATAGTCCCCGCCTTTAGATCAATTGATGTAGCTCGGCAAACAGTTGCACCTCCCGAGATATTTTTCTGAGACTATAATAATTTTTTGGCATATTCCTCCTTTTACAGCCTCGGAAAAAAACTGGTGAGTTTTCACACCTAAGTTGTGATCATGCGATGTTTTTCGCTCCATTTTATTATTATTTCAACTTGTGATGTGCATCCAACTTACTATAACTCTCGTTCAAAAGATCATATATAACTGATCAGTATATAACTACATACAATAAGTTTAGTGAAAATTTAGGGGAATTCGATATGCCCCTAACAAGTACACACGAATGAGTTGCCTATCAAACCATGTCAACGTAACAAATGGATCTACATTTCATTTTACAAAAATAATAAGAAGTATAAACCTATCACGATGCCCAACATAAAGGTAAAATGTAGTAAAAAAATTAAAAAGATCGTAAAGACACACTGCGATACTCGTGAAAATTGAACTGGCACCTTAACATAAACCTCAATGCGAAAAGAAACGTTTAAAACTTTTTTTTTTTTGGAAATGATCTTTTTGCTCAACCCCTACACCCATGTGTTAAGATTTCACCTCTCAATGCTCCAGTTCTCAGGGGCATCGAGGTGTTACACCAACCTCACACTCAACCCAAACACAACACCCCGATCTAGGATGTTATGGTGCCCAAGCTCAACTCTCCAAATCGGGGTGTTGACTCTTAGTTTGGGCATCAGAACGCTCCGGATTGGGGCGTTATGCTCGTCGGATTTGAGTATCGTGTCGTCTCGGAACCTCAACGCCGTAACTCAAACCGTTGAGCACCTCTCAAACGCCCGCTCAGTAAAAGAGTTGGATACAAAATTATTCTGTAGGGTGGTTCATATTTTTACCAAAACTTTGGATAAGGGCATCTCGAACGGCGTGACGTAAACGGACGTTGTGCGACCGTTTGCGTCCGCGGAGACCGAAAAAGCGTCTGGGCCCTTCTCCAGAGGGGCGCGACGCAAAGTGACCTGGTCGTTCGCGGCGACGCAAATCTGGCCCAAATATGCGCCAGGATTGCGTCTCCGCGGTCGTAGAAAGTGACAGTGTTGGTTGCATCCGGGCCTGGTAGGGTAACCAAAATATTTCTTCATTACTATTGATTGGCTAAAAGGACCATCTTTACAGAGATGGTTAGTCGAGTTAACCTAAAACTACAATGGTCGTACCTACTCGCCATCCCGCGGCCTACAACGACCGGGGTTACTCTCAGTCGCGCTGCCTACTACTGGCCGCTGGAGGGGCCAGCGCCGTCGTCGAAGTGCGAGCGCTTCACGCACTCCGCGCGCCGCGCACGCCGGCGATCGGACACCGTCTGCCCGCTGCGGTGTTCGAGGGCCTCGCGAGAGAGGAGTCCACGGGACTCCAGCCGGAGGCTGCCGCTGCCGTCCGCTGCCTCCTCCGCTGCCACATCCGTGTCCGCCATCGGCGAGTGGGCCGCCCTAGACCACCGCCACGAGTCGGTGGCGATGGCGCGCCGGTTCTCCCGCTCGACCCGCGCGGGAGAAGGGCCCTCCGCTGAGTGAATCCAGGTCGGAGCACATGTACCCCCGAGCCATGGCGACCGCATAGCTGTGGGCTTCCTCCTCCGTTGCCAAAGCCTGACGGCGCAAGGCGTCTCCGGCTAGGGTCTCGAAGGACGCGAGCAGAACCTGCTAGTCGTTGGCGCACTCGAAGCGGCTAGGTACGACGTCGTCGTTGTCGACGATGTCATGGATGACGGCCTCCGCGAGCGTCGCCCTGGCCTCGGCGAGCTCGGCCCTGGCGTCTGCGATTTCCGCCCTGGCCGCCGCGGCGCCGACGCCACGGCGCGCTCTGCGCCTCCACTCCGCAACTCCCTCCGCCGCCTCGAGTCTGCTCGTCCTGAAACACGTCGGCGACTAGCTGCTCGTTGTAATATCCCAGGTAATGGGGTTACAAAAATAGAGGAAATAGATGTGTGCATTGCATTCATGCATAGAAAATCCGGGGAATTTTCGCTTTAAAGTAACAGTCACAGTAACTGAATTTCACTTGACCTTGGTGGAATTGAAGTAGCTCATCAAGTCAAGCGCTATAAACCTCAATGTGACTTTGTTAAAACCTTGTTTTGGGTAGAGATGATTTGATCTAAGGGGTTAGATCAAATGGAACTAATAATCAACACAACAACACTTTACTCAATGATCAATTGCTTGATTTTATAAAAGATTATATATGGTAATCCTTGTCATAACATATGAACACCTATTCAATTGCAAATCAAGTAACAATAAAATGGAGAAACCATTCTAGACTTATCTTTTCCATGTCTTAAACTAATCTTGATCCTACCATGAACCTCATGGTATTCATTTTACTTCATCTTGGAATCATGACAAGGAGATCAACCCTAGAAGTATATATTCTCCTCTATTCCAAATTATTATACATCAAACCCAGAGAGGTGAGAGTTCTATATTATTTATTAAGAAGTAATGACAAACTTTGAGCTAAACCTTGGATATGCATCCAAGTATTCAAATCACCATCTTCAAGAGGAACCCTAGGATATTATTCAAGACATTCCCTAGAGAGAGAACCCATTCATGTTAACCATAGATATTGGTGACCACATCATTATCTTTGGAGAATAACCTTAGGTTAGCATTGAAGTACTTCCCAATTGAGAGAGACTATTCATATCAATTCAAGCTTTACCTATTTAAGAATAAAGGACAACCTTTGAGCTAAAGTATTAGGTGGTAAACCATTTCATCTTAGAGTGGTGAGATAACCTAATATCACATGGAATAAAACCATATCCATGAATTGATGAAGTAAGGAGGAGATTAATTCAACCAAGATAGCCAAGTGGAGTTTTAGACTAGATACCTATTGAGATATTGTGAATACACCATAAACCCTAGAATAACTATTCATTTATGAGGGAGCTCAAGTTATGGTGTTACACTCAAGTTAGTGAGGCAACAATTGGATTTGAGGGAAAGAACTATCCATATACCCAGATGATTATATCATCATTCCCTGGAAAGAACCCTAAGTAATATCTCAGGCATTCTCCTGGGATATAAACTAATGAGGCAACCATAGTAGTCCCATTCAAGAAGGTAAATCAGAAGTACTATACCTTAGTTGATCAAGACAATGCTTGATCATAGAAGTGAGAAAACCCATTTAATGAGAGATACCTTAGGAAGCCAAACCTTGATCATTATAAATTGAGTGATGATCATAAACCCTAAGAACTTGAGGTAGAGATATTAAGAACAGGTTGATCATGCCTAATCCATGATCATGCTCTTGAGGTATGTGAGGATAAGTTAAATCCTAATAGGATAAGCAGATATCATTCACCACATGAGATCATAGGGAGGTAACTAGTAAGAAACCCTAAGCTTATATCCCAACCTTAACTTGTGATTCACTTGGTGATCATAAGTAGAATCCTACCACATTTATATTTCATAAATTAAAGAACCTAAGCAAACCTTAGAGTCAAACTATATACTTTATAAGGTGAGAAACCATCCATTCATATGATCAAAGTTAACTATAAAAAGAACTATAACCAATGTAGTTACTTTAATGATAAATTGGGGATAATAATAGAAGTTCATTGGTAGAAGATAAAACCAATTCTCAAATCCTTAGTAATTAGAGAAGCACATAAGATATGAAGCAAGTAACCATATTACTATGGTTAGGGGAGATTAAACTAGCCAATGCACTATGGTGTCATCCCATATCTACAACCTAGAATTATATCTCAACCTAGTCTGTATACCACTTGGGTGAGCACAACTAAAACCCAATGAAGCCATATTTGAGTTTCAAACCATGTGTCAGTAAGCACATAGAATTAGAACCCTAGCATTGCACACTCATGCTTAAATATAAAACAAAAGAGCTACCTAATGTTAAGTCCTATAATTAAACCCATGTGTGGTTAACAACCATTTAACTTTGTAACCAAGATAAACCATGATGGAAACAATTCATACTTAGATCTCAAATATAATGATAGTATTATCCTTAATAAATGGGGTTATGAGAGAAACTATAAAACCCTAATACATTGGAGCTCACATAAAATCATGTGCAATTGAACCATTCCTCAAATCTGAAGCCAAGCCCTAATAATAACTTCTAGAACATTTGGAATAAGAATAATCAACTCTAATTATTCAACGGGGAGTTATGTTACAAATAAGAACAAGGAAATTAAAATGAGAATGGAAACACATGTCTAATTGCTATTTTGAATAAGCCACAGATATGAAATTTAATCTAATATAAAACATTGTCTTCAATTAGGAGAATGAAGAAATAGTCATTTCACTACATATTCAATAAATTAACATAATTGAAACACCTGCAAAATAGAAAAAGAGTAGAATATGAATTCAAATCTGAATTCAAACTAGTATTATAAAACAGAAAATAAAAGAGAAAAAGAAGAGAAGAAAGAAAAACCTAACTGGACCTTACCTGGCGGAGCAGCCATGGTGCAGCCCAGCAGGAGTCCACCAACGCGGCCCAAGCCACCACCCAGGAGCAGCCCACTAAGCAGCCCACGTAACCCTTCGTAAAAATAACGTCGAGGAGGTCATCCTCATCCTCTCCTCACGCATGGAGGCCAGCGAGACGCCGTGATCATCTTCTCCTCGGCGCTGGCAAGCACTCCTCGCTCGGCGTCGTGACGAGGCGTGCCCTGGCGCCGTATAAAGGCCTCCGACGAACCCTAGCTTCCAATTTCTTCCTCCTCTGCTCAATTCCTCCCCAGACGGAAACCCTAACCGTCGGTCGATTCTCACCGACGACGAATGGAGCATTCCCTGGCCCCGTCGTGACCACCACTGTGACCACCATCCTCGACTTGGTCACCGTGCACAAGGAATCATGCTGAAGCGTCCTCAATCGACCATGCCAGGTCGTCTTCTCCGACGCCGGCATCCAGCAATCCCGGCGATTGCGACCTCCCCTTGCCTCGCCGACAATCCCAGTGTGTTCACGGTGAGTCACTGACTCCCCAGGGCATCCTGGCTCCTCTTCTAGCGCTCCATCGCATGCTCGCACCATAGGATCGTCCCCGCCGCCGCAGCACTTCATCGCCGGCCATGCTCCGGTGGTCCTTAGCGGGCGGCGCTGGTACCATAATGTTCGCGGTGACGTGCTGGTTCGAGTAGTGTACGTAGTTCGTCCGCGCAAACCCTGGAACGGCGGCGCCATCGCCGTCCGATCACCGGCGGTGAGCCTCCCTGGCCACGCTGGCTATTTTGACTAGTCCACGCCGCGTGGCAGCTGACGTGGACCATTGGCCCACTCGTCAGTGACCTGGGTAACACTAACCCGGGTGCATTTAGTAATTCTTCTGTTTTTAATTCCAATTCAATAATATCTGCAACTTAAAATAAATATAGGAAATTCATTTTAACTCAGAAAAATATAAATGAGATATCAAAATTCTTATAAAAATAAAATATATCCAATAAAAATAAAATATGAAATTTTTATGTTTAATAAAAATTTAATTATTTAATGCTTATTATTTAAGCCTTTATTTCTAATTATAAATTCAATTAAAATTCAATAATTAGTAAAACATTTAAAATTAAATAAAAACTAGTAAGAAAATAAAGAAAATATTAAAGCTAATTTTCTTTATTTGTTATTTTGTTAAATCTTTATTAGTGGAAGTTTAAACCTAAATAACAATTACCTGAATTATTAATTCTTTAAAAATAAGAAAAAGTCAAATCCAATATTATTTTTAATTTAAAGTTATTAATAACTTCAACTTTATAACAAAGTTATCAAATTTAGAACTATATGATGATTAGGAAACCCTAATTCCATATTGAATAAAGAACACAACCTCATAATTGTATGTGAAACTCAAAACCCTAATTCCACGAGAAACCCTAGTTCCACTATTTCATATGAACTCTAAATTATTCCTAAGCCTAAACCCTAGATCCAATTCCTAAGACCATCAGCCTTAACCATACTTATTTAGCATCACACCATGGTGATGAACCCTAATAGCAACCATGCTAATATTGTGTATCATATTCCATACACCCTAAACCCTACTAGTGATATATACTTAAGAACCATCCTATTTAGAAACCAACCATTCCTTACTTAGTGAATCCAATAGTAAAACCTAAACAATCTCAACCTAATTGAGATACTTTTATTACTTAAGAAGTATGTTCTTCAAAAGTTATTCTTTTGAAGAAAATGAGGATCATCATCAATCTTGCCTAATAGGACCTATAGCCAATAACCAGACTATCACCAACAAGGTATACCAACCTTGATAGCAACTATTTATAATAAATTGCTCAAGATGCCTAGGCTTAACTCAACCTTACAAGCCCTTGGTGTTGATGAATCCAACTAGGTTGTGATCCATCTAATACTTACCAGAAACTAGATGAAACCATAATCAACCATAGAAACACCAATTATCATACTTGCTCTTTATTCAAGAACATGTTCTTCAAAAGTTATTCTTTTTAAATATATAATAAGTAATCATCAACCATGCAATATTAGACTTCTAATTGACAACTGCTCTTTACTTATTATACAACTAATATTCCTTCATGTGTATGATTGTTACTATGCATTTTACCACTTGCTTATGATTCTAAAACAACACAACCCTGAATAAGAACCTTGTTTGTGAATCATCAAAAGTGCAACACACCCTGAACAATCATTACAACTCACCGATCCTAAACATCGGGGTTAGGTCACGTTTAGAGCGATTGCATCTCATACTCATGCATAATTGCATCCTTGCAATTTAAACATCGTCCACCGGACGATGATGCTATTCAGAATTTGGAGTTAGTATATGAAGACCTTGTCTGCATAATCTTGCGGCCAAGAAAGGAAAGTTCATCGCTTGCTCATGACATTTGAGTATTTTTATCAAATTACTTGCAAAGTACTATGTTTATCACTATTGCATAAAAAGCAAAACCACTATTTTCATAACTATGAATATGACTAAGTGGTGGGCAATGGAACCATGGATTGTGTTGATATGGTGGAGGTTCCATTGCAAGGGTTTATATCCATCTAGGATTAAACAACAAATGTCATCCAGTGATTCTTGTGCCGTAATACCCGTGTTAACCATAAGATGGAGTGGGACGGAGTAGTCAAAAGTGTTTCCTCTCGTTCATCAACGGATGCGCTTTATCGTAGTACACTTGTAATCCAAAGGGCAAGCTGGTGAGGTGGGAGTCCTAAGTCCCAGGCATTGTCCGTAGTACACTTGTCCCGAAGGAGCAAGCTGGTGAGGCTGGGAGTCCTAAGTCCCCACAGTGTTGCGGTCTATGATGGGTTGCAGCTACCGGCGAAGGAGTTTGGTTCGATCCCTGTCGTCGTGGTCGGGGTCCACCCATGAGTGGGAATAATGGGACCGACGAGGACCCAGGGTGAGTATGCAACAAAGGGTGGGTGTTCGAGGTAGCGGAGGAACATGATTGACTAGGACCTTATGCCGGGCCTCACACCAAAGGAAGTGTGGACGAGAACTATAGCTCGGTTGGCACCAAGGTTAAGATCTCTTATGGGTAAAGCAACACACCTCTGCAGTGTGAACCGTGACAGATGCTCCCTGTTCGGATATGGGCTGACGCTGCGGAAAGGAGCTCCATGAAGTTCTAGTAAACCGGTGAAGGCTGACGGACATAGTTCTTTGAATAAAAGCAACCTTTTGAAGAAATGATTATGAAAACCTGCATTGGTATTAGACTTTAGGTCTAATGCCGTAGCTAGTGCATTAAACACCTCTCCTATAATGAACTTGTTGATACGCTCGTACTCATCCCACTCTTAAATCCCTGCTTAGATATGGAGGCATCGAAGGAGGATCTACAGTGCAACTCAAAGGCCGAGGAGTCTACAACTACTTCAAGAGACAGAACCCTATCAGAGGAGTCAGATACCACATCCAACCAAGAGAAACCTAGATTAGCAATAGAAAGGAACTAACTTCCTAAACATAGCTCCTATTTAGCTAGAATCTATTCTTAGCCTCTGTAGCTAGGTCAATACTCTACAAATAGAGTTCGTGATAGGTTTAGACTACGAGTCGTTCCTCTGGAGTTTATTTGCAGATTTACCTCATTGTAAAGTAGGAGGCTGTGCTGATCTTCTTAACAGAGTTTGTATGTTATTATAGACATGCCTTAGACCCGCATATGTTTCATTGTACCACTCTGAGCGTGTCAATACTGGAACAGTGTTTCACTAGTGTTATGTCACTTGCATACTACACCACGGTGGTATGCGGGTCCACAGTTGGTATCAGAGCAAATGCTTTGACCCTAGGATTAAAACCCTTTAAAGGAGACCTATAGGATTGGTAGTGTCTATAGGAAGTTGTTTTAGTTAAACCAAATCTTCTTATGACTTGAGATGGATATTCAGTTGAGAATAATCCTGACACACTTGAGTCAACCTTTCTTACCCATCTTTCTCAAGTGAAGTTAGCTAATCCCAAGTATGTAGAACACCATTAAGTCCTTAAAATCATAGATGAGTAGACCACAGTTGGTATACAATACATGGTAGTCCAAAGAGAGGATACAACCATAAGGAAGATATCCTATTGGAAGATGTGTACCAACACATGTTATGGTTAAGTAAGAGTTATTCAGACCTGCAATATGAACGATATCATGTGATAAAGATAAATATATTAGACCTACTAGAAGGTGTATACCAAGACAAGTAATAGGGTAAGTAAAATTTATCTAAACTTGTGAAACAACTGATAGTAAGTGATACAAACAAGTGATATGAGGTAGTATAGACCATGATGAGTCAATCATGGGAGGTAAGAAAGAGAGATAGGAATAAAATATGTCTATTTACAGGGTAGAGTTGTTAATCATATATGATTCACCTGAGAATCGTTATGTGACGGAATAGAACATCTTAAACATTTAGGTGGAGAACAATAAGAAGCCAGACAATAGTGCAAGAACTGTGTTCCAAAAATATGGGAAGTGTGCCAAGCACATCATGACCATAGTCTTATGGTAGAAACAATAGGAAGTTTTGGAGCTATACTTTAATAGTTATGAGTCTAGAATAGCTATGTTAGAACCATAAATATCATGTTAAGTAGTCCTCAATAAAATGGAAGTTAAGTCAGTACTTCCAAAGAAAATTAGGTTAAATTCAACTATCCTAGGCTACTTTGTTTCAAGTTTATCTCATTGCAAATGTGCAATCAAGGTAAAGGTTGAGACAAATAGTAGAATTCCATATATTCGTGCTAAGTATCACGATATAAACCTATATTATGTGGTGTTATGTACACTACAGAGCTGATGTTTCGAGATGTCTTACTCAACTATTATATTCAGGCTTATGATGGTGTGTATTATATGCACAAAGCTGAATCTTCTTGGATTTTATTGGATTTTATTGGATTTTTATTGTTTGACTAGATCCATACATGAAGTTTGACTTTGATATGCAAATGCATGTTGCAATATCAAGTTTGTACTTGATGCTATAGATCTAGAGGGTAATGGTAAACGTGTGAGGAAGTGACGAGTTCTAAAGATTCTGAAGACAAGATGAAGGTTCATCAGAAGAAGGAAGCAAAATTGTGGGAAGTCACCACAAAACTCAAAGGAAGTATCACCAAAACTCATGCTTTGCCTCAGCAGAGGAGTACTTTAGTACGGAATGAAGGTGAGAAATATGGTGATTATGGTGAAGCTGACAGATCCATAGTCAATATAAAGAGGGAATGCATGGGAAATTACTCGCATATATTCAAGTGTCACCTAGTGGTTTTCTTGCAACAATAAACCCTCGAAAAGGAAGATGACTTATGAAACCATAGAGATATAAGAGACCACAGTTGGTATCAGAAGACCATAGTTATATAGGATCAATGCCGAGATAAAGTAGAAGATGTCTCGTCCAGTTGATCAGAACTTAATAGAATCCATTTTTTAGATAACAAATAGCCACAATTGGTATCAAGTAGTCCACCATTGGATTATTTGTATCAAGAAGTTGTGAATAAATAAAATTTTGTTAACCAAATAACAATGACTTATAATCATTTAGTCAAAGGATTCACATTGGATGTCCACAATTGAGTGGATACACCACCAATATTCTTCGCAAGACCTTAGAAGAGTACAAACCATAAACTAGACCTAGACCAATATTCTAACCATAAGTCCAATGGTTGGAAGAAAAAGGAGTTGAAGACCATAAGAAAACTCTAAGGGGTAGAGTGAAGATTGAGTTGGATGTACAAGGACTCAATATTTTGAGCAAGATAGAAGAAGAAGGTCTGAACTGAGAGGAAGTTCGATCTTATTTTCATAAGATTGTTGGCACTACTCTCAGAAGAATGTCAGACCAGAAGCCGAGGTTCATACCTCGAGGAAGTAATAATTGGATTATAACTTGAGCAAGTGAGTAGTATTTACTGTACGAAGCTCAAGTAAGTCAAGCATAAAGAAGTTGGACGAAGAAAATACCATAGACCAAATACAGCTCAAGAAGGCCAAAGACCGAAGGAGATTGATCATACCAAAACTAAAGTCCATTTGAAAGATTCCTTTCATGGAACCTAAAAGAAACCAAAATAGTTATAGATATCAACTATAATTCATGATTGGATAGACTAAATGAGTCTAATCCATTCTTAGGGAAATAAACCATTAAGACTATTTCCATGGTAAGTACCTTACTAAGTACCATTATTGCAGTTTTGGTAGTAAGGGAAAAACAAAGACTTATTTTAACAATTAAGAGTATGTTATCAAATTGGCCTTCAGTTAAGACTAGCGCACTAGAAGAAGTCCCAATTATTGAATCTTCAATAAGAAAGGAAACAAGATTATGATATAGAAATCATGGAATTGAAAGAAGAAGCCATGGTTTAGAGACAGAACCTATTGGATTCCAGGAAGAATCTGGACAAGGGATATACTTAATTATATCCAGTGAAATCATCATGGAGTTCGAGAAAATTCGTAGTCTGCACAAGTCAGATCCACACTTCGGAAACGTGAGAGAGTTCAAACTTCGAGGACGAAGTTTAGTTTAAGAGGTAGAGACTGTAATATCCCAGGTAATGGGGTTACAAAAATAGAGGAAATAGATGTGTGCATTGCATTCATGCATAGAAAATCCAGGGAATTTTCGCGCTTTAAAGTAAAACAGTCACAGTAACGAAGTTTCACTTGACCTTGGTGGAATTGAAGTAGCTCATCAAGTCAAGCGCTATAAACCTCAATGTGACTTTGTTAAAACCTTGTTTTGGGTAGAGATGATTTGATCTAAGGGGTTAGATCAAATGGAACTAATAATCAACACAACAACACTTTACTCAATGATAAATTGCTTGATTTTATAAAAGATTATATATGGTAATCCTTGTCATAACATATGAACACCTATTCAATTGCAAATCAAGTAACAATAAAATGGAGAAACCATTCTAGACTTATCTTTTCCATGTCTTAAACTAATCTTGATCCTACCATGAACCTCATGGTATTCATTTTACTTCATCTTGGAATCATGACAAGGAGATCAACCCTAGAAGTATATATTCTCCTCTGTTCCAAATTATTATACATCAAACCCAGAGAGGTGAGAGTTCTATATTATTTATTAGAGAAGTAATGACAAACTTTGAGCTAAACCTTGGATATACATCCAAGTATTCAAATCATCATCTTTCAGAGGAACCCTAGGATATTATTCAAGACATTTCCTAGAGAGAGAACCCATTCATGTTAACCATAGATATTGGTGACCACATCATTATCTTTGGAGAATAACCTTAGGTTAGCATTGAAGTACTTCCCAATTGAGAGAGACTATTCATATCAATTCAAGCTTTACCTATTTAAGAATAAAGGACAACCTTTGAGCTAAAGTATTAGGTGGTAAACCATTTCATCTTAGAGTGGTGAGATAACCTAATATCACATGGAATAAAACCATATCCATGAATTGATGAAGTAAGGAGGAGATTAATTCAACCAAGATAGCCAAGTGGAGTTTTAGACTAGATACCTATTGAGATATTGTGAATACACCATAAACCCTAGAATAACTATTCATTTATGAGGGAGCTCAAGTTATGGTGTTACACTCAAGTTAGTGAGGCAACAATTGGATTTGAGGGAAAGAACTATCCATATACCCAGATGATTATATCATCATTCCTGGAAAGAACCCTAAGTAATATCTCAGGCATTCTCCTGGGATATAAACTAATGAGGCAACCATAGTAGTCCCATTCAAGAAGGTAAATCAGAAGTACTATACCTTAGTTGATCAAGACAATGCTTGATCATAGAAGTGAGAAACCCATTTAATGAGAGATACCTTAGGAAGCCAAACCTTGATCATTATAAATTGAGTGATGATCATAAACCCTAAGAACTTGAGGTAGAGATATTAAGAACAGGTTGATCATGCCTAATCCATGATCATGCTCTTGAGGTATGTGAGGATAAGTTAAATCCTAATAGGATAAGCAGATATCATTCACCACATGAGATCATAGGGAGGTAACTAGTAAAGCTTATATCCCAACCTTAACTTGTGATTCACTTGGTGATCATAAGTAGAATCCTACCACATTTATATTTCATAAATTAAAGAACCTAAGCAAACCTTAGAGTCAAACTATATACTTTATAAGGTGAGAAACCATCCATTCATATGATCAAAGTTAACTATAAAAAGAACTATAACCAATGTAGTTACTTTAATGATAAATTGGGGATAATAATAGAAGTTCATTGGTAGAAGATAAAACCAATTCTCAAATCCTTAGTAATTAGAGAAGCACATAAGATATGAAGCAAGTAACCATATTACTATGGTTAGGGGAGATTAAACACTAGCCAATGCACTATGGTGTCATCCCATATCTACAACCTAGAATTATATCACAACCTAGTTTGTATACCACTTGGGTGAGCACAGCTAAAACCCAATGAAGCCATATTTGAGTTTCAAACCATGTGTCAGTAAGCACATAGAATTAGAACCCTAGCATTGCACACTCATGCTTAAATATAAAACAAAAGAGCTACCTAATGTTAAGTCCTATAATTAAACCCATGTGTGGTTAACAACCATTTAACTTTGTAACCAAGATAAACCATGATGGAAACAATTCATACTTAGATCTCAAATATAATGATAGTATTATCCTTAATAAATGGGGTTATGAGAGAAACTATAAAACTCTAATACATTGGAGCTCACATAAAATCATGTGCAATTGAACCATTCCTCAAATCTGAAGCCAAGCCCTAATAATAACTTCTAGAACATTTGGAATAAGAATAATCAACTCTAATTATTCAACGGGGAGTTATGTTACAAATAAGAACAAGGAAATTAAAATGAGAATGGAAACACATGTCTAATTGCTATTTTGAATAAGCCACAGATATGAAATTTAATCTAATATAAAACATTGTCTTCAATTAGGAGAATGAAGAAATAGTCATTTCACTACATATTCAATAAATTAACATAATTGAAACACCTGCAAAATAGAAAAAGAGTAGAATATGAATTCAAATCTGAATTCAAACTAGTATTATAAAACAGAAAATAAAAGAGAAAAAGAAGAGAAGAAAGAAAAACCTAACTGGACCTTACCTGGCGGAGCAGCCATGGTGCAGCCCAGCAGGAGTCCACCAACGCGGCCCAAGCCACCACCCAGGAGCAGCCCACGTAACCCTTCGTAAAAATAACGTCGAGGAGGTCATCCTCATCCTCTCCTCACGCATGGAGGCCAGCGAGATGCCGTGATCATCTTCTCCTCGGCGCTGGCAAGCCCTCCTCGCTCGGCGTCGTGACAAGGCGCGCCCTGGCGCCGTATAAAGGCCTCCGACGAACCCTAGCTTCCAATTTCTTCCTCCTCTGCTCAATTCCTCCCCAGACGGAAACCCTAACCGTCGGCCGATTCTCACCGACGACGAATGGAGCATTCCCTGGCCCCGTCGTGACCACCACTGTGACCACCATCCTCGACTTGGTCACCGTGCACAAGGAATCATGCTGAAGCGTCCTCAATCGACCATGCCAGGTCGTCTTCTCCGACGCCGGCATCGAGCAATCCCGGCGATTGCGACCTCCCCTTGCCTCGCCGACAAGCCCGGTGTGTTCACGGTGAGTCATGATGCGTGTGGTTGGCACGTCCGTTGGGAACCCCAAGAGGAAGGTGTGATGCGCCTGGCAAGTTTCCTCGATGAAACCAAGGTTTAATCGGACCGTAGGAGTCAAGAAGCACGTTGAAGGTTGATGGTGGCGAGATGTAGTGCGGCGCAACACCAGTGATTCGGCGCCAACGTGGAACTGCACAACACAACCAAAGTACTTTGCCCCAACGAAGCAGTGAGGTTGTCAATCTCAAACTGTTGTAACAAAGAGTTAACCGTATTGTGTGGAAGATGATTGTTGCGAAAAGTAGAACAAGTATTGCAGTAGATTGTATTTCGGTAAAAGAATTGGACCGGGGTCCACAGTTCACTGAGGTGTCTCTCCATAAGATACAGCATGTTGGGTGAACAAATTACAGTTGGGCAATTGACAAATAAAGAGGCATGACCATGCACATACATATCATGATGAGTATAGTGAGATTTAATTGGGCATTACGACAAAGTAGACCGTCATCCAACTGCATCTATGCCTAAAGTCCACCTTGAGGTTATCATCCGAACCCCCAATATTAAGTTGCTAACAACAGACAATTGCATTAAGTATTGCGCGTAATGTAACTAGTGACTACATCCTTGAACATAGCACTAATGTTTTATCCCTAGTGGCAACAGACACACAACCTTAGAACTTTTCACGTCCGGTGTCAATGCGGGCATGAACCCACTATCGAGCATAAATACTCCCTCTTGGAGTTACAAGCATATACTTGGCCAGAGCATCTACTAGTAACGGAGAGCATGCAAGATCATAAACAACACATAGATATAACTTTGATAATCAACATAACAAGTATTCTCTATTCATCGGATCCCAACAAACGCAACATATAGAATTACAGATAGATGATCTTGATCATGTTAGGCAGCTCACAAGATCCGACAATGATAGCACAATGGGAGAAGACAACCATCTAGCTACTGCTATGGACCCATAGTCCGGGGGTAGACTACTCACACATCACACCGGAGGCGACCATGGCAGCGTAGAGTCCTCCGGGAGATGATTCCCCTCTCGGCAGGGTGCCGGAGGCGATCTCCTGGATCCCCGAGATGGGATCGGCGGCGGCGCGTCTCGGAAGGTTTTCCGTATCGTGGCTCTCGGTCCGGGGTTTCGTCACGGAGACTTTTTATAGGCGGAAGGGCAGGTCAGAGGCGGCACGGGGCCCCACACCACGGGCCGCGCGGCCAGGGGGGCCGCGCCGCCCTAGGGTGTGGCCCCTCGTGGCCCCTCTTCGTCTCCTCTTCGGACTTAAGCTTCGTGGCAAAATAGGACCCTGGGCGTTGATTTCGTCCAATTCCGAGAATATTTCTTTACTAGGATTTCTGAAACCAAAAACAGCAGAAAACAGCAACTGGCATCGGCATCTTGTTAATAGGTTAGTTCAAATGCACGAATATGACATAAAGTGTGCATAAAACATGTAGATAACATCAATAATGTGGCATGGAACATAAGAAATTCGATACGTCGGAGACGTATCAGCATCCCCAAGCTTAGTTCTGCTCGTCCCGGCAGGTAAAACGATAACACGGATAATTTAGAGTGACATGCCATCATAATCTTGATCATACTATTTGTAAAGCATATGTAGTGAATGCAGCGATCGAAACAATGTATATGACATGAGTAAACAAGTGAATCATATAGCAAAGACTTTTCATGAATAGCACTTCAAGACAAGCATCAATAAGTCTTGCATAAGAGTTAACTCATAAAGCAATAATTCAAAGTAAAGGCATTGAAGCAACACAAAAGAAGATTAAGTTTCAGCGGTTGCTTTCAACTTGTAACATGTATATCTCATGGATATTGTCAACATAGAGTAATATAATAAGTGCAATAAGCAAATATGTAGGAATCAATGCACAGTTCACACAAGTGTTTGCTTCTTGAGGTGGAGAGAAATAGGTGAACTGACTCAACATTGAAAGTAAAAGAATAGTCCTCCATAGAGGAAAAGCATCGATTGCTATATTTGTGCTAGAGCTTTGATTTTGAAAACATGAAACAATTTTGTCAACGGTAGTAATAAAGCATATGCATCATGTAAATTATATCTTATAAGTTGCAGGCCTCATGCATAGTATACTAATAGTGCCCGCACCTTGTCCTAATTAGCTTGGACTACCGGATCATCACAATGCATTGTTTTTACCAAGTGTCACAAAGGGGTACCTCTATGCCGCCTGTACAAAGGTCTAAGGAGAAAGCTCGCATTGGATTTCTCGCTATTGATTATTCTTCAACTTAGACATCCATACCGGGACAACATAGACAACAGATAATGGACTCCTCTTTTATGCATAAGCATATACCAACAATTAATAATTTTCTCATTTGAGATTTGAGGATTGTTGTCCAAAACTGAAACTTCCACCATGGAGCATGGCTTTAGTTAGCGGCCCAATGTTCTTCTCTAACATATGCATGCTTAACCATATGGTGGTAGATCTCTCTTACTTCAGACAAGACGGACATGCATAGCAACTCACATGAAATTCAACAATGAATAGTTGATGGCGTCCCCGTGAACATGGTTATCGCACAACAAGCAACTTAATAAGAGATAAAGTGCATAATTACATATTCAATACCACAATAGTTTTTAAGCTATTTGTCCCATGAGCTATATTGCAAAGGTGAATGATGGAATTTTAAAGGTAGCACTCAAGCAATTTACTTTGGAATGGCGGAAAATACCATGTAGTAGGTAGGTATGGTGGACACAAATGGCATAGTGGTTGGCTCAAGTATTTTGGATGCATGAGAAGTATTCCCTCTCGATACAAGGTTTAGGCTAGCAAGGCTTATTTGAAACAAACACAAGGATGAACCGGTGCAGCAAAACTCACATAAAAGACATATTGAAAACATTATAAGACTCTACACCGTCTTCCTTGTTGTTCAAACTCAATACTAGAAATTATCTAGACCTTAGAGAAACCAAATATGCAAACCAAATTTTAGCATGCTCTATGTATTTCTTCATTAATGGGTGCAAAGCATATGATGCAAGAGCTTAAACATGAGCACAACAATTGCCAAGTATCACATTACCCAAGACATTAATAGCAATTACTACATGTATCATTTTCCAATTCCAACCATATAACAATTTAACGAAGGAGAAACTTCGCCATGAATACTATGAGTAGAAACCAAGGACATACTTGTCCATATGCTACAGCGGAGCGTGTCTCTCTCCCATAAAGTGAATGCTAGGATCCATTTTATTCAAATAAAACAAAAAACAAAAACAAACCGACGCTCCAAGAAAAAGCACATAAGATGTGATGGAATAAAAATATAGTTTCGGGGAGGAACCGATAATGTTGTCGATGAAGAAGGGATGCCTTGGGCATCCCCAAGCTTAAACGCTTGAGTCTTCTTGATATATGCAGGGGTGAACCACGGTGCATCCCCAAGCTTAGAGCTTTCACTCTCCTTGATCATGTTGCATCATACTCCTCTCTTGATCCTTGAAAACTTCCTCCACACCAAACTCGAAACAACTCATTAGAGGGTTAGTGCACAATATAAATTGACATATTCAGAGGTGACACAATCATTCTTAACACTTCTGGACATTGCATAATGCTACTGGACATTAATGGATCAAAGAAATTCATCCAACATAGCGAAAGAGGCAATGCGAAATAAAAGGCAGAATCTGTCAAAACAGAACAGTTCGTATTGACGAATTTTAAAATGGCACCAGACTTGCTCAAATGAAAATGCTCAAATTGAATGAAAGTTGCGTACATATCTGAGGATCATGCACGTAAATTGGCTTAATTTTCTGAGCTACCTACAGGGAGGTGGACTCAGATTCGTGACAGCAAAGAAATCTGGAACTGTGCAGTAATCCAAATCTAGTACTTACTTTTCTATCAACGGCTTAACTTGGCACAACAAAACATAAAACTAAGATAAGGAGAGGTTGCTACAGTAGTAAAAAACTTCCAAGACACAAAATAAAAACAAAGTACTGTAGGTAAAAACATGGGTTGTCTCCCATAAGCGCTTTTCTTTAACGCCTTTCAGCTAGGCGCAGAAAGTGTGTATCAAGTATTATCAAGAGACGAAGTGTCAACATCATAATTTGTTCTCATAATGGAATCAAAAGGTACCTTCATTCTCTTTCTAGGGAAGTGTTCCATACCTTTCTTGAGAGGAAATTGATATTTTATATTACCTTCCTTCATATCAATAATAGCACCAACGTTCGAAGAAAAGGTCTTCCCAATATAATGGGACAAGATGCATTGCATTCAATATCCAAGACAACAAAATCAACGGGAACAAGGTTATTGTTAACGGTAATCGAACATTATCAACTTTACCCAAATGTTTCTTTGTAAATCAGCAAGATTAACATCCAAATAACAATTTTTCAGCGGTGGCAAGTCAAGCATATTATAAATTTTCTTAGGCATAACAGAAATACTTGCACCAAGATCACATAAAGCATTACAATCAAAATCTTTAACCTTCATCTTAATGATGGGCTCCCAACCATCCTCTAGCTTTTTAGGAATAGAGGCTTCGCGCTCTAGTTTCTCTTCTCTAGCTTTTATAAGAGCATTTGTAATATGATGTGTAAAAGCCAAATTTATAGCACTAGCATTAGGACTTTTAGCAAGTTTTTGCAAGAACTTTATAACTTTAGAGATGTGGCAATCATCAAAATTCAAACCATTATAATCTAAAGCAATGGGATCATCATCCCCAATGTTGGAAAAAATTTCAGCAGCTTTATCAAAGGCAGTTCAGCAGTTTTAGCAGTTTCAGGCAGTTTTTCGCGCTTTGCATTAGAAGTGGAAACATTGCTAACACCAATTCTTTTATTAGTATGAGTAGGAGGTGCAGCAACATGTGTAGCATTAGCATTACTAGTGGTGGTAATAGTCCAAACTTTAGCTATATTCTTCTCTTTAGCTAGTTTTTCATTTTCTTCTCTATCCCACCTAGCGATTCAGCCATTAATCTTATATTCTCATTAATTCTAACTTGAATGGCATTTGCTGTAGTAATTTTATCATCTAAATCCTCAGGTTTAGCAACCATTTTATTAATTAAAGAAGATTGTGATGCAGACATATATGAGATTCGGGTTTCAGCACTAGCAAGTTTAGTTTGCAACCCCGAGATCTCCCTATTCAGATTTTCAAGTTGATTCCCTATATTCTTCAACAAGGTAGATTGCTCATTCATAGTTTTAGTAAACAATTTATTTTGCTCATATTGTGATTGCATAAAGCTCTTGGTGGATCTTTCAATTTCTAGCATCTTTTCTTCATTAGATGAAGCATATCTACCATAAAAATTACCTTTAGCAGGGTATGGCCTAGAATCATTGTGATTGTTACTTTTAATGAAATTCACATCAACGTATTCTTTTTGAGCAACTAATGACGCTAGCGGAACATTATTAGAATTAACATTAGGCCTACCATTCACAAGCATAGACATAATAGCATCAATCTTATCACTCAAGGAAGAGGTTTCTTCGACAGAATTTACCTTCTTACCTTGTGGAGCCCTTTCCGTGTGCCATTCAGAGTAGTTGATCATCATATTATCAAGAAGCTTTGTTGCTTCACCAAGAGTGATGGACATAAAGGTACCTCCAGCAGCTGAATCCAATAAATTCCGCGAAGAAAAATTTAGTCCTGCATAGAAGGTTTGGATGATCATCCAAGTAGTCAGTCCATGGGTTGGGCAATTTTTAACCAAAGATTTCATTCTTTCCCAAGCTTGAGCAACATGTTCAGTATCTAATTGTTTAAAATTCATTATGCTACTCCTCAAAGATATAATTTTAGCAGGGGGATAATATCTACCAATAAAAGCATCCTTGCATTTAGTCCATGAATCAATACTATTCTTAGGCAGAGATAGCAACCAATCTTTAGCTCTTCCTCTTAATGAGAAAGGGAACAATTTTAGTTTAATAATATCACCATCTACATCTTTATATTTTTTCATTTCACATAATTCAACAAAATTATTAAGATGGGCAGCAGCATCATCAGAACTAACACAGAAAATTGCTCTCGCACAAGATTAAAGCGGGTTTAATTTCAAAGAATTCTCTTTGTAGTAGCGGTGGAGCAATAGGTGTGCATAAGAAATCATTATTATTTGTGGTTGTGAAGTCACACAACTTAGTGTTTTCAGCGTTGGCCATTTTAGCAACAGTAAATAAAACAAACTAGATAAAGTAAATGCAAGTAAACTAATTTTTTGTGTGTTTTAGATATAGCAAACAAGATAGCAAATAAAGTAAAACTAGCAACTAATTTTTGTATTTTGATTTAGTGCAGCAAACAAAGTAGTAAATAAAACTAAGCAAGACAAAAACAAAGTAAAGAGATTGAGAAGTGGAGACTCCCCTTGCAGCGTGTCTTGATCAAAACAGCGCGCAGAAATTTGCTTGATGCGTGTGGTTGGCACGTCCGTTGGGAACCCCAAGAGGAAGGTGTGATGCGCACAGGCAAGTTTCCCTCAGTAAGAAACCAAGGTTTAATCGGACCAGTAGGAGTCAAGAAGCACGTTGAAGGTTGATGGCGGCGAGATGTAGTGCGGCGCAACACCGGTGATTCGGCGCCAACGTGGAACTGCACAACACAACCAAAGTACTTTGCCCCAACGAAGCAGTGAGGTTGTCAATCTCACCGGCTTGCTGTAACAAAGAGTTAACCGTATTGTGTGGAAGATGATTGTTTAGAAAACGTAGAACAAGTATTGATTGTATTTGATAAAGAATGGACCGGGGTCCAGTTCACTAGAGGTGTCTCTCCCATAAGACGAACAGCATGTTGGGTGAACAAATTACAGTTGGGCAATTGACAAATAAAGAGAGCATGACCATGCACATACGTATCATGATGAGTATAGTGAGATTTAATTGGGCATTACGACAAAGTACATAGACCGTCATCCATTGCATCTATGCCTAAAAAGTCCACTTCAGGTTATCATCCGAACCCCCTCCAGTATTAAGTTGCTAACAACAGACAATTGCATTAAGTATTGCGCGTAATGTAACTAGTGACTACATCCTTGAACATAGCACTAATGTTTTATCCCTAGTGGCAACGCACAACACAACCTTAGAACTTTCTGTTGTCCCAGGTGTCAATGCGGGCATGAACCCACTATCGAGCATAAATACTCCCTCTTGGAGTTACAAGCATATACTTGGCCAGAGCATCTACTAGTAACGGAGAGCATGCAAGATCATAAACAACACATAGATATAACTTTGATAATCAACATAACAAGTATTCTCTATTCATCGGATCCCAACAAACGCAACATATAGAATTACAGATAGATGATCTTGATCATGTTAGGCAGCTCACAAGATCAGACAATGATAGCACAATGGGGAGAAGACAACCATCTAGCCTACCTATGGACCCATAGTCCAGGGTAGACTACTCACACATCACCGAGGCGACCATGGCGGCGTAGAGTCCTCGGAGATGATTCCCCTCTCCGGGAGTGCGAGCGATCTCTGGATCCCCGAGATGGGATCGGCGGCGGCGGCGTCTCGGAAGGTTTTCCGTATCGTGGCTCTCGTATGGGGGTTTCGTCACGGAGACTTTTTATAGGCGGAAGGGCAGGTCAAGAGGCGGCACGGGGCCCCCCCTGGCGCGCCGCCTAGGGTGTGGCCCTCGTGGCCCCTCTTCGTCTCCTCTTCGGACTTTGGAAGCTTCGTGGCAAAATAGGACCCTGGGCGTTGATTTCGTTCAATTCCGAGAATATTTCTTTACTAGGATTTCTGAAACCAAAAACAACGGAAAACAGGGCACTTCGGCATCTTGTTAATAGGTTAGTTCCAGAAAATGCACGAATATGACATAAAGTGTGCATAAAACATGTAGATAACATCAATAATGTGGCATGGAACATAAGAAATTATCGATACGTCGGAGACGTATCAAGTCACTGACTCCCCAGGGCATCCTGGCTCCTCTTCTAGCGCTCCATCGCATGCTCGCACCATAGGATCGTCCCCACCGCCGCATCACTTCATCGCCGGCCATGCTCCGGTGGTCCTTAGCGGGCGGCGCTGGTACCATAATGCTCGCGGTGACGTGCTGGTTCGAGTAGTGTACGTAGTTCGTCCGCGCAAACCCTGGAACGGCGGTGCCGTCGCCGTCCGATCACCGGCGGTGAGCCTCCCTGGCCACGCTGGCTATTTTGACTAGTCCACGGCGCGTGGCAGCTGACGTGGACCATTGGCCCACTCGTCAGTGACCTGGGTAACACTAACCCGGGTGCATTTAGTAATTCTTCTGTTTTTAATTCCAATTCAATAATATCTGCAACTTAAAATAAATATAGGAAATTCATTTTAACTCAGAAAAATATAAATGAGATATCAAAATTCTTATAAAAATAAAATATATCCAATAAAAATAAAATATGAAATTTTTATTTTTAATAAAAATTTAATTATTTAATGCTTATTATTTAAGCCTTTATTTCTAATTATAAATTCAATTAAAATTCAATAATTAGTAAAACATTTCAAATTAAATAAAAACTAGTAAGAAAATAAAGAAAACATTAAAGCTAATTTTCTTTATTTGTTATTTTGTTAAATCTTTATTAGTGGAAGTTTAAACCTAAATAACAATTACCTTAATTATTAATTCTTTAAAAATAAGAAAAAGTCAAATCCAATATTATTTTTAATTTAAAGTTATTAATAACTTCAACTTTATAACAAAGTTATCAAATTTAGAACTATATGATGATTAGGAAACCCTAATTCCATATTGAATAAAGAACACAACCTCATAACTGTATGTGAAACTCAAAACCCTAATTCCACTAGAAACCCTAGTTCCACTATTTCATATGAACACTAAATTATTCCTAAGCCTAAACCCTAGATCCTATTCCTAAGACCATCAGCCTTACCCATACTTATTTAGCATCACACCATGGTGATGAACCCTAATAGCAACCATGCTAATATTGTGTATCATATTCCATACACCCTAAACCCTACTAGTGATATATACTTAAGAACCATCCTATTTAGAAACCAACCATTCCTTACTTAGTGAATCCAATAGTAAAACCTAAACAATCTCAACCTAATTGAGATACTTCTTATTACTTAAGAAGTATGTTCTTCAAAAGTTATTCTTTGAAGAAAATAAGGAATCATCATCAATCCTGCCTAATAGGACCTATAGCCAATAACCAGCTATCACCAGCAAGGTATACCAACCTTGATAGCAACTATTTATAATAAATTGCTCAAGATGCCTAGGCTTAACTCAACCTTACAAGCCCTTGGTGTTGATGAATCCAACTAGGTTGTGATCCATCTAATACTTACTCTAGAAACTAGATGAAACCATAATCAACCATAGAAACCCACCAATCTAATTATCATACTTGTTCTTTATTCAAGAACATGTTCTTCAAAAGTTATTCTTTTTAAATATATAATAAGTAATCATCAACCATGCAATATTAGACTTAAAATTGACAACTGCTCTTTACTTATTATACAACTAATATTCCTTCATGTGTATGATTGTTACTATGCATTTTACCACTTGCTTATGATCCTAAAACAACACAACCCTGAATAAGAACCTTGTTTGTGAATCACTCTAAAAGTGCAACACACCCTGAACCAATCATTACAACTCACTCATCCTAAACCATCGGGGTTAGGTAACATTTAGAGCGATTGCATCTCATACTCATGCATTATTGCATCCTTGCCAATCTTTTAAACATCATCCTTACCGGACGATGATGCTATTTCAGAATTTGGAGTTATTGCATATCGAAGACCTTGTCTGCATAATCTTGCAGCCAAGAAAGGCAAGTTCATCGCTTGCTCATGTCATTTGAGTATTTTTATCAAATTACTTGCAAAGTACTATGTTTATCACTATTGCATAAAAAGCAAAACCACTATTTTCATAACTATGAATATGACTAAGTGGTGGGCAATGGAACCATGGATTGTGTTGATATGGTGGAGGTTCCATTGCAAGGGTTTATATCCATCTAGGATTAAACAACAAATGTCGTCAGTGATTCTTGTGCCGTAATATCCGTGTTAACCATAAGATGGAGTGAGACGGAGTAGTCAAAAGTGTTTCCACCTCTCGTTCATCAACGGATGCGCTTTACCGTAGTACACTTGTAATCCAAGGGGCAAGCGGTGAGGCTGGGGAGTCCTAAGTCCCCACGGCATTGTCCGTAGTACACTTGTCGCCGAAGGAGCAAGCTGGTGAGGCTGGGGAGTCCTAAGTCCCCACGGTATTGCGGTCTATGATGGGTTGCAGCTACCGGCGAAGGAGTTTGGTTCGATCCCAAAATGTTGTCGTGGTCGGGGTCCACCCGTGAGTGGGAATAATGGGACCGACGAGGACCCAGTGGGGTATGCAACAAAGGGTGGGTGTTCGAGGTAGCGGAGGAACATGATTGACTAGGACCTTATACCGGGCCTCACACCAAAGGAAGTGTGGACGAGAACTATAGCTCGGTTGGCACCAAGGTTAAGATCTCTTATGGGTAAAGCAACACACCTCTCTGAGTGTAACGAACGTGACCGATCCTCCCTGTTCCGGGATATGGGCTGAACTAGGAAAGGAGCTCCATGAAGTTCTAGTAAATCGGTGAAGGCTGACGAACATAGTTCTTCTGAATAAAAGCAACCTTTTGAAGAAATGATTATGAAAACCTGCATTGGTATTAGACTTTCGGGTCTAATGTCGTAGCTAGTGCATTAAACACCTCTTTCCTATAATGAACTTGTTGAGTACGCTCGTACTCATCCCACTCTTAAATCCCCTGCTTAGATATGGAGGTATCGAAGGAGGATCTATAGTGCAACTCGAAGGCCGAGGAGTCTACAACTACTTCAAGAGACAGAACCCTGTCAGAGGAGTCAGATACCATATCCAACCAAGAGAAACCTAGATTAGCAATAGAAAGGAACTAGCTTCCTAAACATAGCTCCTATTTAGCTAGAATCTATTCTTAGCCTCTGTAGCCACGTAAATACTCTACAAATAGAGTTCGTGATAGGTTTAGACTACGAGTCGTTGGAGTTTATTTGCGATTTACCTCATTGTAAAGTAGGAGGCTGTCTTGATCTTAGTGTCGTATGTTATTCTATAGACATGCCTTGGACCCGCATATGTTTCTGTTGTACCACTCTGAGCGATGTAATACTAGTGGAACGGTGTTTCACTAGTGTTATGTCAGACTTGCATACTACACCATGCAGTGGTATGCCGGGTCACCACACTCGTCCTCCTCCGGATGGGCTTGGCGGCACATCTGAACAACCTGATCCCAGCTAAGATTGTGCTCGGCCATGGATGGATGCTACGGTTTAGCTTGAGGTGTGCCCGTCACCCGCGCCGGTGTCCACCATATGTAGCCACGGTGGGGCGGGAAACGGCATTGCCACGTAGGTCGTTTCTCGCGCGCGCGGAACGCCGACGAAACGCGCCAATGTGTTCGGCAAGCGTGGGATCGACCGTCGTCGCGCGAAAACCGGTAATCGCCGACGGCAGACCTCGACGGGACGTTAAACCGCCATTAACGTCCTTGACGTTGTCCTACGGATTAGATTTTCTAGGACAAAAGGCATGCAATAGGTTGAAAGATTCTAGCTATGAAGTAGGGAGGATGTCAGCTGGGGTCCGAGCAAAATCCTAACATGTAGCCCCACAAGCGCAACCAGTGTACAGAAGCAGCATCAGCTTAATTGTACGTCTTATCATAGGGATACTGAGGATATATATGTGGGGCAAGGACATCCATCCATAATTAAGGAGACGAGTCACCCAATCAAGATGGTTAACTCCAAAGTAAAGTGTGATTAAACTGCTAACCTCCATCTTTTCTTCGTACAAGTTGGTTATGACATGATGGCCCTAGATGTGCTCTGCTGGCCATAACGGTCCCACCAGTCACACGATGCAAAATTGTGACACGCCCACCTCCTCCTTACATTTATTTATCCACCAACGCATGATAAAACTAGGCTACTAGTTAATTGGGTGGTGGTGATGATGTGAAGGCGGAAGTTAATGTTAATCCATGCCCAAGTGGGTAGATTTCATCACACCCCTGGAAAGTAGAAGGAAAAAAAGAACCGGGAGATGGGAAACATGATGCATGATCGGATGGTCTCGGAAGGACCACACACCATCTCGTCAAGCTAGGATTTCTTTCTACTCAATTGGGTTAAGCGTTGTGTACATGGAGCTGGAGTACGTGCCAGGTTGTGCGGCGCCGATATCATCCAAGATGGCCTGGTGCAGCGCACGCAAATAGATCAAGTTGAGCACTAGATCTAGTCGTGGAAAAGGTTTTAGATATATTCGTCGTGGATGTTAACATACTCATCGATCGATCCACCTGATCGATGTAACATTTGTTTGTGTATCAGTCATACACGACAAGGTTAGCGTGCTGCCACTTGTCAACTTGCCCGATAGATACCACGTAGAAAGACCCGGCCATGTCCCTCCCCAATGGATGTTAAGGATGTAAACCGCGCAGCCCTCGTCTACGTATTAAGGTTTTTGATTCATATAATTTCTATAGAAATTAGGTAGAATTTATTTTTTATAGAAAAATTTCTTACATAAGTTGCTTGATACATGAAAAAATATTCTATAGAAACTACTTCTGTAAGAATCTTGTAGTGTATATCTTATAGACAAAACATTAAATCTTAATCAAACACACTTCATCTTTCTATAAGATTCAAGTAGGCATGACATCTCAATTCTATATTTTTCCAATTTCTATGATATTTCTATCATATGAATCAAAGAAGCCCTATGGTTGGCACCCTCACACCAACCTCCACACGAGCACTAGACACAAAGTGTTGCTGACGCTGCGTCTGATACCGATACGCGGGGCTAGCTCTGTCATATGCACAACGACTGGTCGGCTTAACTTATTATTGGCGGTGATTGTTTCCTAGGTGGAGCCAGGCATGACGTCTGATCGCCACTGAGCCTTCCCATGCGGTGGTGTTAATGTGCACCACCACTCTTTTCGCTCTTTCTCACCGCTTCCCACCTACGTTTCCCGCCCATAGCTCAGGTAATAAAGTTGGACCGTAACGCAACGAGCCAATTTGTGCTCACTTCACCACTTCTCGCACCCCATTGTCTGCAAATATGCCATGCCACCTAGCCACCATGTACACCATGTTTGATACCGATGTCCCTTCGCCACCGTTGAACCCAAGTCCACTGTCTCAGACGACGATGATGATGATGAGGAGGAGGAGGAGGAGGAGGAGGAGAAGGGGAGGAGGAGGAGGAGGAGAAGGCAGCGACGTAGGATTGGGCAAAAAGGAGGAGCAGTGGAAGGGCCACCCACTGTCGGCTTAGCCGAAGCAGCCATCGTTGCTTGCTTCCTACGAGACCACGCACCGGGGGACCCACGTCGTTGCCCCCCTTGACAAGATGAACACGGCCACCGTAGACCACGCCATGGAAGATTCTTCATGCATCTTATAACTCCTAAGTGGAAGTTCATGGCGGAGGTAAACGCCCAGCAGAAGGCTTAGGAACTGTAACGAAGACTTGGCGGCACATAGAATAGCCGCGCACTGGTGCACCGGCATGTGGTTGATGGTATCACAGATGTACGATAACAAAAGGTTTTAGTTTCCAAGAAGTAATTCCAGCCTCTTCCCTAGAACTTGGCAAGATGTGACAATAAAATTCAAAATGTTAAAAGGATCCGGCTGATTTCGTGTTGTTAATGTGGTTTTAGGTAAGTCTCTTTCGATCTATGGTTGTTATTGTTGAGGTTTTGCCATGAAGAATTTATGTTTGTCTACTATAATAAGCTCTACCACAACAGGGTGAGGATGACGGCATGCTTTTGCCTGACGCTAATACATTTAATCGTCGCTAGGTGGTTCAACTACCTATTCACAACTTTTATTACCTTTTAGGCTATTTGTACTACGTAGTTAGCAATTAATGGATCGGAGGAATTGTCAAAAGAAAGATGACACGAGAAGTTAACCTCGCGCAACAAGGTTGGGGAGGGCCGATGTTCATCAGTTCATGTTGGGCGGTCATTTTGTTCGAGTTAGGAAACGGATCGTGTCCCGCCCTTGCCGGCCGCCCTTGTTGATTGTGTTCTTTGCACGCACGTGTACGTGGAATCACAACTATAACAGTGGCTACATATAGTCATATCAGGATCATATATAGGATCTAAAAAAGGCATATTATAGCCTAATTAGTTTACTAGCAAACGACCCGTAAAAAAAGTTTACTAGGAAACGAGGTTCAGGTTGAGAAGAAACCAAAAAAAAAAAAAAAAAAAAGAAGGCGGAGTCATTTGTGTCTGCCTCCCCTGTCTCGTACTCCTCCTACATCCCTTGCTTAATTATGGGGCTAATCTTGACATGGAGGACCCGAGTGTTGCCACTACATGATAGAAGAAGACACTGGCAATGTCACCCGATGAATTGTCATGGATATTATACTCAGAATGAAGTCGTAAAGAAGTGCGTTCGTGCAACGGACACATGAAATTCTAGAATGTGGTGATTATCGTCGTTCAGGAATCAGATGCTATCAGTCTCGACGTCTCGTACGTCCTAAACATGCTTGCACGACCTAGGGAGGTGATCGTACCGTTTTCCAAAGCAATGTGAGCTCTCTTGTACATTTGTTTCACGGGCTCAAGTAAGCTATGGATCGAGATTTCACTAGGCAAACATATATTTTCTGTGATGGAGAACATAGTCTTGTCCCGTCCTTTGCATGGATAAGCATATATTTTCTAAAATGGAGTACATAGTCCAGGCCTTCACATCAATTGATGCAGCTCGGCAAAAAGTTGCATCTTCGAAGATATTTTTCTCAGACTATGTAAAAAAAAATGGGCAAATTATTCCTTTCACACTCTAGGAAAAAACTTGTGGGATTCCACCCCTAAGTTGTGATCATTTGATGTTTTTCACTCTATTTTGCTAATTCTTTTAAACTATTGACGTGCATCCCAAATTAGTACACATATGAGTTTTTTTTGCGGGTAGTACACATATGAGTTGCCTATCAAACCATGTCATCCTATCAAATGGGCCTAGATTTCATTGTAGAAAAATAATAAAAAGTATAAAGCAATCGCGATTACCAACATAGAGATAAAATGCAGTAAAAGAAATAAACATATGGCTAACACACGCTGGGATACTCGTGAAAAACGAGCTGACCTCTTAACGTAAACCGTTTCAGTGGGATAAGCGTTGTACATGTAGCTGTAGTACGTGCTAGGTTGTGTGGTGCCAATATCAATCACATGGAACCTGCCAGTTGGCCGTGGTGCACCGCACGCAAATAATAGCTCAAGTTGAGCACTCCCGGAAAAGGGTATCTCAGATATATTCGTTGTGGATGTTAACATACCACCTGATCGATGTAACAGTTGTGTGTGCAATCAGGCGTAGAAGACATGGTGAGCGCGCGCTAGCCATGTTGCCCGAAACCAACTACATGTACTGTACGTAGGATTGCAACGACGAAGCCCTTGCACTTTGCGGCAGCATTGCAACGACGTCGCTGTCCCTCCCTGTTGGTGGATGCCGTGAGAAAAGGAAAGGAGAAGCGAGCGGGCAGGAAGTGGACAGGATGATGGCGGTGTCGGGGGCGGCGGCGGCAGGGGACACTGCTGCTGGGCGCCACAACATTTCGATCGTCTCTAGGACTGCTGACAACGACCACGTACCCCATCCCTCCCTGCCCATCCGGCTACATTCCGTCCATTCCACCGTGTGCCCTGCCGGTGCAGCAGCTGTACCACCTCCTGCATCCTGGCTCCGTAATTGTGCGTTAATTTTGATCTTGAACGAGCCAGCCGCGTCACGATGGCACTCATCATTCGACCGTGTGCATGCATCTTCGGTTAGACAAAGTGAGTGAGCCGATGGATCGAGCTCGAGAGTCCTAGCTAGCTACTCATTCTGACACATGTATCAAAGTTGACGATCGCAGCCTGCTGGTGAGACACCACATGGTCTGTCTCGAAACTCGATCGTCATCGTCTCATGGAAAGGCCGGCCGGAGTTTTTCTCATGTCCTCTCGAAGCCGGGTCGTGAACAGATCTAGCAACAGCAGCACGCCATTGAAAGCTCTGCTGCTGAACCTACGGCATTCCAGCTAGGATCGACTGACTTTTGCCGGTGACCATCCATATATAGCTAGCTTAGGTGGTACAGTACGACTACGTACGTACGTGGAAGCGGAATTATCACAACAGACACGTACGCTTCACTGTCCTTTCCTGGTTACTGATCGATCCATGGTGCAGCTGAGTACTACTACTCCCTACTAGCTTCTGCATAATTAACCATGGTCCTTTCACGGTGCCGACCGACGGATCCAACGCTAAATTGAAGAGCGATGCGTTGTCTCTACACGGCGCGCTTGGATGTACGTTATCCTCCACCTACATGATACACATGCATGAACTCATAAACAGTAGTAATATCATAGTACAATATCGATCCTACTGCATGCTTGCATGGATGTAGTACGTACCTTGAATAGTTGATTGGTTAATTTCTGAAACCTTTAATTCTAGGGCTTCTGTAGAGAGGCCGTCACTGCTAATGGTTTCCCTGCACATGGCCGGCAGGTGGCAGCTACGGCGACAGGATGGTGGGAACCTCGGATCGGGTGTTAAAAGTCCTTGGACCCACCATAGACCGATGTTTTCTCCGAAAGATCACTAACATGTTGTAGTTTGGAGTCGATCTCGGGCATTCGGGACTGCGATCTTTCAAGGTCATGGTTTTCCAGCTTCTTCTATTCGACTTTTCCAATTCTGCTTCTACAAGGCCTAGAGGCGGAATCGAGGTTAGCTCATGGCGAGCCGTCGAGGGATGCAGGAGAAAGATGGCGCTAAACTGTTTAAAAACTTGTGTTCTATTTCTTTTTTCTTGTAAGGATGTTCTTGTTTCCAGACAATACATATCCTCAGGCCGTTCTTGCAATAAAAAAAGGCACCAACAACCAACGAACGCTACCCATCCCCGTTAAAAGGCAATGGGGCAATGAGCCCGAATCCGCTGCGTACGGCGCAGCAGATAGACCCAGCACATGGCACGCTGCCATCGTTGGATCGATCTGCCGAGGCCGGCGGATCAGGAGTGAATTACATAAATCTACCACAATTGGGGCAGTGGTCACGGGTCAGTACCATTCTTGAAATTTTTTGCTAAAAACTACAACTTCAGAGCTAAACTGTAACAGATCGCGCAAACAGCAGCGTGAGAGGAGTTTAAGACATGTGGGTCCACTATCAGGCCAACGGCCGTTGTCTCTCTGTTGGGTGCAGGACGGGAGCTAGTTAAGACCGTTAATTCAAGAGCCTTTTCTGGAAGGGGCCCATTCGATAGAAAAAAGTCACCCGAACAAATTCCTGGAGAAACAACGCTCTGCCTAGTGTCCACCGGCGAGGTCCCTGCATGCCGCCGGCGACGTGGTGGTTCAGGCAGAGCTAGCTCTATGCCGCCTCTGCTCCCGTCTCGTTTGGTACAATTTCCCGTGGTGATGTGTCTTGGCGGGCAGGGAGATGGAGATGAAGGACGGAGGGGGAGGCAGCGGTGGTCGTGCAACTACTGCGCGGAGGCGCCAGAGGCGCTGCACTGCCGCGCGGACACGACGCGGCTCTGCGTGGCCTACGACCGCCACTTTTTTTAAACATAAGGCCCTCTGGCCCGGCTTTATATATAAAGCCCTCATGGCAACGTCGAACGATACAGTACGATACAACAACAAGTCTGAGACCGATCCACCAACAACAACAATGACCCACATCCGGACATACGCCACTAAGGCACACCATACTAGGAAAAGGAAAAAGATAGATAGCTACGCCTGCGCTGTCGCTGCCGTCCTCGTCCTCGTATGTAGCCGCCTAAGCTCTCCCAACGCCTCATCCAGTAGGCCCCGGTCCCGCTGTCTGACCAGTACCCTCCAGCTCTGCATATGTAAAGCCATCAAAAACAGAGCATCAGCCGAATGAGCAATGACCTTCCCTTCTAGCGCTAGCTTGTTGCGTGTATTCCAAAGCGTCCATCCTAGCGCCGCAAAGGCATACCAAGCTAACCTACGTAAGGGCCCCGACAGGCCTTGCACTAAGGCGATGAAATCTCCGACCCCTGTCGGATTCCAGTTGCATGAGAGGAGTTCCCTGACTCCAGCCCATAAGAATTTCGCGAGGTGACAGTTGAAGAAGATGTGATCGCAATCCTCCACCAGTCCACACATCGCGCAACTCCCGTCGGAGGGATCGTGTCTCTTGGCCACCTGTTCCGCAGACGGAAGTCTCCCCCTAATGAGCTGCCAGAGGAATACTCTGATCCTCGGGGGAACCCTAGTCGCCCACACTTCCTTGAAGAACGTGACAGTCGCCCCTTGCGACAAGCGTAGGTAGAGGGAGTGAGAGGAGAAAATCCCAGACGGCTCTAGGGCCCAAGAGACCTGGTCCTCCCCCATGGAGGTCGGATGGAGATCGAAAATCCTGCAAAGGTTTTCCCATTCCACCATCTCTGCCGTGCCGAAGGTGCGCCGGAACCTGATGTGCCACCCCCCTTCCGCCCTGACCGCGGCCACCGTGGCGAAGTGGTTATCACAACAAGCGAAGAGGCGAGGGAAAGACAGGTGTAGGGGGGCCCTCCCCGTCCACCAGTCCAACCAGAAATACGTCCGCCTCCCATCGCGAACAAGGTGCTTAGCCCCGAGCTTGAAATACCATTTGAGCCTTTGTAATGAATTCCAAAACTGGGACCCTTTGGTTGGGACCAAGGGGGAGAACAGGTCATTATTGCCCAGGTACTTGGCTCGGATGAGGTCCGCCCATAGACCTTCCGCATTATGATAGAGCTTCCAAATCCAGCCTACCAAAAGCGCAATGTTCATGTTCTTGGTGTGGAGGACTCCCAGCCCACCGTATTCCTTAGGTCTACACACCGTAGCCCAGTCCACCATATGATACTTGCGCTTGCTACCAACTCCTTCCCAAAAGAATCGGCCACGCGTGGTGTTCATCGCCCCATGCGTCGAATCATAGAGAAGGTACAGGCCCATGGCAAACATCGGTAAGCTGGAGAGACAAGAGTTTGTCAACTCTAGTCTTCCTGCCGATGTCAGGTAAAGGCCCTGCCAGGGGTCGACCCTATGTCCCACCTTCTCCGTCAGAAAGAACCAATCTGCTACAGTCAGCCTCTTATCGCTCATCGGAAGGCCAAGGTAGCGGAAAGGGAAGCTCCCTAGCCTGCAGTTCAGAGCAGCAGCCACTCTGCGTTGTTCCACCTTTGAGACCCCTGTCACAATGGCTTCGCTCTTGTCAAAGTTAATCTTGAGCCCCGACATATTCTCAAAGCAAAGAAGGATAAACTTCAGGTTCGCAATCCCCAACTGCGAAGGCTCGATCATAATCATCGTGTCATCCGCGTATTGGAGGTGGGTCACTCCTCCGGGGATGAGATGAGGCACCACTCCCTGGATGTGCCCCGCCTCCTTAGCCCTCGAAAGAATGGCCGCCAACGAGTCCGCCATGAAATCAAACAGGATAGGCGAAAGAGGGTCCCCTTGACGAACGCCCCTTGCATTTCGAAAGTAAGGGCCAATCTCCCCGTTGACATTTACCGCGGTTTGTCCCCCCATGACCAGCTGCATCAGACGGTGCACCACCATCCCTGAGAATCCCTTTCTCAGTAGGACCTCCCTCAGGAAGTCCCAATTGACCCTATCGTAAGCCTTCTCGAAGTCCAGCTTAAGAAGAATGGCCTTAAGTTTCTTGACTCTCAACTCGTGAGAGATCTCATGCAGGGCCAGCACACCCTCATGCAGGCTCCTGCCCTTGATGAACGCAGTCTGATTCCTGTCGATCGTCCTATTCGCTAAAGGTGCTAGCCTCACTAGTGGAGAAGAGGCCTTTGGTCCCAAGCAAATGACCCACTGCTGAACCAAACCGGGTCCAATGACCCCATTGGACCCGGTTCGTTTCTGACACCCACTGGCGCTGTCTTGGCGGCCTTTGGACCCGGTTTGTCATACAAACCGGGTCCAATCCTTCCCAGGGCCGTGTCAGCCTAGGGAACCCTTTAGTCCGGTTTGTATGACAAACCGGGTCCAACCCCTCTGGCTATATAACCTTGCCCCTGCCCAAGTGTGAGCCACACTTAGCCATTTTTTCACTATCTTCACAAGAGGGTGTATTGCTCTCCTCTCTTCTTCACATGCACAAGAGGTGTTTGATGAAATGCTTAAGAGGATTTGCCACTTGAGTTTACACAAATCAAGCCACACTTAACTTGCTTTTTCTTCTTCATCGAGGTTAACAACTTTATTTTTTTCATCTGCAATTGATAAAATGCATGTGTATATATACATCGTGATGTTCTGTAATGGTTTTGATCAGCTTAATTATATCATGCAGATGAATCGGCAATGGATGTACATTGACCGACGGTTTGACGAGTTCACTGCGGGCCTGGATAATTTTATGGCCGTGGCGGAGGCAAACAAACATGGTGGCTTCATGTATTGTCCATGTGTGGACTGCAAGAATACCGTAAATTACGCTCGCTCGAGTCTCATTCACAGCCACCTTCTGCGATCCGGTTTCATGCCCAGTTACTATTGTTGGACCAAGCACGGAGAAAGAGGGGTTATGATGGAAGACAATGACGAAGAGGAAGAGGATGATGACGTTATCCCAATCCCTGAATACGATGATACTGCAGAAGGCAATGAAGACAATGAAGTAGAAGATCAAGAGGCACCAGATGAGCCTGCTGATGATGATCTTGGTCGGGCCATTGCTGATGCAAGGAGAGAATGTGAAACTGAAAAGGAAAGGTTGGCCTTCGACAAGATGATAGAAGATCACAACAAATTGTTATACCCAACTTGCGAAGATGGCCATAAAAGCTAGGCAGCACTGGAATTGTTGCAATGGCAGAGAAGCGGTGTCTGACTCGGATTTGGAAAGTTCCGACAATATTAAGAGAAGCTTCCAAGGGGCGAATTGCCCGATCGTAAGCGAAGAAGATTGTGCCCTCTAGGATTAGATGTGCAAAAGATACATGCATGCATTAATGATTGCATCCTCTACCGCGATGAGTACGAGAATTTGGATGCATGTCCGGTGTGTGCATTGCGGTATAAGATCAGGCGAGATGACCCTGGTGATGTTGAGGGCGAGCCCCGGAAGAGGGTTCTGCCAAGGTTATGTGGTATGCTCCTATAATACCACGGTGAAACGCTTGTTCAGGAATAAAGAGCATGCTAGGTTGTTGCGATGGCACAAAGAAGACCGTAAGAAAGACGTGATGTTGAGGCACCCTGCTGATGGATCCCAATGGAGAAAAATCGATAGAGAGTTCCCAAACTTTGCACGGGATGCAAGGAACTTAAGGTTTGGTCTCAGTACAGATGGCATGAATCCTTTTGGAGAGCAGAGCTGCAGCCATAGCACCTGGCCTGTGACTCTTTGTATATATAACCTTCCTCCTTGGTTGTGCATGAAGCGGAAGTTCATTATGATGCCGGTGCTCATACAAGGCCCGAAGCAACCCGGGAACGACATTGATGTGTACCTGAAGCCATTAGTCGAAGAACTTCTACAGCTGTGGTCCCTAGCAGGTGTACGTGTGTGGGACGAGCACAAGCAGGAGGAATTTGACCTAAGAGCGATGCTTTTCGTAACCATCAATGGGCTGCTCTTGGTAACATTTCAGGGCAGTCAAACAAGGGATACAATGCATGCACACACTGTTTACATGAGCTCGAAGGTGATTATTTGGAAAAAGGTCAGAAGGTGTATGGGGCATCGTCGATTTCTTAGGATTACCCATCCCGTAAGAAAGAAAGGCAAGCATTACAACGGTGAGGCTGATCACCGGAGGAAGCCTCCCCATCGTGATGGTGTTGATATATTTGGTATGGTCAAGGATCTAGATGTAATATTTGGAAAGGGTCCTGGCGGACTGTTCCGAATGACGATGCCGGACACGCGCCCATGTGGAAGAAGAAATCTATATTTTGGGATCTACCCTATTGGGAAGTCTTAGAGGTCCGCTCTTCAATCGATGTGATGCACGTGACGAAGAATCTTTGCGTGAACCTAGGCTTTCTAGGTGTGTACGGGAAGACAAAAGATACACCGAAGCACGGGAGGACCAGCAACGTTGGAAAGACCCCAAAAATCTGCATGAGAGGTAAAGGACGTCATTTATCCAGCTACGCTCTTACAAAAGCAGAGAAGGAAATATTTTTTGAATGTCTTAGCAGTATCAAGGTCCCGTCTGGCTTCTCCTCCAATATAAAGGGAATAATAAATATGGAGAAGAAAACATTCCAGAACCTGAAGTCTCATGACTGTCACGTGATAATGACACAGTTGCTTCCGATTGCATTGAGGGGGCTTCTACCGGAAAATGTTCGATTGCCCATTGTGAAGCTATGTGCATTCCTCAATGCAATTTCTCAGAAGGTAATAAATCCAGAAATTCTACCGAGGTTGCAGAATGATGTGGTCCAATGTCTCGTTAGTTTTGAGCTGGTGTTCCCACCATCCTTCTTCAATATTATGACACATCTCCTCGTTCACCTGGTCGATGAGATTTCCATTCTCGGTCCTGTGTTTCTACACAATATGTTCCCATTCGAGAGGTTCATGGGAGTCTTAAAGAAATATGTTCATAACCGTGCTAGGCCGGAAGGAAGCATCTCCAAGGGCTATGGAGGAGGAGGTCATTGAATTCTGTGTTGACTTTATTCCTGACCTTAAGCCGATTGGTGTTCCTGAATCGCGGCATGAAGGAGACTAAGTGGAAAAGGCACGCTAGGAAGGAAATCAATGATATGTAGGGACGGGATTTCTTTGACTCAAGCACACTACACAGTTCTACAAAGTTCCACCATGGTGGCTCCGTATATCGGTGACCACAAGAACTTTCTACGCTCCCAGAACCCGGGGCAGTCGAACGATTGGATTAGACGTGAACACATGTCGACTTTCGGCGGTTGGTTGCAAAAACATCTCCTGAATAACAAAGATATTGAAGATCAGTGTACTTGCTGGCCCAGACACCATCTTCGACTGTAGTGACTTTCCAAGTCGAGATAAATGGGAATACATTTTACACGATGCAAGATAAAAGAGAGCACCAACCAAAGCAGTGGTGTCCGCTTTGATGCAATAATGAATGAAGGCCCAAATGACACATATTATGGTTACATAGAGGATATGGGAACTTGAGTATGGACCTTCTTTTAAGGTCCCTTTGTTTAGGTGCAAATGGGTCAACAAAACAGGAGGCGGGGTTCAGGTAGACAAGTTGTATGGAATGACAACGGTGGATCTCAACAATCTTGGGTATAGAGACGAACCATTCGTCCTAGCCAAGGATGTGGCCCAGGTTTTCTATGTGAAGGATATGTCTACCAAACCAAGAAAAAGGAAACATAAGGAAACAAATACATCAAACGATGAGCCAAAGCGCCACATAGTTCTGGAAAAAGAAACATCGTGGGAGTGGAGGACAAGACAGACATGTCAGAAGATTATAATCAGTTTGATGAAATTCCACCCTTCAGAGTGAACATTGATCCAAGCATCAAGTTAAATGATGAAGATGCTCCATGGTTAAGGCCGAAGAAGATTAAATGATGAAGATGCTCCATGGCACAAATGAGTATCTCAACATGGCAATCAATTTCCCATTTATTTTTGTGTAATCATTAACTGTATGTAAGATATGAAAAGTGGAGATGTGGTTGGCTTTTTGTACCATATATATAGAGGAGATGTAGTCGTTCACGGGTTTGCGGGGAAAAATTCAGAGCGGTTTGAAGATGCCGTAGGGCATGTGCACCAACAACATCTTCGAAAGCTGCGCAGGAGATTTCCAACCCTTTCCCCAACACTATTAGAGGAGATGTAGTCGTTCGGGGCTTGCAGGAAAAAATTGAGAGCAACTTGAAGATGCGTAGTGCCTGCGACATCTTCGAGAAGTTGCGCCACGAGATTTCCCAACCCTTTCCCCAACCATGTAGACGTTCACGGGCTTGCGGGGAAAAAATTCCGAGCGCTCCGACTACGTAGGGCGTGTGCACCAACAACATCTTCGAGAAGGTGCGCCACGGGAGATTTTCCAATCCATGAGAATGAATCTCTGCTTGGCTTGATCGCCGGCAAGCCGTATCGATGCTCCTTTTATAGGCACGGCACCGCTTCTATAGGCGTCGTGCGCTACATGCTTTATCTCATCGAGCGGTGCGTCCACCCATGCGTTCTTATCCCGACATCTTTAGTCCGGTTGTACCCACCAGCGGGACTAAAGGTTAACACGTCTTTATCCCACCGACACTTTTGTTAGATATGACAAAAAAATGATCTTTACTCCCGGTTGCCATGCGTTCCCGCCTATTTTTCTTCCCGCGCTTTCCACTGCTTCCCGCCGTCCTCCCGCCATTTTTTCACTATATATATGTTGGCTTGGCCTCCATTTACATATCACATCTAGACTCATATCGCAAACCTCATCACCGGGTCACATGGCTTCCATCGTATCTCTAACCCTCGGAGGCGGGCGCTGCGCGTCGAACTACCCCCGGCCGGGCTACCGTCCCCTACGGCTGGCTGAGACGTCGGAGGGTACCGGTCCTCCTCTGTCCCTCTAGGTGTGGCGCGCGAGATGGCCATCACGAACCACTACTACTTCGAGCTCACGCCGAGCAGCGGAGGAATCCCGGTGGCATCCCGACTACAGCCCGACTTGGGAGAGCTTCTTCATCAATCGGCGTGAGAGGGCGCTCGAGCCACGGGGACGGCGGCCCGCCTCCTTCGAACTTCAACGAGGCCGGCCGTCGGCTGTGGTGGCGCGACCGAACTCTCCAGGGCGTCATGGCCCACCGTGGCCCCCGCCTGCCCTCAGTCCCGCCACGCGTGCTCTCCCGCCGAGGTTTGACTACCGCGATGCCGGCGACGATGATGACGGCGACTACGGCTACGATGGCGAGTACTATAGGGCAGGCACAGTATGGTGAATGACTCGAACGTCGAATCTGCCATGTATCTTAATTAATTTTCAGTTGAGCTAGGCACGAGTACTATAGGGCTAACAGTACTATCTGGCCATGTATCTTAATTAATTTTCAGTTGAGTTACGTACTTTAATTCCACATGTAAACGGCGGTGTTGTCGACGTCGTTGGGAACTGCGCCTCCCGCATCAACTCCTCGTCGTGCTCGCGATTGCGATGCGGCACGGCGGTGGCGGCGGCGGTCCTCGTCGTCGACGAGGCACGGCGTCGGCGCGAGGAACTCCGCCTCCTCTAGCGATTCGACGTCCAGGAAGTTCATGTCGCGTGGCCGCCGAAATCGCCATGCGGCCGCGTCGCGCGCGCCACCAGCTCCGGGGTGTTGTCGTGCCCGGTGAGCGGAAGCCACCGCACGCATCTCGGCGTAGAACCTACCGTCGGTCGCTCCACGCCACGGAAACCGGACGAGCGCGGCGGCGGCATCCCGGCGATGAATGAACGGAGGCGGGCGACGTGTGGTTCGCGCGCGCGCGGCTTTATAGCACACGGCAGCAAGTTGGCGACAGTGGCGCGAAGCGGCGTGGCGCGTGAAGCGGGATCTACGTCGCCGCACGGTGGGGCGATCTGGCGGTGGTGGCGTACGGCGGTGGCGGTGGTGGGCAGTACGGTGACATGGCGGTGACGGTGGTGGCCAGGCGGTGGCGGTGCGATGCCACTGCACGGTGGCGTGGCGTGCGGTGGCTTTTTTCATTTGAAATAAGGCGAATGAAATTTTTAAAAATTTGGCCTTTGGACCAGTTGTATTGCAAGAGACTGCTGCCTGGCGCCAGCGCGCAAAAGGGGCCTTTGGACCCGGTTTGTATCACGGGTCCAAAGGGGGTTTGGACCCGGTTTGTAACACCACCGGGTCAAAGAGAGGGATATAACTGCTCTTCGTCTCCGCGGAGATCAATCCCGCAGTGACGAACGAACGACGCGGCCCCGCCGCTGCCGCGCCGCCGCCGTTCGCCGCCGCCGTGCGCCGCCCTCCACGCGCGTGCCGCGCTCGACCACCGCGCCGCCGCCCTCCATTCGGCGCGCGCGCTCACCGTCCGCCACGCCTCCACGCCCGCCCGCCAGCGCCGTTCGGCCGTGCGCCCCGCCGCCGCGTCCTCCACGCCGCGCGCCCGCCGCCGCCTCCTCCACCTACACCCCCGCCACCGCGCCTCTCCTCTCGCCGCCTGCCTCTCGGGGCCAAGGTGAGCCCCGGCCACACCCCCTTTTTTTATTTTTTTGTTTCTTATCAAATTTGACATATTAGATATATATTAGATGTATCAAATTTGTTAGTATAGTTGTTAATTAATTAGTATAGTTGTTAGTATATAGTTGTTAGTATATTGTTAGTATAGTTAATTCGAAAAAAATGTTATATAGAAAAATTAGTTTAGTTTGTTAATTAGTTAGAAATATAGTTAGAACTTTAGTTAAAACAATAGTTAGAAAATTAGTTAGTGTGTTAGTGTAAAATAGTTAGCGCAAAAAAACGCCGGCGCCCCCAAATAGAGATGTATGCCGCCCCAAATAGAGATGTACGCGGTGCCCCCTTACGCGGTAGTGCGGTGCCCCCTTCGCGGTAGTGCCGGCGCCCCCAAATAGAGATGTGCGCCGGTGCCCCCTACGCGTAGTGCGGTGCCTTGCAGTGGTCTTGGCGCCCCCAAATAGAGATGTACGCGGTGCCCCCTTACGGTAGTGCGGCGCTCTTGCGCCCCCCAAATAGAGGATGTACGCCGGCGCCCCCTTACGCGGTCGCCCCCCAAATAGAGGATGTGCCCCTTACAGCGGTAGTGCCGCACGCCCAAAATAGAGTATGTAGTGCCGGCGCCCCAAACGGTAGTGCCGGCGCCGACTAACATAAAAGTAGTGAATTTATTTTTTAATTTATGTTAACGTTGGCGCCCTCTAGGACCCGGTCTGCGCGGTTGAGTGGTTGTAGTAGTGATTGATATGTATTAGGGTTAAATAAACATGAACCCGATCTATGTATGCATGTAACTGCAGTATCTGCTTTCAGCACTATATTATCGATCCTTAGTTAAGAACTACACATATGTAACTCCATTTTCAGTTTTCTGCATTATCCTTAATTTGATCATATGATGGTTCCTATGTATAGCTTGCAGGTCGTTGTAGAAAGCATGGAGAGAGATGAAATTCAAGAAAATTTCATGGAGGAACTCATAGCAAACGGTACTCTGGATGATCGTGACGACGTCACCGCAACTTATTTGAATGACTCCGGTGAGGGAGCGGAGAATATTGAGGAAGAAGATCCTAGTGGCGCCGGTGAGGAACAAGATCATCATAATGGCTCCGAACTGTAGTTATCACCGAGGTATATAAACTAATTAAGCCGCTGTTGATCGACTAGATGCATTAACTAATTAAATTGTACTGACTATGAATTATTTCTTTTTAGCCCTCCGGATCGAGCACTTCTTCCGTAAAGTCGAGGAAGCGAGGCCCGGCCAAAAAGTTGGATGACGGTGTTAGGCACGACATCACCCACATCGAAAAGGATGGTAAACCGATTGCTCCAGAGAAAGGTGCAAAGGCATTTATAGCTCAATGCGGAGTGCTTGTTAGGGACCACGTCCCGATCACCGTTCGAGAATGGCACAAGCGAAGGGACTAGTGCTGTCTGCAGAGGAAGAAGGTCAAGGTCTTTATATCGATGATGTAGCCAAAGACAGCATTATGGACAAGCTCATGTCACATTTCAACATAGTACCCGAAGGGGGGTGACGCTGAAAAGGCCAAGATGGAGCAGGCCCTCCGCGAGTTTGGCAAGAAGAAGATGGCCGAACTATTCAAGAGCCACAAGAAAAGATTGCGCCGCCTTATCAAGATAGAGAAGACTCCGGACAATGAGAAGGTAAAAAATCACTGGGAAGAATTCGTGAAGTACACCACGGAGTCAGAAGAATTTAAGAGAAGGTCGGAAATAAATAAGGCAAATGCTGCGTTGAAGCTATATCACCAAATTGGGTCGGTGGATACGGGGCTAACCGTCCTAAGTGGCGAGTGAGGCGGAGCGACGATAAGGGATCGATTAGGGACACACGGTTGGATCGAAGCGGTGCAAGGAGTGGTTCTACGGGATTGGGGGAACGTTGGATCCAGAAACAGGGAAGTGCATCTATAAGAAAGCTCATCAAGGTTCCCATTGATGCCCTGGAAAAGGCACATAGGGACGTGGAGGCGGGGTTGTTCCAGCCCGAAAGAGAACGATGGATGACACGCGCCCTTGGGAACAAAGAACACGGCGGACGAACACGAGGCAGCAGCTCCGTTCGTGGAAGTTTTCCTGCGGAAAGGAAGAGATTTCCCGATAAAAGCCATGAGAGGAGGAAGGCAAGGGAAACAGACCGCCTGGCTAACTTAGAGGAGGATTTTAGCACCATCAAAGCCCAATTCAGCATTGTAACCCAAGTACTTACATCTCAGATGGCTCGGGGCAGGCTGTAGATCCTGCATTGCTCAATGCCATCGCCCCGCTGCAATCTCAACCACACCGGAAACGTGGCTTCCTCTAGGTGGATGATGATGATGATGACCAGGTGGTCGAGCCTCCTCGCTACCCCCGTGGATGATCTCACCGAGAGCCGTCCTTGTGAGCTGCATGTTAAAGTTTTCAACCTATCCTTCAAGGCGGCGGTCGGCATCTTCTTACCTACAAGGTCTTACCATTGCCGTCCGGTCCAAGACGACTTTGCTGTTGTGATGGTGGATGAAGTGTTGAGAGATTATGAGATGGTGCTTGAGCACCCTGCCGGTGAAGATGGGGAAATCAAAGAACTGGGAGAAGCCCGTAGAACCACCGTGCAATGGCGGAAGGAGAACATTGTGTTTCCAGTGAGAAGCCACCAAGCAGCCACCTCCTCCGCCTCCTCCGCCACCTACGAGTCTCCTCCGCGTGATGAGTCTCCTCTGCGCGATGATGATTCCCCTATCCATGACCAGTCTCCTCCGCGTGAAAATATTCCGCGCGCCTCCTCCTCGTCGAGAGACTCGCCGCCTCCTAAGCGAGGAGCGGTCCGGCACCTCCTACAGCTCCGAAGAGATCATCAACTCCAATGAGGGAACAGACTCGAGTTGTTGCCACATGAGCAGACCGAAGAGCAAAAGGCGTTTCTTGCGCCGAAGAAGATGTTTATTCCACCGCATACGTGAAGCACTTTGCCGAGACGAGAATGAAGAGACCTGAGCTGAGATCTGATCATGACCGCTCTCTTGGACAGTCCTATAGAGCGATGAAAGAAGCAAAAAAGTCGCCCAGCTTGGAGCAGGACATTCAGGCCGCACCCCACTTCATCGTGGAGCCATATCATGATCCAGAGACGGCATCGATGATCGAACGGGCGGCTAGAGCTCAGGGAGCATCTTGAGTACGAAGATTACTATCCAACGGCTCAAGTGGTAAACACGTATAGATACGGAAAGATCTCGTCAAACCTGAGCTCGCGCGTCTAGGGACTCGGATGCGAAGGTTGCATGAATGGTACTGAAGCTCGAAGAAGTGAAAGCTACCTCACGGTGTATCTTAGAGATGAGCATTACTTCGGGGAAGACGAGATAAACATTGAGCTAGAAGAACTCGATTATTCAATCAAGACGCCCTCGACAAAGCTTTATCGTTTACTTTGTAAGTGATTTATTTGTGTAATTAAGTTTGTAGCTCATTCATTTGCACTAACAATTATCCTTATTATATTCTTTGTGTACGCTATACATTTAATTATGCAGAATGAAGAAGCTGGAATACAAAGAGGCAAGCTCTACTGGGGTTCATAGACCCAAACACAGTTCATGAAGTTACGGTTCGAGACTTCGCCAAGGACACAGAGGACAACATGGTAATGTTTTTAGTGAAGCAAGGAGACAAAGAGGATATATTCTTTCCCTACAACTTCAGTGAGTGTTATATATAACATACGTTATTGTTGTGCAGCTTCCACTTTATTCTCCTAATCATTGAGCTATGCCTTCTGCAGATTCCACTTTATTCTCCTAATCATTGATCTTCACAAAGGAGTCGTCATGGACTCGAAACGTAAAGAATATGCGGAATGGGCGGACATGGCTGTCATCCTTCAGAGGTAATTTCAATCAATTTCGTATTGGCATCTTCATCTGTTCTAATTCGACGATATCATCAACTAATCAATAACTCATTTACTTATTATTTTTTGTCGGGCAGGGCTTGGAAACGGTTCATCACTACTGTTCCGGGTAAATGGAAACCGGAGCTTACATTTGAAGATTACCCTGTAAGTAGTACTATATATATAGCTATGTCCGTGAAACTCTATGTATGATATTTACTTTCAATACGATGCTTGATTAATTATTAGTTTGATCGAACTATTTTTTCGTAAAGTGTATGAGGCAGGAAAAAGGGAATAACTTATGTGGATACTACGTCTGCACCTTCATGCGTGACATGTCCTGTCCCAAGGGTGGGGATGCCCAAATACACCACACTCGTGTACGATAACAAATTTTCACAATTAATCTTAATTAGTACCATCTATTGTATTGAGTTCCATTCATATATTGATCTCCTTTTTTAAATATAGATGACACGCCTGGGACACTCTCATAACAGTGGATCAAATAAAAGCAATTCAAGAGGAAATCGCGGGATTCTTTATTACCGAGGTCCTTACCCCAGGTGGAGAGCACTATCGGCGGATCGTGACGGGGGAGAAATTCGTCGAGGACATGTTGTATTGTAAATATGCATGCATTACGTGTACTGTTGACGATGTCGTGTACTGTTGACAATGTCTATATATATTCATGACGATTTTTTGTGGTTTCTTGAATGATATATATGCATTCTTTGAAACTCTGTGACGAAACATGTTTCTGTGGTGGCAGCCAAGCTGTGCGGCGGAAGAAATAGCAATTCTCCGCGAAACCTAGGGTTCGTGCCTCGAACCGGACCAAAGGCCTTCCACCGCGAGCTCCCGCACCACGTGTCGAGGCCTTTAGGCCGGTTTATCTTTGACGGACTAAAGGTACCCTTTAGTCCCGCCTAGTTGGTCCCGGTTCGGGAACCGGGTCTAAAGGCCCAAATGGACCGGGCCTATTGCCCCGTTTTCCACTAGTGCCTAATCGCATAAGCTTTAGCTATGAACTTGAAGATGACGTTGATAAGAGCTATGGGCCGAAACTGCTTAATGTCATCGGCCCCTTTCACCTTCGGTATAAGGGAGATAATACCGTAGTTTAGCCGAGCGATGTCCACCCTCCCTAGGGCAAAATCGTTAAGAATCTGAAGAATAGGTCCTTTAAGTGTTCCCCAGAACCTCTTAAAGAACAGTACCGGCAAGCCATCCGGTCCCGGAGCCGACTCTTGTTTCATGGAGTGCAGAACCTCATCTAGCTCTTCCGGCGTAAAAGTAATTTCCAGGGCTAAGTTCTCCTCCTGAGTGATCTTGGCCGCCTCATCCCAGAGTCTGGGGCCAAGTGAGAACACCCGTTGTTCTCCTTCTGTCCCCATCAGTCCCGAGTAGAAGTCGTAGATATGGTCAATCAAACCCCTCTGGTCCTCAATCTCCGTGTCGCCTACCCTAAGACGCGGAATCATGCACTTCCTCCTTCTCCCATTAGCTATCGCATGGAAATAGGCAGTGCATGCATCCCCTTTGAGGGTCCATTGGAGACGGCTCCGCTGTCTCCAGTAGTCCTCCTCCACCTCATCTAAGTGTACAAGCTGGTCCTCAAGGTAGTAACGGAGGGCCCATCCCTCCTCATCCAGCCCTGTGGAGTCCGCTATCGAGTCTAACTCTCCCACCTTGCGCAAGAGCTCCGCCCGGAAGTCCCGTTTCTCCTTTCCGAGGTTCGCACCCCACCCCTTGAGGAACTGGCGTAAGCATCTGGAGATACACTGCCAGAGCTCAATGCTGCAGCGATGGGGCCCCTTCCCATGAATGCAGAACTCAATCTTGCCCCGCAGGAGTTCGTCAAACCCGGTCACACGAAACCACCACGTCTGGAAGAAGAACCGCGGTGATCTCATGATCCCACTCTCCCCACTATCCAGCAATAGGGGGTTGTGATCGGACCCTATCCTGGTGATCGCCGAGAGAGAGCAAAGCGGAAACATCGTCTCCCACGACGGAGAGACAAACACCCTGTCGAGCACCGAGCGGATAGGGTCCAGTTGGTTGTTGGTCCAGGTGAATCTAGCCCCTGCCCGATTCAGTTCCCTTAAGGACATAGCCGCAATAGCATCATTAAAGCGTCTAATCCTCGACCAGCAGACCACCTCGTTGCTCTTATCCGGTCTCCTCCTGATGAGGTTGAAGTCACCTCCCACCACCAAGGGAAGCTGGCAGTTTCATGCTGCCAACGCGCTCCGCATAACCACGTGCGATGCTCTGCGCGGTGCGCCCGGCCGCCGCAGCCGCACGCGTGGTGGCCAGGGGAGGCGAGCCGACGTAGCCTTGCATGGACTGCGACGATGGGTGCGAGGGCACGTCCCAGGTGCCCGTGGAGGGTTTCTTGGGCTTGGCGACGGAGAAGGCATCAGCCGTGGTGCCGTCGAAGGGGCTCGCTGTGCTCCGAGGGTGGGACTGCACGCACAGAAGGTATTCGATGAAAAGCTCGGCGATGCATGAGGGACTTCCCGTCCTGCTTTGGGGAGAGAAGCGTCCAGATAGCACGAGTATTCAGATCGCACATGTATACTGCAGCTAGCACATGCCCATGGTTACTAAGAAATCGCATGTGTCGTGCGCATGCAGATTTCAGGAGGTGGTGCTGGGCAAGAAAAGAACCGCATCGGCCTGCGCTGGAACGAGCTCATCTAGGCCGCGTTGTACCGGTGTCGCCGTCCCCTTCTCCGAGCTCTAACACCGTCAGAGGAGGAGGGGATGAGCAGAAGGTGCATCCTGTCCGGTACGGTGGCGCCGGCGACCTGGGGGTGCGTGGTGAGCAAGCAGATGGTGCGCCGACCTAGGGGCGCCGGCGACCTGCTTCTGTGCGCCTCCCGTCCCGTCTGCGCCAACTTGCAGAGACGGGCCGCGCGCGCTGGAGCACAGCGGGGAGGGCGTCGAGCTCGAGCTGGTCATGGAGGCCATTGTTGTTTCTTTCCATTTTAGCCCATTTTTTTCCACTAGCTCTGCACGGGGTAAGCTGGAGACTTGGTCAACTCCACGTTTTGCTAACGGAAGTTAACAGAGACGTTTGACAGGTCAGCTCTGACAGTAGGGCCGTTATGCTAATCCATTGTTTACCGAAGATTTGCGCCATTTGTTGCTCTCTACCTTTGAAGTGGTAGTTTTTAGAAAAAATTACCAAGAATGGTACTGACCTGAAACCACTGCCTCAATTGTGGTAGATTTATGTAATTTACTCGCGGATCAGAGAACCGCCGCGACCAGGCCGGCCGCTCCTCTTCGGGACGTACGGCGGAAAGAAAGAAGGAAGTCCGGTCTGCACGCCCACGCTCTCGGGGATCCCATGCCTGGCAACTGGGCAGAATCTGTCGGGGTCGCATGCCCTGTTCGTGATATTTACCTCCGGTAAAACTTTAGAAAGAGCCATGAAATTATTGTTGAGACTTGAGAAGAAAGAGCCAAGAAATGTCAAGTATGAAACAAATATAACGGTTTTGCTAATTTTGAAATAATCAAATTAACTTTTAGTCGATTCATGAACCATAGAATTTCAGTCTGATTCGTGATAGCATGAGTTACAACTTTGATTGCAACTAACATTTTTCTTGTTGCACATGGGCAGCAGCTAAAAAAGCACGCACAAACCGTTGGATCACTTTGCGACTCGTGCTAGTTATGAGTTGCGATATTAATTGCAACCGAGGAAAATATACAAACCACTAGATTAATTCATGATTCATAATAGTCAACGGTCGCAATTTAGGTTTAAGTTGATAATAGCAGAATTAGTCACATCCAAAATAGAATGCAGCGCTTCTCGACGAATAGAAAAAAAAAAACCTCTGGCCGCTTCCCTCGCGGGCGACTCTAGGGGCGCCACCAACCCTACCCCCTCCCACTCCCTTCCCCGTATCCGTCATCGGCAGGAGCCGCTGGGCAAAGCCCGGGCGGTGCCGGCGGCGGTGGCCCCTCTTCTACCCGGCGCAGGTCTTTCCCAAGCGAGGCTGGCGATCAGGCGGGGGTGCACGGTGGCGATTCGACCCTTGGCGGTGGAGCTGCTATGCGGCTGGCTGAACTTGGTGATGTCGGCGCGGCAGGGTGGTGCGGTGGTGGTGGCCAGGCTTCGCTGGCCCAGATCTAGGCCATGTGGGCTCTAGTTGTAGTTGGGTCTAGGCGGGCCGGGTTGTTCTTGCCGGTGGTGCTCCCTGGAGTGGACACGATGGTGCAGAGCGGAGCAGCGGCTGCGGCGGCCTACGTGAAGCAGCGTGATGGCGGGGACTTCACGGGCCCAAGATGGGTTCGGTCGGGCCTGGTGTGTCCCTATGCCACGTCCGATCGTGGCGGTGGAGGACGTCCTCATGGTGGTTGTGCCGCTGCCGCCCTGTGGTTCCAACCTTCATACCTCCATCTTGCAGGTCACGCGATGAACCTTGCGACACAAGTGTGAGTTTGCGGATGCCGGGGCGGTGGCCCGGAAGGTGGACTGCACGGGCTGCTTGGCGATGGGCGACGTGGCGGTGGTGATGGCCATCTCTTGGGGCCACGAGGGTGGCGAGGAGTGGGCGTCGGGAGCTCCTGGTGTTGGCGACGCCTCAGTATGGTCAGTGCCCAGATCGTGTGGTAGAAGCTCGGCTCGGGGATGCCTTGTAGTTGAGGGACGAGGTGTGGCAAGGGTTTTTCCAGGACTAAATCTCTGCGCTTCGGCGCCAACAACGGCGACGCCTGCGGGTGTCGTGACCCTCTTGATGGCGTTGTTGTGGCTACCCTCTCCACATTAGGGCTCTGGGTGAAAACCCTAGCCCTCAACGGTCTTGGCAACAACGGCGTCTTTGGCGTCGCTACCTCCTTGGGAGCGTTGTCGTGGAGCCTAGGTCTCCTTAGTGGCTCGGCGTCTTTGTTGGCAAGCTCGGTGCTTTTTAGTTTTTCCTTTTTTTTAAATCTTTGATATGCTTGTTAGAGGAATTTCTCATCACCTTGTATCGGTTTAGCCATTTAGCTTTATTTATAAAGTGAGGCGAAAGCATGTTTGGATAAAAATATAATGCAGCACACCTTGTCGATCGCCAAACATCCTTTTCTCCAGCTGTCGCTCCTCAAACCTTTCTTTGTTTCGCTTTCCTCGATATCCAGATTTACCGGGATCAGGATGATACATGCTGATATTGTTCGTGCGATTACTTTCGAATTATTGCTCCCAAGAGTGTGATTTCTTTGTATATTGCGCTACATCACAGTCCTCCACCATGGTGGAACGGTTGTTGCTGTGTACGCTATACCCAGGGTCTCCGTGTACCTTTAGGCTGTACTCCGAGTACGTGCAATGGTCCTGCGAAAACAACAAGTCAACCGACCGTGCACCGGTGAGATAAGATCATCGTTCCGGAGATTGCATAGATAGAACATGGGTGTATGTGAACCCATTTTTTAAAAAGTTTTGTTTGTGATGTCAAAACATGTTTTAAAAATCGAAACAGAAAATGATTTCCCAGATGATCTCAAATATGTGCCCTGGACATGAGTTTCGTGACGAAAAAACCTTTTATTTTGTCTCGGCAAAAAAGTGAAATTTTGCAGGGCTATATAGCAGTATATATGTGACGTATTTTGTCTTTTTTAGATTTTGAAATAAAAAAATGGTTTCTCCGCGAAAACTTTCTACGCACATATGAAACGTGCGTACGTACCCGGTTATTTTTATTTCAAATTTTTTTAACATTTGGAAAATGCATTTACAACCTGGGTTCACATGCACCCAGGTTCAAACCGGACTTTTCCCATCGTTCCGAGCCTATATATTGCAGTGGGACGAGATCTCGGGTGGAGATACTAGGGCATGTCCACCTTCTTCTGGCATGTCACGATTGCAGCGTCGCATGGATCTTCCGAGTTACTGCTGACTTGATTGCATCAGCATTGGATTTACTAGAGTGCCCACGCTTCCTTCAAGAGCAGCAAACCATTCTTGGCAAAAACGTCCATCCTTTCCTTTTTGAGATCAGGCAAACGTCCATCCTAGTGGTGTGGAGGATTTGTTGCACAGAGAACATGTGTTCCAATTAGTTTCGACAGCTTTGGTTGGAAGAAAAAACAAGATTATCATGATCTCAAGGTTCTCAATATCGTAAGGATTACTTGTCCTAAGTATCATCGAACAATTGTCTAGACTAAAAAGTAACTTTCATCAGAGTGAAGTTTTCTCCTTCGGTCGGGCAATAGAAGTAGAAGATCAACATAGGAATCTGTTCGGTTGTGAGTCTGGTTCTTTCCCGTTTAGATACCTAGAACCACCAATTATTTTCGCAATTTAAGGAAGGGTGAATGAAAGCCGGTTGAGGATCGTTTTGAGAACAAGTTAGCAAGTTGGTTGAGAAAGTTTCTTTCATATGACGATCGTTTAGTTCTTGTTAACTTTGTGCTTATAGGTAAACTCATGTTTATGTTTTATTTCTTTGAAATAGCAAATGGCGTAAGGAAAAGATTAGACTTCTTTGGTCTACTTTTTTTTTGCAAGGTGAATATTGAGGAAATGGCTTTACAAATTACTTAACGAAGAGGAAGTACAAGATGAATTAATTCAAAACAAATATCTTAACTAAAAAGTTGTATCCCAGGTTAAAGCAAAGGCTACTGATTCACCTTTTCTGCAAGAGTCTTATTAAAGTTAAAGATGATTTATTTTGTACAGGTTCCTTTAAAATTGGACATGGGAAAATGAGTATGCTTTCGGAAGACACGTGGTTGGGTAACTCACCCCTTTCTCAACAATGCCTTGTTAAATAACATAGTACAATGAAATAAGTTTCGGTGGCCGATGTTTTATCTCATAATCCTCACAATATAGGATTTGGACGGCACGATGGATTCATGGATATCCAATTATCTGAACACAAAGGTGTGTTTGTTTGGAATCTGACTTCCTCGGGTGCGTATATTGAAATCTCACTGTTTAGATCATATGAATAGTCATACTCCTTATATTCGAAATACATTTGGAATATTAAGGTACCACTGCAAATAAGGATTTTTATATGGTTTCTTCAGAGAAAAGTGATATAAGATAATCTAGTAAAAAAATGGCAGGGTAATATATAGTGTTATTTTTATAATCAATATGAAACAATCCAACATTTATTTTTTGATTGTCCCCTTCCCAAAGTTATTTGGTGTGTTGTTCACATGACTGTTAGTATAATACCCCTCACTAATATGACGAATTTGTTCGGAAACTGGTTGCACGGGTTTACCAAACAAAGATAAAGCACAAATAGAGGGGGGGGGGGGTTCTTTATTATTTTTAACAGATCTAACCACTCCTCTTTCTTGTAGGTTATCCCACTGCCTTTGCACTTGATCCATACGTAGTCACCGTCTCGAGCTGGAGGAACTGCATCGGGAAATGGTTACTAGGTGCAACCGTTTGAAAATGGTAGCATTGTTGTTGTTCAACCGGTGCGGTTGGACGACGTCCTATTTATCATTTTTCTATTTTTTAAGTGGTTGATTCATGTTTCAACCCTTTTTGGTACATAATGTGTCGCTGAACCTTTCAATAATGAAACAAAAGGCGATGGTCATCGTGCTATGACACTTATTGTGGAGATGGAGCTCCGGCGATGGTGTATGTGAAGTGAAAATGACAAGTGATGACTAGTCCAGCACGGCGACCCTTCACGGCACCACCCTTGTACATTTCATTTTTTGTAACCCCCCATTAAAACTAGAGCCCCCTTGTTGCTCGCGTGTGTTGACTGACTATTTGGTGGTTCGTGGTGTGGTTTCACTTGTTTGTTGTGGCCAGGGCTTCCATGATGGTTGTCTACAAAGAAGTTGGAGTCGTTTGCTCGTGGAGAAGCAACAACAATGACACTTGTTTGTAGGCCTGATGACGTTTTCTTTTGGGTGGAGTGTGGGTTGCATTCGTAGAGTGAGAGGTAGCCTGGGTGTGCTAAGATATGCACATGAAATGTCTTGGCCGACTGCGAGTAGTCAAAAATAATAGAACACGGCCAATGCATTATATTCACATAAACACATAAATATTCCAGATTTCTTGTACTTACAAAATAGCATAAGTAATTGGCGGCTTTTTACGGACTTCATTTATGACAAGTAATTGGAACAATATATGTTTTTTTGGGAAATGTAACATTAGTTTCACGGATAGTGCACCGGCCCCATTATAATGAAGTCAATGCATTTCATATACGAAAAAGATAAAGCATGTACATCCATTTTTAGGTCGTCGTGTAGCAGCACTGGCTCGTCCTCATTCTGCGACGTGCGTGCCATGAGTCACTTTCCTGTATACATTTTTCTTCCTCCCCCCTCCATCAGACACGTCCTGTGCCTCTATTTGTTCTTTGTGGTTTTTGCACAGTGCACGACACCAGCCTCCAAATCTTTCAGAGTTCAGAGATCTCCAATTTGTTCTCGGTTAATTTATTTCTTTCTGAACAAGGTTTGCAGAAGGAACACAACTGCATTTTTAGGTTTGCCCCACCTGCTCTGTTGAACAGCACTCCAGCGTTTTTTTAAGTATTTGCTCACCATACTGTTGGATTGGAATCGGATTAGTACATACTATATCTGAGCAGCAAATCGATGGACAAAGAAGCCATTGAAGGGCAGGACAAGAAGAACAGTGAAGCTGTGCAAGAACATTGCTGTTGACCTCATAATATGTCCAACACTATTTTTTGGCCAATGCCGTTGTGCACATGTGTCTCTTGACACGTTGGAATAGTCAGTTAAGTATACGTGAGACGCAGTAGCATTGGCTCAGGGTGAACTGGTCAGGTTCATGGCCCGACCAAAAGACATATTGCTAGGCAAAATAAAAACAGCAGTGCGGCCAGGGTGACCTAACTGCAGGCAAGGACGCAGCTTAAAGAAATGGATCGAGATCCGATCACTTGCTCGGTCGCACGATGACATGGTTTGTGTGGTCTTTTATTTCGATGGCGGTGCACGGCAGGACAGGAGAAACTCTTCATAGAAGAAAAAGGACAGAAGAAACTACAACGTTGCTTATTAATTAGGTTTATCAAAAGTTAAGATCATGGTAAACAATATACTCCCTCGACACCGTCCTCAAACAATGTATATTTTTATATATCGTAAATCAGATTTTATTAACTTTGACTCATTAGAAAAAAAGTGAAATATTTTATGATACTAAATTAATATCGCTAGATTCAACTTCACATGGAGCTCAATAGTATATTACCATTTTTTGTAAAAAGATGTTTTAGGTTTATCAAAATTTAGATGTAGACACTATTTAGTGTATAGATACATCTAAATTTAGACAAATCTAGGACATTCTTTTATGAACGGAGGGAGTGGTGATTTGATGCCACATATGTTTCTGTTTTTATATAAAATTTTGGCCAAATTTAAAAATATTTAACTTCCAAAAAAACATACACTTATTGATGGATTTGATGGATACTAAGACTACTATCAAACAAAATTGGTCTTCTTGTTTCTAAACATAGGCCAAAGCTTTCCCTCATTCTATTAATTAAGAAAAAAGTTTAAACAAGTTATTACAATCCAGATTACTCTCACGGCATCAACTCATTGCTTGGCACCCGTGGCTACCCAAAGCTTTAAATCCCTCTTAATATTTGATAGGATCACCGAGGTGGAGGCATTTTCTTAATTCGAAACACGCTAGCATTTCTTTCATTCCAAATTTCCCAAGAAGAAAGTAGGAATACAGATGCGATGGCTTTCCAGTTTGGGGAGGAGGATTCGTTCATGAGGAGCCACCAATCTTTAAGCGACTTTGTTGGCCATTGTTAGAGGTCAATGAAGTAGAGGCCTAGCCATTCCTTGATGAGGCCCCAAAGCCTTTGTGTGTATCAGAAATGAACAAGAAGGTGGTCAGTCGATTCAGTGGCTCTTTTACAAAGCGGACAAGGTCCACAATTTAGCCACCCACTCTTTTGCAAGCGATCTGCCGTCCATAGCGTATTTTGTAGTGCAAGCCAGGCGAAGCAATTCACCTTTGGTGGCGCCCGAACTTCCACACCACCCTTTTCATGTCGGTGTTGGTAGCCCCAAAGAATTACGATTTATTTGACAAGGCTGCTGAGTATTGGCCATCACCCGTGAGCGTCCAAGATATAGTATCCCCCAAAGCCTCATTTAGGCGCAAGTCTTGTAGTTGAATCCAAAGGTCAACAAATTTCCCCATATGAGAGAAAGAGAAGTCTTCGGTGATGTTAATCTTTGGCAATTATATCCTCATTGGTCAAAGCTATGTTGACACAACACTTTTTTCTTTTTGGACACTGCAAAAATGAGGGGGGAAATGCCTTTTGGCTTGGAGCCATTTAGCCATGGGGCATCCCAAAAGGGTATCTTTTTTCCCATTGCCCACCACAATTTCCATCGAGGCATAGAAGAGGTCCATGTCCACCTCCATGCAAGGATTTCCTAATCCAATCCAAAATTTGCTCGGATCGGTCCACTCAAGCCAAGGCCACCGCAACCTTAGGGCCCTTGAAACTTTCTAAATGCTTAGAACCCCAAGTCCACCAAGCTCTTTGGGACGGCAAACCGTCACCCTTTTTTTTGCATTGGCCTCCCGTGATCTTGTCAGTAGCCGACCAAACGAAGGCTCTCTCAATCTTCTTCATATTGTTTTAGACAGACGACAGAATAATGAGAGGGGTGAGGTAGTAGATAGCTTGCGAGGCAAGAACAGATTTCACAAGAGCGGTTTGGCAGGCTATGTTAATGAATTTTCCATCCCAAGTTGCTGGGATTTTCCCGTCAATTTATCCTCAAGATGTTGAAAGTCCACTCTTTTTAATCGCCAAACCGAAAGAGTTAGAACAAGGTATCTCATGGGGAACTTAGATCTTAGCTCCGGAAGGCCCTTAAGAATGTCCTCCAAATTTAGATCCGGAGCTCATGGTGAGGTACGCCGGAGCTCTTTGGGAAGTTTGTAAGAAGGCCGGCGACCTCACCAAAAGCCTCAAGAATGCTAGAAAGATTTCGAATGTCGTATTTGAGTGGGAAAGGAAGTCCGCCGCGTCATTGGCATTCAAGGAAGTGCGATGGTCCCCAGCTCGGGACTTTGTGAAGAATCCCCTGAGAGATGGTCGGGTAAAGCACTTGTTAAATTGGATCCCCTTGGCGAAGGCCCGGGCCATGGGCAATGGGAGGGCCGGCCACCCCCATTGAGGAGGACACGGGACGTAGAAGTGATGAAGAGGACGGTGATCAAATGCCGAAAGGTAATCAGAAACCCTTTATGTTGAAGGAGATCAATCAAATTGTCCCATCGCTTGGAATCAAAGGCTTTGCAAATGTCAAGCTTGAAAATGAGGTTAGGGGTTTTGTTTTTGTGAAATCTTGTTGCCATATTTTTGACGTAGAGAAAGTTGTCATGGATGATTCTTCTCTTGATGAAGACACTTTGGGTGTCTGAAATAAGCTCACTAATGAAAGGCCAAGACGAAGGGCGAGCACTTTGGCGATTTACTTTGCAACGTACAGAGTAGATTTGACTTATTGACTTAGCCTCCAAGATCTCTTCGCCCCCCTCCTTTTTGGGCATTAGGACAATATTTGCGGAGTTGAGACAAATGGAAATTGGAGGCATGGAGATTTTCAAAGAGGTTAAAAATCCTCATGATATCCGATTTGATAATTTTCCAACCCTTCTTGAAGAACAACCCTGTGGAACCATTCGGCCCCAGTGCCTTGTCTCCTGGCATTTGCTTGATGACATATAAGACCTCCTCCTCGGTGAAAGATCCACCCAAAGCATGCAAATCTGGGTTTTTCAATGCCATGCCGTCCCATTGAAAGTCCACCTTCCGAGCTTCACCTCTTCCCATGACCAGAGTGAAGTGCCAATGAATAATTCCTTCTTTATGCTCATGATCGGTGACCCCCCTGTTAAGTGGATGCGATTCATTTGTCTACAAAAATTCACTTTCTTGTAAATTTCAGAGTTGAGCCCATGCAAATTGGTCTTCTTGTAACTTTCCCGGGGAGGTGAGTTAATCCGTTGCCGTGCCATGTTTCATGGGTTGTGTTGGTACTTTTCGCAACCACACTCTCTTCACTCCGCCATTGATCTCAGAACGCAGTATTCCTCCAAGAACTTAATTGGCTACGAGAGAAGGAAGCGCGGCAAAAGTCAGCTGAATCTTAAAGCACATATCCATGTTTAAATATGACAGGGAGTACATGCCTGCCTCGCATGACACAAGAACAACCAACGGCAGGACCAAATCTGCTCCTGAGAGAAGATGGCACGCATGTCTGTCTACCTCCTGATCGGTGATCACTGCTACTTTATCAGATGGCATCTCCTTTTTTCTCCAGCTTCACAGGTGCTGGATTTGGCTATGTGGTTTCTGTAGCAACACTCTTTAATGGCCTCACCAACTAGTTAAACAACTTGCAGATCAAGCGATTAGGACCATGCTACTGTGCTAGCACTGCCGCAAATGGCTAAATGAGGCATAACAAGGTTACTAAATACACTTCGCGGCTGAGGCTGGTCCTGCAGGTATGCTAGGTACAGAGACAAGGCACCCGACGGACGGACGCTACCCCAAACGGAGGCTCGAAAGTCAATTGCAAGGCTGATGAATAATTGTCAAGTAAACTGTCAAACAGAGTATTAAATCCATTTAAGAAAGTAAACTGGTTTTATTTGGAGAAGCATATAGTAGTATATATTAAGTATAAACTGATTCGTGTTTCCCTGTCGTCCGGCCACGTCATGGGAACATTTCCTTCTGGTGATGATGGCTTGCTTACTGTATTGGAGACCTTGGTTTGCTGTGCGAGGAGAAAGACTTGCTGAGCAGACAATCCCCTAAATTAAGCTAGCGATTGATTGATTTAGCTGGCTAGTATAGTACCGATGCTAAACCGAGGTTAGGGACAGCACTACAACCCACGCATTAACCTAGGTAGGGGAAGAAGACAAAGCACCAAGCACTAGCAACCGAAAACCACCACCATAACTACCAAAACCTGTTTGCATTGCAACACAATCATCTGGTTGCACAACTGAGTTTATAAGTAATCTGTTTTTTCAGGGAAAGTTTGTAAATTTAGTGTCAAACGTTAGAACAAACAAGAAGCAGAAACAGTTTATTTTACTAACAAGAAAGAGAAGTGTCGCGGGGAGCATAAGAGCATCTCCAGTCGCGTCCCCCAAACCGTCCCCCAAACCGCGCCGGATTGAGCGTTTGGGGGACGTGTTTTGTTCGTGCCGCGTTTGGGGGACGTCGCTCCCCACGCGTCCCCCAAACGCCGCCCCAAACATTTAAAATAATTTTTCTTGGCATTTTTATTTCAATTTCCACAAACTAATACATAATTGGGAACGTGGTTTACACGAAGACATAGTTAGGAACATGGTTTTCCACAAACTAATACATAGTTTGAACCATGGTGGACACAAATATAAAATATTGCAAAAAACTAAACCTAACTAGGCCGTGCATCGGCGGTTTCCTGTGTTCGCGCTAAGAAACAACATTCCAGGGCACACCCAGTCACCTAAGGAAAATCCAGCGGGAGGATGGTGCCCTTGTTGGTTCTACCGATGAGGCGAACAGCGAACCTCCGTGCACGTTTTGCGAAGAAACAACACTCTCGTCCTCCGAGTCGGTCCGTCGTCGTGGGAGTCCCCGTCGACGTGGAAGTCCGGCGGCGCGCTCGTCGAAGACCTTGATGCTCATGTCCTGTTGCCGAAGTAGGAGAACACGAGGAGCGGCTTGGAGGCGGTGGTGGCGCGCGAACTTCTCCCGGCCGATGTTGAGGTACATCTTGCCGCGTCGTGATCGCGTCGACGATCCGCCGGCCGCACGAATGCTCCGCGGATGCATCGTGCGCGGGCGTACGCCGCCGACGTACTCGGCGAAGGAGTCCCAGCCTCTGGATGCCGCGCGGGTCGCCCTTGAGGACGTGGACGAACTCGAACAGGACGTCCGGCTCCACGTCCATCTCCGACGATGAAGACGACGGCGTGGGAGCGACGGCGAGCGTTCAGCTATGCCGCGGCCACGACCACGACCACGACCACGGCCGCGGCCGCGAGGTCGGCCTCCGCCTCTACAGACATGGCGGCGAGTCTTGTTGAGAGATGGTGGGCTAGGGTTTGGGAGAGGCGCTAGGGTTTGTGTGTGAGAGGGACGATGAGAGGCGCCCTTTTTATAGGCGGGAGGAGGCGGAGCGGTGGCGCTCATTGCCGGCACGCGAGCTAGGCGCGGCGGACGCGCCGCCCTCTGCAGGCTGCACCGTCGCCGCGCGCCAATAACTTCCGTCGCGAGGTAGGCGACAGTTAGGTTTAAATTAATTGTCCGGCGGTCGGCCCGGCCCTCCCCGTTGTGTCCGGCGTCCCGGTCCGTCCCGTGGGACGGGGGCGGGCTCGGCGCGGACACGTATCGGGCCGCGCGGACAAAATGCTTTGGGGGACTGGACTTTTTTTGTCGGCGCTAAATCTTTCGGTGGGGACGCGACTGGAGATGCTCTAAGGAGTGTACTCATTAATTCCAGACGGGGTGCATCAAAGGCAGATAAAACAGACAAAACAAAGCGAAAAGACACCCCTTCCACCACTTCCTCCTCCATCCCCCTCCCCTGTCTTCTTCCTCCAACCCCTCACCCCCAAAGCACATTTCTTTCCTTCCCTCGCCAGCTCGCTCGCGTGTCCCCATTAATTCCTCGCACCATCAACCGAGCAATGCCGCCGTGGAGGCTGCGCGCGTGCGGCCACCAGCGGTGCTAGATCCACCGACCAGAGCAGCAGCGCAGCGCAGCGCGTCCAGAGACAACGGTGGCGGCGGCGGGAGACGAACGACGACAAGAACCAAGTCTGGCAGGCCGGGACAGGCGGGCGCGCCCAATGCACGAGCACACCGTGGCGAGGGCGTGGGAGGCGACGGTGCGCAAGGGGCAGCAGCAGCAGCCCGGGGGCAGGCGCCGGGTGGCCCCGATGCTGGCCGCCGACGACTCCGAGACGGCCTCCTCCTCGGCCTCCTCCTCCGCCGGCGTCGACGACGCCGACCACAACCCCCCCAACCAAGCCTACGTCGAGCGCGGCCTCCCCAACGGCGACTTCTACACGGGCCAGTGGCGCGGCGGCGCGCCGCACGGCGCCGGCAAGTACCTCTGGACAGACGGCTGCATGTACGAGGGGGAGTGGCGGCACGGCAAGGCGACGGGCCGGGGCAAGTTCTCCTGGCCGTCGGGCGCCACCTACGAGGGCGAGTTCAGGGACGGCTTCATGGACGGCGCCGGCACCTACACGGGGGCCGCCGGCGACACCTACCGCGGCGCCTGGTCCATGAACCTCAAGCACGGCGCCGGCCGCAAGAGCTACGCCAACGGCGACCACTACGACGGCGAGTGGCGCTCCGGCCTGCAGGACGGGAACGGGCGCTACGTGTGGCGCAACGGGACCGAGTACGACGGGGAGTGGCGCGCGGGCCTCATCCACGGCCGCGGCGCCCTCGCCTGGTCCAACGGCAACCGCTACGACGGCGGCTGGGAGGACGGCTGCCCGCGCGGCCAGGGCACCTTCCGATGGGCCGACGGCAGCGTCTACGTCGGCTTCTGGACGCGCGACAGCCCCTCCGGCATTGTCCAGCAGAAGGGCGTCTACTACCCGTCGGCCGCCGCGTCGTCCCCCAGGGCGCGCGACCCCCGCGACGTCTTCGCCAGGGAACTGCCGGGATTCATGGGCAGCGGCGGCGCCGGCGCAGAGTCCACGCCTGTGCTCAAGCCGATCAACAGCTCCGGCAACCGGACGGCCAATCGCCGCTCCAGCTCCGTCTCCGGCCTCAGCAATTGCTCTGTCGGCGACCGCAAGTACGACAAGATCTGTATCTGGGAGTCGGACGGCGACATCACCTGCGACATTGTGGACGGGGCCGCCTTGGTCGACGACGCGCGGAGGAGCATGAGGATGGAGGACGGCGCCGACGGTTTGGCACTTATGCCGCCGCCTTCGCCGGCGCCACGAATCGCCAAGTGGGTGGCGCCGCCGCAGCGGGAGGCCAAGCAGCAGGGGGAGACCATCGTCAAGGGACACAAGCAGTACGAGCTGATGCTCAACTTGCAGCTCGGGATCAGGTGGGTTTGCTTCGTTTCCCATTTGCCTTCATCATCATTAGCTACTAGTGTATGAATTATCAAGTTTTTGGGGAAATGTTTGCATTCATTTTAGTACCTTTGCTGATTTACAAGTCTGAATTAGGGAAAATTACCATGTGAATCAGCAAAGAGTTTGCTTCGAATCATGAAACCGTAGAAGATGAAAAGAATTGTTAGTTTGGCCAATCCGATATTGATTACACATGGTGGTGAAGGCTTTAACCGTGTGATCCTCAATCAATACAGACATATATTAGTCATTTTTTTAATCCATACTTAAAGTGTATCTCTGCCTTAACATAACAATGATGTGTTGCCACAGACATGCTGTTGGGAAGCAAGGTCCAGTTACGCTTGATCTGAAATCATCCGCTTTCGACCCAAAGGAAAAAGTATGGACGAAGTTCCCCCAGGAAGGCTCAAAACACACTCCGCGGCACAATTCTTGTGACTTCAAATGGAAGGATTACTGCCCGCAGGTGTTCCGGTTGGTCATCGCTCACCACTCCGTATTTCAAAGCCACATGATGTATCCTTGTTCTTGTGTCATTATGCTGATCAACATACTGTTGTTTCTGAACTGAATTGCAGGACGTTGCGCAAGCTGTTCAAGGTTGATGCTGCCGAATACATGTTATCCCTCTGTGGAAACGAGGCGCTCCGGGAGCTCTCGTCTCCTGGTAAGAGTGGAAGCTTCTTTTACCTAACACATGATGACCGGTACATGATAAAGACAATGAAGAAATCGGAAGTGAAGGTTTGTTCATTGTGATTCCCTCTGTCTCCAGGCTTTCTATGCTTCATAAATAAGGCCAAAAGTTTTATACTGAATGCGTGAAACACTTGTTAACGTTACAGATGCTTTTGAAGATGCTTCCAGCTTACTACAACCATGTTCGTGCGTTTGAGGATACTCTTGTAACCAAGTTTTTTGGTCTGCATTGTGTTAAGTTAGCTGGCGCAAATCAGAAGAAGGTTAGAGATGAATGCAACTGTGTATTTCTTCACCATACTTGGAGCTATCTAGGTTTTACACTATGGCCAATTTTCAAAAATTGCACCCTAACTGTTTATTCTTGCACTACTATCCAGGTTCGCTTTGTCATAATGGGAAATCTATTCTGCTCTGATAATTCTATCCATAGGCGCTTTGATCTGAAAGGCTCGTCTCTTGGCCGCACAACTGGCAAGCCACAAACTGAGATTGACCAATATACAACGCTGAAAGATCTTGATCTGAACTTAATATTTAGATTAAAGAAGCAATGGTTTCAAGAGTTTCAAAGGTGCAATCATCTTCTTTTGATGTTCAAGTTTATGTTTGATTTTAGTTTTTTCTTGAAATATGTGCATTTCTTCCATCAAGGTTAATAAATAGGTTAATTGTATTGATGCAGGCAAGTGGACAGGGATTGTGATTTTCTTGAGCAGGAGAAGATTATGGACTACAGCCTCCTGGTGGGTGTACATTTTAAGCATAATGGACAGAAGCTTCTGACTGATGGTTGGTTGGAAAACTCAAAACACATTCGCAAAATTATTAAAGATAATCAGTTTTGTTATTTATACCTTACAATTTGCACTGTTTGTTTTGATTGAAGGTTCCGCTGACAATGATATCGACACGGTATCAACACCTCGGCTACATAGAGATCAGTTTCTTGCTGATCCAAATGGGTAAGCTAGATATTTTAGCACCCTTATCTGTTGTACCATGTACTTATGTTCTACTGCAATGCAACTTTGATTAGAGTAATAGTGCTGCTAAAATATCTGCATGGTCGATCCTTGTGTTGTAATTAATACTAGGTAGGCCTCATACCAACCAATCATCGAATTTTGCTAGGTTCAAGACATTTGCTTATGCCTGAAACTTGACAGTAATCTGTTTGCTCGAGGATATTCTGTAGTTCTTAAGAAGCAGTTCAATTCCAATGAGAACAACTTCATCTTTCACAAAAGTTAAGTCAATAGGACCTCAAAGTATTAATTGTAGTAATTAACTTTGCCTTGAAAACTGAAACAATTTAATAAAAAATACCAGCGGGTAGGAAATATGACACTATGTGTGTCGACTAGCTTACCAGCAGGTAGTAAATATGACACAACTGATATTAAGGAAATGGCTACAGAATTATTACATATTTCCTTATTTATACTGTTTCGATATTTGCTTGAGATATTCATATCAATAATGTGAATGAACAGGTTGTCTAAAACCAAACTCGGGACAAGGATTCCTGCAAGAGCTGAACTGACTACTAGGAAGAATGATTGCGAGCCGCAGCTCCTTGGAGAGCCAACCGGGGAATGCTACGATGTCATATTGTATTTTGGGATTATAGACATACTACAAGATTACGACATCAGCAAAAGGTTTGAGCACGCATACAAGTCTTTTCAGCACGACCCAACCTCGATATCAGCGGTGGATCCAAGGCTGTACTCGAGACGTTTTAAAGATTTCATATACAAGGCATTTCAAGAAGACAGCTGAAAAACATCCCAAAGCTTGACAACCGAACCAGGCCCCCCGATGCAGATGAATTTGAAATGTCAAAGGAGTGTTTGACCTCTGCACAGCGAAGTGGGGTATCCGTACTTGTGTGCGGTCTATTGTCTGCGCAAGAATGGATGAGTGCGTCTTCTGGTTGAGAGGGTTGCTCCCAGAAATGGTCAGGCTATCGCGTAAATATAAATTAGTTTATGTTATACATAGAAGATACATAGGGCTCACTAATATTTTTGTAGGTAGGAGAGGGTAACTTAGTGATTCAACTTACAGATAGGAAAGCTGTAACCACAAGTGCGCAAGCCGGTCTGGGAGTTGTAAATGTTTTTTTGTTTATTACATGAGGGTAGCGCATGTATTAGAAATTCTTTTGTTTTACCACAGGAACATCCTTGGACTTGTCCTGTCTCCACATTGTACAATGTTTTTGGGACTTGGCATGGGAGGCAGGCAGGCAGTGATACCTCAGTTTTGTTCTCCTTTCCTGGAGTGAATGATCGTGTCTTGTCCATTTGCCAACTCCCAATGATGCTACACCAAAATGGGTCCAGCCCAACTGAAACTCAGTGGCAGCTGAGGCATCAGCATTGTGTGTGTTCCAGGGTCAGCCTGTGATGATGGCTTATCCGCGACTCTGCATTCAGCGAAAGTCACAGGAAATGGGTGAAATTTTGTGCAACTTGCTCCCCAGCCATGACAGGGATAGATTATGAGCTAAGCTAGGTGCATGTTTAATCTGCAGAGATCAGCACGCATGTAGCTAGAAACAACTGCAACAACAGTATCTGATCACAACATCACATGTATACATCAAGCTGCAATGCAATTCAAGCAATCAGATTCAGGCTACTGTTCGGCAACTTAATCACATATCTTTGCTGATGCCATATATAGCAGGATTGTTGTTTTGTGCTGAAATGAGATCTCTGATCTGCCTGCCTGCGGGCACCTTTCAGTCCCAGTCATCAAGTCATGCATAAGTAGTACCTGGATATTCTGGATATTTTTCAGCATCTGGCACCTTGATCTGGAGCTAGCACAATGATTGGGCAGCGTTAGGTCCGGTGAAGCTTTTGGCAGCAGACGACGTGGATCCAAGTTCATGGAAGAAGTTCCAACAACTTGAAAAGAGTTTTCCTGCCAGGTTCGAACAGCTCTGGAAAGAACAGAAGGCTTGTAGCTGGTGCTGCCTGCCTGCCAGTGCCGGATGAGCTTTTGGTCTCCCAGTTCTCCTTCTAAAATACTGGCGATCTTCTTCTGATCTTGCTGAGTTGGTGTATTTTATAGTATTTGTGCTGATGGATTTAGGCATAGAAAATTTGACGAGGAGTCGAGGAGGAGGTTGAAAGTTGAGACAGTTGTGTTCCCGTTGTTGTTTATGCGATTGCTGCGGAGATAGTGGCCGGCAACTATCGACACCGAACCTTCTCTTGTACGCTGATTGGACACCGAGGATCCTGCTAAATGCTAGAAAAAGAAGGAGGAAGAAAGTAGTGTGCATACAACCAAGGGAAATGGCATCCAGTGGGCGAAGCGTGCCAGTTATAACAGAAACTAGCCTCAACAATATAGTAGTATATAAAAGTAAACCAATTATTTATGAAGATATACATGATAATCTTTGTTTGTGGACAACATATAAATATGGTATGACATGATTGCAAGCATGTAGTGATACATATATTTTCCTGAACGCGAATCGGCAATGATAGTGTTGCCTGCATGTTCTCTCCACTTGCCATGACATATTGTATATGTTACTTCATGAATGTCAATCAGCAAATCCATCTAATTTTAGTATTTTCCCTCTATAATTAAGCTAGAATCTGAATGCATCTGCATAATTGATTAGGAAGATCTCTGTCCAGCTACCACCTAGCTGCGTTGATTGATATACGTGTCACGTACTCACGCTAATTTGCCATCAGCTCCGCAAACTCAGGGTTCGTGCCCAGGCACTGCTACTAAAAGGCAGGCCAGGAGGGCATGGCTGCTAATGTAAAGGCGAGAGATGATGGTCCTGAACTTGAACCCCACAGATAATGGAGTCTGTCTCCAGCTTTGAGGAACACTTATCTTTCTTGGAAACAAATTAACCGAACTCTGGTACGTACCATGATCATATCGTACCAAGAGAGCTGTGCCGCCGTTGCGTTTCTCTTCTCCTGCCGCCATTGTACATAGGAGCTCGGGCTGGGACATGAATTTGCAGCACCCGGGCACCTGTGTGCCCTTTTCTTGAAAAACTTAAAATTTGTACTTTTTAGTTAAAAAAAATTCCAAAACAAAATTGTTCACTACTTTTTCCTCTATTTGCAAATTCTAATGTTTGACATGTCTACTGACAATACGGAGATAAAAAAACAAAGTAAATGTAGAAGCATAATTTCTGTTTGTCACTCATAATTGTCCATGGAGATGTGTTGGTGTTGTTTAGATCATCTTTTTAGATTTGTGAGAAACCACTCACAGGAGCTTGTACATTCAACTTCAACTAAGCCAAATGCAATGAGATAGATGCAGTCATTTGGGTCTATTCCTACTGGTGTCAATAGCTGCCTTTTGTACCTGGTTTTGATATGGGAACCATCTAGACATATGAAAGGCAGCAAGGAAATTCCATTTGCAAGTATCATATATAACTCTAGTAAACAGTGGCCAAGTGCTTCTTATGTTCTGAACTATTTGGATCATTTACTGAATTGGTTGCCAGGAAGAATTTAGAACCAGGATGGCTCCTCGTGAGCTCTTGCTCATGATCCATCAGTATATGCAACAATGCAGCTTTTCTCCCGCTATATTAATATAGCATACAACTGATACAACATAGGATCCATGGCTGGGGCAAACAACACAAGCAAGCCCAAAAGAAAACACAAAAGAAAGACAAGAGAAACTAGTGCCGAAAAGGTCGGATCGACGAAAACGGAAATGCCTCGCAACCGCCGCGCCCGCCGGAGAATTTCCACCACGTTCCTAGCACTTGGAAGCCCTGCGTACCAAGCAACACCTTCAACAAGGGATGTGACGACGACGCCGCTGCTGCCTGGAGTGGTCCTAGGGTTTCCCCCGGTGTGCGCAAGGACAGGGAACAGGGCTTCACCCAACGCTCTTCAAGAAGGAAGGGTGGCGCCCGCGGGCGTCATCGTGTCGGTGTCGGCGAAACCGACATGGATTTCTCCCGACCCTCGTAACCCTGCCTTGGACGCTCCATCGTGCTCCACCACACTCGCCGCCCACCACCTCGCGCCACCACGGCCTTGCAGGCAGCACCGCCGTCTCACCGTGAGCAACGAACCGGGGTCATCACGAACAAGACAGGCCATCGGGGGGTATTGAGGCAACACGTCAGCAGCCACGTCGGAGGGAACCACCTCCACCGCCACCCGCGGACACCGATCGGACGCGTCGACCGGATCACACCGGGCCCACCTGGCCCAGCCGAGCCCGATCGGGCTCGTGAAGTTCCGGTCTCCGCGCTGCATCATACGCTCCACCAGCATCGCCACCCCCCACTCTGGCCGCCCCTCCGTCCGCCACGAGGAACACCGCCGGGCAGGGAGCTAGCCCGTCCGGACCCAGATGGAACCCGAAGGGCCCAGATCTGGGCCAGGCAGGCGCCGTCCCGCGGCCAAGGAGCCACGCCACCGCCTCGTCGCCACCCGCCGCCGCGCCGCCTGAGAGGAAGCGCCGCTGCCGAAACCCCGCCGACCTGGGAGCACCGCCACCTGCCCGCAAGCCCCGCCTGGAGAGGAATCACGCCGGGTAGAGAAAGGGCCGCCGCCGCCGGCACCGCCCGGGCTTTGCCCGGCGGCTTCTGCGGGCGGCGGCTGGGGGGAGGACGGACTAAGGGGGTGGAGGGAGGTTAGGGTTGGGCGCCCTGGAGTCGCCCGCGGGGGAGCGACCCGAGGATGAAGCGGTTTTTTTCCCACAATGCAGCTTTCCCGTCTGTGAATTCATGGTGATGGCTTTAAGTGGCCAGTGCCTTCATATACATTGATTACAAAGCTACATGCTCTTCTTCTATCATTTGATGCTTTCAGCAGCCAAGGACAACCACGAGCACAAACAACTTCTGAACTTCTTTTGTCATTTTTTGTCTTCTTGATTTGTACTCTATTCTTGATATTCTATACTGCCAATGCTTTCCTCACTTCCTCAACACCACATGAGCACCATCCCATTTTTGAAAGAAGGATTGCACATGTCAACTTTTGTATTAACTGCCTTGAACTTATTCTTCAACTTTTGTCTATTTTCTTCTCCCAGACATAGATCATCATCCTCAAGGGTGTCTCATCTTCATGTTCCACCCAAATTTCCTTCTCATTGTGATCATCGACATATTTATCAACATTATAAGCAAATAAATCATCATCACCTTCTTCAACATTGAAATCACTGTCATAGAACTCTTTTTTTTAAACAAGTCTGTCATAGAACTCATTTTCACTGTGCCATCTGAATGTACATTTTCTAAGACACAATCCTTCACTGATACTTAAGCTTCAGTAGATGAACTAGTAGAGGCTTAAGCTTCAGCAGAATGTAGCTGCTCTTTGGTTTTTTTCTAGGAATGATTAGAGGGGCAAGTGATTGCCACTCACTAAGTTGTCAGAATCGCGATTCTGAATCAGATCGAAACCTATCTGGTAGGATCGCAAACAGTAGGATCTTAACTCTTAGAATCGTAAAATCTTAGATTCTATTTAGCAAAATCGTTGGATCGTATCACTCAATTTAGGTCATAAAGTCGTAGAATCGCATTGCTAGAATCATGATTCTGACAACTACCACTCATGATTACAAAGTTTGTGTTATCTACACACAAGATAAGTGCTTTTTGTGTCTTGCTTGCTTTGATCATTTCTACAATGTGTTCTTGCCTGGCAAACACCAATACACATGATGTTTCCGTGTATCCAAAACACAATTCGGGAATATGTATACATGGTCAATATATCCGTGTGAAGTTTCGGTAGAAAAATCATTATGATTTGGCCTATAGAAAAAAAAAACTACAAATTTGTGACGGTATATAGGAGAGATATATGATATTTTGTCAGAAATTTGACCTTTTGTATTTCCCAAAACAGAACGTATTATTAAACGAAATTTCTGGTGTACGATCTCCTATATAATTTTTGGCAGATTTTCTAGAGACTCAAAACTGCGAGTTTCAAATTATATACATAAAACGGCTCACTAGTGCTAAGAGGAGCACCGATTTGTTTTTTGCTCGGGCGATGACCGTCGAATACTATCAGAAGATTGTGTGATGAAACTAATTACCTCTGGCCGAACTATTCTGCAGCCGACGAAACCTTTTCTTTTGAACTCGTAGTTAAGGTAAGGATGCAAGTCCTTTAGTAGCCCATCTGCTTCTGGAGCATCATAGGTTCATGCCCATCTGAGCCAGGAGTTGCAGTGCATGGCAATGCAGCAGCTTCTTTTGTTCTTCTTCAAAGGCAAAGTTACAGTGCCTTCAAACTAAAGGCCACCGCTGGTAGCATTGCTCCCCGTTGATTGGTCCAAACTGGACGGCAAAGTGGAGGACGGTTGGTCTTTGCTTTGCGACAGGATCAGAGGAGTGTGCGAGCTCCTGCTCCTCGCGACAGGCTGCGGTTAAAGTCAGGGGCAGCATCGGTGAAAGCTCTGGATCGAAGATGATGGCAGGAGGACTGACGAACATGTGGTGCGATACTGAATTGCAATGGAAGAAAGTCGAAGTGCAAGTGCTTCTTTTTTCACGAGGATAATGTCTTTTCATCGGTTCGAGTTTGCTAGTAGTGTGTGGCGTACTGCTCACGGCGCAACAAGCACGGAGGCGGTGCGTGTGTTCGAACTTCCGATGGACCGGAATGAGAGCATGGAGGCAGACAGATTAGTATGGGCCTCACCAAGCGAGTGTTTCGGTGTCATTCGTACTGGGCTGTACGATGTGGACATGTTGGCTGGGGCTTGTAAACTTAGAGGGATTGCGTTGCATTTTTTTTCGGGGCGAATCTGTACTTGGCCCAATGGCTCGGAGACGACCTGGTTCACAACATCCCATTTACATTTCGTTGGCTAATTCACATCTTTTCTTCTTCTGTTGTTTATTTTCCGTTTTTTTAAAAAGTTTTTTTAAAATTACTACAATGATTCTTGCATCTTCTTGAGAAAAAGAGAGAGGAGAAGTACATCTGCATCTCTGCCAATCAATTCCCACCTCTTTGTGAGGGGAACCCAAGAGATTTTGATGTTCTAGTCTTCTATGGATTTCCTCATTTATTCATCCTCGCTTATGCGCCCACAAGATTTTGGGAGTGAACAACTTGAGCACCTCATGTGCTCTTGTCATTGCATTTAGTGCATCGGTTTGAGTTCTACATGGTTACTCGCAGATGAAAGTTTGGAAGGAATTTACTCGCAGGTGCTTGTACCTGGAATTTAGTGCATCAGTTTGAGTTCTACATGGCTACATCGGTTCGAGAGTGAAAGTTTGGAAGGAATTTACTCGCAGGTGCTTGTACCCAGAGCTTGTTCCCCTTGGGTTCTTGGAACCCTAGACGAATTTGTGGCCTGGCCTATTATTTGGGAGCCTCAAATTAAGTTTTGGATATTGCATCAAGCTTTTATGGGTTCGGTAACCGTCCTCGAAGGCCCCCCGGCCCTAGTGGACCGTGGCATCTTGCTTTCACTAGTGGAAAAAGGGCTAACTGTGGCGCACGAAAATTAATTTCTGTGGCGCACGAGCCCGTCGCCACAGTTACCACGCGACTAGTATTGAAACTTCGTGGCGCATATGTACGTGCGCCACGAATTTGAAACTCGTGGCGCAACATGCCAATATGCGCCACAAAATTCTCTTAAAACTTCGGCACCATGCCAATATGCGCCATTTTTTTCAATTTCAAAAAAAGTGGCGGCCGATCTAGTTCTAGATCTAGATCTAGATGTGGGTCGCCGGAATTTCGCCGTTTTTTTTGTGGTGGTGGTGGAGGTGGCCGGAGGAGGAGGAGGAGGTGGTGGTGGTGGTGGTGGTGTTGGTGGTGGTAATGGTGGTGGCCGGAGGTGGTGGTGGTGGTGGTGGCCGGAGGTGCTCGCCGGAGGAGGTGGTGGTGGTGGTCGCCGGAGGTGGTCGCCGGAGAAGGTGGTGGTGGTCACCGGAGAAGGGAGGTGGTGGTGGTGGGAGGAGAAGTGAGGAGATGGAGAAGTGAGAGGAGAAGTGAGGAGATGGAGAAGTGAGAGGAGAAGTGGTGGAGGAGAAGAGGAGTAGGAGATTGGCGTTGGAAAAATTCAAGAAAATTCGGCCAAACTTCTGTGGCGCACCTCCACATGGTGCGCCACAGATTTTTTTATTATTATTTTTGCATTTTGCAGGAAAAACTCTTTAACTGGCCGTAACTTTTACTCTTTTCGAATTTAGCGATTCTAAAAATTGTCCAACATTTTGATATATTGTGCGTTTATTTTCGAGTTCGTATGCAACCAGAAATCCAGTTTGATGATTTTCACACGCAATTTTGCAAAAAAAGTCAAAATTCATTTTTGTTAAATTTTAGTGGTGCTAGAAGACATAATATATGGGAATCTCGAAGAATTTTATTTTTTCAAATTTCTATCTATTTCTTTTATTTTGTACAAAGGTAAAAAAGGCGATCCACGGGGAGGGGGTGTGGAGTTGCGTGGGGAGAAAAAATCTGCAGAATTCTGTGGCGCATATTTTGGTGCGCCACGAAATATGAACTCGTGGCGCACATGCCACCATGCGCCATGATTTTAAACTTCGTGGCGCACATGCCCCCACGCGCCATTTTGAACTTCGTGCCGCACATGCCACCATGCGCCACATAATTCTCTTCGTCCATGTGCGGCTGGACCCCGCGAGGCCTGGAAATTCTGTGGCGCATCCAGCCACATGCGCCACGAGTCGACATTCGTGGCGCACCCCATCCATGCGCCATGATTTTCGTGACGCATATTTTTGGTGCGCCACAGAAATAATTTTTGTGAAGCACATTTTTTAGGTGCGCCACAGATGTCATTTCTACCTATAATGGTTTTCCTACTAGTGATTGTACAGGAGAGCAAGGAGATTACAGTGAAGCATTGTGGCGCTTGGAAGGACATTGTGTTTACACACCGCTCCAACGAAGACTAGCTTCCTCTGGGAAGTTAACTTCGGGATGCATCGTCGTCTCTCTGTGTGCCCTCTGTTATTATTCCTATACATGAACCACTTACTAATGCATTTTACATTTGCAATAGCTTTCGTGCTTGAAGTTATATATCTTGCTATCACATAATTTGTTTGTCTTACTTAGCACAAATTGTTGGTGCACAGAGCCGAATCCTAGTATATATAGGTTTTGTGTTTGACAAATTAAACGGTAGTTTTATTTCGTATCTGTTCAAATCAATATCGTAAAACTTTTAAACCACCGTTGATGGCTCAAGCTTCACCAATCCCCCAAATGGATTGAGCTTGTTGCTGCACTCAAGGCACAAGCCGTCAACGAGACAGGTTATGGAAAGAAACGGTGCACCAGTGGCTCCACTATTTGTCTAGACGAGGCAGCCCTAGGTGGGAGTGGGAGAGAAGCCCGAAAACTCGTTTTTAAAGGCAACTGTATGTGTAGGAGTGCCATCTACCACAGATTATGCTTTGAGATTGGTGAGACTATTTGTCCCTTTTTTACAAAACTGAAACATAATTAAAACAAATTTAAACAGTAGAAAATGTTTCACAAGTTTCATAAACACGTGAGCAACATATGTGAAACATACTTTAAACAGTAAATAAATTTTCACAAGTTTCAGACATGTTTCACAAATTTCATACAAATTTCACAAATTTTCAAAAACTAGATCAACACATGGGGGACATCAGCATGACATCATCACTGCTGTACCTACCGGCGCCGGTAAAATCGAGACCGCGGTAAGGCTGTGAATAGGTTTCACGTCGCCACACAGAATGATGATAGGCGGCAAAGCGAATTTGGGAGGGCCCTTGAAGATGGGCGAACCCAACCCTAAGCGTGATGAAATTGCTAAAAATAACCGTGATACACACATGATAGATCTTACACAACAAGGCTGACACACTGATGGAGACGACACACACGCTAGACGCTACGCTACAAAAGAATTAAAATCATGGCCAGCAAAGATGCTGGTCCGGCACCAGCACACAACAGTGGCGTCGCCGCAGCTCGGCAGGCTGTGGCCCTGCCCGGTTCCCGTGGTTCTGGTGCTGTGCACTGCTAACTAGGCTGCGGTGCACTGCTCGCGGGCGAAGCCGACGCGGCCATTGGGCACGTCGAAGAGGACGCGGTGGTTCTGCTGCTGCATGCTGGCGATGACGTTGAGCACCGTGTTGACGCCGTCGGGGGCCGCCGCCATGGCCAGGCAGCTGGTGGTGCCGTACGTGCTGTGGATCACCAGGTTCTCCTCCGGCAGCGTCACCTGCATGCCCGTGAACATGAACGTCACCGGCGGCCACTTCACCGTGGTGTTGTAGCAGGTGTCGAACCCGCCGAGGGAGGAGACGGGTGCGCCGCGGATGCGGTGGCGGACCTCGTCGCGCACGGCCGCGTACGCCGGCGCCACGAGCCTGGTGAACATCGTGCCGGAGTCCAGCACGGTTCCCGCGCCGGTGGCCGGGTCGAACGCCAGCGCGGAGGGCGGGATGGGCACCACCTTCTTGCCGACGCGGACGCCGGTCATGCCGACGTAGTAGAGCGAGGAGCGGTGCGGGTTGGCGAGCAGCGGCGTGGTCTTGATCCGCAGCGGCTGGCCCTTGCGGCCGAGCCGGAGCGTGCCGGAGAAGTTGAGGGACTTGAAGCTCGGGAGGCAGTAGGAGAAGGTGCCCTCGTACATGTCCTTGGTCTGTGACAGGAACGACAGCGGCCCGCGGCCGAGCCCCAGCAGGCCCTGCGGCGGCGCGGCCGTGCCGGTGGCCTTCTGGAGGCAGCCGAACGTGTAGCTCTTCACGACGTTGTTGGCGACGGCGAGGGAGTCCTGGGACAGCGCGGCCTCGAGGGAGGAGTCGGCGTAGGTGAGGCTGAAGCCGCAGGACTTGGTGTTGAGCGAGCAGGATGGGTTCGGCGCCCCCGCGCACGCCGGCGAGCCGCAGGGCACGGCGCGGTACGAGGTGGACGCAGCCGGGTTGAAGGGGCTGGCGGTGGGGCAGCCCGCGCACCCGGAGCAGGGGATCCACGCCGCGTCGTTGCTGGTGTCGACGGCGAGCAGGAGCTGCTGCGGCGGGGTTCCCAGGCGAGCGCGCACGACGTACGTCGGCGTCTGCAGCAGCTGCCGCCCGGACGCGATCGGCGCGTACGCGCGCCCGGCCACGGCCAGCGAGTCAAGGTACAGCAGCCGCGACGTGTCCCGGGACGCCTGGTCCGCGATGAACCCCGTCCACGACGGCGCCGCGGCCGCGTCGTTGCCCAGCGGCGAGCACGGCCCGAACGCGTGCGAGACCTGCAGCGTTGCCCCTGAGTCCGGTGGCGTCGCCGGGCACGACGGATGCGACGCAGCACTGACCGCAGCAAGCAGTGCCACCACGGTCCACAGAGCGACGCCGCGGAGCGCCATTATCGCTGTACCAACAACCAAGCTAAGCTAGCCTTGAAGTGTGGCGGTGAGGTGAGGATGTGCCACACCGACACAATGTGGCTATATAGCGCCAGCGGGAAGCGGAGCACGTGAGCCGTGACGCGCGCGATGGAACACGGCCAGCGCCCGTGCCATGGCCAATGGCGCGCCCGTGAGGTCTCGCCCTGGACGTATTTGCCGATGGCCATGCTCGCGGCTGGACCCCGTATGGCCGTATACGTACGCGCGACGAGCCGCATGCCTGCATGGCAGAGTGCGTCTGCGCAAGCTCGTGATCTGAGTGTGCCGTCGACTGACTCCTCGGCCAATGAATGCTGTCCACGTCTGCCCGGCGCGTCAAACTTCGTGCGCGCCCAGTGTCGGCAAGCTCTGTTTCCGGCCAGCTCGTCGCAGGGAAGTCTTGTCTTTGCATGGCGGTCGCCATGGCTCCCCACGGGGTCTGTCGGAGCAATGAATGGTCCTAGTCTATGCACCAAGAGCAAATATATCAAAATACCACCACAAATCTACAAGGTCTTTAAACTCTTACTTTTCAAGCATAATCTTATACTTTTCTGAAGGCACACGTACACAAATAACATATATACTAAACCACATACCTAGAAATACTACCAAAAGCAAATATTAAAATATGGACCAAGAGCAAATATCAAAATACCACCACAATTATTGAAATTATGAATCACCAAACCCAGAATGAGATTTTTTATTTCACGCATATATATTTAAAAGAGAGAGTGGTATGAGATGCGATTACAAAATAAAGTTTAAAAGATGCCAGGTCTTCAAACTCTTTTTTTTCCAAGACATAATCTTATACTTTTCTGAAGGCACGCGTAGAAGAATAACATAGATATTACACCACACATTTGTAAATACGAGAGTTCTTCCAAATTTTTAATTTTATCCGCAATATCAAAGCTACATGCACGCGCAACTATTAAAATAATCAACCACCATCGATAAGACTATAAACAACATTATTTCAGAGAAGGCCAACCGAACAGCCTAGTTGACATCGCTAGGAGCCGAGAATACGAATCACCATTGTCGACGATGTAGCAGGAAAATCCACCTTGCAATAACCATGAGAGAAAAAAAATCCAAAACCGACCTGGTGAAACAAGATCTGAAAGATCATACATAGATAAACTTAACCTTACAACACCACCATTGACATCACGAAGAACATCTCGTCGTCGAACGATCGAAGAGAACGTACCTTATATGATGACATCTCCATTGACATGGAAGCCAAAAATAAGAAGGCTGACAAAACCCTAAAAATGTATTGAACAACCGTACTTAATTTTACTAAAAACTCGACTATAGATCGGGTTCCCCTCCCAACCCTAATGAGTCCGGCTGGAGAATAGACAACAGTGGAGGCGGATGTGGAGGGGGTAACTAGTAGGTTTTAAGGAGGCAAACTTTGTGATATCACCCCGCGAACGCAAAATAATAACTCATGGCACTAGCATATATGCGGTTATCTCCTTTTTTCCATTGTGCCACTTTTTATCGTTAGTGAAAGTTTGTTACAAAAATTAAACATTGTTTCTTTAGATGTGGCAAAGTTTGATCAATTCAAACAATACGAATTAGTCAACTCGAAATTTCTAAGCTCATTTTGTTGAGTTGAAAGTTCAACTTTTAGCCAAAATTCAATCACAGTTTTGATTCTTTACTACATCTGTAATATTAAGGTTAGTTTTCTTGTTATTGAACTTGGACTCATCTCCAGATTGTTTTTATCTTTTTGTAAAATTTGAGATTTTAGAACAACATTTGGTCATAAGTTGCAAAAATTGTTAACTTTCCAAATGTTCGGAAAACTGAGCTAAGATTTTCCGAGTTACTCATTATATGTAGTTTAAATTAGTGGAATGGTTTAGATTACGAAATTGTTAAGAATTTTTAATTTTGCAACTTTTAGCCAAATTTCATTCATGATTTTTTATTCTTTAGTAAATCAAAATAAATAGAGGCAGGTCTGCCGTCAATGGACTTGGACTTATCTAGTAGATCATTACAGTTTTCTAAAAAAAATTATAGATTTTTAAACAAGATTTTGTGAAAGTTATAACAGAAATGTGAATTCCCAAATGTCTCAGCAAAACGAGCTGAGAATTTATGAGTTGCTTCTTACATGTTTGAGTTACCAGTAAATTTTCATACTAAAAGACAAGTGAACTTTTGAACAAGTTTTGATCGAAACATAAGGATGGAAAAAATCGTGGAATATGCAAGTTTTGCAACCAAGTGCAAAAATCCTCTTCCCACCTTCTTTTCAAGTGCCGGTTCACCATTCGAGTTTGGTCCAATGCCAAGAATTGGCTTGGCCTTCACGATGTTGATCCAACTAGTTGGCATACTATGCGCACCGTCAAGTAGTGGTGGACACAAAAAGAAAAAGGCCAAGCAAATATGGCCATGACGTCACTTGTGATGTTGGTATCATGGGAAACATGAAAAGAAAGAAATGCCCGCATTTCCCCAAACACCTCCTCTTCCTCGAACATGCTTGTAATCAAAATAAAAGATGAAGTTGCAAATGTGAAGCCTAGCAGGGACAAAGCCCTTGAGTAATGTAATGCCGCGAGAGTAGGTTTAGGTTTTGAGTTTGACTTCTCTTGGTCAAGTCGTTATTTGTAAGACCTCCAAAATTTCTTCTTAATTAATAAAAATGGTAAATATTTCGCCTTGTTTAAAAAAAACCAAACGGTTAGGATTAATTCCGACAAGGTCATGTCTATAGGAAGAACAAAAAAACGCCTCCTTCGCTACACGGCATTTGATTGGTGGATTGGATTTTTCGGAAATGGGTCAACTGATTAAATCGTGAAATTTAGGTTCTGAGAAACCAATCCCTCCAAAAAAAAAATCCGATAATGCTTTCTTCAGTTAGGGTTTTGTCAACCTGAAGCCTCAATTTATGTGATTCTGTGATATTTGATGATGGATTAAGGCTTGCTAGACGAAAACATGTGAGCCCGCATGCTGACGGTAGGTCTGAACCGTGATTGCACTTTGGAGTTTGCGCAGGCACACGTGATATTCTCTGCCGTACGAGGGAGATGCCGAATCGAGAATGAGATTGTGCGGGTAACGGCCTCGGTTAGGGACAAGACCGGTGGATTGGCGACACGATTCTCCGTGTGAGCATGAGAAAATTCAGCGACGGTTTGAGCACATATGTTTGAGCTGCGAATTGGCAGGCAGAGTTTAACAATACGTCTTCTTGGGCTCGGGGCTCCGGCGATGTCTGTATCTGCTTGTTCTAGGAATCACCCGACGTGCTCTTGTCGCCCGTCGTGTAAACGCCATGGTCCTTCAGACGTGGAGGACCAGGGGCTGAGGCTGGGCGCGCAACGCCACCACCAGCGGAAGAGCTGGCAAAGGCATGGCTGCCCACACGATGAAAAAACGGGATATTTTCTGGCATAGCTTAGTCACCTAGCCTGTTAAATTCCTAGTGGCGCCGCAGTGGGAATTTGGTGTTTCATCTTTCATGTCACCATGTTTGAGGGGCTGGTCACTCGGTGAGGACAAAATTGTTTGGAAACTTGCTGCATTGAAATTTTTGACTGTCAAATCCTTGAATGCACATTGGGAAAAAGTGTGCAGAGCGCACACACCCTCACATTTTTTGACTTTCTCTTTTTTATATCTCTCAAATTATGTAATATTTTGATTTGATTTTTTTCAAGTCACTAAAAAATAACAAATGGAATGGGACAAAAATAGTTCGGAATTTTTTTGTGCAATTTCAAATTTCAAATCATTTAAAATTCATAAATAAATTCCTGAAATATATATATACACAATGAAATAAAAAATGCAAAATATTTTTCCCATGTTCCAATTGTTATGTTTAAGTGATCTGCAAAATTTTTTGTTAAACAATTTGTGGTGTGAGAGATACAAAAATGAGAAATTGTTTAACAGGGGAACAAAAAAGAATTTGCACGAATCTTAATGCAGTATACACGGTATGGATACGGGTGCTCACCAAGCACCTGCTCCAAAAGTCCACTCTCATGCACATTTGTTAAAAATGCCGAACCTAATCGTTGCATAAAAGTTCGTACCGTGCTTTTATGTTTACGAGCTAAACTTATAGCGCATGAAAGTCGAAGTATATACTTTAGTCGATACAAAGTTCGTTTTTTTGAATATCCAATATGATAATGAAAAAGATTTCTACATATCCGACCAACTATCTATAAACTAATTCTATGTCTGTTCATTTTTTTGGAACATGATCTCCAGAAAGCAGTGAATATGAAACTAATTCTATGTCTTTTTGAAGAACTCTCACGGCTTAAAATTAATTTCCACAAGAGTGAGATTTTTTGTTTTGGGAAGGAAAATGATGAAGTGGACCAGTATAAACATATCTTTGGATGTGATGCTGGTTCCCTACCTTTTAAATACTTAGGTATTCCTATACACTTTAGAAAGCTTAGAATTTCTGATTGGTATCCAGTGGAGACCCGATTTGAGAGCAAATTGGAATGTTGGAAAGACAAATTATTGTCCTACGGGGACAGACTTGTCCTTATCAATTCAGTTTTAACGAGCTTACCGATGTTCATGCTATCTTTTCTAGAAATACCTGTTGGGGTAAGGAAAATATTGGATTTTTATAGGTCTAGATTTTTTTGTCAATCTGAGGAAAATAAAAGAAAATATAGACTCACCAAGTGGAATATCGTCTGCAGACCCAAGGATCAAGGGGGTCTAGGTATTGAGGTCCTTGAATTAAAAAATAGATGTTTATTGAGTAAGTGTCTTTATAAACTTCTTAACGAAGATGGGGTGTGGCAGGAGTTGCTGCAGAATAAATACCTAAGACAAAAGTCCTTATCCGAGGTACAAGCTAAACCAACAGACTCTCCCTTTTGGAAGGGATTGATGAGGGTTATGGACGATTTTTTTAGAAGAGGTTTTTTCAAGATAGGTAATGGTGCAAATACCCGTTTCTGGAAAGATACCTGGTTAGGTAAAACACCATTAGCTCAACAATATCCATCCTTATACAACATTGTGCATCACAAGAATGTAACAATAGCTCATGTGTTATCTCAAATGTCTCTGAATATCAGTTTCATGAGGCTTTTGGTGGGAAACAAATGGATTTTATGGTTACAGTTATGTCGAAAACTTACGAGGATTAATCTATCTGATGAGAATGATCAGTTTGTGTGGAATTTGTCAACAAATGACGTGTTTACAGTGAAATCTATGTATGAGGATCTTATGAATGACCATACCCCCTTTTTGCGAAAGTATCTTTGGAAAGTTAAAGTTCCTTTATAGATAAAAATATTTATGTGGTTCTTAAGCAATAAGGTTTTACTTACTAAAGACAATTTAGCCAAAAGAAGATGGAATGGTTGTACAAAATGTGTTTTTTGTGGTGAGCAGGAGACTATTGAGCATTTGTTCATCACTTGTCCTTTATCTAAAATTCTTTGGCGCACGATTAATTTTACTTTTGCTCTCCCACCTCCAACCAATATTACGAATATGTTTGGTAATTGGCTAAATGGAGTTGATAGACAATCAAAGGCTTTCATCCGTATTGGGGTTTCTGCCTTATGTTGGTCTATCTGGAGGACAATGAATGATATTATTTTTAATAAAAAACATTCTTTTCACTTTTTGCAGGTTATCCATATGGTGTCACATTGGGTCCAGCTGGGCCTTTCCACACGGAGGGACAATGGGATGCTATGGCTATTGGATGCACACACTCCAGATGGTCGCTCATGATATCTTGTGCCAGGCTGGTTGCACAATAGGCGGATACAATGATGTGTAGTCCGTTTTATTTTGGTTTCTTTCATTGTTGATTCTTGTATCAATGGGCGATGCCTGAGATGTTTTAACTTCGTACTCATATACTTTTAATAAAAGGTCGTGTGCATCATCATGATGCAGAAGCCGGGGTTCCATTCCCCATTTCGAGAAAAAAAAACATATCCGACCAAATCGATCAAGAATCACTACAAGAAAAGTTTTGATAGACAACGTCCCAAAATCGTCAACTAAGGGGCATTTTTCGTCGCCTATGGGCCTAACCCGACGATATGGGTTCCGTTGTGGAAACTGCGTCAGGCAAAGTCCAACGACGATTTTTCGGTCCGTCGTTAGCGCCTTCCGCCACGGAAATCGGACCGTTAAGTTTTCTGAGCCCGTTGACCGCCGACGTCATGCAACCGACACGTGGCGACGCAGTTAATCGCCGCTAACGGCGTTAACCTACGAAACCCGTGGTAGATGGTAGGCCCACACGAGCCCGCCACGTCTTAAGCGGGCCGGGCCGATGACATAGTTTGACCGGTCAACTATATAGCGGGCCGGTCCATTAGTTACGTGGGGCCTAACCTCTAATGTTGATCGGTCAAAAGTTAAATGGGCCGCCCATTTAACATGTGGGGTCCACCTACAGAAGGGACTAAGAAGCGGGTGGCCCAAAACACGTGGGTCCCACTTTCGTTAAAAGGGCGCCCATTTAGTGTGTGGGGTCCACCGTATAAAGTGGGCCGCCCAACAAGCTAGTGGGCCGGCCAAAACACAGTGGGTCCCACTTTAAAGGTCGCCCATTTAGTGTGTGGGGTCCACCATATATCAAGTGGGCCGCCCAACAAGATAGTGGTCTCAAAAACACAAGTGGGACCCATCTTCTGTTAAAGGCCGCCCATTTAGTATGTGGGGTCCACAATATAGCAAGGGCGGCCCACCAAGATAGCGGCGGCCAAAAACACATGTGGGTCCCACATTCCCGTTAATGGGCCGGCCCATTTGGTATGTGGGGTCCACCATGTAGAAAGGGCCCCAACGAGATAGGGTCGGCCAAAACACAGTGGGTCCCACCATCCTATTAAAGGGCCGCCCATTTGGTGTGGGGTCCACCATATAGAAAGGCCGCCCATTTGGTATGGGTCCACCATCTAGAAGTGGGCCGCCCAACAAGATAGTGGGTCGGGTCAAAACACAGGTGGGTCCCACCTTCCTATTAAAGGGCCCATTTACCATGTGGGACCACCATAGAGCAAGGGCCGGCCCAATAAGCATGTGGAGCCCATTATCGTGTAACCGGGCCGCCTACTAAAGAAGGGCCGGCCCAAAATGAAAGTGGGTCCCACACTACGTAAGTGGGCCGGCCCAATCTGTTGTAGGGCCCTACTTGTTTGACTAGTCAACTTGCATTAAATTTCATGAGCCTAAAATCTGATTTCAATGATACACACAATTACATACACAAATAAAACAAATAGGAAAATTACAAGGCAATTAATGTGCCCAAATAAAAAAATTACATAGAATCATTGAGGACTTCTATTAGCATCATCAATAACACGTTGACATTTGGCAATCGCCTTGATTGAATCTTGTGTACTCTTTGTCAACATATCCGACAGATCTTAAAGCAGCAATACCATGTCTTTTATAAAGTACAGCCTTGAGATATTTACTGTCGATGAAAGAAATGGTCTAGGTTGACGGCTATGAGAAGATGCATCAGAAGAAAGATCAGAACTTTTTGTGGGCCTCACTAGTAATGAAGATTGCTTCATCACAACTGCATTCTGATAATAATGCAAAAAGAGTTAAACGATGAACTATGCAAACATTTATTATGCAATGTAGATATAAGATAATAACAAGTTGCATAAATAAGACATGTATGGAACTTGTACTAAGCACAAACTTACATCATAATGTTGCACAGGGTCGCTACAGATCCTTTTTTGGCGACTATCTTCTAATGATGACTGCTTCATTAAAACTGCATTCTGGTAACATTGTAAACATAGTTACAACAATTAACTATTCAAACATGTATTACGCAATGTAGAGATCAGATAACAACATGTAGCAGAAATAAGCACAAGATAAGATAAGATGCATGTACTAAGCACATACTGGCTCACTGCAGGTCCTTCTCTTGCGTGCACTAGTCGTGGTCAACATGCCTATCATTTTAGGTTCAGCCATCAAGTGAAATGCTAATCCTCCTGCTCCATTGTCCTTAATCTGTGTTTAGATATCACATTTAAGACCAAGTCAGCTGGTTTCAAATAACAAAAAACTTGAGCTGCCAAATGAATAAGCCAATAGTTACCAGATATCAAATTAAAACCAACTAGATGTTGCTTTGCATGAGATACGAATTTCAGACATTCAGATTTAGAGTAGGGTAATGCCAAGGTTTTACACATAAAGTAAACTGGCATTAAGAATGACCAAATGTCAGGTTCAAATCACCCTCGAAGTTTCTCCAAGACAAGCATATCAAATAGGCAGAAACATAGTAAAGCATGAATGGCATTGCTATGGCAGGGTTCCAAGTGTTAATCTCTTGCATAAGGAACAATGCATATAGGTTATAGATAATAACGGAAGTAACTGCCAAAATTACCAACCACGAACTCAGATTCCAACCTTACCTAGCGTCCCCGCTGTTAATGTTGGATGTTCTAATAAGTGGTTCGCATGATCAATCCCAAGGAAAAATAACATTGACAAGTCAGTCTACGATAATACAAAGACCAGACATGCACGCAGCAATAACTATATAAGCTAAAGACGAGGTATAAGAGCAAGCAGATTGGAAATGCACATAGCATGATTATAAAAGCAGTGTGAGAATAGCAGACACGAGAAAACAGCTAGCGGTGAGCTAATGACGTGGTATAAGAACAAGCAGATTGGAAATGCCCATAGCACGACTATAAAAGCAGTGCGACAATAGCATGCAGTACAAAAACAGTTGGCAGCAAATGAATGGGTACAAGGCTATAAATATGTGGATGCACACAGGTGTCAGTAGAATGAACAGGATGGTAGCGACCGGATAATGCTTTTGTACTGTACAACATTTAAACAAACTTCATGCGAAGCAACACATCAAGAAAGTTAACGGCATATGAGATCTGCAAATAACTACACAAAACATGGCTAAAGAAACACCGCGATCTAACGGGCCAGCGTACTAACCAAGCTGCGGCGGGGTGGACGGCGGCAACTTGCATTCCGCGGCGAACGCGGGAGACGATGAATCGACCATGTTTCAGAGAAGCGGGCGTTAGTGAAGCAGATCTGGTTGGCTGGCAAGGTATTCGGTGAAGTTGATACAGCCACTGCGGCGAGGTAGTGGGTGGCGAGGTCGGCGGTGAAGCAAATCCGTCGGTGGCGAGGTCGGCGGTGAAGCATCCGTCGGTGGCGAGGTCGGCGGTGAAGCATCCGTCGGTGACGAGGGCGGGGGGAGCGGATCAGGTGGGTGGACAGCCAACACGATCAAGGCTACGCTGTGGAGGAGTATGCCGGCGGCGAGCAGATCTAGTACTGTAGAGAGTCGAGCTTTGGCGTGTGAGAGTATTTTTGAGCTAATGGGGCGAATGGTTGGTGGGTGGGTGTGGGCCTGTGGGGAGGGTTCGGGATCTAGGCAAGATATTTCATTGTTACCGAATGAGCCCTCCATGGTCGGTGGGTTGTAGCTTCGGACCAGGGTTAAAAGGGTAAAACCGGTCACGGGATTTTCGAATGGATGCGGCGGGATGATTTGGCGCGTGGCCGAAATTTTCAGTTTCAAGCTACGTACGAGCAGAACGACAAAATAATGTTCTTCCCCAGGGAGCTCTCATTTCTTCTCTTCTCTTTCTCTCTCGAGTCTCTCCCACTCCCTCCCCCTTCTCTCCGGCGGCCTCGCCGGCCGGAGACGAGGCCGACTTCTCTCTGTATATTGTACACCCTCCGAACTAAATTAATTGATTCAACTTTCCTTAGACGTGTATGTATCTAGAGTAAAAACATGTGTGGATACATCCATATTTAGATAAGCAAAGTTGAGTCAGCTAATTTGGATCCGAGGGAGTTAGTGTTGTTGTAAGCTTAGATCCAGTGTTTCCCATGAGCAGAATGGCGCAATGGAGTCGGGGATCTCGTCATCGGCTTCGATCTGGCCTATGGTGAATCGGCGGATCTTGCCGGCCAAACCCCGATCTCGGTGCCATCAATGTGATGGCGCTAACGGTGAGGCTTGCTTTGGTCAGTGCTTCAGATCTGGCCAATGGGGAAGTCAAGCTGCTAAAGTTCACAAGCTCGGGGCATACGACGGCGTCATCCGTCTTGCCCGTGCACATCTTGGACTTTCAGCGACCCTTCTCAGAGCCAATATGCCGTTGCCGAGGCCCTTCTTCTCCTTCGTCCTGGCGACTACCGGACACCGTCCCAAGTGGTGCGTCCCCGGCGACGGAGTTGCTGGAAAGGATGCGGAGCAGAGATCCGATGTGCGGTCGAGAAGGACTCGATTGATTTTCTTCTATATGTTTTGGGGTCCTTTTTGTAAAGTTGCAGGTTCTATTAGTTATTGTCTAGTACTTTTGGTCCTCTATGTAATTTTTTGGACTAGTTTCCATTGGCACTGATAAACTTGAATTTTGACAAGTTCACGAGGAAAAAAATTCCTTTGCACATATGGCCTATCATGTATAAACATTCTTGAGATTTAAACTATATGTAATGTGCCATGCATTAACCCTAAACCATATATATGTAACTAACCCTAGCTGATCAAACCCTACTTAATTAAAACAAATAACCCTAAACTATACGCATGCACTTTATGCGCAAAGGCGCGGGTGCCTCTAATAATGTGTGTGCGCACTCGATCGATGATCCCTAAACCTTATACAACCCTGAAACCCTAATCCCTAATCCCTAAACCCTAAACACCCTAAACACTAAACCCTAGACCCTAAACCCTAACCCTAACCCTAAACCCTAATTAAACCCTATATATAGGCCAACGACACTTAATTGTGCATCAAGCAGGCCAGGGGTGCCTCGCGGTCCTCTAATTGCTTCAACTTTAGCTCTATCAACTTCAATACCTCTCTCGGAAATTTTATGTCCCAATACAATTCCTTCATTAACCATAAAGTGGCATTTCTCCCAATTAAGAACAAGGTTAGTTTCTTCACATCTCGCAAAACTTTATCGAGGTTTCGCAAGCAATTATCAAAAGAATTTCCATAGACAAAAATCATCCATGAACACCTCCACAATACTTTCGCAAAAACCATGAAAAATAGCAGACATGCATCTTTGAAAAGTAGCAGGAGCATTACATAAACCAAAAGGCATACGCCTATAAGCATAAGTTCCATAAGGACAAGTAAACGTGGTTTTCTCTTGATCTTTAGCTTTAGCAATTTGTGAAAACCCGAATAACCATCAAGAAAGCAAAAATGAGTATTTTTAGATAACCTCTCTAGCATTTGATCAATAAAGGGTAAAGGGTAATGATCTTTCTTAGTAACTTTATTAACTTTTCGAAAATCAATGCACATTCTATAACCTACAAATATTCTTTGAGGAATAAGCTCATCATTATCATTAGGCACAACAGTCATTCCTCCTTTCTTAGGAACACAATGCACAGACTAACCCATCTACTATCAGCAATAGGATATATAATACCAGCTTCAAGAAGTTTTAATACCTCGTTCCTTACCACTTCCTTCATCTTCGGAATTAGACGACGTTGATGTTCAACAACAAGCTTTGCATCATCTTCCATATTAATAGCATGTTGGCAAATAGAAGGAGAAATCCCTTTCAAATCATCAAGAGTATAACCAATAGCTCCTCGGTGTTTCTTCAATATTTCCAATAACCTTTCTTCCTCAATTTCTGAAAGCTTAGAACTAATAATAACAGGATATATTTTCTTATCATCAATATGAGCATATTTAAGATTATGGTAAACGCTTTAAATCAAAAACAGGATCTTCCTTTGGTGGCGGTGTTGTACCCAAATCTTCCACCGGTAAATCATGCTTGAGAATAGGTTGGCGAAGAAAAATTTCCTCAAGCTCATCTCTTTCTTTCCTAAAAGCTTCACTTTCACTATTCTCCAAATGTTGCTGCAAAGGATTATTAGGAACAAGAACAATAGATGCACACTGCTCCATTTTAAAATCATTACTAGGCAAGTCACTTTATAAGGAGTTTTGGTAAATTTAGAAAAGTTAAATTCATAAGGTTCACCAGCAAATCTAGTCAAAATTTTCTCTTTCTTACAATCTATAATAGCTCCACAAGTATTTAGAAAAGGTCTACCAAAAATGATAGGACAATGATCACTAGCAGCAGAACCAAGTACCAAAAAGTCAGCAGGATATTTAATCTTACCACATAGAACTTCCACATCTCGAACAATACCAATTGGAGAAATAGTTTCTCTATTAGCCAGATGAATAACCACATCAATATCTTCAAGTTCACAAGAACCAATTTCGTGCATAATCTCCGTGTAAAGCTCATAAGGAATAGCACTAACACTTGCACCAATATCACATAAACCATAATAGCAATGATCACCAATTCTAACAGATAGCATAGGAACACTAACTTGTTTGGATTTATTAGGATGTGAAACAATATTAGAAGCATCTTCACAAAATAATATGACCATCCTCCACATTTTCAGTCACAAGATCCTTAACTATTGCAACAGCAGGTTCAATTTTAATTTGTTCTTCAGGTTCTTTAGGTTTCTTTTCACTTTTATTAACCGCACTAGATATGACAGAGTACTCCTTCATTTTAGCAGGGAAAGGAGTTTTTTCAATATAAGCTTCAGGAATAACATTATCAACAGTTTCAACCACTACACATTTGTTTACAGATGAATCAATTTTATCTTTATACGGTTCATGATACTTATCAAAATTCTTCTTAGGCAGTTCATAATGAGAGGCAAAAGCTTTATAAAGATTTGCAACAACTTGGGAATCAAGACCATATGTAGCACTCATATTACGGAATTTATCAGTATTCATAAAAGCTTCAATGCATTTATAATCATAAGTTATACCCGATTCTCTATCTTTGTCGTTCTCCCATCCTTCAGTATTTTCTTGGATCCGATCAAGAAGGTCCCTTTTAAACTCTTCATTCTTGCGTGTAAATGATCCAGAACAAGAAGTATCCAGCAAGGTCTTGTCTTGAAAAGAAAGTCTTGCATAGAAATTATCAATAATAACATTACCAGGAAGCTCATGAATGGGGCATTTGAGCATTAAAGACTTCATCTCCCCCAAGCTTGGGCAATACTTTCTCCATCATGAGGCCAGAAATTATATATGCGGTTCCGATCTTTGTGAATTTCACTTGGAGGATAAAATTTAGAATAAAATAAAGGCACAATGTCCTCCCAATCAATAGAATCACCATTCTTCAGCAATTTATACCAATGCGCCGCTTTACCAGACAGCGATATAGTGAATAGTTTCTTCCTAACTTCATTCATAGAAATACCCGCACATTTGAATAACCCGCATAATTCATGCAAAAACAATAAATGATCACCAGGATGGACAGTTCCATCCCCTTCATAGCGGTTATCCATAACACGTTCAATAATTTTCATAGGTATTTTATATGGTACTACTTCCTCACCTGGCGCTTCATCCACTACCGTTGCAGTAGTAGTAGATTTCCCAAATAGAAATTGAAGAGAGGATCTCTCCATAATGATTTATAGCAGCAGGCAGAAATAAAATCAGCACAAACAGTAAATTTCCTTACCAATTCCACTTACCAATAGCGCTTCACTCCCCGGCAACGGCGCCAGAAAATAGTCTTGATGACCCACAAGTATAGGGGGTGTATCGTAGTACTTTCGATAAATAAGAGTGTCGAACCCAACGAGGAGCAGAAGGTGTTGACAAGCAGTTTCGATGAAGGATTCACTGTAAATGCTCAGACAAGTATTCAGGGGGTTTTGATATTGCAGATAAATAAAGTACAAGTAAATAAAATGCGAGAGAAATAATTGCAGCGAGTGGCCCAATCCTTTTTAGCACAAAGGACAAGCCGGTTTGTTTACTTATAATGACCAAACGTTCCCGAGGACACATGGGGATTTTAGTCTAGTGCTTTCGCTACATACAATGATTAATCTTCATTGTTTTGATAAGTGTTGTGTGGGTGAACCTATGCTAATGCACCGCCCTTCCTAGGACTAATACATACTTGTGATTATACCCCTTGCAAGCATCCGCAACTACAAGAAAGTAATTAAGATAAATCTAACCACAGCCTTATGCAAGTAATATAACAAGTGCAATATGCAAGTATGTAGGAATCAATGCACAGTTCACACAAGTGTTTGCTTCTTAAGGTGGAGGGAGATAGGTAAACTGACTCAACAAAAAAGTAAAAGAAAGGTCCTTCAAAGAGGAAAGCATCGATTGCTATATTTGTGCTAGAGCTTTTATTTTGAAAACATGAAGAGAGCATAAAAATAAAGTTTTGAGAGGTGTTTGTTGTTGTCAACGAATGGTAGTGGGTACTCTAACCCCCTTGCCAGACAAACCTTCAAAGAGCGGCTCCCATTTTATTTTATTTTTGGGTGGCACTCCTTCCAACCTTTCTTTCACAAACCATGGCTAACCGAATCCTCGGTGCCTGCCAACAATCTCATACCATGAAGGAGTGCCTTTTTATTTTAGTTTTATTATGATGACACTCCTCCCCACTTTTGCTTTCTCAAGCCATGGCTAACCGAATCCTTCGGGTGCCGTCCAACAATCACATACCATGGAGGAGTGTCTATTTTTGTTAATTAATTTGGGACTGGGAATCCCATTGCCAGCTCTTTTTGCAAAGTTATTGGATAAGCGGATGAAGCCACTAGTCCATTGGTGAAAGTTGCCCAACAAGATTGAAAGATAAACACCACATACTTCCTCATGAGCTATAAAACATTGACACAAATAAGAGGTGATAAATTTTGAATTGTTTAAAGGTAGCACTCAAGCAATTTACTTTGGAATGGCGGAGAAATACCATGTAGTAGGTAGGTATGGTGGACACAAATGGCATAGTGGTTGGCTCAAGGATTTGGATGCATGAGAAGTATTCCCTCTCGATACAAGGTTTAGGCTAGCAAGGTTATTTGAAACAAACACAAGGATGAACCGGTGCAGCAAAACTCACATAAAAGACATATTGTAAACATTATAAGACTCTACACCGTCTTCCTTGTTGTTCAAAACTCAATACTAGAAATTATCTAGACTTTAGAGAGACCAAATATGCAAACCAAATTTTAGCAAGCTCTATGTATTTCTTCATTAATGGGTGCAAAGCATATGATGCAAGAGCTTAAACATGAGCACAACAATTGCAAAGTATCACATTATCCAAGACATTTTAGAATTACTACATGTAGCATTTTCCAATTCCAACCATATAACAATTTAACGAAGAAGAAACTTCGCCTTGAATATTATGAGTAAAGCCTAAGGACATATTTGTCCATATGCGGAGCGTGTCTCTCTCCCACAAAGTGAATGCTAGGATCCATTTTATTCAAACAAAAACAAAAACAAAAACAAACCGACGCTCCAAGTAAATAACACAAGATGTGACTGAATAAAAATATAGTTTCAGGGGAGGAACCGATGATGTTGTCGATGAAGAAGGGGATGCGTTGGGCATCCCCAAGCTTAGACGCTTGAGTCTTCTTAAAATATGGGGTGAACCACGGGGCATCCCCAAGCTTAGATCTTTCACTCCTCTTGATCATAGTATATCATACTCCTCTCTTGACCCTTGAAAACTTCCTTCACATCAAACTTCAAGCAAACTCATTAGAGGGTTAGTGCACAATTAATAATTCACATATTCAGAGGTGACACAGACATTCTTTTCACTTCTGGACATTGCATAAAGCTACCGGACATTAATGGATCAAAGAAATTCATCCAACATAGCAAAAGAGGCAATGCGAAATAAAAGGCAGAATCTGTCAAAAACAGAACAGTTCGTAAAGACGAATTTTAAAGTGGCACCAGACTTGCTCAAATGGAAAAACTCAAAAATAATGAAAGTTGCGTACATATCTGAGGATCACGCTCGTAAATTGGCAGATTTTTTCGAATTTTCTACAGAGACTTGTGCCCATATTCGTGACAGACAGCAATGCTGTTTCTGCGCAGCGATCCCAAATATAACATCAACTTTAACATAGAAACTTTACTTGGCACAAAACATGATAAGGAGAGGTTGCTATAGTAGTAAACAACTTCCAAGACTCAAATATAAAACAAAGTACTGTAGTAAAAACATGGGTTGTCTCCCATAAGCGCTTTTCTTTAACGCCTTTCAGCTAAGTGCAAATCAAGTAACATCAAGAGTAGAAGCATCAACATCATAACTTGTTCTAATAATAGAATCAAAATGCAACTTCATTCTCTTTCTAGGGAAGTGTTCCATACCTTTCTTGAGAGGAAATTGATATTTAATATTACCTTCCCTCATATCAATACAGCACCAACGGTTCGAAGAAAAGGTCTTCCCAACACAATAGGACAACATGCATTGCATTCGATATCCAAGACAACAAAATCAACGGGGACAAGGTTATTGTTAACCATAATGCGCACATTATCAATCCTCCCCAAAGGTTTCTTTTTAACATTATCGGCAAGATTAACATCCAAATAACAATTCTTCAATGGTGGCAAGTCAAGCATATCATAAATCTTTTTAGGCATAACAGAAATACTTGCACCAAGATCACATAGAGCATTACATTCAAAGTCATTGAATTTCATTTTAATGATGGGCTCCCAACCATCTTCTAACTTTCTAGCAATAGAAGTTTCAAGTTTTAGTTTCTCTTCTCTAGCTTTTATGAGAGCATTTGTAATATGTTTTGTAAAGGCTAAATTTATAGCACTAGCATTAGGACTTTTAGCAAGCTTTTGTAAGAACTTTATAACTTCAGAGATGTGGCAATCATCAAAATCTAAATCATTATGAGCTACAGCAATGGGATCATTGTTCCCAAGGATGGAAAAAATTTCAGCAGTTTTATCACAAGCAGTTTCAGCAGTTTTAGCAATTTCAGGCAGTTTTGTACGCTTTGCACTAGGAGTAGAAACATTGCCAACACCAATTATTTTACCATTGATAGTAGGAGCAGCAACATGTGAATCATTATCATTACTAATGGTGGTAATAGTCCAAACTTTAGCTACATTATTCTCTTTAGCTAGTTTTTCATTTTCTTCTCTATCCCACCTAGCACGCAATTCAGCCATTAATCTTATATTCTCATTAATTCTAACTTGGATGGCATTTGCTGTAGTAGTAATCTTATTATCAATATCATTAGTAGGCATAACTTTCAATTTTAAAAGATTAACGTCAGAGGCAAGTCTATCAACTCTAGAAGCAATAATATCAATTTTATCAAGCTTTTCCTCAACAGATTTGTTAAAAGCAGTTTGTGTACTAATAAATTCTTTAAGCATAGCTTCAAGACCAGAGGGTACACTCCTATTATTGTTGTAAGAATTCCCATATGAATTACCATAACCATTACCATTAGCAGAAGGATATGGCCTATAGTTATTACCAGAGTTGTTCCTATAAGCATTGTTGTTGAAATTATTATTTTTAATGAAATTCACATCAACATTTTCTTCTTGAGCAACCAATGAAGCTAAAGGAACATTATTTGGATCAACATTAGATCTACCATTCACAAGCATAGACATAATCACATCAATCTTATCACTCAAGGAAGAGGTTTCTTCAACAGAATTTACCTTCTTACCTTGTGGAGCTCTTTCCGTGTGCCATTCAGAGTAATTTATCATCATATCATCAAGAAGTTTTGTAGCCGCCCCCAAAGTGATGGACATAAAGGTACCTCCAGCAGCTGAATCCAATAAATTCCGCGAAGAAAAATTTAGTCCTGCATAGAAGGTTTGGATGATCATCCAAGTAGTCAGTCCATGGGTTGGGCAATTCTTTACCAAAGTTTTCATTCTCTCCCATGCTTGAGCAACATGTTCAGTATCTAATTGCTTAAAATTCATTATGCTACTTCTCAAAGATATAATTTTAGCGGGAGGATAATATCTACCAATAAAAGCATCCTTACATTTAGTCCATGAATCAATACTATTCTTAGGAAAAGATAGCAACCAATCTTTAGCTCTTCCTCTTAATGAGAAAGGAAACACTTTCAATTTAATAATATCACCATCTACATCCTTATACTTTTGCATTTCACAAAGTTCAACAAAATTATTAAGATGGCAGCATCATCAGAACTAACACCAGAAAATTGATCTCTCATAACCAAATTCAGTAAAGCAAGTTTAATTTCAAAGAATTCTGCTGTAGTAGCAGGTAGCAATAGGTGTGCATAGGAAATCATTATTATTTGCGTTTGTGAAGTCACACAACTTAGTATTTTCAGGGGTATTCATTTTAGCAACAGTAAATAAAACAAACTAGATAAAGTAAATGCAAGTAACTAATTTTTTTGTGTTTTTGATATAGAGAGCAAGACAAGTAAATAAAGTAAAACTAGCAATTTTTTTGTGTTTTGTTTAGGTGCAGAAACAAAGTAGTAAATAAAATAAAGCAAGACAAAAACAAAGTAAAGAGATTGAGAAGTGGAGACTCCCCTTGCAGCGTGTCTTGATCTCCCCGGCAACGGCGCCAGAAAAAGTGCTTGATGCGCGTAGATGTATGATGACCCACAAGTATAGGGGGTGTATCGTAGTACTTTCGATAAATAAGAGTGTCGAACCCAACGAGGAGCAGAAGGTGTTGACAAGCAGTTTCGATGAAGGATTCACCGTAAATGCTCACAGACAAGTATTCGGGGGTTTTGATATTGCAGTATAAATAAAGTACAAGTAAATAAAATGCGAGAGAAATAATTGCAGCGAGTGGCCCAATCCTTTTCAGCACAAAGGACAAGCCGGTTTGTTTACTTATAATGACCAAACGTTCTGAGGACACACGGGATTTTAGTCTAGTGCTTTCGCATACATGATTAATCTTCATTGTTTTGATAAGTGTTGTGTGGGTGAACCTATGCTAATGCACCGCCCTTCCTAGGACTAATACATACTTGTGATTATACCCCTTGCAAGCATCCGCAACTACAAGAAAGTAATTAAGATAAATCTAACCACAGCCTTAAACTCTGAGATCCTGCGATCCCTCCTGCATCGATATACTAACGGGGGCTTAGGTTTCTGTCACTCCGGCAACCCCGCAATTAGCAACCGAATACAAGATGCACTCCCCTAGGCCCATAAATGGTGAAGTGTCGTGTAGTCGACGTTCACACGACACCACTAGAAGAATGACACCACAACTTAAATATCATAACATTGAATATTACTCAACCATAATTCACTACTAGCATTTAGACTTCACCCATGTCCTCAAGAACTAAACGAACTACTCACGAGACATCATATGGAATACAATCAGAGGTGATATGATGATGAATAACAATCTGAACATAAACCTTGGTTCAATGGTTTCACTCAATAGCATCTACAACAAGTATAGAATAACACCGGGAGAGTTTCCCTATCAAACAATCAAGATTTAACCCGAATTGCTACAGCGATGACGAGGTGCAGCGGTGGTGATGGCGGTGTAGATGGTGGAGATGATGATGATGATGATGGAGATGATGTCCCGCTCGATGACGATGGCGATGGCGTCGATTTCCCCCTCCGGGAGGGAATTTCCCCGGCGGATTCCTGCCCGCCGGAGAGCTCTTTTCTCTCTGGTGTTCTCCGCCCGCAGGCGGCTGTAACCCTTCGTGAGGTCCTCTCTGTGGCTTAGGTTTTCGGACGAAGGAGTACGCGAAGAAAAGGAGGCGAAAGGGCATGGGGCCCCCAGAGCACAGGGTGGCGCGGCCGGCCTTGGGCCGCGCCGCCCGTGGTCTGGGCCCACAGTGGCTCCTCTCTCGCTCCCCTTTTGGCTCCCTCCGTCATCCGGAAAAATAGGAATTTACGTGAAATTCCTTCCACAGCTTGATCTTCTCAAATATTGCTTCGACGGTGCTTTTTCCAGCAGAATCCTGGCTCCTGCTTGATCCTCCAATGATGATGAAACATGCAAAATAGATGAAATAACATAAGTATTGTGTCCCAATATGAAATATATCAATGAATAACAACAAATTATGATACAAAATAGTGATGCAAATTGGACGTATCAACTCCCCCCAAGCTTAGACCTCGCTTGTCCCCAAGCGAAACTGAGCTCGATAAACAAGACCACATGTTTATGGAGTGAAGAGTCGATAAATAAAATACGGACAAGAAGCATCATATTCATTCACACAAGACATTCTAGTAAACAACTTCCTCATATAACTCATCTTGAAATAAGTAAAGAGAAATCACAAGTAAAGGTGCATAAGAAATCATAATTGGTGATGGCAAACTTTGTTCTTGGTCAGAGAACTACTAACGGATTGTACTTTTAAGCAAAGCTTTCATATTAGATTTTATAGCTGAGCTTTCATATTTAAGCATGACAATCTCTTCATAATCATTGATAACTTCAAAGTCATATTCATTCAGATAAAATTGGTACTAAACAAGAAAGTATAAAAGACATGATTAACTGGATCACAGCATAAATGATTGGTTCACAACAACTCAATTGCTTGCTTGAGATAGAGGGAAATAGGTTTACTGACTCAACATAAAAGTAAAAGATAGGCCCTTCGCAGAGGGAAGCAGGGATTAAATCATGTGCTAGAGCTTTTCAAGTTTTGAAATCATATAAGGAGCATAAAAGTAAGATTTTGAGCGGTGTTTGTTGTTGTCAACGAATGGTAGCGGGCACTCTAAACCCCCTTGCCAAACGAACCTTCAAAGAGCGGCTCCCATGAGGGACGGCATTTCTACCAGCAAGGTAGATCATCCCCTTCTCTTTTGTTTACACATGTATTTTAGTTTTATTATGGGTGACACTCCCCCCAACCTTGGCTTTCTCAATCCATGGCTAACCGAATCCTCGGGTGCCTTCCAACATTCACATACCATGGAGGAGTGTCTATTGCAAAATTAAGTTGCTTACTGATAACTCAGAGCAAAACATGTGAAGAGAATTATTAATGAAAGTTATTAATTGGGGCTGGGAACCCCTGCCAGCTCTTATTGCAAAGTTATTGGATAAGCGGATGTGCCGCTAGTCCATTGGTGAAAGTCCGCCCAACAAGATTGAAAGATAAAACACCACATACTTCCTCATGAGCTATAAAACATTGACACAAATAAGGAGTAATAGTTTGAATAATTTAAAGGTAGCACATGAAGCATTTACTTGGAATGGCAGAAAATACCATGTAGTAGGTAGGTATGGTGGACACAAATGGCATAGGTTTGGTCTAAGGTTATGGATGTATGAGAAGCATTCCCTCTCGATACAGGTCTTTGGCTAGCAAGGTTTGATAGCAAGCATAAAGGTTGAGGGAAACAAACAAATATACATATGATAGAAACAATCATGCATCTTTCTCATAAGCACAAGCAATTTTAACTCTAGAATACTAAGCATAGAGATAATAGAATAATGTATCTAAGTGTATTTCTCTCCTTCATTAAACATCAAGATGTTGTTGCTATTGACCAATGCTAAGTTTGCCAAAACCAAATAGATTTACTTAATGCTCCCAAAGTGATATTAATACTCATATCAAGAGTAATCATATAATAGAGATTGCAAACTAAAATAAGGTGTGCAAAAAGTAAATGATAAGACTTCTCATTAATATTCCATAACGATAACTCACACCAACGGATACATAGATAACTAACTAAGAGAGATACTTCCACATTGCATACTATTCCATATAATAACTTCCCTACTCATGATATGACACTACTTGATAGTAAAAGATAAAGGTGGTGATGATGATGTGATACCGCGGCACTCCCCCAAGCTTGGAACAAACCAAGGGGATGCCAATACCGATGATGAATTACTCCTTCGGTGATGATGGTGAATCTTTGTCGTCGTCAGACTTCCATGGAAGAGGCCCTCCATCAACAAAAGACATCTTGGTTTCCGGAAACCTGAAACTAGCAGCATGACTTATGCGCTTAAACCTGTTTTCATACTCACAGTTTTGATTATGGACATCATAGAGTTGAGCTTGGAGTTTGTTGGTGGTGTCGTGAAGTGAGAAGATATCGTCCCACAGCTTTGCAGTCTCCTTCTTGTGTCCATCAATGAGTTCAGACACAATCTTGTGAAAGATATCCACTTCACGCTCAGCCATCTTCTTGTAGTTGAAAACCTCTTGTTCCAGCTTCTCCATCCTGTCTTCCAAGCTCCCTTCCCTTAGGACCCTGGACATCTTTGATCTGCAACTCTCCATCCACGAGCTGCAACTCTTTGGGGTGCATCTTCAGCTCGTTCATGTACGGGTTGACGACGTCCTCAAAGAAGCTGTCCTTCTGAGTTCCCGACGAAGACATGATGGATCTAGATCCGAAGCAGATCCTGTCAGAAAACAGCTCGAAACAAAACACGACGAGAAAACGATATTACGGACCTCTAGGGGTCCGGGGGATTATATAGCAAATATTTTTACGACAAAAGGAAGATTCCAGGCCGAAACGAGTGGAAACGGGACGCCGAGGTGCCGTCACCATAGGTCGGCGCGGCTGGGGTAGGGCCCGCGCCGGCCTGTGGTGACGGGCCCTCGCGCGTCTTTTCCACTCCGTTTCGATTCCGTAATTTTTCATATTTTTCAAAAACAGCAAAAATAATGTTCGGAAAGGTAAACGCGGACTTTTTATTACCTATACTGTTACCTATTCAAAGTCCAGTTCTGGCGGACTGTCAATTTGTCCTTTGATGAAAGCCTCCGGTGTTTCCACTTGAATAATATCAACATCAACATTATAAGAATCGCCCGAGATATAATGCTTTAGTCTTTGTCCATTCACCACTTGTGTGGCATTGCCTTGGAGAGAGCTAATTTTAATTGCTCCCGAACGATACACCTCCTCAACAACATATGGTCCTTCCCACTTCGAGAGTAATTTCCCTGCAAAGAATCTGAGACGAGACCGATACAATAGAACTTGATCTCCAACATTAAATTCTCTTTTGATGATCCTTCTATCATGCCATTTCTTAACTTTTTCTTTAAAGAGTTTAGCATTTTCATAAGCTTCACTTCTCCATTCATCTAGAGAACTTAATTGCAACAACCTCTTATTACCGGCTAATTTAGGATCTTTATTTAATTCTCTAACAGCCCAATAAGCTTTGTGCTCTAGTTCTAGAGGTAAATGACAAGCTTTTCCATAAACCATTTTATAAGGTGACATTCCCATAGGATTTTTATAAGCAGTTCTATAAGCCCATAGTGCTTCTTTCAATTTGCTAGCCCAATTCCTCCTAGATTTATTAACAGTCTTTCCTAAAATAGCTTTAATCTCTCTATTTGATAATTCTACTTGACCACTAGTTTGAGGATGATAAGCAGAAGCAATTCTATGATTAATACCATACTTAGCAAGAGTTTTTCTAAAACCTCCATGAATGAAATGAGAACCTCCATCAGTCATAATATATCTAGGTACTCCAAATCTAGGAAATATAACATCTACAAGCATTTTTATAGAGGTCTCACCATCAGCACTTTTTGTAGGTATAGCTTCTACCCATTTAGTAACATAATCAACAGCGACAAGTATATGAGTGTTACCGTCTGAAGAAGGGAAAGGACCCATGAAGTCGAATCCCCAACAATTGAATGGTTCAATAACAAGAGTATAATTCATAGGCATTTCATTGCGTCTAGAGATATTACCAACTCTTTGACATTCATCACAAGATAAAATAAATTTCCTTGCATCTTTGAAGAGTGTTGGCCAATAAAAACCTGATTGTAGAACCTTCTGCGCGGTTCTATCTCCAGCGTGATGTCCTCCATAAACACTTCCATGACATTTATTCAATATCTCCTGTTGTTCATATTCAGGAACACATCTTCGCATAATACCATCCACTCCTTCTTTATATAAGTGTGGGTCATCCCAAAAATAATGCCTCAAGTCATAAAAGAATTTTCTCCTTTGCTGAGCTGAAAAGGTTGGAGGCAAATACTTCGAAACAATAAAGTTAGCATAATCAGCATACCAAGGGCTCTCTCGCGAGCTCACCTTTATTACAGCCAATTGTTCATTTGGAAAACTATCATTAACAGAAACAGGATCATAAGCAATATTTTCCAATCTAGACAAATTATCAGCAACAGGATTATCAGCACCTTTCCTATCTATAATATGTAAATCAAATTCTTGCAAAAGAAGTACCCATCTAATAAGCCTTGGCTTAGCATCTTTCTTTGTCATAAGGTATCTAATTGCAGCATGATCAGTATGAATTGTAACTTTCGAATCAACAATATAGGGTCTAAACTTATCACAAGCAAAGACTACAGCTAACAATTCTTTTTCAGTTGTAGCATAATTTCTTTGAGCAGCATCAAGAGTCTTACTAGCATAATGAATAACATTTAATTTTTTATCTACTCGCTGTCCAAGGACAGCACCTACAGCAAAATCACTAGCATCACACATAATTTCAAAAGGCAAATTCCAATCAGGAGGTTCAACTACAGGAGCAGTTGTTAAGGCTTTCTTTAGAGTTTCAAAAGCTTCTTTACAATCATCATCAAAAACAAAAGGTACATCTTTTTGAAGAAGATTAGTAAGAGGCTTTGAAATTTTAGAAAAATCTTTAATAAATCTCCTATAAAACCCAGCATGACCAAGAACACTACGAATACCTTTAACATCCCTCGGATAGGGCATCTTCTCAATTGCTTCAACTTTAGCTCTATCAACTTCAATACCTCTCTCGGAAATTTTATGTCCCAATACAATTCCTTCATTAACCATAAAGTGGCATTTCTCCCAATTAAGAACAAGGTTAGTTTCTTCACATCTCTGCAAAACTTTATCGAGGTTTCGCAAGCAATTATCAAAAGAATTTCCATAGACAGAAAAATCATCCATGAACACCTCTACAATACTTTCGCAAAAACCATGAAAAATAGCAGACATGCATCTTTGAAAAGTAGCAGGAGCATTACATAAACCAAAAGGCATACGCCTATAAGCATAAGTTCCATAAGGACAAGTAAACGTGGTTTTCTCTTGATCTTTAGCTTTAACAGCAATTTGTGAAAACCCAGAATAACCATCAAGAAAGCAAAAATGAGTATTTTTAGATAACCTCTCTAGCATTTGATCAATAAAGGGTAAAGGGTAATGATCTTTCTTAGTAACTTTATTAACTTTTCGAAAATCAATGCACATTCTATAACCTACAAATATTCTTTGAGGAATAAGCTCATCATTATCATTAGGCACAACAGTCATTCCTCCTTTCTTAGGAACACAATGCACAGGACTAACCCATCTACTATCAGCAATAGGATATATAATACCAGCTTCAAGAAGTTTTAATACCTCGTTCCTTACCACTTCCTTCATCTTCGGAATTAGACGACGTTGATGTTCAACAACAGGCTTTGCATCATCTTCCATATTAATAGCATGTTGGCAAATAGAAGGAGAAATCCCTTTCAAATCATCAAGAGTATAACCAATAGCTCCTCGGTGTTTCTTCAATATTTCCAATAACCTTTCTTCCTCAATCTCTGAAAGCTTAGAACTAATAATAACAGGATATATTTTCTTATCATCAATATGAGCATATTTAAGATTATCAGGTAAAGGCTTTAAATCAAAAACAGGATCTTCCTTTGGTGGCGGTGTTGTACCCAAATCTTCCACCTGGTAAATCATGCTTGAGAATAGGTTGGCGAAGAAAAATTTCCTCAAGCTCATCTCTTTCTTTCCTAAAAGCTTCACTTTCACTATTCTCCAAATGTTGCCGCAAAGGATTATTAGGAACAAGAACAATAGATGCACACTGCTCCATTTTAAAATCATTACTAGGCAAGTCAGCTTTATAAGGAGTTTTGGTAAATTTAGAAAAGTTAAATTCATAAGGTTCACCAGCAAATCTAGTCAAAATTTTCTCTTTCTTACAATCTATAATAGCTCCACAAGTATTTAGAAAAGGTCTACCAAAAATGATAGGACAATGATCACTAGCAGCAGAACCAAGTACCAAAAAGTCAGCAGGATATTTAATCTTACCACATAGAACTTCCACATCTCGAACAATACCAATTGGAGAAATAGTTTCTCTATTAGCCAGATGAATAACCACATCAATATCTTCAAGTTCACAAGAACCAATTTCGTGCATAATCTCCGTGTAAAGCTCATAAGGAATAGCACTAACACTTGCACCAATATCACATAAACCATAATAGCAATGATCACCAATTCTAACAGATAGCATAGGAACACTAACTTGTTTGGATTTATTAGGATGTGAAACAATATTAGAAGCATCTTCACAGAAAATAATATGACCATCCTCCACATTTTCAGTCACAAGATCTTTAACTATTGCAACAGCAGGTTCAATTTTAATTTGTTCTTCAGGTTCTTTAGGTTTCTTTTCACTTTTATTAACTGCACTAGATATGACAGAGTACTCCTTCATTTTAGCAGGGAAAGGAGTTTTTTCAATATAAGCTTCAGGAATAACATTATCAACAGTTTCAACCACTACACATTTGTTTACAGATGAATCAATTTTATCTTTATACGGTTCATGATACTTATCAAAATTCTTCTTAGGCAGTTCATAATGAGAGGCAAAAGCTTTATAAAGATTTGCAACAACTTGGGAATCAAGACCATATGTAGCACTCATATTACGGAATTTATCAGTATTCATAAAAGCTTCAATGCATTTATAATCATAAGTTATACCTGATTCTCTATCTTTGTCGTTCTCCCATCCTTCAGTATTTTCTTGGATCCGATCAAGAAGGTCCCTTTTAAACTCTTCATTCTTGCGTGTAAATGATCCAGAACAAGAAGTATCCAGCAAGGTCTTGTCTTGAAAAGAAAGTCTTGCATAGAAATTATCAATAATAACATTACCAGGAAGCTCATGAATGGGGCATTTGAGCATTAAAGACTTCAATCTCCCCCAAGCTTGGGCAATACTTTCTCCATCATGAGGCCAGAAATTATATATGCGGTTCCGATCTTTGTGAATTTCACTTGGAGGATAAAATTTAGAATAAAATAAAGGCACAATGTCCTCCCAATCAATAGAATCACCATTCTTCAGCAATTTATACCAATGCGCCGCTTTACCAGACAGCGATATAGTGAATAGTTTCTTCCTAACTTCATTCATAGAAATACCTGCACATTTGAATAACCCGCATAATTCATGCAAAAACAATAAATGATCACCAGGATGGACAGTTCCATCCCCTTCATAGCGGTTATCCATAACACGTTCAATAATTTTCATAGGTATTTTATATGGTACTACTTCCTCACCTGGCGCTTCATCCACTACCGTTGCAGTAGTAGTAGATTTCCCAAATAGAAATTGAAGAGAGGATCTCTCCATAATGATTTATAGCAGCAGGCAGAAATAAAATCAGCACAAACAGTAAATTTCCTTACCAATTCCACTTACCAATAGCGCTTCACTCCCCGGCAACGGCGCCAGAAAATAGTCTTGATGACCCACAAGTATAGGGGGTGTATCGTAGTACTTTCGATAAATAAGAGTGTCGAACCCAACGAGGAGCAGAAGGTGTTGACAAGCAGTTTCGATGAAGGATTCACTGTAAATGCTCACAGACAAGTATTCAGGGGGTTTTGATATTGCAGATAAATAAAGTACAAGTAAATAAAATGCGAGAGAAATAATTGCAGCGAGTGGCCCAATCCTTTTTAGCACAAAGGACAAGCCGGTTTGTTTACTTATAATGACCAAACGTTCCTGAGGACACATGGGGATTTTAGTCTAGTGCTTTCGCTACATACAGCTGATTAATCTTCATTGTTTTGATAAGTGTTGTGTGGGTGAACCTATGCTAATGCACCGCCCTTCCTAGGACTAATACATACTTGTGATTATACCCCTTGCAAGCATCCGCAACTACAAGAAAGTAATTAAGATAAATCTAACCACAACCTTATGCAAGTAATATAACAAGTGCAATATGCAAGTATGTAGGAATCAATGCACAGCTCACACAAGTGTTTGCTTCTTAAGGTGGAGGGAGATAGGTAACCGACTCAACAAAAAAGTAAAAGAAAGGTCCTTCAAAGAGGAAAGCATCGATTGCTATATTTGTGCTAGAGCTTTTATTTTGAAAACATGAAGAGAGCATAAAAATAAAGTTTTGAGAGGTGTTTGTTGTTGTCAACGAATGGTAGCGGGTACTCTAACCCCCTTGCCAGACAAACCTTCAAAGAGCGGTGATACGTCTCCAACATATCGATAATTTCTTATGTTCCATGCCACTTTATTGATGATACCTACATGTTTTATGCACATTATATGTCGTATTTATGCGTTTTCTGGAACTAACCTATTAACAAGATGCCGTGTGGTTCCTGTTTCTGCTGTTTTTCAGAAATCCTAGTAACGAAATATTCTCGGAATCGGACGAAATCAACGCCTGTTCCTATTTTTCCACGAAGCTTCCAACACCCGGAAGGACCAGAGGGGGGCCACAGGCCCACCAGGAGGGTGGCCGGCGCGGCCTAGGGTTGGCCCGCGCCGCCTTACCCCCGGCCGCCTCTTCGACCTTCTCGACGCCGCCTCTTCGCCTATATAAAGGTCCCCGACCTAAAACCCCGACAAAGCCACGATACGAGAAAGTTCCAGAGCCGCCGCCGTCGCGAAGCCAAGATCCGGGGGACAGGAGTCTCTGTTCCGGCACCCTGCCGGACGGGGAAGTGCCCCCGGAAGGCTTCTCCATCGACACCACCGCCATCTTCATCACCGCTGCTGCTCCCATGAGGAGGGAGTAGTTCTCCATCGAGGCCCGGGCTGTACCGGTAGCTATGTGGTTCATCTCTCTCCTATGTAATTCAATACAATGATCTCATGAGCTGCTTTACATGATTGAGATCCATATGAGTTTTGTATCACAATTTATCTATGTGCTACTCTAGTGATGTGTTATTAAAGTAGTTTTATTCCTCCTGCATGTGTGCAAAGGTGACAGTGCGTGCACCGTGTTAGTACTTGGTTTATGCTATGATCATGATCTCTTGTAGATTGCGAAGTTAACTATTGCTATGATAATATTGATGTGATCTATTCCTCCTACATATGCATGAAGGTGACAGTGTGCATGCTATGCTAGTACTTGGTTTAGTCGTTTTGATCTATCTTACACTTAAGGTTACTTAAACATGAGCATTATTGTGGAGCTTGTTAACTCCGGCATTGAGGGTTCGTGTAATCCTACGCAATGTGTTCATCATCCAACAAAAGTGTAGAGTATGCATTTATCTATTCTGTTATGTGATCAATGTTGAGAGTGTCCACTAGTGAAAGTCTATTCCCTAGGCCTTGTTCCTAAATACCGCTATCACTGCTTGTTACTGTTTTACTGCGTTACTACTGCTGCGTTACTACTGCTTGTTTACTTCCCGCAATATTACTACCATCAACTGCCCGGCAACTAAGCACTTTTCTCCCTCATCAACTACGCGCCAAGCACTTTTCTGGCACCGTACTACTGCTCATATTCATTCATACCACTTGTATTTCACTATCTCTTCGCCGAACTAGTGCACCTATTAGGTGTGTTGGGGACACAAGAGACTTCTTGCTTTGTGGTTGCAGGGTTGCATGAGAGGGATATCTTTGACCTCTTCCTCCCGAGTTCGATAAACCTTGGGTAATCCACTTAAGGGAAACTTGCTGCTGTTCTACAAACCTCTGCTCTTGGAGGCCCAACACTGTCTACAAGAATAGAAGCACCCGTAGACATCAAGCACTTTTCTGGCGCCGTTGCCGGGGAGGAAAGGTAAAAGGCACTCATACTTTGGTTCCAGGTAACAGTACTTTTCTGGCGCCATTGTGTGTGTGCTTGAAGCTATTTCCTTTAGACTCTGCAATTACATCTTTTTGTTTCTTGCTTACACTAGTTAGGCATAATGGAAAACAACAAAAATATGAGAGATCTTTATGAACTTTATCTTGAATTAGGACATGATGTGTTTGAAGAGAGAATTAAAAAACCCATGGAACTTTATATGCATGATAATGGGAATGTTATTAGTATGAATGCTTTGAACACCATTGTTGCTAATGCTATGGAAAATTCTAAGCTTGGGGAAGCCGGCTTTGATGAGCATGATATTTTTAGTCCCCCAAGCATTGAGGAGAAAATTTACTTTGATGATACTTTGCCTCCCATTTATGATGATTATAATGATAGTAGTCTTTTGTTACCACCTGTTATGGAGGATAAATTTGATTATGATTACAATATACCTCCTATATTTGATAGCTACTTTGTTGAATTTGCTCCCACTACAACTAATAAAATTGATTATGCTTATGTTGGGAGTAGTAATTATTTTATGCATGAGACTCATGATAAGAATGCTTTATGTGATAGTTATATTGTTGAGTTTGCTCATGATGCTACTGAAAGTTATTATGAGAGAGGAAAATATGGTTGTAGAAATTTTCATGTTACTAAAACACCTCTCTATGTGCTGAAATTTTTGAAGCTACACTTGTTTTATCTTCCTATGCTTGTTACTTTGCTCTTCATGAACTTGTTTATTTACAAGATTCCTATGCATAGGAAGCATGTTAGACTTAAATGTGTTTTGAATTTGCCTCTTGATGCTCTCTTTTGCCTCAAATACTATTTCTTGCGAGTGCATCATTAAAACTGCTGAGCCCATCTTAATGGCTATAAAGAAAGAACTTCTTGGGAGATAACCCATGTGTTTATTTTGCTACAGCAATTTTTGTTTTGTTGAGTCTTGGAAGTTGTTTACTACTGTAGCAACCTCTCCTTACCTTAGTTTTGTGTTTTGTTGTGCCAAGTAAAGTTTCTATGTTAAAGTTGATGTTATATTTGGGATCGCTGCGCAGAAACAGCATTGCTGTCTGTCACGAATCTGGGCTTATTTCTCTGTAGAAAATTCGAAAAAATCTGCCAATTTACGAGCGTGATCCTCAGATATGTACGCAACTTTCATTAGTTTTGAGTTTTTCCATTTGAGCAAGTCTGGTGCCATCTTAAAATTCGTCTTTACGGACTGTTCTGTTTTTGACAGATTCTGCCTTTTATTTCGCATTGCCGCTTTTGTTAAGTTGAATGAGTTTCTTTGTTCCATTAACTTTCAGAAGTTTTGTGCAATGTCCAGAAGTGTTAAGAATGATTGTGTCACCTCTGAACATGTGAATTTTTGATTATGCACTAACCCTCTAATGAGTTTGCTTGAAGTTTGGTGTGAAGGAAGTTTTCAAGGGTCAATAGAAGAGGGTGATATAATGTGATCGAGAAGAGTGAAAGGTCTAAGCTTGGGGATGCCCCGGTGGTTCATCCCTGCATATTTTAAGAAGACTCAAGCATCTAAGCTTGGGGATGCCCAAGGCATCCCCTTCTTCATCGACAACTTATCAGGTTTCTTCTAGTGAAACTATATTTTTATTCGGTCACATCTTATGTACTTTACTTGGAGCGTCTGTGTGCTTTTATTTTTGTTTTGTTATCTTAGTTCTCTGAATAAGTTCATCCTTGTGTGGGAGAGAGACACGCTCCGCTGGTTCGTATGAACACATGTGTTCTTAGCTCATAATATTCATGGCGAAGTTTCTCTTCGTTAAATTGTTATATGGTTGGAATTGGAAAATGCTACATGTAGTAATTGGTAAAATGTCTTGGATAATGTGATACTTGGCAATTGTTGTGCTCATGTTTAAGCTCTTGCATCATATACTTTGCACCCATTAATGAAGAAATACATAGAGCTTGCTAAAATTTGGTTTGCATAATTGGTCTCTCTAAGGTCTAGATAATTTCTAGTATTGAGTTTGAACAACAAGGAAGACGGTGTAGAGTCTTATAATGTTTACAATATGTCTTTTATGTGAGTTTTGCTGCACCGGTTCATCCTTGTGTTTGTTTCAAATAACCTTGCTAGCCTAAACCTTGTATCGAGAGGGAATACTTCTCATGCATCCAAATACTTGAGCCAACATTCATGCCATTTGTGTCCACCATACCTACCTACTACATGGTATTTTTCCGCCATTCCAAAGTAAATTGCTTGAGTGCTATCTTTAAACAATTCAAAAGTTATTACCTCTTATTTGTGTCAATGTTTTATAGCTCATGAGGAAGTATGTGGTGTTTTATCTTTCAATCTTGTCATTTACTTCTGACAGACTTTCCAATGGACTAGTGGCTTCATCCGCTTATCCAATAATTTTGCAAAAAGAGCTGGCAATGAGGTTCCCAGCCTCAATTAATTAACTTGCATTAATAATTCTCTTCACATGTTTTGCTCTGATTCATCAGTAAGCAACTTAATTTTGCAAATAGACACTCCTCCATGGTATGTGAATGTTGGAAGGCACCCGAGGATTCGGTTAGCCATGGCTTGTGTAAGCAAAAGGTTGGGAGGAGTGTCATCCATAAAGAAAAACTATACTAAAGTACATGTGTAAACAAAAGAGAAGAGGGATGATCTACCTTGCTGGTAGAGATAACGTCCTTCATGGGAGCCGCTCTTGAAAGTCTGGTTGATGAGGTAGTTAGAGTGCCCACTACCATTCGTTGACAACAACAAACACTTCTCAAAATTTTACTTTTATGCTCTCTTTATGTTTTCAAAACCAAAGCTCTAGCACAAATATAGCAATCGATGCTTTCCTCTTTGAAGGACCATTATTTTACCTTTATGTTGAGTCAGTTCACCTATCTCTCTCCATCCCAAGAAGCAAACACTTGTGTGAACTGTGCATTGATTCTTACATACTTGCTTATTGCATTTGTTATATTACTCTATGTTGACAATTATCCATGAGATATACATGTTATAAGTTGAAAGCAACCGCTGAAACTTAATCTTCCTGTGTTGCTTCAATACCTCTACTTTGAATTATTGCTTTACGAGTTAACTCTTATGCAAGACTTATTGATGCTTGTCTTGAAGTACTATTCATGAAAGTCTTTGCTTTATGATTCAGTTGTTTACTCATGACATTACCTTTGTTATGATCGCTGCATTCATTACATATGTTTACAATATGATCAAGATTATGATGGCATGTCACTTAAGAAATTATCTTTGTTATCGTTTTACCTGACGAGCAGAACTAAGCTTGGGGATGCCGATACGTCTCCAACGTATCGATAATTTCTTATGTTCCATGCCACTTTATTGATGATACCTACATGTTTTATGCACATTATATGTCGTATTTATGCGTTTTGGAACTAACCTATTAACAAGATGCCGAAGCCGCCAGTTCTGCTGTTTTTGGTTTCAGAAATCCTAGTAACGAAATATTCTCGGAATCGGACGAAATCAACGCCCAGGTTCCTATTTTTCCACGAAGCTTCCAGAACACCCGGGAAGGACCGGGGGCCACAGGCCCACCAGGAGGGTGGCCGGCGCGGCCTAGGGTTGGCCCGCGCCGCCTTACCCCCGGCCGCCTCTTCGACCTTCGACGCCGCCTCTTCGCCTATATAAAGGTCCCCGACCTAAAACCCGACGGAAAAAGCCACGATACGAGAAAAGTTCCCAGCCGCCGCCGTCGCAGCCAAGATCCGGGGACAGGAGTCTCTGTTCCGGCACCCTGCCGGAGCGGGGAGGCTCCCGGAAGGCTTCTCCATCGACACCACCGCCATCTTCATCACCGCTGCTGCTCCCATGAGGAGGGAGTAGTCTCATCGAGGCTCGGGCCTACCGGTAGCTATGTGGTTCATCTCTCTCCTATGTAATTCAATACAATGATCTCATGAGCTGCTTTACATGATTGAGATCCATATGAGTTTTGTATCACAATTTATCTATGTGCTACTCTAGTGATGTGTTATTAAAGTAGTTTTATTCCTCCTGCATGTGTGCAAAGGTGACAGTGTGTGCACCGTGTTAGTACTTGGTTTATGCTATGATCATGATCTCTTGTAGATTGCGAAGTTAACTATTGCTATGATAATATTGATGTGATCTATTCCTCCTACATATGCATGAAGGTGACAGTGTGCATGCTATGCTAGTACTTGGTTTAGTCGTTTTGATCTATCTTACACTTAAGGTTACTTAAACATGAGCATTATTGTGGAGCTTGTTAACTCCGGCATTGAGGGTTCGTGTAATCCTACGCAATGTGTTCATCATCCAACAAAAGTGTAGAGTATGCATTTATCTATTCTGTTATGTGATCAATGTTGAGAGTGTCCACTAGTGAAAGTCTATTCCCTAGGCCTTGTTCCTAAATACTGCTATCACTGCTTGTTACTGTTTTACTGCGTTACTACTGCTGCGTTACTACTGCATGTTTACTTCCCGCAATATTACTACCATCAACTGCCCGGCAACTAAGCACTTTTCCTCCCTCATCAACTACGCGCCAAGCACTTTTCTGGCACCGTACTACTGCTCATATTCATTCATACCACTTGTATTTCACTATCTCTTCGCCGAACTAGTGCACCTATTAGGTGTGTTGGGGACACAAGAGACTTCTTGCTTTGTGGTTGCAGGGTTGCATGAGAGGGATATCTTTGACCTCTTCCTCCCCGAGTTCGATAAACCTTGGGTAATCCACTTAAGGGAAACTTGCTGCTGTTCTACAAACCTCTGCTCTTGGAGGCCCAACACTGTCTACAAGAATAGAAGCACCCGTAGACATCAAGCGGCTCCCATTTTATTTTATTTTTGGGTGGCACTCCTTCCAACCTTTCTTTCACAAACCATGGCTAACCGAATCTCGGGTGCCTGCCAACAATCTCATACCATGAAGGAGTGCCTTTTTATTTTAGTTTTATTATGATGACACTCCTCCCCCCTTTGCTTTCTCAAGCCATGGCTAACCGAATCCTTCGGGTGCCGTCCAACAATCACATACCATGGAGGAGTGTCTATTTTTGTTAATTAATTTGGGACTGGGAATCCCATTGCCAGCTCTTTTTGCAAAGTTATTGGATAAGCGGATGAAGCCACTAGTCCATTGGTGAAAGTTGCCCAACAAAATTGAAAGATAAACACCACATACTTCCTCATGAGCTATAAAACATTGACACAAATAAGAGGTGATAAATTTTGAATTGTTTAAAGGTAGCACTCAAGCAATTTACTTTGGAATGGCGGAGAAATACCATGTAGTAGGTAGGTATGGTGGACACAAATGGCATAGTGGTTGGCTCAAGGATTTGGATGCATGAGAAGTATTCCCTCTCGATACAAGGTTTAGGCTAGCAAGGTTATTTGAAACAAACACAAGGATGAACCCAGCAAAACTCACATAAAAGACATATTGTAAACATTATAAGACTCTACACCGGCTTCCTTGTTGTTCAAAACTCAATACTAGAAATTATCTAGACTTTAGAGAGACCAAATATGCAAACCAAATTTTAGCAAGCTCTATGTATTTCTTCATTAATGGGTGCAAAGCATATGATGCAAGAGCTTAAACATGAGCACAACAATTGCAAAGTATCACATTATCCAAGACATTTTAGAATTACTACATGTAGCATTTTCCAATTCCAACCATATAACAATTTAACGAAGAAGAAACTTCGCCTTGAATATTATGAGTAAAGCCTAAGGACATATTTGTCCATATGCAACAGCGAGCGTGTCTCTCTCCCACAAAGTGAATGCTAGGATCCATTTTATTCAAACAAAAACAAAAACAAAAACAAACCGACGCTCCAAGTAAATAACACAAGATGTGACTGAATAAAAATATAGTTTCAGGGAGGAACCTGATGATGTTGTCGATGAAGAAGGGGATGCGTTGGGCATCCCCAAGCTTAGACGCTTGAGTCTTCTTAAAATATGCAGGGGTGAACCACGGGGGCATCCCCAAGCTTAGATCTTTCACTCCTCTTGATCATAGTATATCATACTCCTCTCTTGACCCTTGAAAACTTCCTTCACATCAAACTTCAAGCAAACTCATTAGAGGGTTAGTGCACAATTAATAATTCACATATTCAGAGGTGACACAGACATTCTTTCACTTCTGGACATTGCATAAAGCTACTGGACATTAATGGATCAAAGAAATTCATCCAACATAGCAAAAGAGGCAATGCGAAATAAAAGGCAGAATCTGTCAAAAACAGAACAGTTCGTAAAGACGAATTTTAAAGTGGCACCAGACTTGCTCAAATGGAAAAACTCAAAACTAATGAAAGTTGCGTACATATCTGAGGATCACGCTCGTAAATTGGCAGATTTTTCGAATTTTCTACAGAGACTTGTGCCCATATTCGTGACAGACAGCAATGCTGTTTCTGCGCAGCGATCCCAAATATAACATCAACTTTAACATAGAAACTTTACTTGGCACAAAACATGATAAGGAGAGGTTGCTACAGTAGTAAACAACTTCCAAGACTCAAATATAAAACAAAGTACTGTAGTAAAAACATGGGTTGTCTCCCATAAGCGCTTTTCTTTAACGGCAGAAAGTGCAAATCAAGTAACATCAAGAGTAGAAGCATCAACATCATAACTTGTTCTAATAATAGAATCAAAATGCAACTTCATTCTCTTTCTAGGGAAGTGTTCCATACCTTTCTTGAGAGGAAATTGATATTTAATATTACCTTCCCTCATATCAATAACAGCACCAACGGTTCGAAGAAAAGGTCTTCCCAACACAATAGGACAAGATGCATTGCATTCGATATCCAAGACAACAAAATCAACGGGGACAAGGTTATTGTTAACCATAATGCGCACATTATCAATCCTCCCAAAGGTTTCTTTTTAACATTATCGGCAAGATTAACATCCAAATAACAATTCTTCAATGGTGGCAAGTCAAGCATATCATAAATCTTTTTAGGCATAACAGAAATACTTGCACCAAGATCACATAGAGCATTACATTCAAAGTCATTGAATTTCATTTTAATGATGGGCTCCCAACCATCTTCTAACTTTCTAGCAATAGAAGTTTCAAGTTTTAGTTTCTCTTCTCTAGCTTTTATGAGAGCATTTGTAATATGTTTTGTAAAGGCTAAATTTATAGCACTAGCATTAGGACTTTTAGCAAGTTTTTGTAAGAACTTTATAACTTCAGAGATGTGGCAATCATCAAAATCTAAATCATTATGAGCTACAGCAATGGGATCATTGTTCCCAAGGTTGGAAAAAATTTCAGCTTTATCACAAGCAGTTTCAGCAGTTTTAGCAATTTCAGGCAGTTTTGTACGCTTTGCACTAGGAGTAGAAACATTGCCAACACCAATTATTTTACCATTGATAGTAGGAGGTGCAGCAACATGTGAATCATTATCATTACTAATGGTGGTAATAGTCCAAACTTTAGCTACATTATTCTCTTTAGCTAGTTTTTCATTTTCTTCTCTATCCCACCTAGCACGCAATTCAGCCATTAATCTTATATTCTCATTAATTCTAACTTGGATGGCATTTGCTGTAGTAGTAATCTTATTATCAATATCATTAGTAGGCATAACTTTCAATTTTAAAAGATTAACATCAGAGGCAAGTCTATCAACTCTAGAAGCAATAATATCAATTTTATCAAGCTTTTCCTCAACAGATTTGTTAAAAGCAGTTTGTGTACTAATAAATTCTTTAAGCATAGCTTCAAGACCAGAGGGTACACTCCTATTATTGTTGTAAGAATTCCCATAGAATTACCATAACCATTACCATTAGCAGAAGGATATGGCCTATAGTTATTACCAGAGTTGTTCCTATAAGCATTGTTGTTGAAATTATTATTTTTAATGAAATTCACATCAACATTTTCTTCTTGAGCAACCAATGAAGCTAAAGGAACATTATTTGGATCAACATTAGATCTACCATTCACAAGCATAGACATAATCACATCAATCTTATCACTCAAGGAAGAGGTTTCTTCAACAGAATTTACCTTCTTACCTTGTGGAGCTCTTTCCGTGTGCCATTCAGAGTAATTTATCATCATATCATCAAGAAGTTCTGTAGCGACCTCACCTTTTAAGGTGCCGATCTCTGTGCGTATCTGTGCTAGTCCCTGGATCAATCGCTAGCACACACAGTACAAGATGTAATACCAAGAAACAAAGGTCTTTATTACATCGTATGATCCAGAATTTACATAAATGGTTACAAATTGCATAGCATAAGGCTAGCATATCATCAGAGTATGAACAACATATACAGCATGGAGTCCTTCGTCTTCATGTGCCACAGGCGAGCATGTTGAGGATAGACTCGTAACCCCTAACGTTTCCTTACTCATCGTCTGAAAAACCTGCAACATGAAACGTTGCAGCCACGAATGGTCAATACATTTGGAATTGTATTGGCAAGGACACTTTTGTGGACTCAAAAGGCATCCTACACCTACGTGCACATCTGGCAGGTAGAGCTCAGGTTCATTTTGCATAAAGCCAATTTTTCCCTATCATTTATCAAAACATTTTCTTTCAATCTAATTAGCAGTAACATTGGTAAAACCCCAATGTACCAAATTAACAGTAGCATTGGTAAAGCCCCAATGTACCTTCCTACCCTTGTTCACCCATTCAAATTTTATTTAAGAAATTGGGATGAGGAGATCTTCGAACAAGGACTTGTCAGTTCGCTCAAGTTGTCCATAACCGGGGACACGGCTAAGTACTTAGATTTTACACTCTCGAGAGGTTGTACACCTTTACCCACATGGCCAGGTCAATCCTTCTACCTCGATGCACATTTTGCTCAGAGGACAGGTGTAGACCGTGGCCGAGACCTTCTGTGTGTAATCACCCGAACCATTCCCTAAGGGCCACGCCCCCACCTACAGTATCCCTCTACCACCACCTGGCCCCTAGGATCCGGGTTCATACAACATACTTTGTCAAGCCAGAGCCATAGTAGCATGTGGTTGTACGTGAAGCTAATGAGCAAGGTTTGTCTACAATCTCTTTAAGCCTGGGTGACTTTCCGCAAGTGTGCACTAGCACCAGGGTCTTGCCCCCTGATACAGCCACCCTCTCCATAACTCCACCATTCACCCAGGTAATTCATTAAACTTAGTTGTTTTTCCTTAACCTCTATCAAAACCTTTTCCATGGCATAGCAGGTAACAACTAAATTTAATGGCGGCTAAGGGAGTCTAGGAGTGGTGTAGCTAAACTACTAGGATTTAATAGCAAGCAAAGCATAAACCCTAGACATGTCTACTATAAAAACACTACAGTGCAAGAGTTAAAACTGGGACTTTTGGTGTGTGTCACTTGCCTTTTTGGTAGTCGAAGATCATTCCCTTTTCTCTCAATCAAAACACGTGGCTCTCCGCACAAACTATAGGATAGAAAAAATAGCACAACATAAACACACCATTCATAGCAACATAATCAAACAAGACAACAATCGGAAATGACTCTATGGTACTAAGGTGTGGCATGAGGTTTGGCTTGCAAGATATGGTTTGATAGATTGGAAAGGTCATGTACTTTGAAAGAAAAAGATTATCCAAGTCAAGTGCTTAGGAGGAAAAGATTGACAAGGGCATATGGTCAAGCGTTGTTTGCTACACCGGAATGAATAATTGGAATGATCAATGTGATAGAATCAAATGAGGATCGGATGGCGTAAAGCAACATACCATTATGGAGAGTGTGACAACACTCACCAATGGCACAAGGAAAAAGATTAGTTAGGAACTAGTGATATTAAAAATTTACTCAAATAACTCAATTGTTATTCGAATAATATGGACTAAGATAATATGTTGTGGAGAGATGTGATCATGGAACATGATGAATGTGTCTAAATGATTTGCATAGTGGAAGAACTATATTGCGGACCATAGAAATACCGCGAAAACAAAGCGTGCGAATCCGACATGCAAAATGTCTAGAATGATCTAGGCATTTTACTGATTCCAACGGTATAAAGTTTGTCTAAAATCGACGTGTAGAACTCAAGATATGAATTTTACAATACGCGGTTAAAATTTAGTGCTGTCTAAAAAGTTGTCCGAAAAAGTTACTCGGATGGAAAAACTTCCTACACAAAAGTTGTAGAGAATATAATTACGAACTTAACAACAGAGAAAACATCTGAAATGGAGCTATAGATCTATTGTTGTGGAATTTCAAAGTTTCAAAATTGAAGTGAGCTAGCACTGGATCGATCGATCACACACGATGCATGTTTCAGTTAAGTGGCCTAATGGGAAACCTTAGATCTAGATCGAACAGACTACGGTGCACCTGACTTGATCTAAACTGAACGAATAGAATCATCACGTGGAGTGGCTTACAGTGGCAGAGCATCGTCGATCTCGACAGCCTGATGGTGGCGACGGACTTGGTCGTGGACGCCGCTGACACTCCGGCGATCTGGTGACGGAAAGGTTGAGAACGGGATACTCCTGTTCGTAGTGAAGTTGATGGCGTGAACTACTACGGCCTCCGCTACCTCGAGCAACACGGAGAGGCGGCCGGAGTTGGTACGACCGTCGGCGAGATCAAGTCGAGGACAAGCTCCTCGTTTTACTGCAGCAAAAAAAAAAAAAATCGGGGAAGGGCAGGTGATGCGCACAGACGAGGGGATCGAGACGAGACCAAAAAGGAGGCAGCTGGGTCACCTACGCTCGTCGGAAATGACCTCGTACGACATCGGTACTATGCAACAACGGCGAGGAAATTGGGCAGCCTGGGGGCACGATTTGGAGGGGAAGGACAGGGCAAATGGAGAGGGAGGCGAGGACTATTTATAGGAGCGAGGTGGATGCAAATGGGGCAGGGAAACGGCGGCGTTGATGGCCGTCATCACTGGCTCACGGCAGTTTCGCGCGGTGTCCGCGCGTGATGAACCTGGATGGTTTTCAGTATTTGAGAAATAAATTCCCTGAACGAATTCACCATTTAGAACTGAGTAATTATCATGTTAAATTCTTGAGGAAACAGTGGCTAGATATCATGAGAGGGAGAGAGGGCGATTGACTAGTCATGAGCGTATACGTATCCTCATGTACGTGAGGAAGACGAGCAAAGCTCCGCTCGTGTCTGGCTGGCCAGATCGGTCCAGTTGGGCTGGGTAAGGTTTGGGCTTGATGGGTCAGGTTGGGTCGGCCAAAGTAGGTCAGTCAAATTTATTTTTCTTTTTCTTTATGTTTTTATTTATTATTTGGGTTGAGTTTAAACTTAAATCTGATTTAAAATTCTTGTCAAACAGAAATCCAAATAATTGAAGCAAAACATTGGTGTAGATAAAATTCAAAGAATAACTCTTGGCACTGGTTTTGTTCAAAAATAAATTTCAAACACTCAAAATATTGCATGAATGCATATATAGTCATTCTATGCAAAATTTTAAAATAGGGTTTTGGGGTTTTGTTCTCTCAAACAAAAACCTTCAGGATTTGAAAACCTTGAAAACAAAATAACTTGGTAAGGTAATAACTTGAAAACAAACATTTTTTGAAAAATTCTATTTGAAAATTAATTCTATAAAATTCAAAAAGTTTTAATTCCTTGTGAATTTCAAACCAAAACAAGCAAGGAAGGATTTTAATTTATTTACTTTCACATTCAAAAATTCAGGGATGTGACAGACTACCACCCTTAAAATAAATCTCGTCCTCGAGATTTGAGAGAGGCTAGAAAGGAAATAGGTTTGGCATATGTCGAGGTGGGCTACCACCCTTAAAGGAAACTTTTGTAGCTAGACTAGGTCTTGGGTTCATGCTAGTTCATCCTAGGTAGGACTTGGCATTGGGTCATCTCTTGAAATATCTATGGCTTCTGTCCTCCAATAGGGGTTGTTTACATATAGCGAACAACATATCTCTTCAAGGTGACTTGAGTAGGTTTCCTCATAGTTGGGATTCTAATCTATATGGGCAGGTGGTTGAACTACTTTTGACAGTGAGGGGTCAATCTTTGGTCAAATGGAAGACCAGGATGAGAGTACTTCAAGGGATCATTCATCTTCCTATTTATCGGTGTCATCGAAAGTCTACCACTATTCTTCATCTAGTGGTTGGGTCTTCAAACACACCGTAGTCCTACGTTTGGCAACACTTGCCTACTATAAGGGTATAATATCTATTCACCCTATGGTTCAGGCTTATTAGCGAACTTTCTCTTGTAGGTATGTCTCTCTAGATTTACCATTCCTCATAACAAGAGCAAACAATATGAGTAGTCGTCATGGGGGCCAATCCATGTCGCACCCAATCATTTCCTTGTATTTAGTTTGGTATATCTCGTATTCTAACTCTCGGTCAACCTCACAAGTTTGACAAAACTTCCATGGAAAATACAATCAATGTTTCAATTCCCATTATTGAATTGTTTTCAAAAACTTTCTACCGATCCTTAACTAGGGTTTTACCTATCTCACACTCCACGCTTCTTCACCTTGTAGGAAACATCAAGGTTGGTTTTTCTAAGGTTGTCTTCATGACGATTTGTCAAGAAAACACTTGTTGGATTGGTTATAGATGAGAATAGATAGAAAGATTCTAAAGAACATTCCTACCCAAACACCACAGATCAAAGCAATTTAGCAAACCACAATCATCTAACAAGCATCAAGCAACATAGCTCAAACACAACCAAACTAGTATGGTCATACCGCAATTTGGTATGATCAATACATTGAGATATCGTTGGTCTGAAAGAAAGTGGTGGTCTACTCTATTTCCATCTTGGGTGCTTCAAGCTTCTCTTCCACTTCCTTGAGGTCTTCAAAGATTGGACGTCTAAAAGATGAAGATTTGTTTTGAAGATGGAATAGGTGAGAATACAAGAAAACCAATTTGCAAACATTTCTTTTCAATAGAAAATGGATTAGATAGATAAGATGGAATTTCATCCTAAGGTCTTCCTATTTCTAATCCAAACCTAGGGTCACGAACCTATGGGCAACACAGTGCTCTGATACCATCTGTAGCGACCTCACCTTTTAAGGTGCCGATCTCTGTGCGTATCTGTGCTAGTCCCTGGATCAATCGCTAGCACACACAGTACAAGATGTAATACCAAGAAACAAAGGTCTTTATTACATCGTATGATCCAGAATTTACATAAATGGTTACAAATTGCATAGCATAAGGCTAGCATATCATCAGAGTATGAACAACATATACAGCATGGAGTCCTTCGTCTTCATGTGCCACAGGCGAGCATGTTGAGGATAGACTCGTAACCCCTAACGTTCCCTTACTCATCGTCTGAAAAACCTGCAACATGAAACGTTGCAGCCACGAATGGTCAATACATTTGGAATTGTATTGGCAAGGACACTTTTGTGGACTCAAAAGGCATCCTACACCTACGTGCACATCTGGCAGGTAGAGCTCAGGTTCATTTTGCATAAAGCCAATTTTTCCCTATCATTTATCAAAACATTTTCTTTCAATCTAATTAGCAGTAACATTGGTAAAACCCCAATGTACCAAATTAACAGTAGCATTGGTAAAGCCCCAATGTACCTTCCTACCCTTGTTCACCCATTCAAATTTTATTTAAGAAATTGGGATGAGGAGATCTTCGAACAAGGACTTGTCAGTTCGCTCAAGTTGTCCATAACCGGGGACACGGCTAAGTACTTAGATTTTACACTCTCGAGAGGTTGTACACCTTTACCCACATGGCCAGGTCAATCCTTCTACCTCGATGCACATTTTGCTCAGAGGACAGGTGTAGACCGTGGCCGAGACCTTCTGTGTGTAATCGCCCGAACCATTCCCTAAGGGCCACGCCCCCACCTACAGTATCCCTCTACCACCACCTGGCCCCTAGGATCCGGGTTCATACAACATACTTTGTCAAGCCAGAGCCATAGTAGCATGTGGTTGTACGTGAAGCTAATGAGCAAGGTTTGTCTACAATCTCTTTAAGCCTGGGTGACTTTCCGCAAGTGTGCACTAGCACCAGGGTCTTGCCCCTGATACAGCCACCCTCTCCATAACTCCACCATTCACCCAGGTAATTCATTAAACTTAGTTGTTTTTCCTTAACCTCTATCAAAACCTTTTCCATGGCATAGCAGGTAACAACTAAATTTAATGGCGGCTAAGGGAGTCTAGGAGTGGTGTAGCTAAACTACTAGGATTTAATAGCAAGCAAAGCATAAACCCTGGACATGTCTACTATAAAAACACTACGGTGCAAGAGTTAAAACTGGGACTTTTGGTGTGTGTCACTTGCCTTTTTGGTAGTCGAAGATGTTCCCTTTTCTCTCAATCAAAACACGTCGCTCTCCGCACAAACTATAAGATAAAAAATAGCACAACATAAACACACCATTCATAGCAACATAATCAAACAAGACAACAATCGGAAATGACTCTATGGTACTAAGGTGTGGCATGAGGTTTGGCTTGCAAGATATGGTTTGATAGCTTGGAAAGGTCATGTACTTTGAAAGAAAAAGATTATTCAAGTCAAGTGCTTAGGAGGAAAAGATTGACAAGGGCGTATGGTCAAGCGTTGTTTGCTACACCGGAATGAACAATTGGAATGATCAATGTGATAGAATCAAATGAGGATCGGATGGCGTAAAGCAACATAACATTATGGAGAGTGTGACAACACTCACCAATGGCACAAGGAAAAAGATTAGTTAGGAACTAGTGATATTAAAAATTTACTCAAATAACTCAATTGTTATTCGAATAATATGGACTAAGATAATATGTTTTGAAGAGATCTGGTCATGGAACGATATGAATGTGTCTAAATGATTTGCATAGTGGAAGAACTATATTGCGGACCACAGAAATACCGCGAAAACAAAGCGTGCAAATCCGACATACAAAATGTCTAGAATGATCTAGGCATTTTACTGATTCCAACGGTATAAAGTTTGTCTAAAATCGACGTGTAGAACTCATGGTATGAATTTTACAATACGCGGTTAGAATTCTAGTGTTGTCCGAAAAGTTGTCCGAACAAGTTGCTCGGATGGAAAAACTTCCTACACAAAAGTTGTAGAGAATATAATTACGAACTTAACAACAGAGAAAACATCTGAAATGGAGCTATAGATCTATTGTTGTGGAATTTCAAAGTTTCAAAATTGAAGTGAGCTAGCACTGGATCGATCGATCACACACGATGCATGTTTCAGTTAAGTGGCCTAATGGGAAACCTTAGATCTAGATCGAACAGACTACGGTGCACCTGACTTGATCTAAACTGAACGAATAGAATCATCACGTGGAGTGGCTTACAGTGGCAGAGCATCGTCGATCTCGACAGCCTGATGGTGGCGACGGACTTGGTCGTGGACGCCGCTGACACTCCGGCGATCTCTGGTGACGGAAAGGTTGAGAACGGGATACTCCTGTTCGTAGTGAAGTTGATGGCGTGAACTACTACGGCCTCCGCTACCTCGAGCAACACGGAGAGGCGGCCGGAGTTGGTACGACCGTCGGCGAGATCAAGTCGAGGACAAGCTCCTCGTTTTACTGCAGCAAAAAAAAATCGGGGAAGGGCAGGTGATGCGCACAGACGAGGGGATCGAGACGAGACCAAAAAGGAGGCAGCTGGGTCACCTACGCTCGTGAAATGACCTCGTACGACATCGGTACTATGCAACAACGGCGAGGAAATTGGGCAGCCTGGGGGCACGATTTGGAGGGGAAGGACAGGGCAAATGGAGAGGGAGGCGAGGACTATTTATAGGAGCGAGGTGGATGCAAATGGGGCAGGGAAACGGCGGCGTTGATGGCCGTCATCACTGGCTCACGGCAGTTTCGCGCGGTGTCCGCGCGTGATGAACCTGGATGGTTTTCAGTATTTGAGAAATAAATTCCCTGAACGAATTCACCATTTAGAACTGAGTAATTATCATGTTAAATTCTTGAGGAAACAGTGGCTAGATATCATGAGAGGGAGAGAGGGCGATTGACTAGTCATGAGCGTATACGTATCCTCATGTACGTGAGGAAGACGAGCAAAGCTCCGCTCGTGTCTGGCTGGCCAGATCGGTCCAGTTGGGCTGGGTAAGGTTTGGGCTTGATGGGTCAGGTTGGGTCGGCAAAGTAGGTCAGTCAAATTTATTTTTCTTTTTCTTTATGTTTTTATTTATTATTTGGGTTGAGTTTAAACTTAAATCTGATTTAAAATTCTTGTCAAACAGAAATCCAAATAATTGAAGCAAAACATTGGTGTAGATAAAATTCAAAGAATAACTCTTGGCACTGGTTTTGTTCAAAAATAAATTTCAAACACTCAAAATATTGCATGAATGCATATATAGTCATTCTATGCAAAATTTTAAAATAGGGTTTTGGGGTTTTGTTCTCTCAAACAAAAACCTTCAGGATTTGAAAACCTTGAAAACAAAATAACTTGGTAAGGTAATAACTTGAAAACAAACATTTTTTGAAAAATTCTATTTTGAAAATTAATTCTATAAAATTCAAAAAGTTTTAATTCCTTGTGAATTTCAATCAAAACAAACAATCAAGGATTTTTAATTTATTTCTACATTCAAAATTGAGGATGTACAGTAGCCTCCCCCAAAGTGATGGACATAAAAGGTACCTCCAGCAGCTGAATCCATAAATTCCGCGAAGAAAAATTTAGTCCTGCATAGAAGGTTTGGATGATCATCCAAGTAGTCAGTCCATGGGTTGGGCAATTCTTTACCAAAGTTTTCATTCTCTCCCATGCTTGAGCAACATGTTCAGTATCTAATTGCTTAAAATTCATTATGCTGCTTCTCAAAGATATAATTTTAGCGGGAGGATAATATCTACCAATAAGCAGCTTACATTTAGTCCATGAATCAATACTATTCTTAGGAAAAGATAGCAACCAATCTTTAGCTCTTCCTCTTAATGAGAAAGGAAACACTTTCAATTTAATAATATCACCATCTACATCCTTATACTTTTGCATTTCACAAAGTTCAACAAAATTATTAAGATGGACAGCAGCATCATCAGAACTAGCACCAGAAAATTGATCTCTCATAACCAGGTGCAGTAAAGCAGGTTTAATTTCAAAGAATTCTGTGTAGTAGCAGGTGGGGCAATAGGTGTGCATAAGGAAATCATTATTATTTGCGTTTGTGAAGTCACACAACTTAGTATTTTCGGGGGTATTCATTTTAGCAACGGTAAATAAGCAAACTAGATAAAGTAAATGCAAGTAACTAATTTTTTTGTGTTTTTGATATAGAGAGCAAGACAAGTAAATAAAGTAAAACTAGCAATTTTTTTGTGTTTTGTTTAGGTGCAAAACAAAGTAGTAAATAAAATAAAGCAAGACAAAAACAAAGTAAAGAGATTGAAAGTGGAGACTCCCAGCGTGTCTTGATCTCCGAGCAACGCGCCAGAAAAAGTGCTTGATGCGTAGATGTATGATGACCCACAAGTATAGGGGGTGTATCGTAGTACTTCGATAAATAAGAGTGTCGAACCCAACGAGGAGCAGAAGGTGTTGACAAAGCGATGAAGGATTCACTGTAAATGCTCACAGACAAGTATTCAGGGGGTTTTGATATTGCAGATAAATAAAAAAGAGTACAAGTAAATAAAATGAGAAATAATTGCAGCGAGTGGCCCAATCCTTTTCAGCACAAAGGACAAGCCGGTTTGTTTACTTATAATGACCAAACGTTACGAGGACACATGGGGATTTTAGTCTAGTGCTTTCGCTTCATATACTGATTAATCTTCATTGTTTTGATAAGTGGTGTGTGGGTGAACCTATGCTAATGCACCGCCCTTCCTAGGACTAATACATACTTGTGATTATACCCCTTGCAAGCATCCGCAACTACAAGAAAGTAATTAAGATAAATCTAACCACAGCCTTAAACTCGAGATCCTGCGATCCCTCCTGCATCGATATACTAACGGGGGCTTAGGTTTACGTCACTCAAAACAACCCCGCAATTAGCAACCGAATACAAGATGCACTCCCCTAGGCCCATAAATGGTGAAGTGTCGTGTAGTCGACGTTCACACGACACCACTAGAAGAATGACACCACAACTTAAATATCATAACATTGAATATTACTCAACCATAATTCACTACTAGCATTTAGACTTCACCCATGTCCTCAAGAACTAAACGAACTACTCACGAGACATCATATGGAATACAATCAGAGGTGATATGATGATGAATAACAATATCTGAACATAAACCTTGGTTCAATGGTTTCACTCAATAGCATCTACAACAAGTATAGAATAACACCGGGAGAGTTTCCCCTATCAAACAATCAAGATTTAACCCGAATTGCTACAGCGATGACGAGGTGCAGCGGTGGTGATGGGTGTAGATGGTGGAGATGATGATGATGATGATGGAGATGATGTCCCGCTCGATGACGATGGCGATGGCGTCGATTCCCCCTCCGGGAATTTCCCCGGCGGATTCCTGCCCGCCGGAGAGCTCTTTCTCTGCTGGTGTTCTCCGCCCATGGCGTGCAACCTTCGTGAGGTCCTCTCGTGGCTTAGGTTTTCGGACGAAAGATGCAGCGAAGAAAAGGAGGCGAAAGGGGCGTAGGGCCCCGAGCACGGTGGCGCGGCCGGAGCCTTGGGCGCGCCTTCGTCTGGGCCCACAATGGCCTCCTCTGCTCCCTTTTGGCTCCCTCCGTCATCCGGAAAAATAGAATTTACGTGAAATTCCCTTCCACGCTTGATCTTAAATATTGCGTACGACGGTGCTTTTCCAGCAGAATCCGGCTCCGGTGCTTGATCCTCCAATGATGATGAAACATGCAAAATAGATGAAATAACATAAGTATTGTGTCCCAATATGAAATATATCAATGAATAACAGCAAATTATGATACAAAATAGTGATGCAAATTGGACGTATCAATGTACACGTCCGTTGGGAACCCCAAGAGGAAGGTATGATGCGCACAGTGGCAAGTTTTCCCTCAGAAAGAAACAAAGGTTTAATCGAACCAGTAGGAGTCAAGAAGCACGTTGAAGGTTGTTGGTGGCGAAATGTGATGCGGCGACACCAGGGATTCCGGCGCCAACGTGGAACCTGCACAACACAACCAAAGTACTTTGCCCCAACGAAATGAGGTTGTCAATCTCAAAGGCTTGCGTAACAAAAGGATTAACCGTATTGTGTGGAAGATGATTGTTTGCGAAGAAAACATAAAACAAGTATTGCAGGAGATTGTATGCGATGTAAAGAATAGGACCGGGGTCCACAGTTCACTAGAGGTGTCTCTCCCATAAGATTAAAGCATGTTGGGCGAACAAATTACGGCCGGGCAATTGACAAATAGAGAAGGGCATAACAATGCATATACATGATATGATAAATATAGTGAGATTTAATTGGGCATTACGACAATTACATACACCGCCATCAACCGCATCTATGCCTAAAAATCCACCTTCGAGGTTATCATCAACCCCATTCGGTATTAAGTTGCAAAACAGAACAATTGCATTAAGTATGGTGCGTAATGTAATCAACAACTACATCCTTAGACATAGAATCAATGTTTTATCCCTAGTGGCAGCAGCATCACAACCTTAGAACTTTATCACTGTCTGGTGTCAATGAAGGCATGAACCCACTATCGAGCATAAATACTCCCTCTTGGAGTTAAGAGTAAAACTTGGCCAGAGCCTCTACTAATAACGGAGAGCATGCAAGATCATAAACAACACATAAACAATAGTTTGATAATCACCATAACATAGTATTCTCTATCCATCGGATCCCGACAAACACAACATATAGTATTACATAGATGATCTTGATCATGTTAGGCAGCTCACAAGATCCAACAATGAAGCACAATTAGGGAAAACGACCATCTAGCTACTGCTATGGACCCATAGTCCAGGGGATGAACTACTCACTCATCACTCCGGAGGCGACCATGGCGGTGTAGAGTCCTCAGGAGATGAATCCCCTCTCCGGGTGCCGGAGGCGATCTCCTGAATCGAGATGGGATTCGCGGCGCGGCATCTCGGAAGGTTTTCGTATCGTGGCTCTCGATGCGGGGGGTTTGCGACGGAGGCTATTTGTAGGCGGAAGGGCAGGTCAAGAGGCGCACGAGGGCCCACCATGGTCGGCGCGGCCAGGCCTGGGCCGCGCCGCCCGTGGTGTCGCCACCTCGTCCCACTCGACTCCCCTTCGGTCTTGGAAACTTCGTGCAAAAATAGGACCTGGGCGTTGATTTCGTTTCGAGAATATTTCGTTACTAGATTTCTGAAACCAAAAACAGAGAAAACAACTGGCTCTTTGGCATCTTGTTAATAGGTTAGTTCCGGAAAATGCGTAAATACGACATATAATGTGCATAAAACATGTAGATATCATCAATAATGTAGCATGGAACATAAGAAATTATCGATACGTTGGAGACGTATCAGATCCCAGGTGCCAGGTAGCCCTTTGTTTTAATTTTTTGAACACTTTATTTTGAAAACTCAAAAAAATCTAAAAGACCTAACTGCGACGTTATTGAGTAATGCCTCTAATATAATTCTTTCGCACTTTGCAAAAGATACTAAAAAATATTAAGGCACCGAATAATAATTACTCGAAAAGTAATTGTAGGCACTTTAAAAAAATGAATGAAATTTCACTCTATAAGAACTTCTAAATATAGGGAAAGCAATAAAATAGCAATAAAGTATTTCACACATATCATAACATTTTGTCAATTCAAAACATCATTAAATAATTTATTATAGGATCCATTCACTTTGGAAATGTTCCAGTTGTCGTCGTTGATACGCGTGAAGCACACGTCCGTTGGGAACCCCAAGAGGAAGGTGTGATGCGTACAGCAGCAAGTTTTCCCTCAGTAAGAAACCAAGGTTATCGAATCAGTAGAGTCAAGGAACACGTGAAGGTTGTTGGTGGGTGTAGTGCGGCGCAACACATGAAACCGCGCCAACGTGTAACTTGCACAACACAATCAAGATACTTTGCCACAACGTAACGTGAGGTTGTCAATCTCACGGCTTGTGAAAACAAAGGATTAAAAGTATCGTGTGGAAGATGATGTTTGTTTGCAAAAAAAGTAGAGAACAATGATTGCACTAGATTGTACTCAGATGTAAAAGAATGGACCGGGGTCCACGGTTCACTAGAGTGTCTCTCAATAAGATAAATAACATATTGGGTGAACAAATTACAGGTGGGCAATTGACAAATAAAGATTCAATACATATCATGATGATCACTATGAGATTTAATCAGGTCATTACGACAAAGAACATAGACCGCCATCCAGCATGCATCTATGCCTAAATAATCCACCTTCAGGTTAGCATCCGCACCCCCTTCAGTATTAAGTTGCAAACAACAGACAATTGCATTAAGTATGGTGCGTAATGTAATCAACACAAATATCCTTAGACAAAGCATTGATGTTTTATCCCTAGTAGCAACAGCACATCCACAACCTTAGAACTTTCTGTCACTGTCCCGGATTCAATGGAGGCATGAACCCACTATCGAGCATAAATACCCCCTCTTGGAGTTACAAGTATCAACTTGGCCAGAGCCTCAGCAACGGAGAGCATACAAGAACATAAACAACACATATATGATAGATTGATAATCAACTTGGCATAATATTCTATATTCATCGGATCACAAACACAACATGTAGCATTACAAATAGATGATCTTGATCATGTTAGACAGCAGCTCACAAGATCTAGACATGATAGCACAAGTGGAGAAGACAACCAACTAACTGGTATGGACCCATAGTCCAAGGATGAGCTTGCTCACGCATCTCTGAATCCCAGAGATGGGATTGGCGCGGCGGCGTCTACGGAAGGTTTCGTATCGTGGCTCTCGTGCACGGGGGTTTCGCGACGAAAGGCTATAAGTAGCGGAAGGGTAGGGTTGGAGGCAGCGCGGGGCCCCACACCATAGGCGGCGCGGGCCTTGTGGCGCGCGCCTATGGTTGCGGGCCTCGTGGCCCCATACATCTCCGGTCTTGGAAGCTTCGTGGAAAAATAAGACCCTGGGCGTTGATTTCGTCAATTAGAATATTTCCTTTGGCAAGTTTACCGAAGCCAAAAACAGCAGAAAATAGCAACTGGCGCTTCGGCATCTTGTTAATAGGTTAGTGATATGTCTCCAACGTATCGATAATTTCTTATGTTCCATGCTACTTTATTGATGATACCTACATGTTTTATGCATATTATATGTCATATTTATGCATTTTACGGGACTAACCTATTAACAAGATGTAGAAGAACGATTCTTTGTTTTGCAGCATTTTTGGTTTCAGAAATCCTAGTAAGGAAATATTCTCGAATTGGATGAAACTTTCGCCCGAGGTCCTATTTTTGCAGAAGCTTCCGAGAGAGACCGGAAGAGATGAAGTGGGGCCACCGAGGCAACCCCGAGGGCTAGGCGGCGGCCCAAGCCACTGGCATGGCCTACTGGGCACCTCGTGTGGCCCCACGACTACAAACAAAGCCTACTTAAAGTCTCGTCAGCAAAACCCCGATGCGAAGGCACGATACGGAAAACCTTCCGGAGACGCCGCCGCCGTGAATCCCATCTCGGGGGATTCGAGGAATCGCCTCGGCGCCTGCTTGGGGAAGGGGATTCATCTCCGGAGGACTCTATCCTTAATTACTTCTCAGGAGTGATGAGTGAGTAGTTCACCCTGGACTATGGGTCCATAGCTGTAGCTAGATGGTCGTCTTCTCCTTGTTGTGCTTCATTGTTGGATCTTGTGAGCTGCCTAACATGATCAAGATCATCTTTATATGTAATTCTATATGTTGTGTTTGTCGGGATCAGATGGATAGAGAGTACTATGATTATGGTGATTATCAATCTATTGTTTATGTGTTGTTTATGATGTTGCATGCTCTCCGTTATTAGTAGAGGCTCGGGCCAAGTTTGTACTCTTAACTCCAAGAGGGAGTATTTATGCTCGATAGTGGGTTCATGCCTTCATTGACACTTGGGACAGTGACAGAAAGTTCTAAGGTTGTGATGTGCTGTTGCCACTAGAGATAAAACATTGATTCTATGTCTAAGGATGTAGTTGTCGATTACATTACGCACCATACTTAATACAATTGTCTGTTGCTTGCGCAACTTAATACTGAATAGGGTTCGGATGATAACTGAAGGTGGACTTTTAGGCATAGATGCGGTTGGATGGCGGTCTATGTACTTTATCGTAATTAAATCTCTCTATATTTATCATATCATGTATATGCATTGTTATGCCTTTCTCTGTTGTCAATTGCCGAAACATGATTGTTCACTAACCTTCTTTTTATCTTAAGGGAGGGGGAGCACACCTCTGGGCTCAGACTGTGGACCCCACGTCCTAATAACTTACATAACGCTAATCTCACGCAGTTGTGTTTCTTATTTTCTTTGCAAACATCTTCCACCCGATTCGTTTAATCCTTTGTTACAGCTGGCGGTGAGATGACCCAACCTCAGCTATTTCGTTGGGACAAGCGTGCAGATTTGTATTTGTGCGATTTCCTTTGTTGGCGCGGAATCTCGATGTTGCGCCGCATCCTCTCGCGACCATCAACCTTCAACGTGCTTCTTGGCTCCCCCTGGTTCGATTAAGGGAAACTTGTTTCTATACGCATCATACCTTCCACTTGGGATTCCCAGCAGTGCAGCGTATCAAGCTGGCCTAAATTTCTGGCTTGCTAGTTAAGTGGAATCAAGACATTATTAACGAGGGAGTCTCCACTTCTCAATCTCTTTACTTTGTTTTTGTCTTGCTTTATTTTATTTACTACTTTGTTTCCTTGTTGCACTAAATCAAAACACAAAAAAATTAGTTGCTAGTTTTACTTTATTTCTTGTATTGCTCTCTATATCAAAAACACAAAAAATTAGTCATTTACTTTATCTAGTTTGCTTTATTTACCTTCATTTATTTCATCATGCTTGATCCTAAGTTTACTATGGAAAAGATACCGGTAGGACAAGGGTTTATCATTGGAAGAGATAATATAGAAGAATTTTTCACTCATGTTAGTATGGATGAAGATTTTGAAGATATACCATTATTAAAAACTGCTCCTACTTATGAAAGTGTTCCTGTTTGATACACATGTTAGAAACTAGATTTGTTAATCTCAATCCCATAATACAACATATGTTTCTCACACTTTCGGATATGGAGATGGGGGAAAAGAGAAATTTTGTTTTAAAAGTCCTTGTTAGAGAATTTGAGGATATAGTTAAAAAAGCTAGAAAAGTTTTTATTAAGCATAAGAGGCTTGGTTTCTTTCCTAATTTTAAACAAATACTTGAAAAGATGGATATGGATAGAATTAAGTATACTAATAATGTTAATGATGGTAGGGAAAATTAAAGCGCCAATACCTAGTAAACTACTAGGAATGCATGAAGCTTTGGAAAACAACTATGCTTGGCTTGTTCCCGAAAATTTGTTTGATGAGAATAGTAAGCCTAGAAGCAATGAGAGAGGAGTTATTATATAGACCAAATACAATGCATTGTTGAGAAAACTCCCAACACCCAAAGTAATGATGTTGATGCTTCTACTCTCGATGTTATTTGATTTGCACTTTCGCCTAGCTGAAAGGCGTTAAAGAAAAAAGCGCTTATGGGAGACAACCCATGTTTTTACTACAACAATTTTTTGTTTTGTTGAGTCTTGGAAGTTGTTTACTACTGTAGCAACCTCTCCTTATCATGTTTTTGTGCCAAGTAAAGTTTCTATGTCAAAGTTGATGTTATATTTGGGATCGTTGCGCAGAAACAGACATTGCTGTCTATCACGAATCTGGGCACAGGCCTCTGCAGAAAATTGAAAAAAATCTGCCAATTTACGTGATCCTCAGATATTTACGCAACTTTCATTAGTTTTGAGTTTTCCATTTGAGCAAGTGGTGCCATTTTAAATTCGTCTTTACGGATTGTTCTGTTTTTTGACAGATTCTGCCTTTTATTTAGCATTGCCTCTTTTGCTATGTTGGATTCATTTCTTTGATCCATTAATGTCCGGTAGCTTTATGCAATGTCCAGAAGTGAAAAGAATGTTTGTGTCACCTCTGAACATGTGAATTATTAATTGTGCATAACCCTCTAATGAGTTTGTGAAGTTTGGTGTGAAGGAAGTTTTCAAGGGTCAAGAGAGGGGTATGATATACTATGATCAAGAGGAGTGACAGCTCTAAGCTTGGGGATGCCCCAAGTGGTTCACCCCTGAATATTCTAAGAAGACTCAAGCGTCTAAGCATGGGGATGCCCAAGGCATCCCCTTCTTCATCGACAACATCATCAGGTTCCTCCCCTGAAGCTATATTTTTATTCAGTCACATCTTGTGTTCTTTACTTGGAGCGTCGGTTTGTTTTGTTTTGTTTTGTTTGAATAAAATGGATCCTAGCATTCACTTTGTGGGAGTGAGACACGCTCCGCTGTTTCATATGGACAAATATGTCCTTAGGCTTTACTCATATGTTCAAGGCGAAGTTTCTTCTTCGTTAAAATTGTTATATGATTGGAATTGGAAAATGCTACATGTAGTAATTCTAAAATGTCTTGGATAATGTGATACTTGGCAATTGTTGTGCTCATATTTAAGCTCTTGCATCATATGCTTTGCACCCATTAATGAAGAAATACATAGAGCTTGCTAAAATTTGATTTGCATATTTGGTCTCTCTAAGGTCTAGATAATATCTGGTATTGAGTTTTGAACAACAAGGAAGACGGTGTAGAGTCTTATAATGTTTACAATATGTCTTTTATGTGAGTTTTGCTGCACCGGTTCATCCTTGAGTTTGCTTCAAATAAACTTGCTAGCCTAAACCTTGTATCGAGAGGGAATACTTCTCATGCATCCAAAATCCTTGAGCCAACTACTATGCCATCTGTGTCCACCATACCTACCTACTACATGGTATTTCTCCGCCATTCCAAAGTAAATTGCTTGAGTCCTACCTTTAAAATTCCATCATTCACCTTTGCGATATATAGCTCATGGGACAAAATAGCCTTAAAAACTATCGTAGTATTGAATATGTACTTGTGCACTTTATCTTTTATTAAGTTTTGTTGCGCGATAACCATGCTTCTGGGGAACGCCATCAACTATTGTTGAATATCATGTGAGTTGCTATGTGATACGTCTCCAACGAAGGATCTATCACCTTAGTGGTTGGAGCATGCAAAATTGTTAGAGAAGAACATTGGGCCGCTAACTAAAGCCATGAATCATGGTTGAAGTTTCAGTTTTGGACATATATCCTCGATCTCATATGAGAATAATAATCATTGCTACATGCTTATGCATTTAAGAAGAGTCCATTATCTGTTGTCCATGTTGTCCGGTATGGATGTCTAAGTTGAGAATAATCAAAAGCGAGAAATCCAAAATGCGAGCATTCTCCTTAGACCTTTGTACGGGGCGGCATGGAGGTACCCCTTTGTGACACTTGGTTGAAACATGGCATGCAAAGATCCGGTAGTCCAAGCTAAATAGGCGAAGTGCGGGCACTATTAGTATACTATGCATGAGGCTTGCAACTTGTAAAGATATAATTTACATAACTCATATGCTTTATTACTAGGTTGACAAAAATTGTTTCATGTTTTCAAAATAAAAGCTCTAGCACAAATACGGCAAACGATGCTTTCCTCTTTGAAGGACCATTCTTTTACTTTTTATGTTGAATCAGTTTACCTATCTCCCTCCACCTCGAAGCAAACACTTGTGTGAGCTTTTGCATTGATTCCTACATACTTGCATATTGCACTTGTTATATTACTTTATGTTGACACTATCCATGAGATATACATATTTATAAGTTGAAAGCAACCGCTGAAGCTTAATCTTCCTTTGTGTTGCTTCAACACCTTTACTTTGATTTATTGCTTTATGAGTTAACTCTTATGCAAGACTTATTGATGCTTGTCTTGAAGTCTTTGCTATATGATTCACTTGTTTATGATTCACTTGTTTACTCATGTTATTACCTTTGTTTTGATCGCTGCATTCATTACATATGTTTACAAATAGTATGATCAAGATTATGATGGCATGTCATGAGAAATTACTCTTTGTTATCGTTTTTGCACCTTAGGGACGAAGCGAGCTAAGCTTGGGGATCAACGTCCGTCTCCAACGTATCGATAATTTTCTTATGTTCCATACTTTATTGATGATACCTACATGTTTTATATATTATATGTCATATTTATGCATTTTCTGGAACTAACCTATTAACAAGATCTTGAAAACCCCGATTCTTACATTTTTCTGTTTTTGGTTTCAGAAATCCTAGTAATGAAATATTCTCGGAATTGGACGAAACTTTCGCCCGGGGGTCCTATTTTGCACGAAGCTTCAGAAGACCGAAGAGATAACGAAGTGGGGCCACGAGGCAGCCGGGGGCTAGAGGCGGCGCGGCCCCAGAAGCCTAAGCGCGCGAGCCTGCCCACTGGGCACCTCGTGTGGCCCCACGACCTACCCTTGGCCTCGCAAAGTCTCGTCGCGAGCTTGATCTGAGGCACGATCGGAAAACCTTCCGGAGACGCACTTCACGAATCCATCTCGGGATTCGAGAGGTCGCCTCGGCACCTGCTGGGAGGGGATTCATCTCTGGGGAGGACTGCACCGCCATGGTAGCCACGGAGTGATGAGTAGGTAGTTCGCCCCTGGACTATGGGTCCATAGCAGTAGCTAGATGGTCGTCTTCTCCTTGTTGTGCTTCATTGTTGGATCTTGTGAGCTGCCTAACATGATCAAGATCATCAATCTGTAATTCTATATGTTGTGTTTGTCGGGATCCGATGGATAGAGAGTACGATGATTATGGTGATTATCAATCTATTGTTTATGTGTTGTTTATGATCTTGCATGCTCTCTGTTATTAGTAGAGGCTACGGCCAGAGATTTGTACTCTTAACTCCAGAGGGAGTATTTATGCTCGATAGTGGGTTCATGCCTTCATTGACACCTGGGACGGTGACGAGAAAGTTCTAAGGTTGTGATGTCTTGTGCCACTAGGGATAAAACATTGATTCTATGTCTAAGGATGCGTAGTTATCGATTACATTACGCACCATACTTAATGCAATTATGCAGTTGCTTAGCAACTTAATACGAATGGGGTTCGGATGATAACTTTGAAGGTGGACTTTTAGGCATAGATTGCAATTGGATGGCGGTCTATGTACTTTGTCGTAATGCCGGTTAAATCTCACTATATTTATCATATCATGTATATGCATTGTTATGCCTTTCTCTGTTTGTCAATGCCCAACTGTAATTGTTCACCCAACATGCTTTTATCTTATGGGAGAGACACCTCTAGTGAGCTGTGGCCCGGTTCTATTCTTTACATAGCATACAATCTTCTGCAATTGTGTTTTTCTTTTATTTTCTTTGTAAACATCTTCCACTCGAATTCGTTTAATCCTTTGTTACAGCAAGCGGGTGAGATTGACAACCTCATTGTTTCGTTGGGACAAAGTACTTGAGTTGTGTTGTGCAGGTTCACGTTGGCGCCGGAATCCCTAGTGTTGCGCCGCATCACATTTCGCGACCATCAACCTTCAACGTGCTTCTTGGCTCCTCTTGGTTCGATTAAACCTTGGTTTCTTTCTGAGGGAAAACTTGCTACTGTGCGCATCATACCTTCCACTTGGAAAACAGCAACTGGCGCTTCGGCATCTCGTTAATAGGTTAGTGCCGGAAAATGCATAATAATGATGTATAGTATGTATAAAACATGTGAGTATTGTCTATAAAGTAGCATGGAACATAAGAAATTATAGATATGTTTAGACGTATCAGCATCCCCAAGCTTAGTTCCTACTCACCCTCGAGTAGGTAAACGATAACAACAAATAATTTTTGAAGTGACATGCTACCAACATAACCTTGATCAACATTATTATAAAGCATATGAGATGGATGGAGTGATTCGAAGCAAAAGATTGCTAACAAAAGATAATGACTAAACAACTGAATCATATAGCAAAACTTTTCATGAATAGTACTTTCAAGACAAGCATCAACAAGACTTGCATAAGAGCTAACTCATAAAGCAATAAATTCAAAGTAGAATGCATTGAAGCAACACAAAGGATGATTAAGTTTCAGCAATTGCTTTCAACTTGTCACATGTATATCTCATGGATATTTGTCAACATAGAGTAATATAACAAGTGCAATAAGTAAACATGTAAGAATCAATGCACACAGTTAACACAAGTGTTTGCTTCTAAGATAGAAAGAAGTAGGTAAACTGACTCAACATAAGAGCATAAAAGCAAAATGGCCCAGCCATGAAGGGAACCATGGATTACTATTTTTGTGCTAGAGCTTTTATTTTGAAAACATAGAAACAATTTTGTCAACGGTAGTAATAATTCATATGTGTTATGCATAATACTTCCTACAAGTTGCAAGCCTCATGCATAGAATACCAATAGTGCCCGCACCTTGTCCTAATTAGCTTGGATTTACATGGATTATCATTGCATAACATATGTTTCAACCAAGTGTCACAAGGGGTACCTCTAGCCGCCTGTACAAAGGTCCAAGGAGATCAATCGCATTTGATTCTCGTTTTTAATAGATCTCAACTTAGGACATCCATACCGGGACAACATAGACAACAGATAATGGACTCCTCTTTAATGCATAAGCATTCAACAACATATAATATTCTCATAAGAGATTGAGGATGAATGTCCAAACGAAAACTTCCACCATGATACATGGCTTTGGTTAGCGTCCCAATGTTCTTCTCTAACATATGCATACTCAAACCATTTGATCATGATAAATCACCCTTACTTCAGACAAGACGAACATGCATAGCAACTCACATGATATTCAACAAAGGTGTAAAAAGTTGATGGCGTCCCAGAAACATGGTTACCGCTCAACAAGCAACTTATAAGAACTAAGAGACATAGCTACATATTCATCACCACAATAGTTTTTAAGCTATTTTCCCATGAGATATATATTGCAAAGACAAAGGAATGAAATTTTAAAGGTAGCACTCAAATAATTTACTTTGGAATGAGAAAAATACCACATAGTAGGTAGATATGGTGGACACAAATGGCATGGTTTGGCTCAAGGTGTTTGGATGCCGAGAAGCATTTCCTCTCAGTACAAGGCTTTGGCTAGCAAGGTTGTTTGAAGCAAACACAGGTATGAACATGTACATCAAAACTTACACAAGAACATGTGCAAGCATTATAAGACTCTACTGTCTTCCCTGTTGTTCAAACACTTTACGGAAAAATATCTAGACCTTAGAGAGACCAATCATGCAAACCAAATTTCAACAAGCTCACGGTAGTTCTCCACTAATAGATTAAACTACATGATGCAAGAGCTTAAACATGATCTATGAGAGCTGAAAACAATTGCAAGTTTCAAGTTATTTCCAAACCATATGAAGCATTTCGATTCCAACCAAATAGCAATCAAAGAAGTCAGCCTTCGCCATGAACATTAAAGCATAACTAAGAACACAAGTGTTCCATATGAAAATGCGGAGCGTAATATCTCCAATACAAGGATGGTGGGATCCAACTTTATTCAAACCAAAACAAAAATAAAAGCAAACAGACGCTCCAAGTAAAGAATATAAGATGTGATGGAATAAAAATATAGTTTATCTACAAGTGACCTGATAAGTTGTCGATGAAGAGGATTCTTTGGCATCGAGCTTAGATCTTGAGTCTCTTTGAAATATGGAGGGATGAAAACCGGGGGCATCCCTCAAGCTTAGACTTTTCACTCTTCTTGATCATATTGTATCATCCTATTCTCTTGACCCTTGAAAACTACACCAAACTTAAAGCAAACTTATTAGAGGGTTAGTGCATAATCAAAATTCACATATTCAGAGGTGACATAATCATTTAACACTTCTGGACATTGCACAAAGCTACTGAAAGTTAATGGAACAAAAGAAATCCATTCAACATATCAAAAGAGGCAATGCGAAATAAAAGGCATAATCTGTCAAAACAGAACAGTCCTAAAGACGAATTTTCTGAGGCACTTAACTTGCTCAGACGGAAAAACTCAAAACTAATGAAAGTTGCGTACATATCTGATGGAATTGGCAGATTTGTTTGATTTTTCTACAGAGAGTTCTACGCAAATCGTGACAGACAGCAATTCTGTTTCAGCAATAAAATCTAGCATCAACTTTACTATAGAGACTTTACTTGCACAAAACGGAGTAAAAATGGTCCAAATGCACATGTTATCTGGACTGTTGTATTCCGTGTGGAGATTGAAGACTGAGGCATTAATGAATGGGATACACACGCTAGAAAAGAAAGAATACATTGTGGTTGTAGCGTACAGCTTTAGCAGGCCCGCAGCAGTAACATACGCGAGATGGAGGGCAACCATCTGGACCCGTGGTACAACTTGCCGGCTGCTTCACAGACCAGAGGTCCAGGTTTTGCGTGTTTGTGTGGTCGTCGGCGTGTGGCGTGCCATGCGGATCCTGACCCCGGTTGAAGCTCTGTGTCACCCCGACCAAACAGTAGAGCAGGCACTGAAATGGGCGGCTGGAGCTATAGCGGCTGTAGGAACAAGGAGCAGAACATGACTTCGCCGGCAACCTGTATGAACAAGTGAACTTTCCCTGGATCAAGTACACTACTTGATCCGTCTACGCTTGCATGAGTTGTACACCTCCTCGTCGTACACGGCTGCCTCGCACCAAACTCCTTGACGTCGTAAAGGCGTCTCCAACGGGCCAACGCAAAACGGACGTTTAAATGTTCACATCCGTCCGTTTGCGTCGGTCAAAATAGTCAAAACTAACCGCGCGTCCGTTTGCATCGGGGCTGCCCTCAGCGGCACAACCTATGGTTCGCATTGTCTAAACATAATTCACATAGTCATATAAAATATAAATACTAAAAGCCCTAGCCTACTCCTTGTCATCGCCATTGAGCACGACGAAGTCTGGTTTCTTCCAGGGCCAGTTGGCAACCGGCTGAACGTACGCCGGTGCTGCCGGTGGTGGAGGTGGAGGTGGAGGGGCCCACGGGTTGAACGGCGGAGGTGGAGGCGACGGCGGGTGCGGGGCCAAGTTCTGCAGCGCCTGTTGTAGGGCATGTTCCTCTCTGAGGCTAGGCGACATGATGTTGGTGGCATACCATGGGTCCATGGCAGCGATGGCTGCACCGGTCAGTCCACCTGCGAGACGAGGACGTCGGGCCTCTCAATCTCCTCGTCGGTCATGGTCGACGGCAAGTCAAACTTTCGGCCCTCCGCCATGGCCTCCTGCCAGTCGTGGAAGACGCATGCGATGAAGTCGTCGATGTCGTCCTTCGCCTCCTCGTCGTCCTCGTCCTCATCCTCCTCGTCGTCGTCTTCTTCCTGTGGAGGCGCCGGCGGGTGCCGTATACGACGACGAGGCGGCGGCGGGTGCACGAACGGGAAGTCTCGGTCACCGAGGAAGCCCGCCTTCCTCCTCGGATCCTCCTCGGTACGGCACTAGGTGTGCCACTGATATGAGCTGAAGGCGAAGGCTGGATCGTCGTGGAGGTCCGATGGCAGGTCAGCCCGCCTATGCCGGATCTCGGCGCTCCTCTCCGGCTCGCAACGAGGCACCGGCGGGATAGGCACCCTGCAGTAGATGAGCCGCCAGCCGCCGCCAGGAAGGTGCACGTCCCTCCAGCGATCGCACGCCACCTAGTTGGCGTGCAGCACCCGCGCTATATCGACGGGGAGCGGCACCATCTTCGCCCGCACGTCCTTCTTGGTCGGAGTCGTGCTTTTTCTTTCTCATGGTGGATGCGGCGGCGCGCGGTAGTGAGCGGACGTGTCGGTGGTGTGGGCAATGGCAGGGAGGATGCTCGTTGCATTTTAAAGGACGGGCGCGCGCGGGAGCCGATGCCATTGATGGCGGCGCGAAAACCCAGCCACCGCCCACCAGTACTGGTACAGAAGAGGAAGCGCCATCATTGATAGCGAAGGTTGCGGCGCAGACGCGGAAGCAATGACCGCCGAAGCGACTGACGCGGAAGCGATGCGCTCGAAACAGATCGCTGCCAAGCGGGCCCACGGATACTCGCCGCGACCGCGCGGCATCCTCGGAGACGCAACCAAGGCGCACATATATGCCGCGTTTGCGTTTCCGCGAACGGCCCGATCGCAACAAAAATGTGCACACGCCGGCCTTGAGTACGCGTACCGTAACCATGCCGACCCAAGGTCGTGCCCCTACATAGCAGATGTAGAGCTCCATACCACCATCCACCGTAAGCAATAATATTTGTGTGTCACTCCGATCAAGGGGCAATTCCAAAGACGAAGCCACAAGAGGAAAACGTGACACTAATATGCCGCCATCGTCCAATCACAAGGATCACAAGCAAGGGAACGACGCCCAAGGGCGCCGAAGTAATTGGCTTCAACTACCACGAACGAAGACAAGGCTTTCGCCTGTATCTAGCTCGGGAACCTCCATCCATGCCTCCAACGGATCCACCAACCTCCACACGCCGAGTCCGAGTTGTGCCCCAATGGCTTCGCTCCACCCAAGAAGCCAAAACCCACACCACATAGAGCCGCTGCTTCGTCTACGACACCGGCCCCAAGGCCGCACCCCAGACCGGTTGATGGGTTTGATACCCAAGTAGCCAAAACCAGCACAAAAGAGAGCCGCCACTCACCTTCCAAGCCAGCCTCGAGTTCATCCCGCTGGATCATCCCACATATCCGGCGGGAGGAGGGATCGGCGGGAAGAGGGACTGGTGGCGACGGATCTTGTCGCGTCGCTCGCGCCCTTCGCGAGAGACGGGAGGGACCGGCACCCTCATGGAATTGAGGAGCCAGCCCGACGATAGGTTGACATCTAGTCATGGCCCCGGGTGCCCCTCGCCGAACAACTTGCGCGCTTAGTCTACCAACAAGTACCGGCGGTCATGATGCTTCTTTCGGCCGCTCGAAGAAACTGATTCGTGGTCGTTCTTTGTGCGCCAGAATGGCCACCCTTTTTTCCCATGGCGGTGGTAGCGGCGCAGCCTACAGCCGATGGCGATGAGCGTGGCGAGAGGCAATGGCGTGGGGACGAAATGGCCGCAGCCTGCGCACCTTAAAAGGACAAGCTGCTTGCCTACAATGCCCAGTGACTGTCTCGCTACCACTAACGCGCGAAAGGCGAGGCGCGCCATTAACGCGACATAGAAAGCCGCGGGGACGCTGCCTTGCCACTACTAGCGTGCAAAAGGCGAAGCTGGCATGGTCGCTGCCAGACAGCTCTGACCGTGCTATGTCCGCGGTGACGCATGCCCGGGAGCAAATTAGGTCATCCGCAGAAGGACCGTTCACTTTCCGTCCACCGACGTAAATTGACACCGTTGGTCCGTTTTGCGTGAGACCGTTGAGATGTCCTAGCAGAGGTAACCACGAAGCACAATCTACAAGCGGAGAAAGGAAAATGTGATTTTGTGAAAAAAAAACTGAATCTGTTGTTTCATAAGTTTTATCACTGCACTTATACACACTAAACGGAGGAGATCACTCCATCAGAGGTAACGATGGTAGAGCCAGACCAGTCCTTGTCCAAGACGGCTGCCGTTGTTGGTGACGCTGGCCCAGGACGTTGCGGAGAAGTTTGTACCAACGCATCAACAAAACAGGACCGTTCTAATCAATGCGCCAACATCCTAGAACAGGGCACTGTTTAATATTCATCATGCGCGGCCGAATACGGCAGGGAATACCCCGATTGCCATCGACCTGGACGAGACTGATTGGTCCAACTATCGTGAGCATCTGAACTCGGGAGCCAATGTGGGTTTCCGGCACAAAAACATGATAAGGAGAGGTTGCTACAGTAGTAACAACTTCCAAGACTCAACAATACAGTAATAAAATAAAACCATGGGTTATCTCCCAAGAAGTGCTTTTCTTTATCGCCTTTCAGCTAGGCGAGAAAGTGCAAATCAAGTAACATCAAGAGAAGAAGCATCAACATCATAATTTTTTCTAATAATAGAATCAAAAGGCAACTTCATTCTGTTTCTAGGGAAGTGTTCCATACCTTTCCTGAGAGGAAATTGATACATAATATTTCCTTCTTTCATATCAATAACAACACCAACAGTTCGAAGAAAGGGTCTTCCCAAGACAATAGGACAAGATGCATTGCATTCAATATCCAAGACAACAAAATCAACGGGGACAAGGTTATTGTTAAGTAATGCGAACATTATCAATCCTCCCAAAGGTTTCTTTACAGAATTATCAGCAAGATTAACATCCAAATAACAATTTTTCAATGGTGGCAAGTCAAGCATATCATAAATTTTCTTAGGCATAACAGAAATACTTGCGCCAAGATCACATAAAGCATTACATTCAAAATCATTGAATTTTATCTTAATGATGGGCTCCCAACCATCTTCCAACTTTCTAGGAATAGAAGCTTCAAGTTTTAATTTCTCTTCCTAGCTTTAATGAGAGCATTTGTAATATGTTTTGTAAAGGCTAAATTTATAGCACTAGCATTAGGACTTCTAGCAAGTTTTTGTAGGAACTTTATAACTTCAGTAATATGACAATCATCAAAATCTAAACCATTATGATCTACAGCAATGGGATCATTGTCCCCAATATTTTGAAAAAATTCAGCAGTTTTATCACAAGCAATTTCAGCAGTTTCAGGCAGTTTTACACGCTTTGCACTAGGAGTAGAAACATTGCCAACACCAATTATTTTACCATTGATAGTAGGAGGTGTAGCAACATGTGAAGAATCAACATTACTAGTGGTGGTAATATTCCAAATTTTAGTTATATTATTCTCTTTAGCAAGTTTTTCTTTTTCTTCTCTATCCCACCTAGCATGCAATTCAGCCAAAATTCTAATATTATCATTGATTTGAACTTGGATGGCATTTGTTTTAGCAAACCTAGCATCTTTAACTTCCTCAGGCATAACTTTTAAAAGATCAACATCAAGAGCAAGACTATCAACCTTAGAAGCAAGAACATCAATTTTACCAAGCTTTTCTTCAATAGTTTTATTAAAAGCAGTTTGTGTACTAATAAATTCTTTAAGCATGACTTCAAGACCAGAGGGTACACTCTTATTATTGTTGTAAGAACTACCATAAGAATTACCATAACCACTACCATTATTAGAAGGATATGGCCTATAGTTGTTGTTACCATAATTATTCCTATAAGCATTGTTGTTGAAATTATTATTCTTAATGAAATTCACATCAACATGCTCTTCTTGAGCAACCAATGAAGCTAAAGGAACATTATTAGGATCAATATGAGATCTACCATTTGCAAGCATAGACATAAAATCATCAATCTTATCACCCAAAGAAGAGGTTTCTTCAGAATTTACCTTCTTACCTTGAGGAGTTCTTTCAGTGCCATTCAGAGTAATTGATCATCATATCATCAAGAAGCTTTGTTGCGGCGCCCAAGGTGATGGACATAAAAGTACCTCCAGCAGCTGAATCCAATAGGTTCCTCGAGGAAAAATTCAATCCTGCATAAAAGGTTTGGATGATCATCCAAATAGTTAGTCCATGGGTAGGGCAATTCTTTACCAAAGATTTCATTCTCTCCCATGCTTGAGCTTAAAATTCATAATGCTACTTCTCAAAGATATAATCTTAGTAGGGGGATAATATTTATAAATAAAAACATCTTTACATCTAGTCCATGAATCAATACTATTCTTAGGCAAAGAAAGCAACCAATCTTTAGCTCTTCCTCTTAATGAGAAAGGAAACAATTTCAGTTTTATAATATCACCATCTATATCCTTATACTTTTGCATTTCACAAAGTTCACCAAAATTATTAAGATGGGCAGCAGCATCAGTACTAACACCAGAAAATTGCTCTCTCATAACAAGATTGAAAGCAGGTTTAATTTCATAGAATTCTCAGTAGTAGAGGTGGAGCAATAGGAGTACTTATAAAATTATTATTATTTGTGCTAGTGAAATCACACAACTTAGTATTTTCAGGAGTACCCATTGTAGTAGTAATAAAAGTAAACTAAGCAAATAGAATAAAGTAAAGACAAGTAACTATTTTTTTGTATTTTAATATAGAGCAAGTAAACAAGACAGAAAGTAAAGCAACTAATTTTTGTGTGTTTTTGATATAAAGCAAACAAGAAATAAAATAAAGTAAAGTAAGCAAGACAAAGACAAAGTAAAGAGATTGGATGTGAGAGACTCCCCTTAGCGTGTCTTGATCTCCCGGCAACGGCGCCAGAAAAAGAGGATACGATAAGGAAGTCCGTTGGGAACCCCAAGAGGAAGGTGTGATGCGTACAAGCAAGTTTTCCTCGCAAGAAACCAAGGTTATCGATCCAGTAGGAGTCAAGGGACACGTGAAGGTTGTTGGTGGAGGAGTGTAGTGTGGCGCAACACCGTGAAACCGGCGCCAACGTGGAACCTGCACAACACAATCAAGATACTTTGCCCAACGTAACGTGAGGTTGTCAATCTCACCGCTTGCTGAAAACAAAGGATTAAAAGTATCGTGTGGAAGATGATGTTTGTTTGCAAAGAACAGAGAGAACAATGATTGCGAGATTGTATTCAGATGTAAAAGAATGGACCGGGGTCCACGGTTCACTAGTGGTGTCTCTCCAATAAGATAAATAACATGTTGGGTGAACAAATTACAGGTGGGAAATTGACAAATAAAGATTCAATACATATCATGATGATCACTATGAGATTTAATCAGGGCATTACGACAAAGAACATAGACCGCCATCCAGCATGCATCTATGCCTAAATAGTCCACCTTCGTTAGCATCCGCACCTTCCAGTATTAAGTTGCAAACAACAGACAATTGCATTAAGTATGGTGCGTAATGTAATCAACACAAATATCCTTAGACAAAGCATTGATGTTTTATCCCTAGTAGCAACAACACATCCACAACCTTAGAACTTTCTCTGTCCCCATTCAATGGAGGCATGAACCCACTATCGAGCATAAATACCCCCTCTTGGAGTTACAAGTATCAACTTGGCCAGAGCCTCTACTAGCAACGAGAGCATGCAAGAACATAAACAACACATATATGATAGATTGATAATCAACTTGACATAATATTCTATATTCATCGGATCCCACAAACACAACATGTAGCATTACAAATAGATGATCTTGATTATGTTAGGCAGCTCACAAGATCTAAACATGATAGCACAAGAGGAGAAGACAACCAACTAGCTACTGCTATGGACCCATAGTCCAAGCATGAACTACTCACGCATCAATCCGAGGCGGGCATGATGATGTAGAGCCCTCGTGATGATTCCCTCCCGGCAAAGTAGGCGATCTCCTGAATCCCCAAGATGGGATTGGCGGCGGCTCTCGGAAGGTTTTCGTATCGTGGCTCTCGGTACTTTTCGCGACGAAGGCTATAAGTAGGCGGAAGGGTAGGGTTGAGGCGGCGCTGGCCCACACCATAGGCGGCGCGGGCCTTGTTGGTCGCGCCGCCCTATGGTTACGGGCCCTCGTGGACCCACTTCTTATCCCCTCCGTTCTTCTGGAAGCTTCGTGGAAAATTAAGACCCTGGGCGTTGATTTCGTCCAATTCCGAGAATATTTCTTTTGTAGGATTTTGAAACCAAAAAAGAAAACAACAACGGCGCTTCGGCATCTTGTTAATAGGTTAGTGCCGGAAAATGCATAATAATGATGTAAAGTATGTATAAAACATGTGAGTATTGTCATAAAAGTAGCATGGAACATAATAAATTATAGATACGTTTGAGACGTATCAGTCGTCAATATGCACCGCCTCTGCGCGCTTCACACTATGCCCTAGTTGTTTCGGTATCAATATTGTAGGTATGAAAAACAAAATGGTAATTAAATCATGATTTCCTCAAACATACAAAAAGAGAACATGAGGGCAAAGCTAAAATATGAGTTTGAGATAATAGTACTTGAAATTACTTGAAAGAAGAGAGAGATGCATGGGCATCCCCAAGCATGTGGCTTTTATAGTTTTTGTCCTCTAGTCCCTTTCTCATAATATCATGTTTCATATCAAAAAAAGAAGTATTTTCATCTCTATGATACTTTGGTGGCTATAAAATGGTTAGTTCTCCATACAAATGATATGATAGATTCAACCATGATGCAGACTCTTGTAATTATTGGTTCAAGAAGAAAATATGTACAAGACAACTATATTTTTATTTTGTTTTGTTATGGGATAAGTTTTAATGATATGGACTTTGCAATGGTTCCATTGGTATGAACAACACATGCTCAAGGTGGACCCCAACTTATCAATTGCCCATCCTTCTTTTTCCCAAATTTTATTTTTAATCGAACTTCTAAACTACTTGTTAGAAAACAACAACTAAACTTAGTTTACATATTAGATTGATACAAATGTGTGCTCAAACTACTGAATAGTACATGAAATCATAAGGAGTACACCACAAAACATAAAACCATTAAATTTTAAATCTAACTCTCTTCCTATGCATTGACATTTTATATATAAATAAATAACAACAACTTTTTGGTAACCAATGCATATAATGATCAATAGCTTGCATTTTAAATAACATAGAAACATAAAGAGAGCTCTTATTTCTTCCCCTCTCATAATAGTTGCAAGCATTAAAGGTAAACATAACCACATAGTTTAATAGAATCACCACATAAAGAACAACCATCTAATGAGTTTATGGCATCATCTATTTCTTTTATATCATCATAATCCTCCCACAAATTAGACATAATTGTTTCATACTGAGGACTATTAGGCAATAAAGGATCATCTTCATTTGCAATAGTATTAGAATGGGTTTTAGTAGGAACTTGTGTGTTGCCATTGTTGTGAATAGAAGATGGGTAGCTAATCTACTTCCTCCAGTTCTTCTTCTTGTTCTTCTATATCTTTTTCTTGGGGGTGCATGGGCATCCCCAAACTTAAGCTTTTATCATCTTCTTCCTGCAAAATATTAATACTCAGTTAGACAGCAAGAGATAGATTTTCACAACATATAGAACATTATTCTTGGGCCAAGTAGAAGAAGAATATGCAAGAGCGCTACGGAAAAGCTGGCATCCGCTGAAAGAAAATATTTTTTGTTTGCTAGCATGGATAAACTGCTGGAAAACGGACAGACTGAAGAAAAGAGGGTTGGAGGCGCTAGACTACTTTACCTTCTGTGATCAAGATCAAGTAGCTCCCATGTGTATGTCTCATTGCAAGCGAGACAACTTCATTTTGATGTAAAAAGATCAATGTATCTTGTACATGTCCTGATTGCAGTTGAAGACGATTGTTCTATCCCCTTTGGGAATCCCTACAATAGCTAGGAAATTAGTTGGTCATTGCTCAGAAACAATGATCATGTATGTTCCAGGAGTTGAAATGGTCATGTACATCCAATTATTATTTTCATGAGTGAACATTTACATATATACTAATATGAACTGCTTATGGAGCAGTGAACTAAGATGTATGCCGAAGTAGGCACAACACATGCATCAGAATTCAAGGTGAGCAGAGCAGCCTCTTCTCAGATTACTTTCATAATTTAGTGAATGAAGTTTTTTTACCTTTTGTACATGGTTCGTAACTATGGTAACCTAAAATTTATTGGACTAGTGATAGTTGGGTAATGGAAGTACTGATCTAGTACGACAGACCAACCAAGGGCAATCCAACCCCCTTTGGATTGCATGCAGAGCTTTTGGCAGCAATGAACTAGTAGCGTATATTGATCTGTTTACATCAAAATGCAATTGTCTCTCTTGCAATTTTATTTAGTTCTTTCAACCACAATTTGATTGCACGCAGAGCTTTTGGCAGCAATGAACTAGTACGGCAGACCAACCAAGGGCAATCCGGCGGTAGGCGGCAAGATGTGGCAGGTTAGAGCATTTAACGACATCTCTAGATGTATGTGCATGCAGCTGCTTCTTCGGTCAACAATGCTAACTCATGGTGTGCCAATACTGCATGTATTCTTGGGAGAGACTTGTATAGGATCTCTCCATTAGGTAGGATCATAGGATCAACCCAGAAAAAACATACTTTGAACAGGCGAAAAAATATGAAAATAATAAACAACATGCATATAGGTTGTATCTACAACTCCACAAAATTTCAGCTTAAAATCTGATCTACACTTGGAGAAACAAAAAAGACAAATTCTATTGTGAATAGTGTCAGATCTGGTTGAGTAGTATTTCACACTATTCACACTCAGATTTATCTTTTTTGTCTCTCCAAATGTATGTCGAATTTAAAGTTGCAAATTTTTGGCGTTGCATATATAACATAGATGTGTGTTGTGATTTTTTTTCAGATTTTTTGAACATGTTTTGTCTTTGCAAAAAAATTATTCTCATAGATCCTATCTAAGACCTGATCCTACCCAAGTCTTCCCCATGTATTCTTAGAGTTATGGTGCAAGTTAAATGTTTTAGAAGTATTTAAAATTTGTGGAGTAATTGATCTTGAACTTTGGCTTTGGAGTAACATGTCCCGTGTAACACACATGCTTTGTACTATGCTTTTGTTGAATTTAATATGAGATTATGCCTACGGAATGCTATAGTGTACCTTGCATGCTTGTTATTACATATTCATAAAAATGTAATTGTTTTTTTTTGAGATGATGTAATTGTTTTTTAACACCGAAATTCATACCAGTGACAATCATGATAATGTGCCAGCCACTAGAGAACCTATCATGGATGCAACCTTCCATCATACCGATGACATAGTATATGTTTTCTACCGCTCACTAGAACACCTACCAGTGACGGGAAACCTTCTCATCAGTAGTGACGAGCAGTACTAGTGGCAACATACTAGTGACAAGCATCTTGCTCATCAATGGTGTGCAAAGTATGCCTATCACTAGTAAGGGTTTCTACAATAGTGAGAGCATCAATCACTTGCTTCTAAGTTGTCCCCTCTCTCCAGAATTTTGGTTTGGCCTATGTCAAGCACGATGGCAGGCGGGCATGATACCCATGCACCATGAGACAGTTAGAGATGGTGTTATTCAGTTGCCACGAGCCAACAAATGATGAGAAGGAAAGAGAGAAGTGTCTTGGCGATCGCAAGCATGTGAAGATTTTGGCTAGAAGGAAATGTGCACGCACCTTCGACATAAAAAAATCGATGGCAAATGTGATGATTGATGCAGTGTTAGCAGAACTAAATCTCTGGGAGTTGGCAAAGATAAAAGCGGGCAGGCACGAGGAGTAGGCTTGGTTAGAGCAAGTACAATAAGTTCTAGTCAACTGGCTATAAAGATTAAAAATATATATTCTTGCTTAGTTGGAGGAGGAAGAAGAAGAGAGAGAAGGTGTGTGGGCACTTATGCAAGAGCTAGCTCTAGCATCGTGCTCTTAGACACTTTGTAAGAATGAAATGTGGACCATGTATTAGTAAAATAGTACATTTTTATAGCCAATTATTGTATACACTAGCTATAAGTTAGCTATAGATGACATGACATTTTCTTATAACCAACAGTTAGCTATACTACTGAACTTGCTCTTATCGTCGGAGAGGTGTAATGAAAACTATGTAAAACCCCCTTTCTAAATTTTAATGGAAAAACATGCAACCATTGGTTGCCTGTTCTTGAAGGGCGAGTTCGGTTGCTCGCATGGGTTTTCTCCTACAGTGCCACTTAGCCCGCCACCTAGATTAATCGTCTAAATCAGCAAAAATAGTACAAATCAATTGTGCATGCAACGATTAGGCACCATAGTAATCTTGGTAACACAGATCTACGCATTTTCAAGCGGCTCAGTGTGTTTGACAACTTACAGCCATTGATGAACCTCGAGGAGCACTGCCTAAACCAGAGAAAATGCACCGACGTTGGAGTCAAGGAAGTCCTCCGAGATGAGGGCTTCGAGTGTCAGGTTCTCCACCATTGCGGCATTATTCTTTGATCTATCGGCAACCGAGTGGAATCGCCGACGGCGAGAGGAAAGAGATAAGATGAGCGGGTGTGTGGGTGAGAAAAAAGAGTGAGAGGCGAGAAGCCGGTGAGACGATTTATGGCACCCCTTCTTGATGCGTGCCGGCTTCACCCCTCTTTTCCCCACGCGTGCACGTCTTTTGCCAAGTTGCGCTTGCCAGCGCCTACCCGCCGATAACGCCTGAATCGAGCGTGCCTAAGGAGTAAACTTTTGGACGACTTTGAGGGTTGTGTGATGCACGTGCGCAAAATGCCGTGGCAAACCAATCAACCTAAACTTAGCCCAGCTCGCGTGAAAACAACATTGCGAGGAACCAAACTCACCCAAAAAAAAAACCTACTTTATGAAGGAAAAAAAGGAAAGTTGGTGTGAAACCGGACAAGGCATTTCTAAACTCGGTGTGGATGGTTGAATTTTTTTTTAAAAAAGCAAACAGATTTAAAAAAATCTGAAAATATCGGACAATGAACATGAACAAGTGTCTAACTGCACACCAAAAATCCCCAAGAAAAAACATATGTAGTGGTCTGTGTCACAAAAATTTCACATTTTTTGAATTTGTTTGCTTTTTTTTTATGTAACCAGGAGCATCTACACCTGAGCTCAAAACTATTTTTTGGGTGTGAAACCAAACAAGTTTTGCATAGTCGTTGCGAAGGAAACAAGGGAGGCAGGGCAGTGTGAAACGGAACAGGTTTTCTTTGCACAGTCGTTGGCCTTCAATGTTACCTCGGGAACTAGCCGGCCGCGCGGGCATCGAGCAGTCACCACTTCTATTTCTTCCATAAAAAGGGATGAAACACCCACGCATCTCACCTCTAGCCTCCAAACGACCTCCAACTCTCGAAAACATGGAAGCAGATACCATGCCGCCGGCGCCACCACCTCAGCGTGTCGAAGACATGGTCGAACTCGTCGAAGAGATCCTCCTCCGCCTCCCGCCGAACGAGCCTGACAGCCTCGTCCGTGCGGCAGTCGTATGCAAGCCATGGCGCAGACTCCTCTCCAGCCACCGCTTCCGCCGTCTCTATCGTGACTTCCACAAAAAACCTCCTATGCTAGGATTCTTCCAGAACTCCCTCTTGTTGTGGTTGCCGTCGCAGTCGACATTCTGCGATACTTACCTCACAAAAAAAGGATCCCTTTTGAGCCCTGCCTCCACCAAAGGCTTCTTGCCGCGTGATCCCGACGGCAGGTATAGTGTGTTCGACTGCCGCCACGGTCGCGTCCTCCTTAAGTGCTGGGACTACAATAACCCCTGGGCCGGCGTGTCCAAGTATGTCGTTTGGGACTGTTAAACGTAGAGACACAGGATGTTTTGGGTGGGATTGGCTCAACGCTCTGGGGCGTGGCCTACCTCAATATATATATGGGTACCAAGGGGTACGTACAGGTTACAGATTACATATACAGAATATACAGTCTAACACCCTCCCTCAATCTTAACTGTGACCTGAAGTGTTCAGTAAGTTAAGATTGCGTCTACATCCTGTGAACAGCGGAAGCGACAACGGTTTGGTGAAGATATCAGCAAGTTGATCTTTAGATGAGATAAACCTGATCTGAAGGAGCTTCTTTGCAACTCGTTCTCTCACAAAGTGATAGTCGACTTCGATGTGTTTCGTTCGGGCATGAAATACTGGGTTTGAGGACAAGTATGTAGCACCGATGTTGTCACACCAAAGAACAGGTGGCTGTCTCTGGGCAATCCTCAACTCTCGCAGCAGAGACTGAACCCAAATGAGCTCCGCGGTGGCATTGGCAACAGCCTTGTATTCAGCTTCAGTACTACTCCGAGACACTGTAGCTTGCTTACGTGCACTCCAGGCGATCAAGTTCGGACCAAAGAATACTGCATGTCCCCCCGTTGATCGCCGGTCATCTGGGTTACCAGCCCAATCCGCATCACTGAAAGCTGAGAGCACAGCTGAAGGTGCCGGCCTCAGGTGAAGTCCAAATGTGAGAGTAGAACGAACATAGCGCAGGATGCGCTTAACAGCAGACCAATGAGTATCCCGTGGTGAATGAAGATACTGGCAGACACGGTTAACTGCATAGGAGACATCAGGCCGAGTGATGGTGAGGTACTGGAGACCTCCAACAACACTCCGATACTCAGTAGCATCATCAGCAGACAGCAGAGTACCATCAGTAGCAGACAGAGTGTCAGTAGAAGACATAGGCGTAGTAGCAGCCTTGCACTCAAGCATGCCAGCACGCCGTAACAGATCCTGCGAGTACTTCTGCTGTGACAGAGCAAGGCCATCACCAGGATAAGTGACCTCGAGCCCAAGAAAATAGTGTAGCTTGCCAAGATCCTTGATAGCAAAATCAGAACCAAGAGCCACAATGAGACGATCCGTAGCTGCAGCAGAGGAGCTAACCAGAATAATATCATCAACATAAACCAGGAGATACATGGTAATCTCTGGACGCTGAAGAAGAAACAGTGAAGTGTCAGCTGTAGAGGGCACAAAACCGTGGGAGCGCAGAGCAGCACCAAGCCGTGCATGCCATGCACGAGGAGCCTGCTTCAGGCCATAGAGTGCCTTGACCAAGCGACAGAGGTGCTGTGGGCGAGCAGAATCAACAAAACCAGGAGGCTGGCGCATGTATACTTCTTCCTCCAATACGCCATGGAGGAAAGCATTCTGAACATCCATCTGACGAAGATCCCAACCACGAGTGACAGCAAGTGAGAGAAGCAGCCGAATAGTGGTGGGTTTGACTACAGGACTGAATGTATCCTCATAGTCTAGCCCATACCGTTGCTTGAAGCTTTTTGCAACCAGTCTAGCCTTGTATCGCTCAATAGAGCCATCAGCATGCTTCTTGACTTTAAATATCCACTTGGAGTCAATGACGTTGACACCAGGACGAGGAGGAACCAGCTGCCAGGTACCATTCTGACGAAGAGCCTGAAACTCAAGATCCATGGCAGCACGCCAGTGCGGGATGCTCATCGCAGCTTGGTAGTGACGGGGCTCAGCAGTTGGATCAGACTGTGCTTGAGCCAAGCAGGCAGCAATCCATGCTACAGTGCCGTCAGTACGTGTCTTGGGCCGATGAATTCCACTGCGACTGCGAGTGTGGGGACGCAGCGAGACAGTGGCAGGAGGCGGTGGAGGAGCGTCGCTTGAGGCAGACGACGACGACGCAGCTGAGGCCTGGGAGCCAGCGTCAGGCGGCGGTGCAGAGCACGCGGGCGACGCCGGTGGCGGCCCAGGTGGAGGCAGCCCAGCTTGGGCGGAGGGCGTGGGCGACGCGCAAGGCGACGCACAGGGCGACTCAGGCCCAGCTGGAGGTGGCGAGCCAGGCCGGGGCGACGCAGGTGGCGGCCCACCCGCAGGAGGCGAGGAAGGCCGCGCAGGCGATCGCGGCCTGGTCGCCAGAGGCGGCGACGGAGGCGCCTCGGGGCGTGGCGCGGGTGCATGTGCCATGCACCGATCGACGTGAACGTCGACTGGGGCGTCCAGGACCTCCAAGCGAGCGCCGCGAGCAGTACCTGCACCATGGTTAGGCAATAATGCAGGAGAATATGCAGCATCATCAAATTGGCCAGGACTAACAAGAGTGGAGTTTGTGGGTGGCACAGAATGAGATGATGGCATATTTGAGAAGGGAAACAGATTCTCATCGAAGACAACGTCACGAGAGATATAAACACGATTACTAGGAACGTGAAGGCACTTGTAGCCTTTGTGAAGCGCACTGTACCCAAGAAAAACACACTTTTTGGAACGAAATTCAAGCTTATGGTTATTGTAGGGCCTAAGATGAGGCCAACAAGCACAACCAAAGACTTTAAAGAACGTATAATCAGGGATTTCCTTAAACAATAGTTCAAGAGGTGTCTTCATGTGGAGAACTCTAGAGGGAGTTCTGTTGATCAAGAAGCAAGCAGTGGAAAAAGCATCACTCCAAAACCGAAAGGGTACAGATGCATGGGCAAGAAGAGTTAGACCAGTTTCAACTATGTGACGGTGCTTGCGTTCAACCGCACCATTCTGCTGATGTGTATGAGGACAAGAAACACGATGTGAAATCCCAAGTTTGTTAAAGAAGGTGTTGAGGTTGCGATATTCACCCCCCCAATCCGACTGAACATGAATGATCTTATGCTTGAGAAGGCGTTCTACATGCAATTGAAATTGCAAGAAAACATTAAACACATCAGCTTTGCTCTTAAGTAAATACAGCCAAGTAAATCGATTGTAGGCATCAATGAAACTGACATAATACTTATGACCACTAACAGAGGTTTGGGCAGGGCCCCATACATCCGAATAAACAAGTTCAAGTGGGGACTTAACAATACGAGTAGAAGAAACAAAAGGTTGTTGATGACTCTTTCCCTGCTGACAAGCATCACAGACTGCTAAGTTTTTATTGCTAGATGATGTAGGAAGCTCATGACGACTGAGTACATGGCTGACTATGGGGGATGCAGGATGACCAAGCCGCGCATGCCAATGAGCCGGCGACACGCGCACACCACTGAAGACCTCCGGGTCAGGTGATCCAGACGCCGGCGCCTCCAGTGCATAGAGGCCCTGATGAACCCGACCTCTAAGCAGAACCTCCCGTGTGACTCGGTCCTTAATGAGAAGATGAAACGGATGAAACTCACAAAAAACATCATTATCATAAGTAAACTTACGAACAGATAATAAATTGCGAGTAACATGTGGAACACAGAGAACATTACGAAGGTGGAGTCTACGGGAGGTGCTAGAAAGGAGAGATGCCTGGCCAACATGAGTGATGGGCATACCTGAACCATCGGCGGTACGGACCTTGTCATGTCCACGGTAGGGCTCCTGCGAGTTGAGCTTGGCCATCTCACTAGTCATATGATCTGTTGCACCGGTGTCGAAGTACCAGGTGGGATCAACTGAGTAAGATGGCGTATAGCCCGAGTAGTTGCCCGAATAGCTGTCGGCGATGGCGGCCTGCTTTTCGTTACCACGGCCGTCGTTGCCGATGCCAAGGAAGTCACGTTTGAACCGGCGGTGGCACTTGGACGCCATATGTCCCTGAATGCCGCACAGCTGACAGGTGGGGCGAGGGCGACCGCCGTTATTTGGCGGAGCAGGGGCGCGTGGTTGCCACTGGCCGCCACCTCCAGCGGGCGGACCAGATGGCGGGCGAGGCGCAGGTGCAGGCGTACGGCTGCCACTGGGGGCGCCACGGTACGCCGCGTGTGCAGCAGCATGGTCCGTGATCGGAGTGGTGCGGCGCTCCTCGATGCGACGCTCGGTGTAGATCAGGCGGGAGTAGAGGTCCCGCTGCTGTATGGGTGTTTCCCGGCCGTTGACGTGCTCGACGAGGTTGTCGTAGTCGCTGTCGAGGCCGTGAAGAACATACTCCGTGAACTCCTCATCGCGAAGCGGCTGCCCAATGGACGTCAGTGTGTCCGCGAGCGTCTTCACCTTGTTGAAGTAGTCATGCGCAGAGGAGTCGAGCTTCTTGCAATCACCGAGTTGACGCCGAATGGCCGTGCCACGAGCAGTAGACTGCTGCGAGAACGTGTGCTCGAGTGTACTCCATATGTCGAAGGAGGACGAGGCGAAGAGAACCAGGCCGGCAACACTCTCCGTCAAGGACGACTGCAACGCGGAGACAATGGCCTGGTCCTGAGCAACCCAGGTACGGTGAAGGGGGTTCGGCGCAGCCACCCTTGTTCCATCCGCGAGAAACGCCGCGACGGTGCGCGGCGGGCAGGTGAAGCTCCCATCGACGTAGCCGTCAAGATAGCGGCTGCGGAGTAGCGGCAGGATCTGGGCACGCCAGTACAGGTAGTTGTCCTGCGTGAGGCGTACGGTGATGAGGTTCGCCAGTTGTTGAGCTGTCGGTGCAGCAGCACCATCGGCATGGGCCGGGGCATCAGGCACCACTGTGACGTGGGGCAGAACCGAAGCCTCCTGAGGCGCGGCGGCAAACCCCGTAATTGCGGGATCGGCGGGCCGGAGAGGTTGGTCGGAAGCGCCGTGTAGGGCACCATGGGCGCCGAAGGCGCAAACGACGGTGGCGGAGGCGGGAAGGATGGCGACGGCACCGGTGTAGCCGGCGGCGGCGGGAAGAACCCACCAGAGAACGCCGCAGTACCGAGGTGCAGAGGGCGCGACGAGATCGCCGGGGCCATCTGGCTGGTGGCGGTGTTGAGCGAGCCGCCGCCGACGGCGGGATGAGCGGGGCCGTCGAGGCAGGGACAACAGAGCGCAGGCGAGGAGGAGGCCGATGCACCCGCCTCAGTCATGGCGGCGGCGGAGAAGCGGCCGGCAGATGAGAGGGGCGGCGGCTAGGGTAGGATTTGTTGACCTAGTCTGATACCATGTTAAACGTAGAGACACAGGATGTTTTGGGTGGGATTGGCTCAACGCTCGGGGCGTGGCCTACCTCAATATATATAGAGCCAGGGGACGTACAGGTTACAGATTACATATACGTAATATACGGTCCACCCCTTTTTTTGCGATATTCGCAAAAAAAGCCAGAGGCCGCTGCTTACGCCCTACCAACGCGGCGGCGTGAATCATGGGGTCGCAGTTCTATGTGCGGTTGGCGATTGTGACCACAGCGCCTGCCACATGGGTCCGTTTCATGTGGTTTACATCACCCTTGACAACGAGAATGAGCTTGGAGACAGAGCATGGGCGTACGTCTACTCCTCCAAGACTCGTAAATGGAGCGAACGGGCCTTTCTTCAGCTGCCTGGGGATAATGATCACGACATGGATAAAAGGCCTTTTGTTCTCCTCGTTGCAGAAGCATTGTTTTCCCTCATTATTACCTTTACGCCGACAAAAACACGCCAAGTTATCAAGTATGATTTAGGCGATGAATCCCTATCCGTATTTAACGTGGCCCCCATGGTGGCCGATATATCCGAGATTTCCGAGATACCTCCAGCTCTCATCACAGCCGAAGATGGTGGGCTCGGCCTGGCGCACGTGGACAAGTTCAGCCTCCACCTGTGGTCTTACAATGACGGGGTTGCGGAGTGGACACTCCACAGAGTCATTGATCTCAACAAGATGTCTCTCCCCATTGGCGACCCCATGATCGCACCACAGGTGGCTGGAGCTGTGGAGGGCGCTCGTTCCATCTTTGTAGTCACTGATCTTGGTGCCTATATGATCGATCTCAACTCACTGACGTCCAAGAAGCTGTCTCAGGAGATATGTTCAAGTGCTAAAGAAAATGTCGTATTTCACGTCTTTCCCTACCTTAGCTTCTTCAATCGACCAGGTACGTTTCATCTGAAAATGTTTATCTCTGATCGTATTTTATTCTTCCTTATGTTCTGCACTTCATTTTTGGAACATAGAACTGCCAAAGCAAGATTTGTTTCGGATATATGTTGTGTTTCTAATCCTGTAACACCACTCACCAGATAACATTACCGGAGGAGGCGCTGCTTCTATTCGGCGAAGCAAACGGAACAGGAGGCCCAACCCAAAGTACCTGTGAGCCCAAGCTCATCTACCGCGCGACCAAGGGGTGCGCCACCAGCTGTTATGGCCAGCAGTGACCAAGGGGAAAAGGTGTGGAGAAACAAGACATGGAACTAGCAGCCGGCTCTCTTCTTGGATCCCCTTCTCTTCCTCCCGACTTTGTGTAATTTGGCACGATTTGTTTCGGATCCTTCATCAGTAGTAGTGCGATCATGACCCTTCATGTTCTAAATTCTATACTTATATAATTGACCAGTAGCAGCCGCACATTAAGGACAAAATGAAGATGAATGGATGCTGCAGATGCATGATATGATAAAGTACCTGTAGGCTGATTTGGTCGTAATTAAAGAAGTTATATTTGAACCTTGAGCAAGGCTCCGAACAGCGAACAATATGGACGTGTTTCTACTTAGTGTTAGTTCTGGGTTTGAGTCTTCTATGTGGACTCCGTATTCAGGAAGATGGAGGATTCTGATCCGGCCAGTTGCAAGGTCTATTCAGCTTCCTGTTGCATGATTTCTTTGTCGTACGTAGTATACTCACTTTTCTAAAGTCTTTTATGTAGTACTATAATGTTTTATTCCGACCCTATCATGCATTACAACCTCAATTTACTTCTAACCTTACTAGGAGGAATTGCCCATATTGGTTTCTAATAAGCTGGAACAGAAACCGGAGTCACACTTTGTTTCACTACTTTCATTTATACTCAGCCCCATATGTTGTTTCCGATTTTCGTCTCCGCCTATCCTTTGCTTTATTTTTCTCCAGAACACTTTCTACCCTAAAAGCAACTGGCAAAGTTCATATTGCTGAACAGGTATCAGTGTAAATCCGAGTGGGGCATTTACCAAACACTTATGACTGCAAATAGAAACTAAGTTATTGAAATGGTTTTACAGTGCTATTACTCCCCAAATCTGACAAATTCCTTAAGAGAGATACACATGCGAAACTAACTTATATTAACTGACACGTAGGCTGTTAATACCACTGTTCCAAATATCGGCCGATATATCAGTTAACTGGCCGATTAACTGCGGATCGGAGGCTGATCGAAACGAGAAGGCCCTTCTCGGTGCGTTAACTGGTCCAGCCGATTAATCGGTCTGACAAACCGATTTATCGGGAATATGCAGTTAACCGGTACTCGTTTTTGGGCTAAATGGGCCCACGAGGCTGTGCGGCCCGTGCCTCTCTCCAATTCCCACCCCTCCAGCTAGTTAGGGCTTGAGATTTGGGAGCTCCCAGCGAGTACTCCGCACTCTCACGCTCGATCCGGTCGACCGCCGGCCAGGACCACGCCGCCGCCGGCCAGACAATCCAACCAGCGCCGGATCTCCGCATCCAGGACCTTCCCTTCGACCCCTGCTCTCCCTCCTCCAGTCAGCCCCCCTTCTTTCTGACCGCGCCCCTGCCTGATCTGCCGCATGGTCGTCCGCCTGAGCTGCTGCCTATGCCGCCGCCACCAGATCTCTTTTCATGGTTTCTCCGGCAAGCAAGATATGGCCTTCTTCCTCCTCTGATGCTCCTAAGCTGCTTGTTGTGGCTGATGTTCTACCGATTAATGGACGACCGGTAAATTCAGTTAATCGGCCGATTTGCCGATTAATCGCTTCTCAGAGGCCGACCGAGCAGTTACCAGTTAACGATATCCTGAACATTGGTTAATACTACTTTGATGATCTACAATAAACCACTACTTTGTTGTTTCAGGCTAAAAATAACTTACCACAGCCTTCTGAAACTGTGCGGAGTTGATGACAATGTTGAACGATTCTGCATCCCTCTTTGAACCGAAGAAGTTCTCCTAGCTGGTTGCAGACGCGACATATCTCCATCGCTAAAATATAAGAAAAAGTCGAATCAGAAAAAGATTGAGAAGAAAATCCGAAAAAGATGAACCGAAAAAACCCCTATCCGAAATGGAGAAAAATGCAGAGGATATAAAATCTCAAATCAATGTGGGAAACAAACTAGATTGAACAAAATGTAGAAGAACACTATACTTAAGCGTACGAGTAATCGATGAATGTTTGGAGAAATCTGGAGAAAACCAAGAGGATGAACTGGCGTAGGTTACCGTAATGCCGTCGTCGTTGAAACCGGCGGGCGCATATTTTCAGGTTTGTCCACAGGCGACGGTTCTTATTGTACATCGTCTGCACAAAGCAACTCTTTGAGGAGCTGTTGTTTACCAACCACCTAAGGACATCTGAGACGGTAGCAAATACAGACCGTCTCCAATCCTCCGATACTTGGGACAAAACCGAGTCAACTGGGAGTCTCTAAGTGACAAGTTTGTACTAGTGGTAGTTATGTAGGGATTCGTAGCATAGAAAAATAAAGTTCATACGCAACAATGAATAAACCACCAAGATCTAATCCAGGAGATGCATGTAACGATGCGGTAGCATGTAACAATACGATAACTTGATTTGTGTACCATTGCAAATTGGATGCGGAAGCTTACCGGTTGGTGTTGATGTAGACGATCACGATCTGTTCAATCTTGGTGATCCAACTCGATCAACTTCGTCGCTTGTACGGCTTGACATTGTCGGCTCCTTCTTATTCCAGAAAGTTGGAATCAAGGTAGAGAGATCGCTCCGCTGTCACGACGAACTTGGTGCAAATCCGGCAGGGCTTCGCCCGGACTATCTTTTCGAAGTTCGCCGGAATTAGGGTTCCAGCGAGATTTCGGCGATCACAGGCAGAGGTCCGAGAACCAACAGAAGTAAATGGCAGAGGACAGAGGAGGACTCCGACGATTACAGGCGACAACCGACGGTGGCAAGGAGGCCGGCGATGGGCGGCGGCCGTTGATGGCGGCGGGGTGGCTGACGGTGGCTTGGCGGCGGCGCTGCGTGTGGAGAGCTCAGGGCTGCGTGGCTCTTGTGGACTTGTGATATTATGGACAGCCCCCGGCTCATGTATATAAAGGCTCGGACCCGAGAGGCCGTAGGATCTCTTAATTCTAATTGGACTCTCGGTCAAACCTTGTCAAACTCATATTGGCACCAAATAAGGAAGTCCCCGACTATATCGGAATAGGAAGAGGAAAGCTCCTCCCTCCCACTCCCAAACCGAGTGGAGGGAGGACTTTCCCTCTCCCACTCGGCCATGGCCGCTAGCCGACCGGCTGTCCCACTTGGCGTGCAAGTGGGGCCCACTCGGCTCTAGGCTAGGTGGGTTCCCCCTTTCGGAACTTTCTGGTAGAACAGAAAAATCTGGAACTTTCTGGAACCATTCCGATACTTACCATATATATTCCTATAGGTTTGTCGACCTTCTGATTTCATATTTGATATTCCCAAATCCATTAGGGACACTGAAAACACTGCACTAGATATCTCTATCCCTAGCGGCGTCGAACCTTAAATGTGTGACCCTACGGGTTCGCGATTATGCGGAAATGACTAAGTCCATAGCCAATGGTTAATTAACCGAAAGACCTGGAGATCCATATTAACCCCCACATATTGATGATCTTATCGAGTGAACCCCTTGTGTCATTCATATATAATTCCCATGTCTTGCGATATCTTAGTTACCCGAGATTTGATCATTGGTATCTTCATACCTTGTTCTTATCTCGTTACCCGTAAGTACTTTTTCTCATCGTAATAGCGCACCCTGGTGTGACCTAGTCATGGGCCTGCAAGCGATTGAGTTTATATTACCGAGAGGGCCCAAAGAATATCTTTCTGTTACTTGGATGAACAGATTAAACTCTTGATAACATACAACCCAACAAGTATCTTATAGAATACAGGCGAGATAGCTTTATGATTGATGACCCACAAGTATAGGGGATCGCAACAGTCTTCGAGGGAAGTAAAACCCAATTTATTGATTCGACACAAGGGGAGCCAAAGAATATTTGTAAGCCTTAACAAGGAGTTGTCAATTCAGCTGCACCTGGAAACAGACTTGCTCGCAAGAGTTTATCAAGATAACAGCTTTATGGCGTAGCGAGTGAAATATACAGGTAACAAAGATAGCAGTAGTGATTATAGTAAACAGCAGGATTAAAATACTGTAGGCACATGGATGGATGAACGGGCGCTGCATGGATAAGAGAATTCATGTAACAATCAATGCAGGGCATTTGCAGATAATAATAAGTACTAAACAATCCATAGGCATGTGTTCCATATATAGTCGTACGTGCTCGCAATGAGAAACTTGCACAACATCTTTTGCCCTACCAGCCGGTGGCAGCCGGGCCTCTAGGGAAACTACTGGTAATTAAGGCACTCCTTTTAATAGAGCACCGAGCAAAGCATTAACACTCCGTGAACACATGTGATCCTCATATCACAACCTTCCCCTCCGGTTGTCCCAATTTCTGTCACTTTGGGGCCTCGGGTTCGGACAGCAATATGTGTATACAACTTGCAGTAAGATCATAAAACAATGAATATCAACATGAATCAATAACATGTTCAGATCTGAGATCATGGCACTCGGGCCCTAGTGACAAGCATTAAGCATAACAAGTTGCAACAATATCATAAAAGTACCAACTACGGATACTAGGCACTATGCCCTAACAATCTTATGACTATTACATGATCAATCTCATCCAATCCCTACCATCCCCTTCAGCCTACAGCGGCAGAATTTCTCACACATGGATGGGGGAAACACGGATGGTCGATGGAGAGGCGTCGGTGGTGATGATGGCGATGATCTCCTCCAATTCCTCGTCCCGGCGGAGTGCCAGAACGGAGTTTCTGGTCCCGAGACGGAGTTTCGCGATGGCGGCGGTGTTCTGGATGGCTTCTGGCAATATCGTCTAACCCCCGTACGTTTTTAGGTCGAAACCCTTAAGTAGTCGAAAGAGGGGCGTCGGAGGCTGGCCGAGGCGCCGCCACCAGGGCCGCGCGGGCAGGGCCCACCGCGCCTTGTGGGGTGGGCGCCTCGTGGCCCCCTCCTTCCGGTCTTCTGGCTCCGTCCCTCTTCTGTGAAAATAGGCCCATTGGAATTAATCCCGGGATTTTCCTGAAAGTTGAGTTTCTGCACAAAAACAAGACACCAGGGCAATTCTGCTGAAAACAACGTTAGTCCATGTTAGTTGTATCAAAATACACAAATTAGAGGTAAAACAATAGCAAAAGTGTTCGAAAGTAGATACGTTTTGGACGTATCAACTCCCCAAGCTTAGCTTATTGCTTGTCCTCAAGCAATTCAGTTAACAACTGAGTGCGATAAAAGAACTTTCACGAACACATTTGTTCATATGATGTAAATATTCTCATGATATGGACAAGTACTTAGGAAATTCATAATAAGAAACATGCAAATAAAGTCATCTAATAGCTATGTCAATCATCGAAAAGGTACCAACAAATTAATAATAAGTATCATGAATCATGTCTATCAGCAAGATTGCAATGTTCATAAAAGGATATGATAAAGTGGTATCTCGCTTGCCCGTATTTGTGCAAAACATAAATGCCCGGCACCTTTGAAGTTCATGGAAAGACTGAAGTAGAGATTATCAAAGATAAAAACATCAAAGTTATACCACAGTTAATCACATTTTGGGACAAGCATATTATACTAAGAATGACAGTTGTGCTCTCAAGAAAGTGCTCAAAGAAAGGACGATGACTCAACATAAAAGTAAAAGATTGACCCATCGCAGAGGGAAGCAGAGATTAACATGTGCTAGAGCTTTTCATTTTTTTCTAAAGACAGAAGTAAAATTGTTTTGAGAGGTGTTTGTTGTTGTCAACGAATGATAGTGGGCACTCTAACTACCTCATCAACCTTCCAAGAGCGGCTCCCATGAAGGACGTTATCTCTACCAGCAAGGTAGATCATCCCTCTTCCCTTTTGTTTACACATGTGTTTTAGTTTCATTATGGATGACACTCCCCCAACCTTGCTTACACAAGCCATGGCTAACCGAATCCTCGGGTGCCTTCCAACATTCTCATACCATGGAGGAGTGTCTATTTGCAAATTAAGTTGCTTACTGATAAATCAGGGCAAATCATGTGAAGGGAATTATTGATGAAAGTTAATTAATTGGGGCTGGGAACCCCGTTGCCAGCTCTTTTTGCAAAATTATTGGATAAGCGGATGTGCCACTAGTCCATTGGTGAAAGTCTCTCAAGTAAATGACAAGGTTGAAAGATAAAACACCACATACTTCCTCATGAGCTATAAAACATCAACACAAATTGAGAAGTATTTTGAAGGTTTAAAGGTAGCACGTGAGAATTTACTTTGAATGGTTTGAAATGCCATGCATAGGTATTTATGGTGGACACTTTGGAATAACTTGGTTTTCAGGGGTTTGGAAGCACAAGCAGCGTTCCCGCTCAGTACAAGTGAAGGCTAGTGATGCGCGTAAATGTACACGTCCGTTGGGAACCCCAAGAGGAAGGTATGATGCGCACAGTGGCAAGTTTTCCCTCAGAAAGAAACCAAGGTTGATCGAACCAGGAGGAGCCAAGAAGCACGTTGAAGGTTGATGGTGGCGAAATGTGATGCGGCGCAACAACAGGATTCCGGCGCCAACGTGGAATCTGCACAACAAAACCAAAGTACTTTGCCCCAACGAAATGCTGAGGTTGTCAATCTCACCGGCTTGTGTAACAAAGGATTAAACGTATCGAGTGGAAGATGTTTGCAAAGAAAACAATAAAACACAATTGCAGTAGATTGTATGCTATGTAAAGAATAGGACCGGGGTCCACAGTCACTAGAGGTGTCTCTCCCATAAGATAAAAGCATGTTGGGTGAACAAATTACAGTCGGGCAATTGACAAATAGAGAAAGGCATAACAATGCATATACATGATATGATAAATATAGTGAGATTTAATTGGGCATTACGACAAAGTACATAGACCGCCATCCAACCGCATCTATGCCTAAAAAGTCCACCTTCAAAGTTATCATCCGAACCCCATTCGCATTAAGTTGCTAAGCAATGCATACAATTGCATTAAGTATGGTGCGTAATGTAATCGACAACTACATCCTTAGACATAGAATCAATGTTTTATCCCTAGTGGCAACAAGACATCCACAACCTTTGAACTTTCTGTCACTGTCCCACATTTAATGGAGGCATGAACCCACTATCGAGCATAAATACTCCCTCTTGGAGTTAAGAGTACAAACTTGGCCAGAGCCTCTACTAATAACGGAGAGCATGCAAGATCATAAACAACACATAAACAATAGATTGATAATCACCATAACATAGTATTCTATCCATCGGATCCCGACAAACACAACATATAGAATTACAGATAGATGATCTTGATCATGTTAGGCAGCTCACAAGATCCAACAATGAAGCAGAACAAGGAGAAGACGACCATCTAGCTACTGCTATGGACCCATGATCCAGGGGTGAACTACTCACTCACTCCGGAGGCGACCATGGCGTGTAGAGTCCTCCGAGATGAATCCCCTCTCCGGCAGGGTGCCGGAGGCGATCTCCCGAATCCCCCGAGATGGGATTCGCGGCGGCGCGTCTCCGGGAAGGTTTTCCGTATCGTGGCTCCTCAGATCGGGGTTTCGCGACGGAGACTTTGGCAGGCGGAAGGGAACGCGGGGGCCACACGAGGTGCCCGGTAGGGCCGCGCGGCCGGGCCCGCCGCGCCGCCGTCCCCGGCTGCCTTGTGGCCCCACTTCGTTATCTCTTCGGTCTTATGGAAGCTTCGTGCAAAAATAGGACCCCGGGCGAAAGTTTCGTCCAATTCCGAGAATATTTCCTTACTAGGATTTCAAACCAAAAACAGCAGAAAACAGAATCGGTTCTTCGACATCTTGTTAATAGGTTAGTTCCGTAAAATGCATAAATATGACATATAATGTGCATAAAACATGTAGGTATCATCAATAAAGTAGCATGGAACATAAGAAATTATCGATACGTTGGAGACGTATCAGCATCCCCAAGCTTAGTTCTGCTCGTCCCGAGCAGGTAAAACGATAACAAAGATAATTTCTGAAGTGACATGCCATCATAATCTTGATCATACTATTTGTAAACATATGTAATGAATGCACCGATCAAAACAAAGGTAATGACATGAGTAAACAAGTGAATCATATAGCAAAGACTTTTCATGAATAGTACTTCAAGACAAGCATCAATAAGTCTTGCATAAGAGTTAACTCATAAAGCAATAAATCGAAGTAAAGGTGTTGAAGCAACACAAAGGAAGATTAAGTTTCAGCGGTTGCTTTCAACTTATAACATGTATATCTCATGGACATTGTCAACATAAAGTAATATAACAAGTGCAATATGCAAGTACGTAGGAATCAATGCACAGCTCACACAAGTGTTTGCTTCTTAAGGTGGAGGAGATAGGTAAACCGACTCAACAAGAAAAGTAAAAGAAAGGTCCTTCAAGAGGAAAGCATCGATTGCCGTATTTGTGCTAGAGCTTTTATTTTGAAAACATGAAACAATTTTGTCAACGGTAGTAATAAAGCATATGAGTTATGAAAATTATATCTTACAAGTTGCAAGCCTCATGCATAGTATACTAATAGTGCCCGCACCTCATCCTACTTAGCTTGGACTACCGGATCTTTGCATGCCATGTTTCAACCAAGTGTCACAAAGGGGTACCTCCATGCCGCCTGTACAAAGGTCTAAGGAGAAAGCTCGCATTTTGGATTTCTCGCTTTTGATTATTCTCAACTTAGACATCCATACCGGGACAACATGGACAACAGATAATGGACTCCTCTTAAATGCATAAGCATGTAGCAATGATTATTATTCTCATATGAGATTGAGGATATATGTCCAAAACTGAAACTTCCACCATGATTCATGGCTTTAGTTAGCGGCCCAATGTTCTTCTCTAACAATTTTGCATGCTCCAACCACTAAAATGATAGATCCTTCAGACAAGACGGACATGCATAGCAACTCACATGATATTCAACAATAGTTGATGGCGTTCCCCAGAAGCATGGTTATCGCACAACAAGCAACTTAATAAAATATAAAGTGCATAAGTACATATTCAATACTACGATAGTTTTTAAGGCTATTTTGTCCCATGAGCTATATATTGCAAAGGTGAATGATGGAATTTTAAAGGTAGCACTCAAGCAATTTACTTTGGAATGGCGGAGAAATACCATGTAGTAGGTAGGTATGGTGGACACAAATGGCATAGTAGTTGGCTCAAGGATTTTGGATGCATGAGAAGTATTCCTCTCGATACAAGGTTTAGGCTAGCAAGGTTATTTGAAGCAAACTCAAGGATGAACAGCAGCAAACTCACATAAAAGACATATTGTAAACATTATAAGACTCTACACCGTCTTCCTTGTTGTTCAAAACTCAATACTAGATATTATCTAGACCTTAGAGAGACCAAATATGCAAATCAAATTTTAGCAAGCTCTATGTATTTCTTCATTAATGGGTGCAAAGCATATGATGCAAGAGCTTAAACATGAGCACAACAATTGCCAAGTATCACATTATCCAAGACATTTTAGAATTACTACATGTAGCATTTTCCAATTCCAACCATATAACAATTTAACGAAGAAGAAACTTCGCCATGAACATTATGAGTAAAGCCTAAGGACACATGTGTCCATATGCAACAGCGGAGCGTGTCTCTCTCCCACAAAGTGAATGCTAGGATCCATTTTATTCAAACAAAAACAAAACGAAACAAACCGACGCTCCAAGTAAAGAACACAAGATGTGATTGAATAAAAATATAGTTTCAGGGGAGGAACCTGATGATGTTGTCGATGAAGAAGGGGATGCCTTGGGCATCCCCAAGCTTAGACGCTTGAGTCTTCTTAGAATATGCAAGGGTGAACCACGGGGGCATCCCCAAGCTTAGAGCTTTCACTCCTCTTGATCATAGTATATCATACTCCTCTCTTGACCCTTGAAAACTTCCTTCACACCAAACTTAAAGCAAACTCATTAGAGGGTTAGTGCACAATTAATAATTCACACATTCAGAGGTGACACAATCATTATTTTCACTTCTGGACATTGCATAATGCTACCGGACATTAATGGATCAAAGAAATAAATCCAACATAGCAAAAGAGGCAATGCGAAATAAAAGGCAGAATCTGTCAAAAACAGAACAGTCCGTAAAGACGAATTTAAAGCTGGCACCAGACTTGCTCAAATGAAAAACTCAAAACTAATGAAAGTTGCGTACATATCTGAGGATCACGTCGTAAATTGGCAGATTTTTACGAATTTTCTACAGAGAACTGTGCCCAGATTCGTGACAGACAGCAATGCTGTTTCTGCGCAGCGATCCCAAATATAACATCAACTTTGACATAGAAACTTTACTTGGCACAAAAACATGATAAGGAGAGGTTGCTACAGTAGTAAACAACTTCCAAGACTCAACAAAACAAAAAATTGCTGTAGGTAAAAACATGGGTTGTCTCCCATAAGCGCTTTTCTTTAACGCCTAGGCGCAGAAAGTGCAAATCAAGTATTATCAAGAGATGGAGCATCACCATCATAACCAGGGGTATTGGGAGTTTTCTCAACCAAGCATAGTATATGGGATACATAAGTTTTAGCGTCTCCCTTTTCATTAGTCTTGGGCTTGCTACTCTCATCGAACAAATTTTCAGGAACAAGCCAAGCATAGTTATTTTCTAGTGCATCATTCATAGCTAGGAGTTTACATGGTATTGGTGCTTTGATTTCTCCACCATCATTAATGTTATTAGTGTACCTTATTCTATCCATGTCCATTTTTTCAAGGAGACCAATAAAATTGGTATGAGAACCTAGCATATTAAATTTAGCAAAACCTTTCTAGCCTCTCTTGCTAATCCCCCAAATTCTCTAAGAAGAGTTTCTAGAACAAAATCTTTCTTTTCCCCTTCTTCCATATCACCAAGTGTGAGAAACATGTGTTGGATTATAGGATTGAGATTAACAAATTTAGTTTCCAACATGCGAACTAAAGCAGCAGCAGCAATTTCATAGGTAGGTGCAAGTTCTACCAAGTGTTTATCTTCAAAATTTTCAGTAATACTAACATGATTGAAAAATTCTTCTATATTATTTCTCCCAACTATAGACCCACGTCCTACCGGTATGTCTTTTGTGGTAAAATTAAAAGGAAACATGATGCAATAAGCAAAAAGTAAACTAGGCAAACAAAGTAAAAACAAGTAACTAATTTTTTGTGTTTTTGATATAGAGAGCAAGACAGTAAAATAAAGTAAAACTAGCAACTAATTTTTTTGTATTTTGATTTAGTGCAGCAAACAAAGTAGAAAATAAAATAAAGCAAGACAAAAACAAAGTAAAGAGATTGAGAAGTGTAGACTCCCCTTGCAGCGTGTCTTGATCTCCCCAACGGCGCCGAAAACAGCTTGATGCGCGTAAATGTACACGTCCGTTGGGAACCCCAAGAGAGGAAGGTATGATGCGCACAAAGCAAGTTTTCCCTCGAAAGAAACCAAGGTTGATCGAACCAGGAGGAGCCAAGAAGCACGTTGAAGGTTGATGGTGGCGAAATGTGATGCGGCGCAACAACAGGGATTCCGGCGCCAACGTGGAATCCGCACAACAAAACCAAAGTACTTTGCCCCAACGAAACAGTGAGGTTGTCAATCTCACCGGCTTGCTGTAAAAAAGGATTAAATGTATCGAGTGGAAGATGTTTGCAAAGAAAACAGTAAACACAATTGCAGTAGATTGTATGCTATGTAAAGAATAGGACCGGGGTCCACACTCACTAGAGGTGTCTCTCCCATAAGATAAAAGCATGTTGGGTGAACAAATTACAGTCGGGCAATTGACAAATAGAGAAAGGCATAACAATGCATATACATGATATGATAAATATAGTGAGATTTAATTGGGAATTACGACAAAGTACATAGACCGCCATCCAACCGCATCTATGCCTAAAAAGTCCACCTTCAGGTTATCATCCGAACCCCATTCGGTATTAAGTTGCTAAGCAACAGACAATTGCATTAAGTATGGTGCGTAATGTAATCGACAACTACATCCTTAGACATAGAATCAATGTTTTATCCCTAGTGGCAACAAGCACATCCACAACCTTAGAACTTTCTCTCACTCCCAGATTTAATGGAGGCATGAACCCACTATCGAGCATAAATACTCCCTCTTGGAGTTAAGAGTACAAACTTGGCCAGAGCCTCTACTAATAACGGAGAGCATGCAAGATCATAAACAACACATAAACAATAGATTGATAATCACCATAACATAGTATTCTCTATCCATCGGATCCCGACAAACACAACATATAGAATTACAGATAGATGATCTTGATCATGTTAGGCAGCTCACAAGATCCAATAATGAAGCACAACAAGGAGAAGACGACCATCTAGCTACTGCTATGGACCCATGGTCCAGGGGTGAACTACTCACTCATCACTCCGGAGGCGACCATGGCGGTGTAGAGTCCTCCGGAGATGAATCCCCTCCGGCAGGTGCGGAGGCGATCTCCGAATCCCCCGAGATGGGATTGCGGCGGCGGCGTCTCTGGAAGGTTTTCCGTATCGTGGCTCTCGTGACCGGGGGTTTCGCGACGGAGACTTTAAGTAGGCGGAAGGGCAACGGGGGCCACACGAGGTTCCCAGGGGGTAGGGCCGCGCGGCCGGGCCTGGCCGCGCCGCCCCGTCCTCCGGCTCGTGGCCCCACTCGTTATCTCTTCGGTCTTCTGGAAGCTTCGTGCAAAAATAGGACCCTGGGCGAAAGTTTCGTCAATTCCGAGAATATTTCCTTACTAGGATTTCTGAAACCAAAACAGCAGAAAACAACAACTGGCTCTTCGGCTTCTTGTTAATAGGTTAGTTCCAGAAAATGCATAAATATGACATATAATGTGCATAAAACATGTAGGTATCATCAATAAAGTAGCATGGAACATAAGAAATTATCGATACGTTGGAGACGTATCAGCTAGCAATAGACTGGGAAGCGACAATCAAGAGAGCAATAACTGTCATAATCATGCTTGCGACAAAATAAATTAACAGAGGCATAAAAGTGATACAAGAACTCTGAGGCAAAGTAAATTATCGAGGCTTAATTGACTTTTGTTTAGTCATATGCATGCGTGAGCATGTGCCAAGTCGATTCAAGTGAATTATTCAGAGGAGGATACCACAATGTCATACCTATCTATGAATAAAACAACGTAAGCAAATATTTATGACATGCTACTCATATTAATATATTGGAGCTAAACATGAGAGATCATGAACTACTAGACTTTCTTAAATGACATATACCTCACATGAACCAACTAAGTATGCTCACATGGATGAGTATATGTACAAAAATGAAAACAAATAGAGTTCATACCAGCCTCTCACCACAATCAGATTGTCGTAGATCGTCATTATTGCCTTTCACTTGTGTGGCTTGAATAATATGGAATGAAAACCAAGCTCCAACCACCGAAGACCGCTGAACTCCCTAATAAACTTTACAAAACCAAAGAAGAACAACAAATATTTTTGGTGTTTTCGAATTGGAAACAAGAACAAAAGGAAACAAGCAAACAAAGCAAAATCTTTTTGGATTTTCTCATAGCAAACTAACGATAGCAAATAAAGCAAAATAGGAACAAGAAACCAAAATAAACAAATGGTAAATAGAAACAACAGAAATATTTTTGGTATTTTTGTGTTTTAGGAAAGGAACAAAGCAAAAATAAGAAAATGGAAACTAAAAGAGTCACATAAACACAAAGTAGCAGAAATTCGTCAAACTTGACAGCAGTACAGTAATCTATTTTTACGAAAATCTTCCGCTGCTCAACTCGAAAAGTGCTCAACTAATGAAAGTTAGATAATAACCTGGGGAACATGCACAAAAATTGGCTTCTCAAAATAACGTTCTGGCTGTTTTTGGGAATTTTTTTGGTATCAGTCCAGAATCTGTTTTCAAACAGCACTTCCCCAAATATCATCCCCTTCTTATTAGAAACCACCTTAAGAAGCTAAACAAGTATGTACATGTATCCGGAAATTGTAATATGCAATGAATGAGTGATGCCGGTATACCTCCCCCCAAGCTTTGGCTTTTGGCCTAAGTGGAGATCAATTCCATGGTGCCCATGAAGTGGCACCTCCGTAGTATGACGAAGAAGGATCCTGTTCTGGGTATGTGCTGGAAGACGCACCAGGATACGTGACGGTGTACCCGTAGGAGGGCTCGGCGTCCTCGGAGTCATGTTGCTGGTGGAAACCATGTATCCTCAGCTGCTTATCCACCTCCTCCTTAGAGCGCGACCACGGTCTCCTGTGAACACTGAACAAATCGGCATGCGGCAAAGGGATTTCCCTCTCATCCCCGTCAATAAACAACATTTTATAGACAATATTTTCTAAACTAGAGTCAGTTGTGACAAATTGGTGACTCTTCATAGCAGCAATATCAAGCCTTATAGGAGTTAATTTCTCATCAGTAGGATCAAGAGGAAGATCTAGATATGCCATAATACGTGAGGCAACAATTCCTCCAAAAATAGGCCCCTTATTGGATAAACGACGAGCAACAAGAGCACCTAGATGATAAGGTGTATTTCTAGTAAGTGCAGCAACTAGAAAAGCAAGATGATAACTAGAAATGTTGCTAGTGTTCTCCCTACCAAGAATGCTAGTAGCAAGATAGTAAGCGAAATATCTAATGGCAGGGAGTTGAATGTTTCTTATCTTGCCGCGCTGAATGGTGCGGCTATCATCATTGGTAACTTCTCGATAGAGCTCCGTCAAAGCTTTGGGGCTTTTCTCGATCTTCTTCGCTGTACCTACAGGAGTAATATCCAATGCAACACAAAAATCCTTCAACTTCATAGTAATAGGCCTATCATAAATCCTGAATGTAACTGATGGTGTGAAGTGTGTGTTGTTGAACTTAAAGCTTTCAACAAAGATTTTAGTTAGCATGTAGTATTGACTCCTCTCATCTTCCATATAAGTAGATAAGCCCACATTATTGATGAGGAACAAGAAGTCATCAAGCAGCCCTGCATTACGCAAAAAGTCATAGCATGGAAAGGATGAAGCATTAGGAACTCCATTATCCTCTTCAACTTCGAAGCTCGGTGCGATGACATCCTCATTATAGGATCGTCTAATTCGAGTGGCTGCCCTTGAGGGCCTCCCCGTGCTTGTCGTCTCGCTCTCGAACACTTCTCCAAAGGTATGGTTGTTCATTTTCCTTTTCTGAAATTTTTCAACAATCATTATAAAATTTGATTTCGAGACATATAATTGAGGGAAACTACTATAGGAGCTTGCTAGAGTACCAAACATGCATCAAAACTCATTTCTACAACTTGAATCAAGCATGCAAACTCACTTAACATGTCACCTACAGCAGCAAAATACTCAAGATATACTCAATCATACAAAATTCTATTTGGATAATCGGAGGAGTCACATACCGGAGAGCAAATGTGCCAAATTTCAGACAGAAATCTGGGCTGAGCAAAGAGATCGAAAAATCCTGAGCTCTTGAGCAAAAACGCGAGTGATAGAAAGTTGGTACGAGTTTTTTCGGGAGAGAGAGTGCAATGAGTGGAAGGGATGACGAAGTGGGGCAAGGAGGGGCCCTCACCACAGGGTGGCGCGCCCCCCTCCTTGGCCGCGCCGGCACATGGGGGCCAGCCCTGGGGTGCCCCACTGATCAGCCCCAGGCACTCCCAGGTTGCACTTCGAAAAATAAGACCAACAATATAATTTTTGTAAATTTTTGAGAACTTCGAAAAACGCACATTTCTGGGTGTTGAAATTACTAATTCAGGACAGAAAAAGATTTTCAAACTTCTAAAAAACTTAACCCTCTTGCAAAACAAGTGGTACTACAGCAAGTAAAACAAGTGGAGAAAGAAAGAAATGTTGTTTAGCTCTTCTATGCATATAAAATATACTTGTTAACAAGGTTGATCAAGTCTTGCCACCAAATAATTTTTACATGTCATAAGAAGAAATAAACCTCAAATCAATCATGTTACCTTATATTGTATTGATACGGATCCAATCACAATAGTTTGATATCCTTCTTTAGGCTCATATATAGGACAATCAATAACTCCCACTTTGATAGTTCTTGAATTGGAAATTGTATTAACTCCACATACTTTATCAATCCTCTTGGGAAAATAGACAATATGTTTCTTGTCATCAACATTGAAAGTGACTTTTCCTTTATTGCAATCAATAACAGCCCCTGCAGTGTTAAGAAAAGGTCTTCCAAGAATAATAGACATATTATCGTCTTCAGGCATTTCCAACACAACAAAATGAGTTAATATTAAGCAATTTTGAGTAACTTGAATAGGAACATCCTCACATACACCAACAGGAACAGCAGTAGATTTATCAGCCATTTGCAAAGATATATCAGTCGGTATCAACTTATCTAGATCAAGTCTCTTGTAAAGAGAAAAAGGCATAACACTAACTCCTGCTCCCAAATCACATAGAGCAGTTCTAACATAATTATTCTTGATGGAACAAGGGTAGTCGGTATACCTGGGTCTCCCAGCTTCTTTGGAACCTTGCCATTGAAAGAGTAATTAGCGAGCATAGTGGAAATCTCCTCATTAGGAATTTTTCTTTTGTTAGAGACAATATCTTTCATATACTTTGAATAAGGAGGCAATTTAATAGCATCAGTCAAAGGGATTTGCAAAAACAAAGGTTTTATCCAATCACAAAATTTATTATAGTGTTCTTCCTCCTTTGATTTTAGTTTCTTAGCAGGAAAAGGCATTTGCTTTTGAACCCAAGGTTCTCTTTCATTACCCTGTTTCTTAGCAATAAAATCTTCTTTAGTGTACTTTTTATTTTTAGCATGCTTTTCTGGTTCATTTTCAATCTCTTCTTTATCAGAAACACCATTCTTATCATTATCTTTATCATGTTTATTACCACTTTCAGTTTCAGCATCAGAAATAGAAATACTATTAGGATCAATAACAGGTTCAGAGGATTCTACAACAGTTTTATGTTTCTTCTTCTTTTTCTTAGAAGGAGCACTAGTTTCTTTAATTTGTTGAGAATCTTGTTCAACTCTTTTAAGATGCCCTTCAGGATATAGAGGATCCTGGGTAGAAGCACCACCTCTAGTTGTTACTTCATAAGCATGTTTTTCTTTAGAACTATTTTTTAACAAGCCATTTTGCACTTTAATGAGTTGATCATTTTGAGTTTGAACCATATGAAAATGTTTAACAAGCATCTTAACATCATTGGAGGTTCTCTCCACAATATCATGCAATTCACTAATACCTTGAGAATTTTCCATTAAATGATTCTCTACTCTCATATTAAAATTATCTTGCTTAACAATATAATTATCAAACTCATCTAAACATTGATCAGGAGGTTTTGAGTACGGAATATCTTCCCTACCAAAGCGTTGAAGAGAATGTACCTCAATCATGGATGAAGGGGAGTTATCTTACATAAATCTTCTATGGGAGGTAAATTCTTCACATCTTCGGATTTAATACCTTTCTCCATAAGAGATTTCTTGGCTTCCTCATATCTTCATCATTTAATTTAATCATACCCTCTTCTTCAATATTGGCGTTGGAGTTGGTTCAGGTGTAGTCCAATCATCATGATTCCAGCTTATTTTAATAATTTTTCCGCTTCGTCTGGAGTTCTTTTCCTGAAAACACCCAGCACAACTATCCAGGTATGCCCTAGACTCAATGGTTAGTCCACCATAAAATATATCAAGTAAATCATGCTTTTCCAGATCATGTCCAGGCCGAGCTCTGATAAGAGAGCAAAACCTTGCCCAAGCTTCAGGCAATTTCTCTCCATCTTCCTGGTCAAAACTATAAATTTTCTACAAAGCAATATGTTGAGCACTAGCAGGAAAGTATTTCCGAAAGAAAACATCAAGCAAACCACTTGGACTATCAATAGAATCAGGAGGCAAACTATTATACCAAGTTTTAGCATCATCCTTTAATGAGAAAGGAAAAATTTTAGCAACAAAATAAGTACGCATCTTAACATCATCAGAAAACAAGCTACTTAAAGTAGAAAGCTCATTCATGTGCTCTACATCACTTTCTTTTTCAGTACCACAAAAAGGTGTTTTCTCAACAATAGATATATGAGATAAATCAAGAGAAAAATCATAATCCTTATCCTTAATGTTTATAGGAGATGTGGCAAATTTAGGATCAGGAGACAGTTTATATCTAACAGCACGTTGTGCAATAAGCTTTTTAAGGTTACTTGTACCAGTAGTAGCATTGCATTTATCAATAAAATCATCATCAAGTTTCACGTAATCTTCATCAAGGTCATCAGACTCAGGTGAATTAACAAGTATTTTCATTAGGAGTTTCAGTATTTTCAATTTGTCTAGACCTAGCAATTGTAGCATCTAGAAAAGGACCTAATGAACCATTATCATCAAGCATAGTAGAAGCATCATCAAAATAATCAGAGGATTTTTCAGTTTCAGCAGAAGTACCAGCACGTGAAGCTTGTGGTGGTGAAACAAGTTGACTTATCACAGATGGTGAATCAAGAGCAGCAGAGGTACTCAGAGTTGTACCTTTTCTTGTAGTGGATGGTAATATGGCGACTTTAGTATCGCGAGGTTTACCCATGATGGAGGATTTGCAGCGAACAATATCAATTCAGGTGAACTTGCAAATAAAGCTATGCTCCCCGCAACGGCGCCAAAATAGTCTTGATGACCCACAAGTATAGGGGATCGCAACAGTCTTCGAGGAAGTAAAACCCAATTTATTGATTCGACGCAAGGGGAGCCAAAGAATATTTGTAAGCCTTAACAGCGGAGTTTTCAATTCAGCTGCACCTGGAAACAGACTTGCTCGCAAGAGTTTATCGAGTGTCAGCTTTATGGCGTAGCAGAGTGAAATATAAGCAGCAGTGTAACAAAGATAGCAGTAGTGATTATAGTAAACATCAGGATTAAAATACTGTAGGCACATGGATGGATGAACGGGCGCTGCATGGATAAAAGAATTCATGTAACAATCAAGGCAGGGCATTTGCAGATAATAATAAAGCGGTATCCAAGTACTAAATAATCCATAGGCATGTGTTCCATATATAGTCGTACGTGCTCGCAATGAGAAACTTGCACAACATCTTTTGTCCTACCAGCCGGTGGCAGCCGGGCCTCTAGGGAAACTACTGGTAATTAAGGCACTCCTTTTAATAGAGCACCGGAGCAAAGCATTAACACTCCGTGAACACATGTGATCCTCATATCACAGCCTTCCTCCGGTTGTCCCAATTTCTGTCACTTTGGGGCCTCGGACAGCAATATGTGTATACAACTTGCAGGTAAGATCATAAAACAATGAATATCAACATGAATCAATAACATGTTCAGATCTGAGATCATGGCACTCGAGCCCTAGTGACAAGCATTAAGCATAACACGTTGCAACAATATCATAAAAGTACCAACTACGGATACTAGGCACTATGCCCTAACAATCTTATGACTATTACATGATCAATCTCATCCAATCCCTACCATCCCCTTCAGCCTACAGCGGGGTAATTACTCACACATGGATGGGGGAAACATGGATGGTCGATGGAGAGGCATCGGTGGTGATGATGGCGATGATCTCCTCCAATTCCCCGTCCCGGCGGAGTGCCAGAACGGAGTTTCTGGTCCCGATACGGAGTTTCGCGATGGCGGCGGTGTTCTGGATGGCTTCTGGCAATATCGTCTAACCCCCGTGCGTTTTTAGGTCGAAACCCTTAAGTAGTCGAAAGAGGGGCGTCGGAGGCTGGCCGAGGCGCCGCCACCATAGGCCGGCGCGGCCCAGGGGCCCACCGCGCCGCCTTGTGGGGTGGGCGCCTCGTGGCCCCCTCCTTCTGGTCTTCTGGCTCCGTCCCTCTTCTGTGAAAATAGGCCCATTGGAATTAATCCCGGGGATTTTCCTGAAAGTTGAGTTTCTGCACAAAAACAAGACACCAGGGCAATTCTGCTGAAAACAGCGTTAGTCCGTGTTAGTTGTATCCAAAATACACAAATTAGAGGCAAAACAATAGCAAAAGTGCTCGAGAAAGTAGATATGTTTTGGACGTATCAATGATCACCCAACAACGAAGTGAAGTTTGCAACAACTATGCATTCTTCCAATACCCGGGAGTTGTATAATCTCATGGTCAAAGGAATAGTATAGATGACAACAGGAAAGCTTCACAATTAGGTTAAGTTCATCATATTATTCTCCTTAATAACATGACCTCGCTAATAAGTGACACTATGTCCATGGCAATGGAAACCAATAACTAACACGTATTTAACGAACTTGTATAGAGGCATACTAGGGACACATCGTGTTCATATTTCACACATGTACTATGTTTCCGGATAATACAAACATTATCATGAAAATGGATTGGTGATAATAAATATTCCTTTATTATTGCCTCTTGGGCACCAAATCCCTTCAGTCTTCCAATTGCACTAGAGTCAATAATTCTAGTTAACATATGGTTACAATTCAACACTTGTAGACTTTAAGTGTCCAATCATGTTTTGCTCGTGTGGAAAAGGAATAGTCAACATATCCTTTTAGATATGTGCGAACAATGCAAATCTTTATGTCACATTTCCTTGACATACTCACATATATAATATGTGAAAGTACTTATGTATTCGGAGCTTTTGTATGACTGTGATTTTACATGAATTTGACAATAGATCGATTATCTAATTCAATTCATTAAAATCATAACAAGATCCATAGATAAATCATTTTTTATCTATACTCCCTTTTTGTCTAACTCTATGAGTAATCACAAAATAGTACTTCTTTTGTAAATGCCACCACAACAACAATAGTTCTCTAACTATTTCCTTTAAGTTTATAAGTTTCCTATCTTAAGAAATTCATTTTATCATGATCTAAATATGAAGCTTTGCATAGATGTAAGTCCTCTCATCTAACTCTTCATAACAATCATGAACTATTTAATACTTCTCAAATACCATGACATGGTACCTTATAAGAATATCCATAATTGATGCTCAATCTTTCATATCAGTAATTTCTGATACTTTTGTCAATGACAAAATATTGAACAAATCATGTCTAAATATATGTTTATCCCATCCATAAAACATATGACTTAGTCATAGTAGATGTTTCGACATCATCTTTTATCAATAACCGTTACTCGGCATTGAAGTTAATCAATAGCATTACCCCGTAACATATATAAGAATCAAATATCTTATATATTCCAAACATATATTTTGACTAAGATTTATAATTGCGTATTTTAGATTATAACTCGCATACTCTTTATACTCAATCTTAGCTTCGCTTTGATCCCTAAAGAATCTTTGAATTCTTTATTATATTTCAAACAACTAAGCTATACAACATATTTCCTTAATATTTATATGTTGACTTACATATAAAATACTAAGAACAAAATTAGATCTCCCACTCATTTTCTTCCAAACATAGATATCTTTGTAAATTTGAATAAAAAATTCTTTCATCTTTAACCAAAACTAAGATTTCTATTTCCAAGATGCATTGCTTAAGTTTTTTCCCTTTAAGCTTGCAATCCTTTATTAGTATCATTGGACCTTCAAAACTTTAAAATTGTATTAGTTACAATTTTTTACTTCAACAATACTTTGTTGATGAAACTTTGTTTTGATGTCCTCTTCTACTATAAAATATGAAATAATTACTAATAAAATCCTACAGATTCATATCTTCACTATGGAAGATAAATCTTCTCATAGTCTGTTTTCATTTATTTGGTGAGGAATAAATTCGTGACTAATCGAGATAGTGAATAGTTGACACTAATAACATTCACATATAGTGTTATATTTGTGAATCTATTTTGGATCCAGTGATTACCCCACGGGAATCCAGTCTTGGATGCGGTGAGTCTCCAACCCGACATCTGCCTCACCAAGAACTCCGGGGTTGCCGCCGCTCGCCATTTCGCCCTCGGGTTCACCCTCCTACTTCCTCTTTGTCCACCAGTTCCCCTATTACCGCTCCAGCTAGGTGCACTGATGGAGCAAGCCGTGGGTCGAGCAGGTGGCGGGCGCAGTGGCGGATCGAGCACCCCACCCATGGCGTCACAGGATGGTGGCGGTGGAGCATGTGGCCACGCGGGACGGCTGCAGCGGCACAGGTGGTGGCGGTGCTGCAGGACGACCATTCAGGAGAATGCGGCGGCGCGCAGACACATTGGGGTTAGGGTTAGGGTGCACCCAGTTCGACTCTATCCGTTTTGGCGTCCTTGCGCTATCCCACAAGTAAGCTCGAGACCCACCAACAGTGGACGCATCACCCCTGCAGCCTAGGTGTGTTCCTGGCCTTCGCTCGTGCTGGCTTCGTACTCGAGTGTGTTTTTATCAATCTGGCGAGGGTCACAATGTGGGCACGCGTCTGGTGGGCCTTGATGCGATGGGCCTTGCACTAGTAGGAAAACCATTATAGGTGGAAACCAACTCTGTGGCGCACGAAACACACCATGCGCCACAAAAATATTTCTGTGGCGCACCACCTTAGTGCGCCATAAAAAATGTTTCTGTGGCGCATGTGCCAGCTCATGCGCCATAGAATATGGAGATTCTGTGGCGCACCGTGGGCGGTGCGCCACAGAAAGTTTGTGGGACCCACGCTGGGTCCACCACTACACATGGCCGAAGGAAATTCTGTGGCGCATGGTCCAGCGTGCGCCACAGAAAGTTAAGTTTCTGTGGCGCACGTTGATCCATGCGCCACAGAATTTCCTGCGGGGACCACCCCCGGCTCACGCCACCATGATTCTGTGGCGCATGAGCTCATATGCGCCACAGAAGTTCATGTTTCTGTGGCGCATATCAGCATATGCGCCACAGAAAGTGAATAGTAGATCTCACTTTTGGAGACAGCTTTCCCCCTCTTTTCTTCCACCCACCACCCTTTCCATTCTTGTCTTCTCCAACCAGCTCGTGTTGCTCCTCTCTCCCACTCCATTTTGGTCATACTTTTCTCCATTGTTGATAGCTCTAAGCCTATTTTGTGGGCATATTTGTGAGGGGAAGCCACTCCAACTTGTAGAGGGGTACTAAAAACCACAATTCTCTTTCCCTCCTCCTCCACTTTCCCTCTTGCATGGTCCATTGTTTTCTCTCCACCACCCCATCCTCTTGCTCCACCAGGTTGAGTACTATTGGATGCATGTTTTGTGTGTATGGATGTTTTGTAGGTGAAGATTATTATCGCGCTCCCGGACGGTTTGCGGTGGCGAGACGATGATGTTTATATGTGTTGAGCTTTGTGTTGTGGTTGAATGTTTGCTTGCGAAGAAGCTTATTTGTGTTGTTGGTTTGTGCCGGCGTGTGGTGCATGGATGTTTGCCGAAATGTTGATTCATTTCCATTTCGGCAAATTCTTGCACTAGCCATATGTCCTACTTTTAGGATAGGTCATGCCGAAATTTTCCGGCGATCATGCATGCATGTGTGTTTGTGCATGGTGTGTGTGGTTCTAATTAACTCTCTTTTGCTCTATATATGTATGATGCAGTCAACCATGGTCGTCCATATGAGGGAAGGACAAGTGGTTAGATACAAGGTGAACGCGAAGGCCGACATGGTTAGGAACAACATGACCCTGATAAGATGTCCGTGTCGAAAATGCGGACTCCGGCAGTGGATCGACCCTGATTCTGGACAACTGGAGGAACACCTGCTCAGGCGCGGTTTCATGCTCGGCTTCAACGAGGAGCCGGCGGCAAATGTTGGTCATGAAGAAGAGGCCGACATCGGGCGAGAAGACGAAGAGTCTCCCGAACATGGTGTTCATCATGAGGAAGGAGAGGCCGATGAAGGAGATGATGATGCCGGAGGAGATGGTGGTGGAGATGCCGAGAGCAAGCAGACGCCGCTAACGTCGGCCCTGCGGGACCCTCATGTTCAAGAGCTTCTCCTGAAGGACACGGGCAACGCCAAACCTGAAGCCAAGCTGGCGCAAATGGAGGTAGACGGGATGACTCCATTGTATCCAGGGTGCCGGCCCGAGGATACACGCTTGAGTGTAACGCTCGAGTGTCTGGAGATGAAGGCGGAACACAAATGGACCGACAGCAGCTTCAGCGATAACATGAAATCCTGGCATGCTCGTCTTCCCAAGGACAACACATTGCCGACAAGTATCGACGAGGCCAAGAAAGTAGTTTGCCCACTCGACCTACCGCACGTAAAGTACCACGCATGCATCAATGATTGTGCACTTTTTCGGAATGAGTACAAGGATAGAACCACATGTCCGGTGTGCGGCCAAGGACGGTACAAGAGAGGGAACAAGAAAGTTCCTCTGAAAGTTGTCTGGTACTTTCCTATCACTCCCCGTCTGCAGCGGTATTTCGTAGATCCTAAGGAAGCAAAGCTCATGCAATGGCACGCGGAAAGGGAGAAGCCCGCAGATGATCCGGAGAAGGGCAAGATCCTGACACACCCTGCAGACGCTAGCCAGTGGAATGCGTTGGACATTGAGTTCGCAGATGAGTTCGGGAGCGAACCGAGGAACATTCGTCTGGGCATGAGCACCGACGGACTCAATCCCTTTGGAAACCAGAGTAGCACGCATAGCACCTGGCCCGTGTTTGTATGGCCATACAACCTCCCCCCTGGCTGTGCACAAAGCAGCGGTACGTACACATGAGTATTCTTATTCAGGGGCCAAAACAACCGGGCGTGGACATGCATCTGTATCTCGGTCTGTTGAAAGAGGAGTTAGCCACGCTGTGGCAGACGCCGGCCCGTACTTGGGACGCGTACAAAAGAGATTATTTCCCTCTCAGAGCCGCATTGCTAACGACAGTGCAGGACTATCCTGGTTACGCATATGTATCGTGCCAGGTGAACCACGGATTCAAGGCATGTGTCAAGTGCATGGATAAGACCCCGCATCTGCAGCTGCCGAAGGCTCCCGGGTCTTGTAAAACTGTGTTCCAAGGGACTCGAATGTGGCTTCGCTTCGATCACCCGTGGAGAAAACGCAAGGATCTGTTCAACGGCGAAGAGGAGCTCGGAAGAGCCCCACGACCGAGGAGCGGCGAAGAAATATCCGAGCTTTTGGAAAATTGGGAAGAGTGCCCCGCGCCGGGAAAGAAGCGACCGCGGGAATCGCCGCTGCTGGGAGTATGGAAAGCGAGGTCTATTTTCTGGGACCTGCCGTACTGGAAGGTCCTCCACACGCCCCATAGCCTCGATGTCATGCACATCACGAAAAACGTTACCGAGAGCCTACTTGGCACTCTGATGAACATGCCGGAGAGGACCAAGGATGGCCCGAAAGCAAGAACCGACCTGAAATTGCTTGGCCTCAAGAAAGAACTTCAGTACCCCACCGATAGTGATGATGATGATGATGAACAGACGGAAACGACTCAGGGTCGCCACAAAAGGGCTAAGAAGAATGAGGTGGTGGTGCTTAAACCTGCCTGCTTCACTCTGAGCGAGGAGGAGCTCGAGAGGTTTTTCGAGTGCCTCCTAGGAGTAAAAGTTCCTCACGGTTACTCGGGGAAGATAAGCAGATATCTGGACGTAGCGAAGAAGAGGTTTAGCGGGATGAAGTCTCACGACTGTCACGTGCTGATGACACAGATACTTCCCGTTGCGATGCGAGGGATAATGGACGACCACGTCCGCGAGACGCTGTTTGGCCTCTGCAACTTCTTCGACGTCATCTCTAGGAAGTCCATCGGCGTTAAGCAGCTCAACAGGCTACAAGAAGAGATCGTCGAGATACTATGTGAGCTCGAGATTTACTTCCCGCCAGCGTTCTTCGACATCATGGTGCATCTGCTTGTCCATGTAGTGGATGACATCATCCACCTCGGGCCGACATTCCTGCACAACATGATGCCATTCGAAAGGTTGAACGGTGTCATCAAAGGATTCGTTCGCAACAGGGCCCGTCCAGATGGAAGCATAGCCAAGGGCTTTCTCACCTACGAGTGCATCTCCTTCTGCCAGAACTACCTAAGCACCGAGAACGAGGATGTCGGTCTGCCCACCAGGAAGCACGTCGGCAGGCTAGCAGGGTTTGGTCACCGCGAGGGCTACCGCGCAATGCATGTCGGCATCGCTGGTCGACACGCCGACTTTGACAGGGCACACCGAGTCGCGCTACAACACATAGAATTGGTCAGCCCTTGGGTGGATAAGCACAAAAGCTTAATCGAGCAGAAGTTCATCGACCTAGGATGGCCGAGGAAAACAGGGGACGTTACGAAAGAGCACAACTCCACCTTCACGGGGTGGTTCAAGAAAAGGCTACTGGAAAGTCCCGCACCGATGCCTTCTACTGAAGAGCAGAAACTCATATTCTCCCTGTCACAGGGACCCGGGCACAACGTAAGGACCTATCAGTCGTACGACATCAACGGGTATAGATTCTACACCGAGGAAAAGGACAAGAATAGCGAATATCAAAACTCAGGAGTAACTATGCTATCCTACACCGATGACAAGACTGATGTCAAGGAAAGATTCTACGGAAGGATCGAGGAGATTTGGGAACTCGACTACGTTGGAGTGATGATGCCGATGTTCCGTGTGAGATGGGCCAAGAGCGTCGAAAAAGATGGACTATATTTCACCACCATGGTTATACCCGATGCCAAATCGAAGACCCCCTCCGCGAAAAATGAGCCGTGGGTGCTCGCTAGCCAAGTTGACCAATGCTTCTTCATTACCGACCCGTCAAAGCCCAGCCGTGTGGTCGTGAGGAGGGGCAAGAGGAGCATCATCGGAATGGAAGGAGAAGCCGACAAGCAAGACATCGACAAGAACGGCGATCCGAAGATCGAAGAGGAATTTGACAAGTACTTCGACAAGCCTACTACTTATTCGAAAGTAAGAAGGAAGACCACCCTACCGGCTAAAGGTTGCCCGTACACGAGAAGAAATCTCAAGGTGGCCGGGCTAAAGTATTCAACAACCGCGATGAAGAAGGGCAAGAACATTGTCAAGAAACGCTAGCTAGCCACCGATCGGAACCGAGAAGTTCAATTGTGGCTTTTTTTGTGTACTCTATAATGCACACATATATGTACTTTGGCAAAAACACATGTGTGTATATGTGTGTGTATGACACAAAACATCCATGCATGCATATGTGTGTGTGTGATGTGTGGTGATTTTTTTGAATTATCTATATTAATTAACTTGCATAACATTTATTTCTTGAATAAAACACTAGGAATCTATTGAATAAAACACTAGGAATCTATTAAATGAAATACTTGCATAACATTTTATATTAGGAACATATGATGCAGAGATTAAGAAATATGGCTAAGTGCCAAACTTCTGTGGCGCACCAAAGCCAACATGCGCCACAGAAAGTTGAAATTCTGTGGCGCATGTTGGCTTTGGTGCGCCACGAAGTTTGGCACTTAGCCATATTTCTGGGAAGCCCCAAGTTCCGTGGAAAAAACTTCGTGGCGCATGTGCGGCTTAGTGCGCCACGAAAGTTGAAATGTGGCGCACATGGGGCTTCGTGCGCCACAGAATTCCAACACTTAGCCATTTCTTCCTCGCCCCCTTTCTTCCTCGCACCATTCTTCCCAATTCAAACCGCCGCCAACCCTAGCGCCGAACCACCGCCGCGCTCGCCTCGCCCGCCGCCGCCGCCCGCGCCAGAGCCGCGCTCGCCCTCGCCCGTTGCTGCTCGCCCGCCGCGCTCGCCGCGCCGCTCGCCTTGCTGCCGCCCGCCTCGAGGAGCAGAGACGCGCCCGCCGCCCGAGCCCGAGCCTCGTCGACGACCACCAAGCAGGGTGAGCCCCTCTCCCCTCTCTCCCCTCCCTCTCCCCTCTCTCCCTCCCTCTCTCCCCTCTCTCCCCCTCCCTCTCCCCTCTCTGGTTATTTCTGGTGTTGTACTGCAAACAAAATGCCCACTGGTTATCAAATTGCTCCACTGGTTATTTTTGGTGAGATACTAATGATAAAATTGCTAAATTGATAAATTGATGTAGAAAATGGGCAATTGATCCAGAGAGAAGAAAGCTAAATTGATGTAGAAAATGAGCAAATAAAATGCCCACTGGTTATCAAATTGCTACTGTTAAAATGAGCAAATAAAATGAGCAAACAAAATTGCTAGCCATTTTATCCACATAATTGCTACTGTTAAATTGCTACTGTGTTAAAATTCCCACTGGTTATAAAATGAGCAAGGTGGCTAGCAAGCAAACAATTTTATCATTAATTGTTGCATAGGTTAATTGCCCACTGGTTATAAAATGAGCTTGCTTGCAAGCAAGCAGTAGTAAATTGATGTAGTAAGCAAGCAGTAGTAAACAATTTTATCATTTTGGATATGCTACAGTATTTCTGATATGCTACAGTAGACACATTCTTTTTTTGGGTGCTTAATTGAGTAGGTTTTTTCTCATTGCTTAATTGTAATAAGGCCATTTAAATATGTTGGCTATCATTTCTACCAGGAAAAATAAGGCCATTTAATTTCTACCAGGGAAAATATGTTGGTTTATCAATTTTATTCATTTATCTGTTGGTAATGTGATGCATTTGTCTCTCCAATTGGCTAGCTGTAGTCTCTGTAGAGCATCAGCCCCAGCCCTGTCCTGCTCCTAAAAATAAAGTCACTTTGGCACTATTTAATTAAAAATACTAAGCTGTGCAACTTAAACATCTACTATTTATAGTGAACATGTATTAGCAGTAGACCCTTTAGAAGTTGATCCAGTTTACTTGCTTTGCTTCTCTATTCTTCTCAATTTGGAAAGTCACATAACTCTGGATACTTAATTCTTGACATAGGTTTGGCACTATTTATTGCAAGTAAATTGTCTTCATAGTCTCTGGAAGAAAATCAAATGTGTTGCTTGCTGTGGTGCTGCATGATGTAATAAATCAGAAGTAGTAGCATTTTTAATTCATCATGTTTAGTTTATTATTGCTCTGGTTTTAGTATTGCTGCTGTAGCTAGGTTAATGTCACTTCATTTCTATACTGATAGTGGCAGTAGCTAGGTTAGTTTATTGCAAGTAAATTATACTTGTATACTGGCTATACTTGTATACTTGTATACTGGTATTCATTTATCAATTTCATTTATTTGAAATGTTCAATTATATTCATTTATCAGTCAGAGGAGCAATTTAGTCAGAGAGAAGAATTTCAGTCAGAGGTGGTTATAAAATGAGCAAATAAAATTTTGGGTGACCCACATTTTTAGTCTGATGAGCATTATATTGGCAGTAGTGGCATGCAGTAGTGGTGTGTATGTGCTGCTGCTGTACACACAATTTTAGTACTGCTGCTGTATAAGTGTATAAGTGCAATTGTTGCTATCATAAAATTTATATATTGTTGCTGTTGTTGTTGTATAAGTCACTAGCTATCATTTACTGTTGTTGTATTGCTGGTGCACATTAATTAAGTGTATGTGCTGGTGATGGTGGGGATGGTGTGTATGTGCTGGTGATGGTGATGGACCTGATGGTGTGTGTATGCTGGTGATGGTGGGGATGGTGTGTATGTGATGGTGATGGTGATGGTGGTACTGTGTATATGTTGCATTATATGTTGCAGGGACTTCAAATGAGCTGCCCATTTCTCCCGAAACGTTGATTCACTTCCGTTTCGGTTGAGAAATGGGGCTCCTATGTCCAAAAATTAGCAAAGGTCATGCCGAATTTTCCGGCCGACAATTGTACTAATAGATTTCATCCTCTACTTTATAGAAATTGCAAATATGTCGGCCGACGACAACGTGGCCGGCACTTCTAAGGCCGCCATGACCCTCGAAGAGGAAGCCAGAGCGGCGAACGTCGAGTTCTGGGAATTCGGCCCCTCCCAGCGACAAGAGGAGGAGGAGGTGGACTTGGCGGCGGAGGAAGTCGGAGCTGACCGTCAGATGACTGAAGCCGGGGAGGAGGAGGAGTATGAACCCACCACCGACGGCGGCGACCACACGGGGGGTGACGGCGTCGGGGAGGCTGACGGCAGCGGCAACCCGGCTGCTAAGAAGAAGAAGAAGCCGCGGAAGGATCGGAAGCCGACGGTGCTCGCCAACACCACCAGCGAGATCACATTGGTCTCCGAAAGTGGGCAACCACAGGAGCCTTTGGATGTTGCCGCTGGGTACGGCATGCAACTCGGGTGCATTGTCCGGGAAAGCATGTCGATCAACACGGTGAATCTCCGAGGTGAAGGCAATGAGCATTTGGTCGAGCTCTGCCTTCGGAAGCTTCACCGACGGTACACGTTCCCGGCGCCATACAATAACTTGGAAAGATCCAACCCGGTGAATAAATTGGCCATCACGAAGATGAGCAACGCCCTGAGCAGCTGGAAAAGCCGGGTGAAGGCCAAGATCGACAAAGGTGAAAGCTTTGAGAGTATTAAGAAGGGTGAGCCGATGCTCGATGAAGCAGAGTTCCAGATATTCAAGGAGCGGCTGGAAAGCGAGGATGCGAAAGCATGGACGGAGTGGGGTAGACAAATGCATGAGCTCAACTTAGGAGCACATCACCTTGGAAGCGGCGGTTATAGAGGAAAGATTCCCATTTGGGAAAAGGAGGACGAAGAACTTGCACGTGCTGGGAAACCGAACCCATGGTTGAAAATGACGGACCTGCAGGTGAGGTACTTTGTCCGGGCCCGCTACACTCTGGACAGGACTACAATGGAATTCGTTACCGAGCATGACGACGTGAGGAAGTTCGAGGAAAAGCTGGTAAGGGATCCATTGCTGCACATATTACATATATGACGTGAATGCAATGCCCTAAATGTGTTCACCCTATCCTTGTCTGCAGAACGAGCAGTTGGCGGCGGCCGATCTCCCCGAGGCCGAATCGTCGTCCCAGGGCTCGACGGAGCCGTGGGACACGCCTTTCAACAGGGCGTTGAATATCCACAAGGAGAGGCCAATATCCAAGCCGCCGACGTCGGCTGGACGTGTCTGCGGCTTTGGTACAAGCATGAAGTTTCGCGAGTACTACAAAGAGGAAAGCAGCAAGAAGAGAAGGAGGAGCGCGATGTCATCAGAGGATAAAGCCGAGGTGGAAGAGCTGAGGAAGAAGGTCTCCATGCTCGAGGAAAAACAGGCAAACTCGATGGACAAAGAAGAGGTGGACAAGCTTTTCGAGAAGAAGCTCCGCGATTTCCTGCCCCCTCAGGTCATCGAGGGGATAGCTGCGTGGAATGCGGCCGGTCAGGTGGGGCCGATAAAAGTGCCTAGCGCCGGGGCCAGCAACTCGATCTTCAACGCGTCGCCATCTCCGGATCTGGTTACCCCGCCGCCCACCATCGCCGCGGGGCAGCCGATGGAGTTGGATGAACCGGTGCCCCCCGCTCCTGCCGAGGCTACCAAGGCGCAGCCGGCGGCGGTGGTGCTTCATAATGCACCCGAGCCGCAGAAGATTGATAGGCCGGCCGCCACTGTCTCCACATTAGCACAGCTCAACGCCATCACCAAGGTACTTAACTAATTAGTTATTCCATGCCATCTCCTTCATGCGTTTTGATACCCGGCTATCTAATTAATGATGCCCAACATTACTCAGGACACTCCTTGCGTGCTCCTTCACTGCGCGCCCGGCGGCGAGTTGAAGGATGTTGCCACGGGAATGATCATACAACCGAAGAGCACCACGTTGCACACCGTGGCTATGGACGCCAACGTCCTGAAGGTCACTTTGGGTCGGGTGTTGCCGGGGTGCGAAGACATGGACCCCCCAATACAGCCCGAGGGAGCCGACGAGCACCTGACGCTTGAGAACTGCCATGGCTATACCATGGTATGGCCAAAGACCCAGATCCGTCTTGGGGGTCGCTCCACCGGCGCCTCCTCGATCATCCGGCAGCCGATCGTCCGGCCGCCTGCTCGGAGGGCAGCTCCTCCCGTCGTCACCGCCACAACAAGCCGCCACAAGAAACTGCTGGGAGAGTCTCTGCCTCAACCGCCACCGGCGGAGCCTAAAGGCAAGGCCGCTGCACCGCTATCGCCCATCCCATCACCCAACGAAGATGACATCGATGATGATGGGCCGGTAGACGTCGATGCCTACCTCAACACCGGCGCCGACATAGATGATTTGTACATGGCGGGCGCGGATGAAGAAGCATACCGCGCTCGCGACGAACCAGCTGGCCCACCCAAGGCAACCAAACAGCGCCTGGTGTTCCGCGGCTTCTCTCAAGAGACGCCTCCGGCAGCCGATACACAAGAGCCAACCGCCGCAAACATCTTCAGCCCCAATACGCTGATCAAGAAGGTCAACGAGCAGTTTGAAGCGTCAGGGGCCGTTGCTCCGAAGAAGCCCCGTAAAAGACCTAGTAAGAACAAGGAGAAGTCTGCGAGCCAGCCACCTCCGACGATCCGTCATCGGGACTCCATGGTACCTCCCAGCAAGGATGGCTTGACCAGAATGCATGAAGCTGGCAAACCAATACTGGGTCCGGAGCTGCAACACCTCGCTTCCGGAGATATGCTGCCTCTGCAGGACAGTATCCTGGTCCTAGAGAGTATCCTTCTTAAGGACAAAGATCCAAATTACCCGGTCTTCACGGTCAGGGTGCCAAGAGATGTGGGCTTCGTCACTGATGCCCCCGCGGATATATTCTTTATAGCGTACGAGGACATCTTCAAGCTATTCCACTCGAGAAGGCTGGACTATAACTTGGTCCGCCTATTCGCGCTCAATCTGGCGATGAAGATCAAGAGAGAGAGTACCCCGGACGTCGCGATAGCGGATCCCTACTACATGCGTGAAAGCCAGTTGGCCTTATCAGCGGTGCGGGTCCGGGCTTCGTTGTACCTACAGAAGTGCTTCTTGGACAACAAGAGGAAGGACAACATCCTCTTGGCTTACTTTCCCGAGTAAGTACACATCCGCTAGCCCTGTAATAAATTTCTTTTCCATTGCTCATTTCCAACCTCGATCTTGTTCCAAATTTGTGTTGCGCAGAGACACGCACTGCGTACTCATCTCCATTGCCCCGAAGTATTCTCTTGCCACCTATTTCGACTCGGGGAGTGCGAAAAAGAAGAACTACGCCAGAATAAGGGGTGTGCTAGATGATGCTCTCGAGGGCTACTTCAAAAAGGGAGGCGCCTTCAAAGAAAAGGCGGAATGTTTCAGGGATGATGGTAAACACAAGTTCAAGCACGTGTTCGAGTTCCCCTGTGTCAAGCAGCCGGAAAACAGCACTCTGGACGCCTTCTATGTCATGCATCACCTAAAAGGGTTTGTCCGGGATAGCCAGAACTTGTTGCTGCCATCTGCTCTCCGAGGATGGGCCGAAAAGTTGGCGCGGATCAACGATGATGACCTCAGAGAAGACTTCCATGATACCAAGGTCAAGTTATCACATATCATCATTCAAGACGTCACCACAGGGGGAGGGCCCTTGAACCAGGGTAGAGCGTTATGCAAGAGGGACATCGAACACCGCCTCAAAGCGCAGGGTGACACGAGGACGTGGATTACAAAAGATCTGTACAAGCCGTTCCCGGAGCCCTGCGAGCCTTGACTTAGTGTGTGATAAACTAGCTATCTTCATCGGTTAGTTTGTATATATATCGATGGACGTGGTCTTTTGTGTGGGTCGTAATTAAACTCTAAGTACTATGTTCATCGGTTTATGTGTATCGGTGGACGTCGTCTTGTGTGTGCGTGTCGCAAACTTATTGTTGCCGTGCTCAACTTTACTATATACTTTGCTCTAATATTTATCAACATATATATATATATGCATGATGTACTAATATGATATACTAATATGCCCTTGTCAATAGAGATGCCGACGTATGTTGTGTACAAGGGTCGGGTTCCAGGTGTCTACGAGGAGTGGCAGGACTGTCTCGAACAGGTGCACAAGTTCAGCGGGAACAGCTACAAGGGATACGCGACTAGAGAGGAGGCGGTAGCACAGTGGAGGGCACACGTGGGCAAGAAGAAGAACCGGCTGAAGTTCTTGGTCCCCCTCTTACTCACCGCCACCGCGGTTGTACTCTACTTTACTTTAGTCTAGGTGGCCGGTGACGATGCATGTGCATATGAGACGAGATGAACACATGTATGTGTATGCGACGATCAACACATTTCTACTTGTGTAATTTGGATCTAAATGATGTAATGATGAAGACTTGTGTGTATCATGTCATTTGTGTGTCATTTCTGACTATTTCTGTTATTTCTGGAATGTGCTATGTATTTGCTGTATATATACCTGTATATTTCCTGTCAAATACCAGTATATACTGCAGAAATGAAAAAAATCGAAAATCCAAAAATTAACATTCTGTGGCGCATGCGCTGGCAGTGCGCCATAAAAAATTGTAAGTATTCTGTGGCGCACGTATCCACCGGTGCGCCATAAAAACATTCTGTGGCGCATGCGGGCTAATGCGCCACAGAATTCCAAACTTCTGTGGCGCACTGGTGCGCATGCGCCACAGAATTCCAAACTTCTGTGGCGCACCCACTGCTGCGCCACAGAATTTAAATACTAGTCGCGTGGCATCTGTGGCGACGGCCATATACGCCACAGAATCTTAATTTGGTGCGCCACAGTTAGCCCTTTTTCCACTAGTGTTGGCCGCTTGAGCAAGGAACTCGCTCCGTCGCTCGCGCTGTCGTGCGTCCAGGAAAAACAAACCAAGGGGAGTAGCCAGAGGCCAACAAACGATTGAACAAATCGGTCAATTACCAAATCCTCAATCGAGCTCACCTCCAAACCCTCCCATCCGGCCGGCGGCAGCTCTGATTCCACGATTGCCCCAGTCCCCAACCTCGCCTAGCTCGGCGACAGCTCATGGAGGACAGCAGGAGGAGGAGGATGGAGTCCCAGGTTCGGGAGGCGGGACTGCTGATGCAGGCGACGATAATGGCGGGCATGGCAGGAAGCACCAACATCAAGTTCATCTTGCAAAAGAAGATATGTTCTTACGGAACAGCATCACCAACATATTTTGTGTATGCTTGAGAGGGGTGAGATATCTAGTGGAAGGGGATTAAATCAGGAAACAAGTCTCACAAGGTCTGGGGATACTAGATGGGTTCAAATTATACAAATTTGCTTGGTGTGCACCAAATGTGGGCGGAAACATTGTATATTCTCCTTGAGGTAAATGATGAGAGTCGTGGATTGACCCAAGCAGCGGGTTGGATCGAGAAAATGGAGGACTACATTTTAAAGCTAATGATAAAGTTGCTTTCCATCACGGATGAGCTTTCACATGTTTTGCAAAAGAAAGATCTTAATATTGTTCATGCAATGGAATTAGTTAGTGATGTGAAAGATCAATTGGCCTCTAAAGTGGTTGGGATGACTTGTTTCATGAGGTCCAAGTTTTTTTTGCATGGAGAAGGGCATTCCGATTCCACATATGGATGAACAAATACCGGTTCGCGGTCGTTCGAGGCTTGATGGAGTGACCTACACTAACCTTCATTTCTACAAAGTTTAGATCTTCTATGTTGTTGTTGACAAGATATGTGTTGAGATGGATCATCTCGCTTTTGTGAAGCTTCAATGGAGATGTTAGAGTGCTTCTCATGCCTTAGTCCAAAGAACTCTTTCTCAATATTTAAGTGGACAAGCTTGCTCTCTTATCTTCAATCTATCATGCGGATTACTCTAATGGTGATCGTGCAACCATAAGAGGCCAACTTGAGAGTTACATTCACATGTGAGAATCCATTCATCTTTTTCTACTTGTATTAATCTTGAAAGTTTGGCTACAAAGATGGTTGGAACGGGAAAATATTTGGTCTTCCCATTGGTCTACAAGCTTATTGAGTTGGCCTTAATATTACCGGCGTCAATTGCATCGGTTGAGAGGGCTTTTTCAGCAATGAAGATCATCAAATCCAAATTGCGTAACAAGCTCAAGAATGAATGGTTCAGTGACTTGATGATATGTTACACTAAGAGGGCTATATTTAGCCAACTTGATAGCGGTGTTATTGCTCAACGGTTTCAAGCCATGAAGAAGAGGAGGAAACATCTACCTCGTAAGCCTACTAGGGATAATTAGCACATCATGCTAATATCTTGGTATATTTCTTTGCCTCATGAATCAAGATGTTTATATTTTGAAGTTATGTTCATATGATTTACTAATCCAGCTTTCTCTTTTATCTTGTAGAGTCTATTTGCGGGTACATTTGAACATGTCAACTTATGTCATCGACTCTTGAAGTTTCATTAGTTTTTTGGGACTTCAAGCTAATTTCTATCATATCTAATATTAGCGGCTTACCGCATATGAGCATTTGAGTATGTTGTGAACTTGCAAATATTTGAATGTTTTGTGAACTTTGAAATGTGTTGTGAACATGTAATGTATATATCCATGTTTCTTCATTAAAACTACTAGGAGTGGATGGGCGCGGCGGCACGCCGCGCCAATGTGTTATATGAATTTAAAAAGCTCTTGAATTAATTGTGGTTTTTTTGGTGTTCAAACAATATGCTCTAAGATAGTTGGCAACAATATCTCATAGTGCATATACTGGAATTCTCTGTATTTGAAGTTGATATTAAGTCTTGAGTAAATAAACGGTAGGCTTCGGCCATATCTGGATAATGCAGTTAATATTTTTGCACACGTGAAGTTGCACGTGCTTCAATTTTTTAAAACGCAGTCATTTTGTCGTCTTGTTGTTGTATGATAACTGAATACTCAGCTAGTAGTTTTGTTTGCTTGAATGTGAATCTGTACAGATTGTCATTTAGCCGTGGGCTAATATTCATGTATGTTTCAAAAATGAAGTTGCGAGCGTCTCTTAACGGATTGAGTGTGTCTAGCAAAAAAAACTTTTATTTGCTTGCGTGCGAGTCTTTTTAAATTGTAATTGTGGTGCGGATGGAGGTGTGTGAAAAAAATGTAGGCAAGTATCCATTACCTGAAGTAAACTGAGGTAAGTGTCCGTTTAAGAGCTGCAACTCCTTATCTATCCACTCCCTGGTGTAAATTGCTACCAGTGTATTCAACAAAGTGAAAGGTTGGTGCTGATCAAAGCGAAGTAGGAAAACTCTAGTTTTTATAGTTTCAAGCGTATAAAAATATGTGCTCCGTACATGTTTCTGAAGATACATGCACATCCTAATAGAGTTGCAAAATAAATGTCAGGTTCAGCTAGGAAAACAACTGCGGAGGCGTACTTCTCAAGAGCAAACAAAAGCTCGGGTAAAACATAACGCTCCACGTGACAAATTATATGATTTATTTATAGGCATCAAAAGTAACTATGGGCATAGAAGGGATCAAATTGGGCTTAAAAAGATCAATTTTATTGTGCCATCACTTGGTTAGTTCTAATGAACTGAACAATTCTTAAAAGAAGAATATGAGCTGAACACAACACACAACATTATGAAGTTCTGGACATAGACTCAATTGACACGGTACAAATGGATTGGGCATTTATTTTGTAGCACATAAAGAATTCAAGAATACTGAACATGAAGAGCTATTCTCTGCTGAAGAGAGATGAGATACGCATGCCCCATGCTGCTTGCTCAATTTGCAGAGTCGCTGCATCAACTGTACCTGAGAACCTTCTAAGCAGTTTGTGTGAAACAGCTCCGGTGAACATTGCGACGACGTGACATAGCTCGCCTGTCATAAGAAACAAACAATCCAAATTATCTTATGAGTATATCCATCTAAAATGAACTTCAGGAAAGGCATCATGAAAATTCACACAACAATAAAAAAAGACCACCTGGACTACTTGCTTTTCTTCCTGGCAGAGAACTTGCATACAAAAAATACTAACAATATGTTACTGACAATACGTAACCTATGCTTAGCATGTCTCTGAAAATATATTATTACCTATGGTCAGCACGAAAACGGAGCACCGCAATGAAACTTATGCATGCTTCGGTGTCCAAGGAAATACTGATCAAAACCAACACACGAACACATATGGATTATTTTCCAAGGAATTTAAGCATTTTCAACAGGTGTATGCAGTTTTCGTCCACGCATGGTTGGGTCTAGGAAAATAAGCATATCCTCGAACGTGTGTTTTAGATTTTTTTTCTACTGCCTTTGGTTCTAGTGGAACCTTGATTTTTAATATAAACTACTTCCTTTAGTAATATATTTCGGTACACATATTTCCTACTTCTCTGAACAAAATAAATAACATAGCCATGTATTAAGGATTTGGGGTTCGCTATTCTTCTACAGGTGAGGATTTGGATCACCAGATTCAAGTTAATTTGCATGGTAAATAAATAAGATTGATCAAATATTTTGCTTGACAGGTCTTCTCAATGCCAACATAGTACCCAACAGTAAACTTGCTAACCTTTGTTACAGAACCAAGGAAAAAATATTAGCCAAAGTTCTAAGGAGCCAAATAAAATTTCGATACAGAATCAAATTGAGTACAATGGGGGGAATGACTTGAGTTTAGCAAACATCAGGCGCCAAAAAATTCAGAGAAAATAAAGAAGTACTGCACCTCTTTCAGATAGTATGTATCTACAGAAGAATGTCTGGTGGCCGCAATTCTATTTTTGGGTTTGGCAAACATTAGGTCCCTATCTTGTCGCTGAACTATCTCCATATCTGAAGAGAATTAGAGGAGATTTACGTGCTGTAAGATATTGCATTTTGACCGTGAGAGGAAAGAGTGAGGGTTAGAGGAGAGAAGGGGGGCCAGAAGTAAATTGTGTGCTTTGACCTATAGTGAGAAACCACCGCGAAATGAATTATTGGCAAGTGTGTATGTTTTGAATAGCCGAAGGAGGAAGTATTGTGCTGGTGATGAAGAAAATAAGTAAATCAAATATGCCTTGAACTCTATGAGAAAACATGAACCCACAACATGGAAGTAAGAATATTTTAGAGAAGACAATAAATGTTAATTTAAAATATTAAGTTGGAGGTATTATATATCTAGGTTGGAGTAAATGTGTTCAAACGACGTAGAAGGATCACAATCTAGCCTAGGAGAATTTTCTAAGGAGACAAATTCAGAGATGGTGTATGTTTGGCAAGTGTCATCTAAGAGAATAAGAATCAACTTCCCTCAGCCTTTTGGAAATAGTGAACAACAGATTCTACTGATCTTACATATGTGTGACAATTACTCTTATATTGAGGATAATTTTTGGAGGCGTAGGTAGAAAATTGGCAGGGATCTTGCAACGGAATCCATATATTGCGTCTCAGAAATCAAACTGATTATATTTCACCATATTACAATCAAGATAGTTTTATATATGTATGAATAGATAGCCATTGTTAGAGAAAGTTGGCTGCACCATTTTATATGATGGATATGTTATTGAAAGAGCCAAAATTTTGGCCTTTGCAAAGAGAGAGAGAGAGAGAGAGAGAGAGAGAGAGAGAGAGAGAGAGAGAGAGAGAGAGAGAGAGAGAGAGAGAATGATTCAAACAAAAAACCTTGCTACAATACTGAAAACGAAGAAGCGGAAATAACAACAGAAAGAAGGAAAAGAACCTATTTAAAAGGTGTGGATGCGTACATGCTTCTGGTTGAAGTGTAATCCCCATATTCCTGATTCAGTCTGGTAAATACAGGGCAAGTTGCATCTCCAATCCTCGCAAGACCTTTGTAGGCGTAATCCGGGTTGACTTGCTTCGCTGCGCTAGTGGATTGGTTGTGTTAGTTTTAACTTTGCTGAATAAACTATTAGAGTAAGAAGTATGACACATCTTACTTTCAGGTATATAGCGAGCTGGTCTAAGCAAATGCAATTGATTTTAAAAAAAATAAACAAAGCAATTAAGAATCTTCAACATATGTCAGATTTGTTACTTTTTCTACGGTATGCACTGAACAATGTAAGGTGCAATTTTATTTTTTGGGACTCCCATGATCTGTTTTGCTCGAGCTCATTTTGTGAAGCATATGTAATATACTCGATATAAATTTGAAGTTACTCCACAAAAATCCAGAGGCAGAGCATCATCACCTTCCGTAATGCAAAGGTTGCAGGATTATCCTATCTAGGATGGAGAAAATCAATAGATCATGGTCCAACTTCTTTTCAGAAGATCTGGGACATTTGAAAAATTTAACAACAGAAAAGTCCCTTAATAATAGAAGAGGAAAACAAACTTCCAATCATACAGGCTTCCAAGTTCTTCATTACCTTTCTCCGCCTATTGCACAATAGTTATATAGTGAGCTCTTCACTTAAATTTCTTCAGATAATGCCACAAATATAACTCAATGAAGCAAGGGTAAGGGTCACGATCTCTTGAAAGCAATGCATTCAGTTCCTTCTCCTTTATATATCACTTCTCATATCAGCTAACGCTTTCATGTATTCCTGCACAGGGAAGTTTACCAGCGGATAAAACAAGGAGCTAATTTGCTGCACGAAGTGTTTCAGTAAAGGTCAGTGTAATTGCATTTGGAGCTATGTCATATGTAATTATGAAAATGAGCAATGGATATAAATATTCACCGTCTCGAGTTCATTATCACCCTCTCCATGTGCATGCCTCAACATGTCAATGTGCTCCATCAATTCCTGCTCGAATTGGTTCACTGACTTAATCTTGCCCATGATCTCACCTTCTCATGACTAACCTTCCTGGGAAAAACTGAAACCTCCCAGAGGTCTGGCTCTACAATACCACATCCAATTGCTTCGATCTCTTCCAGTAACCATCTCCACTGCAGAATAAAAATAAAGTTCAAGAAAACCATAGATGAAAGGGAACTTGTTGACATAGGCATCCCCAATGGGCCTGCCAAAGATGGTACCCGGGATTTACTGAAGGCCCAGGACTCGAAAAATAAGAAGACTCGGAAGCCCATTTAGTTAAGGAAAGATAGATTGTATTAGGAAATATAGAAACTTGTAATCTTACGGGTTGGATACGAAACCCTCCCGAACTCTGTAACTTGTGTATTACGAAACCCTCGACTCCACCCTCTATATAAGGGGAGTCGAGGGACAAGAAAGGATCGAATCTATTGTCAACGGAACCCTAGTTTTCATAATCGTCGAGTACTTTTCAGCTGAAACCTTCGAGATCTACTTGCCCTCTACTTCTAACAAACCCTAGTCTACAATCTGTAGGCATTGACAAATTAATCCTTTGTCAATTGGCGCCATCTGTGGGAATTAGAGGTTGCAAGGAGCTGATCTCGATGGCACGTCCAGAATCGTCGACTTCGTCGGTGGCTAGCAATGCGATGGATCGAGGTAAACAGGAAAAAACTCATCTAGTCGACTTTATTCCTCACCCGCCCTCCCGTATGGATGCATGTGCCTATCTGGAGGAGCCCATCGTCATGACGTTCGGAGAATTCCGATTTGGCGTCAACAAGGAAGGATCCTACCGTCTCGAAGTTCCGATCTCGTCGGAATTTTCAGCGATCGATTCTAACTTTTCGTCGAGTGACGAGGAGTTTTCGTCGCCACGCTTCGTCGACACCAAGGCAAGCGGAAAGCTCGCCAAGATCTTCAGCAACACATCTTTCGAGTCGTCCGCGGACTCCTTTATAAGCAGCGATCCGACAGCGTCGACAGCTTCAACTTCATCGACAAATCTGCCGCCATCGGAAAGGTCTTCACCAATCTATATGATGGTGTCACCAAACCTGACAAAAATCCATACGCAAAATATCATCAAATCTGTGCAATCGAAGAGGCAGGCCGATCAGAACCAGAGACGTCAGAGGCTTTCGACGATTTGGGAAATCCATACGTCGATCCCGCTGATCTTAGAAAAGGCTTAGGCATTAAATATGCTGGGTCTTCAACTCGCGCAAGAGTTCAACTCCCGCAGGAAGCATGGGATAGGGCCGCAAAAGCCATGGATGGTTCAGAACCAATGACCACCACTGCTATTGTACAAGAACTACAAGCATACCAATATAGACTTGCTCGGGTAAGTAGAGAGCTGGAAAAACAGACAGCATCCTTGAATAGGAGAAAAGAGGCAGCTTCCACGTCGAGCAGAGCTCAGTCGACAATCAGAAACTTCGGCAGATAGCCATAGAGAGGCTCGAAGGAGAATGAGATCTCGGCTGCAAAATATACCTGAAGAAGAGAGAGGAAATATAATTCAAAATCTCGACATGTCCTTCATGACGATTGATACAAGGGGAAATATCATCCCGAAAACACCAGAAGCAGGTTACATGGCAACGCAAGCTTACATCCCCGCGTCCAGACCACCTCCTGGGGACCCGAGAGAACCATTGTTCAATATGGCTATGGCTGGAGTAGGAGTTATGGGAACAGCGTTCGCAGCCACGCCTCCCGAAGCAAATCCTAGGCAAAATAGTACACGACCCACCGCAACGGTGCAAGACCCACCAAGAACAAGTGGAGCAAGAGACACAGCAGTTCAAGTAAGGGTGGACAGAGCGCGACAAGAAAGAAGAGAACGTCAGCACTCACCGAAGTTGCCGACGAAGATATGTGTGGACTCCCGTGCTTTACGAGAAGAGTTCGAAAGACTCGAGTCCCAAAAGGGTTCAAGTTACCCGAGAATTTCAAGAAATTCGACGGCCTGCAGGATCCCGAGGATTGGCTCGTTGATTATCTCGAGATGGTGAAGCTGGTAGGAGGAACCAGAGCAACAGCTATGCAAAGTATCCAAGTTCACTTGAGTGGTGCCGCAAGATCTTGGATAAAGAAACTTCCCTGGCTCCATCGACAGTTGGGATAATTTCGAGGACATTTTCGTGAGAAATTTCCGATCCACCTGCAAGAAACCTGCATCATTGGAAGAGTTGAGGGCATGTCGACAGAAACACGACGAGTCGATGAGAAAATATATACAGAGGTGGAATATCATCAAAAACTCGGCAGAAGATATATCTGACGAGAGAGCAATAGAAGCGTTCGTAGCAGGAATTCGGCGGGGAGATTTCGTCGAGGTCTTAGGGAGAACTAACCCTAAGACAATATCAGCATTGATGGAGATAGCCAACAAGTGGGCAGATGGAGAAGACGCAATATATAAAAAGCGACACAGGTCGCCAGAGGATCGTGGTCGAAATTTTCAAAATAGAAGGCGATTTTCTCGCCAGTTCTACAACAACGACGCTCCTGGCCATATATCGGCTGGTTTTCGGGAAATCCTGGAGGAAATAGTCGAGATGACTATCAAAGGAGTAATGAGCAACAAGGCGACAATAGAGGTGATTCTCGCGGCAACAGGCAAAATAGTGGACCAAGGTTTCAAAGACCTTATGTGTCCCCCGAGGAGATGATGAACGGTCCGTGTCAAATGCACTTTTATCTCGATAACAACGGAAAGAGGCAGTCAGGACATCTCCGTAAAGACTGCCGAAATTTTCAGGCAATGTTGTGAGCCGCAGAATTGCAAATGCCCAAGCAATGAACAAACCCCGGGGCCAAGGAGTGAGATCCACCTTCCACCTCCTCCCGCAATCACGGACGAAAATCGGCCAGCTCGAATAGCGGCAGCACCACATCCACCACCGTATGTTGATCCTAACTCCAACGGTGCGATCTCGATGATTCAGAAAGCTAGGCCATCCAACAGAAGGTAATCTCACGACAAGTGTTCATGGCGTAAAAGATGCCTCCACCAACGGTTGAGTACCTAAATTGGTCGGGGCAAGATATTGGCTTCACAATTGCGGATCATCCACAAGCAAGTTCCTCGACCAGGACAATCGGCACTCATCCTACCCGCAGTAATTGCTGGTTGATGTGTCGAGAGTTTTTATAGATGGCGGCAGCAGTTTAAACCTTATGTATGCAGATACATTGAGGAAGATGAACATATCCTGACAAACTGAAACCAACCGATACACGTTTCCATGGGATCACACCGGAGAAGCCAAGTTATCCGTTAGGCAAGATCAACCTCGATGTTCGTTTGGAACCCGAGAAAACTACAGGATAGAGAACTTGGAGTTTGAAGTTGTGGATTTCCGTCGCAATATCACGCTTTGTTGGGACGATCAGCATATGCCAGGTTTATGGCAGTGCCACACTATACATACCTATTGTGGAGGTTGCCTGGGCCCAAGGGACATATCACAATTAAGGGAAGTTTGTGTACGATAAGTGCGACAGGGATTTTCATCGACTGTCAGAAACTTTCGGGATGCAAGCAGAATATATGGCACCAAGGCTCACTGATTATGATGTGCTACCAGATGCAGGGAGGTCTCTCAGGGAGCCAACCTTCAACACTGCCAAGGATTCAAAAGAGGTGCAGATCCACCCGACAGACCCAAAGAAAACGACATCCATTGCAACAAACATGGATATCGCATAGGCAAGCGCGCTCGTCGAGTTCCTCCGTGAGCACCGGAAAATCTTCGCATGGTGTCCAGCTGACATGCCAGGAGTACCCAGGGAACTTGCCGAGCACCACCTCAACTTGGATCCTCTTGCGAGACCAATTAAACAACCCTTTCGGCGTTTTTCGGAACCCAACCGCAAAGCTATGTTATCAGAAATAGATCGACTCAAGGATGTGATGTCTACTCACGCTTCTTTTCCTGTAGACAGTGTTGGGCCTCCAAAAGCAGAGGTTTGTAGAACAGCAGCAAGTTTTCCCTTAAGTGGATCACCCAAGGTTTATCGAACTCAGGGAGGAAGAGGTCAAAGATATCCCTCTCAAGCAACCCTGCAATCACAAAGCAAGAAGTCTCTTGTGTCCCCAACACACCAAATACACTTGTCGATGTATAGGTGCACTAGTTCGCGAAGAGATAGTAAAACACAGGTGGTATAGATGGTGGTAATATTGCAGAAAATAAAGATGCAGTAAAACGATAAACAAGCGGCGGCAGAAAATAACTTGCTAGCGTGGGAAGCAATTCTTTGTGGTGGAAACAAGGCCTAGGGATCATACTTTCACTAGTGGACACTCTCAACATTGATCACATAATAAATAAGTTCTCTTTCCTTTGTGCTACATATACTCTTGTTGCATGATGAACACCACTAGTTGTGTAGGATTACACGAACCCTCAATGCCGGAGTTAACAAGCGCCACAACATTCGATATTCATGTTTAAGTAACCTTAGAGTATAATAGATCTTTGCAAAATAGACCAAGTACTAACATAGCATGCACACTGTCACCATCACACTACAAAGGAGGCATAGATCACATCAATACTATCATAGCGATAATCAACTCCATAACCTACAAGAGATTATGATCATAATCTACGACAAGAACTACACGATGCACACACTGTCACCATTACACCATGCAGGAGGAATAGACTACTTTAATAACATCACATGAGTAGCACATAGATAAATAGTGATACAAAACACATTGCAATCATAAAGGGATATAAATAAGCACTTCACTATGCCATTCATAACAGTGAATAAGTATTCTGAAATATAGCCTAAGAGACCCACACGGTGCACACACTGTCACCTTTACACACGTGGGACAAGGAGTCTCCGGAGATCACATAAGTAAAACCCACTTGACTAGCATAATGACATCTAGATTACAAGCATCATCATATGAATCTCAATCATGTAAGGCAGCTCATGAGATTATTGTATTGAAGTACATAGAGAGAGATGAACCACATAGCTACCGGTACAGCCCCGAGCCTCGATGGAGAACTACTCCCTCCTCATGGGAGCAGCAGCGTTGATGAAGATGGCAGCGGTGTCGATGGAGAAGCCTTCCGGGGCACTTCCCGTCCGGTGGCGTGCGGAACAGAGACTCTGTCCCCCGGATCTTGGCTTCGCGATGGCGGCGGCTGGAAGGTTTCGCGTACCGTGGCTTATTCTTATCGGGGTTTTAGGTCAGGGACCTTAAATAGGCGAGGGCAAGGTCGGAGGGTCCTGGGCCACCAGACACTAGGGCGGGCGCCCCCCCTCCAGGCCGCGCCGCCACCATGTGTGGGCCCCCAGGCCCTCTCTGGTTCTCGGGTGTTCTAGAAGCTCCGGGGATTCTAAGATCTTCGATGTTGATTTCGTCCGATTAGAATATTTCCTTACTAGGATTTCGAAACCAAAACAGCAGAAAACAGAACGCACTTCGGCATCTCGTCAATAGGTTAGTTAGAAAACGCATAATAATGACATATAATGTGTATAAAACATGTAGGTATCATCAATAAAGTAGCATGGAACATAAGAAATTATAGATACGTTTGAGACGTATCAGCATCCCCAAGCTTAGTTCCTACTCGTCCTCGAGTAGGTAAACGATAACACAAATAATTTCTTAAGTGACATGCCATCATAACCTTGATCATACTATTGTAAGCATATGTAATGAATGCAGCGATCAAAACAATGGTAATGACATGAGTAAACAAATGAATCATAAAGCAAAGACTTTTCATGAATAGTACTTTCAAGACAAGCATCAATAAGTCTTGCATAAGAGTTAGCTCGTAAAGCAATAATTCAAAGTAGAGGTATTGAAGCAACACAAAGGAAGATTAAGTTTCAGCGGTTGCTTTCAACTTATAACATGTATATCTCATGGATAGTGTCAATGTAAAGTAATATAACAAATGCAATATGCAAGTATGTAGGAATCAATGCACAGTTCACACAAGTGTTTGCTTCTTGAGGTGGAGAGAGATAGGTAAACTGACTCAACAATAAAAGTAAAAGAAAGGTCCTTCAAAGAGGAAAGCATCGATTGCTATATTTGTGCTAGAGCTTTTATTTTGAAAACATGAAACAATTTTGTCAACGGTAGTAATAAAGCATATGTATTATGTAAATTATATCTTACAAGTTGCAAGCCTCATGCATAGTATACTAATAGTGCCCGCACCTTGTCCTAATTAGCTTGGACTACCGGATCATCGCAATACACATGTTTTAACCAAGTGTCACAAAGGGGTACCTCCATGCCGCCTGTACAAAGGTCTAAGGAGAAAGCTCGCATTTTGGATTTCTCGCTTTTGATTATTCTCAACATAGACATCCATACCGGGACAACATGGACAACAGATAATGGACTCCTCTTTAATGCATAAGCATGTGGCAACGATTAATATTCTCATATGAGATTGAGGATATATGTCCAAAACTGAAACTTCCACCATGATTCATGGCTTTAGTTAGCGGCCCAATGTTCTTCTCTAACAATATGCATGCTCCAACCATTAAGGTGGTAGATCTCTCTTACTTCAGACAAGACGTACATGCATAGCAACTCACATGATATTCAACAAAGAATAGTTGATGGCGTCCCCGAAGCATGGTTATCGCACAACAAGCAACTTAATAAGAGATAAAGTGCATAAGTACATATTCAATACCACAATAGTTTTTAAGCTATTTGTCCCATGAGCTATATATTGCATAGGCGAATGATGGAATTTTAAAGGTAGCACTCAAGCAATTTACTTTGGAATGGCGGAGAAATACCATGTAGTAGGTAGGTATGGTGGACACAAATGGCATAGTGGTTGGCTCAAGGATTTTGGATGCATGAGAAGTATTCCCTCTCGATACAAGGTTTAGGCTAGCAAGGTTATTTGAAGCAAACTCAAGGATGAACCGGTGTAGCAAAACTCACATAAAAGACATATTGTAAACATTATAAGACTCTACACCGTCTTCCTTGTTGTTCAAAACTCAATACTAGAAATTATCTAGACCTTAGAGAGACCAATTATGCAAACCAAATTTTAGCAAGCTCTATGTATTTCTTCATTAATAGGTGAAAAGTATATGATGCAAGAGCTTAAACATGAGCACAAAAATTGCCAAGTATCAAATTATTCAAGACATTCTACCAATTACTACATGTAGCATTTTCTCAATTCCAACCATATAACAACAAGTGAAGCGATCAACTTTCGCCCTTGAACATTAGAAGCTAAGAACACATGTGTTCATATGAACCAGCGGAGCGTGTCTCTCTCCCACACAAGGATGAATTTATTCAGAGAACTAAGATAACAAAACAAAAATAAAAGCACACACAGACGCTCCAAGTAAAGAACATAAGATGTGACGGAATAAAAATATAGTTTCACTAGAAGAAACCTGATAAGTTGTCGATGAAGAAGGGGATGCCTTGGGCATCCCCAAGCTTAGATGCTTGAGTCTTCTTAAAATATGCAGGGATGAACCACGGGGCATCCCCAAGCTTAGACCTTTCACTCTTCTCGATCACATTATATCACCGTCTTCTATTGACCCTTGAAAACTTCTGTCACACCAAACTTCAAGCAAACCCATTAGAGGGTTATTGCATAATCAAAATTCACATGTTCAGAGGTGACACAATCATTCTTAACACTTCTGGACATTGCACAAAACTTCTGAAAGTTAATGGAACAAAGAAACCCATTCAACATAGCAAAAGTGGAAATGCGAAATAAAAGGCAGAATCTGTCAAAAACAGAACAGTCCGTGAAGACGAACCTGAAAGGGGCACTTAACTTGCTCAAATGGAAAAACTCAAAACTAATGAAAGTTGCGTACATATCTGAGGATCACACACGTAAATTTGCAGATTTTTTTGATTTTTTTACAGAGACTTCTGCTCAAATTCGTGACAGACAGCAATGCTGTTTCTGCGCAGCGATCCTAAATATAACATCAACTTTAACATAGAAACTTTACTTGGCACAAAAACATGATAAGGAGAGGTTGCTACAGTAGTAAACAACTTCCAAGACTCAACAAAACAAAAAGTGTTGTAGTAAAATAAACACATGGGTTATCTCCCAAGAAGTTCTTTCTTTATAGCCATTAAGATGGGCTCAGCAGTTTTAATGATGCACTCGCAAGAAATATTATTTGAAGCAAAAGAGAGCATCAAGAGGCAAATTCAAAACACATTTAAGTCTAACATGCTTCCTATGCAAAGGAATCTTGTACACAAATGAATTCATGAAGAACAAAGTAACAAGCATAGGAAGGCAACACAAGCGCAATTTCAAGATTCTCAGCATAAAGAGGGGAAACTTAATATTATTAAGATGCATATAACCATATTTCCCTCTCTCATAATAACTTTCAGTAGCATCATGAACAAACTCAACAATATAACTATCACATAAAGCATTCTTGTCATGAGCCACATGCATAAAATTATTACTCTCCACATAAGCATAATCACTTTTATTAGTTGTAGTGGGAGCAAATTCAATAAAGTAGCTATCATTATTATTCTCATCAAGTGTAGGAGGCATAGTATAGTCATAATAAAATTTACTCTCCATAGTAGGCGGCACCAAAAGACCACTATCATTATAATCATCATATATGGGAGGCATATCATAATCAACATAAACTTTCTCCTCAATACCCGGAGGGCTAAAGAGATCATTTTCATCAAAACCGACCTCCCCAAGCTTAGAATTTTCCATAGCATTAGCAACAATAGTGTTCAAAGCATTCATATTAATAACATTCCCATTAGCATGCATATAAAGTTCCATGGTTTTTTAATTCTCTCTTCAAACACATCATGTCCTAATTCAAGATAAAGTTCATAAAGATCTCTCATATTTTTGTTGTGTTTCCATTATGCCTTACTAGTGTAAACAAGAAACCAAAATATGCAATTGCAGGATCTAAAGGAAATAGCTTCGAGTACTTACAATGGCGCCGGAAAATAGCTTAGTAGCCGAGATCCGGAGTGTGAGTACCTTTTACCTTTCCTCCCCGGCAACGGCGCCAGAAAATAGCTTGATGTCTACTCACGCTTCTTTTCCTGTAGACAGTGTTGGGCCTCCAAGAGCAGAGGTTTGTAGAACGGCAGCAAGTTTTCCCTTAAGTGGATCACCCAAGGTTTATCGAACTCAGGGAGGAAGAGGTCAAAGATATCCCTCTCAAGCAACCCTGCAATTACAAAGCAAGAAGTCTCTTGTGTCCCCAACACACCAAATACACTTGTCAGATGTATAGGTGCACTAGTTCGGCGGAGAGATAGTAAAACACAGGTGGTATAGATGGTGGTAATATTGCAGAAAGTAAAGATACAGTAAAACAATAAACAAGCGGCGCCAGAAAATAACTTGCTAGCGTGGGAAGCAATTCTTTATGGTGGAAACAAGGCCTAGGGATCATACTTTCACTAGTGGACACTCTCAACATTGATCACATAATAAATAAGTTCTCTTTCCTTTGTGCTACATATACTCTTGTTGGATGATGAACACCACTAGTTGTGTAGGATTACACGAACCCTCAATGCCGGAGTTAACAAGCGCCACAACATTCGATATTCATGTTTAAGTAACCTTAGAGTATAAGATCTTTGCAAAATAGACCAAGTACTAACATAGCATGCACATTGTCACCATCACACTACGAAGGAGGCATAGATCACATCAATACTATCATAGCGATAATCAACTCCATAACCTACAAGAGATTATGATCATAATCTACGACAAGAACTACACGATGCACACACTGTCACCATTACACCATGCAGGAGGAATAGACTACTTTAATAACATCACATGAGTAGCACATAGATAAATAGTGATACAAAACACATTGCAATCATAAACGGATATAAATAAGCACTTCACTATGCCATTCATAACAGTGAATAAGTATTCTGTGAAATATAGTCTAAGAGACCCACACGGTGCACACACTGTCACCTTTACACACGTGGGACAAGGAGTCTCCGGAGATCACATAAGTAAAACCCACTTGACTAGCATAATGACATCTAGATTACAAGCATCATCATATGAATCTCAATCATGTAAGGCAGCTCATGAGATTATTGTATTGAAGTACATAGGAGAGAGATGAACCACATAGCTACCGGTACAGCCCCGAGCCTCGATGGAGAACTACTCCCTCCTCATGGGAGCAGCAGCGTTGATGAAGATAGCGGTGGAGATGGCAGCGGTGTCGATGGAGAAGCCTTCCGGGACACTTCCCCGTCCGGCGCGTGCGAGAAGAGACTCCCTGTCCCTGGATCTTGGCTTCGATGGCGGCTCCGGAAGGTTTCGTGCACGTGGCTTATTCTTATCGGGGTTTTAGGTCGGGACCTTAAATAGCGAAAGGGCAAGGTCGAGGGGTCCAGGGCCACTGGACACTAGGGCAGCGCGCCTCCCCGGGCCGCGCCGCCACCATGTGTGGGCCCTGTAGCCCCTCTCGACGGTTCTGTTCGGAAGCTCCGGGGATTCTAAGATCTTCGGTGTTGATTTCGTCTGATTCCGAGAATATTTCCTTACTAGGATTTCTGAAACCAAAAACAAAAACAGAACTGGCACTTCGGCATCTCGTCAATAGGTTAGTTCCAAAAACGCATAATAATGACATATAATGTGTATAAAACATGTAGGTATCATCAATAAAGTAGCATGGAACATAGACGTATCAGGATGTTGGTTTTATCAAAGAGATATCTACAGAAGCCACGTGGGTAGCTAACCTAGTGATGGTGCCGAAGAAACACACGAAAGTCCTTCGCATGTGTGTCGACTTTACGTGTCTCAATAAACACTGTCCTAAGGATCACTTTCCCCTCCCAAGGATCGATCAAATCATCGACTCCACGGCAGGATGCGAACGTCTTTCCTTCTTGGACGCGTACTCTGGTTATAACCAGATCAGATTAAAAGAAGATGATGAGGCCAAGACAGCGTTCATAACACCTTATGGCATGTTTTGCTACAAAACAATGCCCTTTGGTTTGAAAAACGCGGGAGCAACATATCACGCATGATGAATGCCTCGCAACACAGATTGGAAAAAATGTGCAAGTCTACATTGACGATGTAGTGATAACATCAAAGAAGGGGTCAACATTGATCGAAGATTTGAAGGAAACCTTCGACAACCTTGACAGGTTCTGCCTAAAGCTGAACCCGACAAAGTGCTCTTTTAGAGTTCCTGCGGGAGAACTTCTAGGGTTCCTAGTATCAGCAAGAGGGATTGAAGCTAATCCCGAAAAAATACAGGCCATCGTCACTATGAGGAAGCCAACAAAGTTGAAAGAAATACAACAGCTGACGGGGCGAGTCGCGCTTTAAGCGTTCGTCGCCAGGCTAGGAGAAAAGGCGTTGCCGTTCTATGCATTGATCAAACGGGGAGAAATTTCAATGGAACGAGGAAGTAGACAGAGCTTTCGAAATCTCAAGCGCACAATTTTGACACCACCAATCTTGGTGGCGCCTAAAGAGAAAGAACCTCTCCTCCTATACATTGCAGCCACACCTCAGGTGGTCAGCACGGCCCTAGTAGTTGAAAGAGAAGAAGAAGGAAAGCTTCATGGGGTTCAGAGGCCTATATTTCATGCAAGTCGCCTTCAAAACAGCGATACCCTCAATATCAGAAACTGGCGTATGAAGTATTTACGACAGCAAGAAAATTGCGACACTATTTTTCGGCGTACCCGATAATAGTGGTCAATGAAGCTCTGATGCGCGTAAATGTACACGTCCGTTGGGAACCCCAAGAGGAAGGTATGATGCGCACAGTGGCAAGTTTTCCCTCAGAAAGAAACCAAGGTTTAATCGAACCAGGAGGAGCCAAGAAGCACGTTGAAGGTTGATGGTGGCGAAATGTGATGCGGTGCAACAACAGGGATTCCGGCGCCAACGTGGAACGCACAACAAAACCAAAGTACTTTGCCCCAACGAAACAGGTGAGGTTGTCAATCTCACCGGCTTGCTGTAACAAAGGATTAAGCGTATCGAGTGGAAGATGATTGTTTGCAAGAAAACAGTAGAACAAGTATTGCATTAGATTGTATGCTATGTAAAGAATAGGACCGGAGTCCACACCACTAGAGGTGTCTCTCCCATAAGATAAAAGCATGTTGGGTAAACAAATTACAGTCGGGCAATTGACAAATAGAGAAAGGCATAACAATGCATGTACATGATATGATAAATATAGTGAGATTTAATCCGGGCATTACGACAAAGTACATAGACCGCCATCCAACTGCATCTATGCCTAAAAAGTCCACCTTCAGGTTATCATCCGAACCCATTCGGTATTAAGTTGCTAAGCAAGACAATTGCATTAAGTATGGTGCGTAATGTAATCGACAACTACCACCTTAGACATAGAATCAATGTTTTATCCCTAGTGGCAACAGCACATCACAACCTTAGAACTTTCTGTCACTGTCCCAGGTGTCAATGAAGGCATGAACCCACTATCGAGCATAAATACTCCCTCTTGGAGTTAAAGTACAAAGCCAGCCTCTACTAATAACGGAGAGCATGCAAGATCATAAACAACACATAAACAATAGATTGATAATCACCATAACATAGTATTCTCTATCCATCGGATCCCGACAAACACAACATATAGAATTACATATAGATGATCTTGATCATGTTAGGCAGCTCACAAGATCCAACAATGAAGCACAATTAGGAGAAGACAACCATCTAGCTACGCTATGGACCCATAGTCCAGGGGTGAACTACTCACTCATCACTCCGGAGCGATCATGGCGATGAAGAGTCCTCCGGGAGATGAATCCCCTCTCCGGCAGGTGCCGGAGGCGATCTCCTGATCCCCCGAGATGGGATTCGGCGGCGGCGTCTCTGGAAGGTTTTCCGTATCGTGGCTCTCGGTCGGGGTTTCGCGACGGAGGCTTTAAGTAGGCGGAAGGGTAGGTCGGGGGCGACGAGGGGCCCACACCAGGGCGGCGCGGCCCCTCGGCCGTGCGGCCCTATGGTGGCGGCGCCTCGTCGCCCACTTCGTTATCTCTTCGGTCTTCTGGAAGCTCCGTGCAAAAATAGGACCCTGGGCGAAGATTTCGTCCAATTCCGAGAATATTTCCTTACTAGGATTTCTGAAACCAAAAAGCAGCAAGTGGCTCTTCGGCATCTTGTTAATAGGTTAGTTCCAGAAAATGCATAAATATGACATGTAATGTGCATAAAACATGTAGGTATCATCAATAAAGTAGCATGGAACATAAGAAATTATCGATACGTTGGAGACGTATCGCATCCCCAAGCTTAGTTCTGTCCCGAGCAGGTAAAACGATAACAAGGATAATTCCTGAAGTGACATGACATCATAATCTTGATCATACTATTTGTAAACATATGTAATGAATGCAGCGATCAAAACAAAGGTAATGACATGAGTAAACAACTGAATCATAAAGCAAAGACTTTTCATGAATAGTACTTCAAGACAAGCATCAATAAGTCTTGCATAAGAGTTAACTCATAAAGCAATAAATCAAAGTAAAAGTGTTGAAGCAACACAAAGGAAGATTAAGTTTCAGCGGTTGCTTTCAACTTACAACATGTATATCTCATGGATATTGTCAACATAAAGTAGTATAACAAGTGCAATATGCAAGTATGTAGGAATCAATGCAAGTTCACACAAGTGTTTGCTTCTTAAGGTGGAGGAGATAGGTAAACTGACTCAACAATAAAAGTAAAAGAATGGTCCTTCAAAGAGGAAAGCATCGATTGTTGTATTTGTGCTAGAGCTTTTATTTTGAAAACATGAAACAATTTTGTCAACGGTAGTAATAAAGCATATGAGTTATGTAAATTATATCTTACAAGTTGCAAGCCTCATGCATAGTATACTAATAGTGCCCGCACCTTGTCCTACTTAGCTTGGACTACCGGATCTTTGCATGCCATGTTTCAACCAAGTGTCACAAAGGGGTACCTCCATGCCGCCTGTACAAAGGTCTAAGGAGAATGCTCGCATTTGGATTTCTCGCTTTTGATTATTCTCAACTTAGACATCCATACCGGGACAACATGGACAACAGATAATGGACTCCTCTTAAATGCATAAGCATGTAGCAACAATTATTATTCTCATATGAGATTGAGGATATATGTCCAAAACTGAAACTTCAACCATGATTCATGGCTTTAGTTAGCGGCCCAATGTTCTTCTCTAACAATTTTGCATGCTCCAACCACTAAGGTGATAGATCCTTCAGACAAGACGGACATGCATAGCAACTCACATGATATTCAACAATATTTGATGGCGTTCCCAGAAGCATGGTTATCGCACAACAAGCAACTTAATAAAAGATAAAGTGCATAAGAACATATTCAATACTACGATAGTTTTTAAGGCTATTTTGTCCCATGAGCTATATATTGCAAAGGTGAATGATGGAATTTTTAAAGGTAGCACTCAAGCAATTTACTTTGGAATGGAGGAGAAATACCATGTAGTAGGTAGGTATGGTGGACACAAATGGCATAGTAGTTGGCTCAAGGATTTTGGATGCATGAGAAGTATTCCCTCTCGATACAAGGTTTAGGCTAGCAAGGTTATTTGAAGCAAACTTAAGGATGAACCGGTGCAGCAAAACTCACATAAAAGACATATTGTAAACATTATAAGACTCTACACCCGTCTTCTTTGTTGTTCAAAACTCAATACTAGATATTATCTAGACCTTAGAGAGACAAAATATGCAAATCAAATTTTAGCAAGCTCTATGTATTTCTTCATTAATGGGTGCAAAGCATATGATGCAAGAGCTTAAACATGAGCACAACAATTGCCAAGTATCACATTATCCAAGACATTTTAGAATTACTACATGTAGCATTTTCCAATTCCAACCATATAACAATTTAACGAAGAAGAAACTTCGCCATGAACATTATGAGTAAAGCCTAAGGACATATTTGTCCATATGCAACAGCGGAGCGTGTCTCTCTCCCACAAAGTGAATGCTAGGATCCATCTTATTCAAACAAGAACAAAAACAAAAACAAACCGACGCTCCAAGTAAAGAACACAAGATGTGGTTGAATAAAAATATAGTTTCAGGGGAGGAACCTGATGATGTTGTCGATGAAGAAGGGGATGCCTTGCATCCCCAAGCTTAGACGCTTGAGTCTTCTTAAAATATGCAGGGGTGAACCACGGGGCATCCCCAAGCTTAGAGCTTTCACTCCTCTTGATCATAGTATATCATACTCCTCTCTTGACCCTTGAAAACTTCCTTCACACCAAACTTCAATCAAACTCCTTAGAGGGTTAGTGCACAATTAATAATTCACATGTTCAGAGGTGGCACAATCATTCTTTACACTTCTGGACATTGCATAAAGCTACTGGACATTAATGGATCAAAGAAATGAATCCAACATAGCAAAAGAGGCAATGCGAAATAAAAGGCAGAATCTGTCAAAAACAGAACAGTCCGTAAAGACGAATTTAAATCTGGCACCATACTTGCTCAAATGGAAAAACTCAAAACTAATGAAAGTTGCGTACATATCTGAGGATCACGCTCGTAAATTGGCAGATTTTTTTGAATTTTCTACAGAGACCTGTGCCCAGATTCGTGACAGACAGCAATGCTGTTTCTGCGCAGCGATCCCAAATATAACATCAACTTTGACATAGAAACTTTACTTGGCACAAAAACATGATAAGGAGAGGTTGCTACAGTAGTAAACAACTTCCAAGACTCAAATATAAAACAAAGTACTGTAGAAAAAACATGGGTTGTCTCCCATAAGCGCTTTTCTTTAACGCCTTTCAGCTAGGCGCAGAAAGTGCAAATCAAGTATTATCGAGAGTAGAAGCATCAACATCATTACCAGGGGTGTTGGGAGTTTTCTCAACCAAGCATAGTATATTGGATACATAAGTTTTAGCGTCCCCCTTTTCATTAGTCTTGGGCTTGCTACTCTCATCGAACAAATTTTCAGGAACAAGCCAAGCAAAGTTATTTTCTAGTGCATCATTCATGGCTAGGAGTTTACATGGTATTGGCACTTTGATCTCCCCACCATCATTAATATTATTAGTGTACCTTATTCTATCCATGTCCATTTTTTCAAGGAGACCAATAAAATTGGTATGAGAACCTAGCATATTAAATTTAGCAAAAACCTTTCTAGCCTCTCTTGCTAGACCACCAAATTCTCTAAGAAGAGTTTCTAAAACAAAATCTTTCTTTTCCCCTTCTTCCATATCACCGAGTGTAAGAAACATGTGTTGGATTATAGGATTGAGATTAACAAATTTAGTTTCCAACATACGAACTAAAGCAGCAGCAGCAATCTCATAGGTAGGTGCGAGTTCTACCAAGTGTCTATCTTCAAAATCTTCAGTAATACTAACATGATTGAAAAAATTTTCTATATTATTTCTCCCAATTATAGACCCACGTCCTACCGGTATGTCTTTTGTGGTAAAATTAAAAGGAAACATGATGCAACAAGCAAAAGGTAAACTAGGCAAGCAAAGTAAAGACAAGTAACTAATTTTTTTTTGTGTTTTTGATATAGAGAGCAAGACAGTAAATAAAGTAAAACTAGCAACTAATTTTTTTGTGTTTTGTTTAGGTGCAGCAAACAAAGTAGTAAATAAAATAAAGCAAGACAAAAACAAAGTAAAGAGATTGAGAAGTGGAGACTCCCCTTGCAGCGTGTCTTGATCCCCGGCAACGGCGCCAGAAAACAGGCTTGATGCGCGTAAATGTACACGTCCGTTGGGAACCCCAAGAGGAAGGTATGATGCGCACAGTGGCAAGTTTTCCCTCAGAAAGAAACCAAGGTTTAATCGAACCAGGAGGAGCCAAGAAGCACGTTGAAGGTTGATGGTGGCGAAATGTGATGCGGCGCAACACCAGGGATTCCGGCGCCAACGTGGAATCTGCACAACAAAACCAAAGTACTTTGCCCCAACGAAAGCAGTGAGGGGTTGTCAATCTCACCGGCTTGCTGTAACAAAGGATTAAGCGTATCGAGTGGAAGATGATTGTTTGCAAGAAAACAGTAGAACAAGTATGCAGTAGATTGTATGCTATGTAAAGAATAGGACCGGGGTCCACACAGTTCACTAGAGGTGTCTCTCCCATAAGATAAAAGCATGTTGTGTAAACAAATTACAGTCGGGCAATTGACAAATAGAGAAAGGCATAACAATGCATGTACATGATATGATAAATATAGTGAGATTTAATCCGGGCATTACGACAAAGTACATAGACCGCCATCCAACTACATCTATGCCTAAAAAGTCCACCTTCAGGTTATCATCCGAACCCCATTCAGTATTAAGTTGCTAAGCAACAGACAATTGCATTAAGTATGGTGCGTAATGTAATCGACAACTACATCCTTAGACATAGAATCAATGTTTTATCCCTAGTGGCAACAGCACATCACAACCTTAGAACTTTCTGTCACTGTCCCAGTGTCAATGAAGGCATGAACCCACTACCGAGCATAAATACTCCCTCTTGGAGTTAAGAGTACAAACTTGGCCAGAGCCTCTACTAATAACGGAGAGCATGCAAGATCATAAACAACACATAAACAATAGATTGATAATCACCATAACATAGTATTCTCTATCCATCGGATCCCGACAAACACAACATATAGAATTACATATGGATGATCTTGATCATGTTAGGCAGCTCACAAGATCCAACAATGAAGCACAATTAGGAGAAGACAACCATCTAGCTACTGCTATGGACCCATAGTCCAGGGTGAACTACTCACTCATCACTCCGGAGCGATCATGGCGATGAAGAGTCCTCCGGAGATGAATCCCCTCTCCGGCAGGGTGCCGAGCGATCTCTGAATCCCCCGAGATGGGATTCGGCGCCGTCTCGGAAGGTTTCCGTATCGTGGCTCTCGGTACTGGGGTTTCGCGACGGAGGCTTTAAGTAGGCGGAAGGGTAGGTCGGGGGCTGACGAGGGCCCACACCATAGGCGGCGCGGGCCCCCTCTGCCGCGCGGCCCTATGGTGGCGGCGCCTCGTCGCCCCACTTCGTTATCTCTTCGGTCTTCTGGAAGCTCCGTGCAAAAATAGGACCCTGGGCGAAGATTTCGTCCAATTCCGAGAATATTTCCTTACTAGGATTTCTGAAACCAAAAACAGCAGAAAACACAACTGGCTCTTCGGCATCTTGTTAATAGGTTAGTTCCAGAAAATGCATAAATATGACATGTAATGTGCATAAAACATGTAGGTATCATCAATAAAGTAGCATGGAACATAAGAAATTATCGATACATTGGAGACGTATCAAGCTCCTTTTTCAAACATATTAAACAACCCAGAAGCTACGGGTCGTGTCTCGCTTTGGGGAATAGAACTTTCCCCTCGGGACATCACGTATGAAAAAAGAAAGGCAACAAAATCGCAGGTTTTACAGATTTCATCGCAGAGTGGATGGAGCTACAAAACACGGGGCCTCCAGATTTATCGAGAACCTGGACTATGAACTTCGACGGGTCCAAAAGGTTGGAAGGTGCTGGAGCAGGCGTGATATTGGTATCACCTAAAGGCGACAAGTTGAAATATGTCTTACGGATGACGTTCCCAAACGCGTCTAACAATGAAGCAGAATACGAAGCTCTTATACACGGGATGAAGATGGCGAAGGCTTGCGGTGCAACCAGACTGAAAATTTTCGGTGACTCACAGTTGGTGGCACAGCAGGTTATGAATCAATGCGATGCGGTCAATGAGAGCATGATAGCATACAAGGAGATGTATAATGAGCTGGAAAACTGTTTGATGGATGCGAGGTAAACCACATCAGCAGATTGAGCAATGATGAAGCCGATGTCCTCGCAAACATCGGGTCACAATGTCTGGCGATCCCTCCAGGCGTATTTTGGGAAGAAATAAGCGAGCGATCAACAAAGCCAATAAAAACAAAGAAAAAGGAGAAGGAGGAGAAATCTTCGGGTACCACCAAAGAATCATTGGAAGAAGAAGAAGAGGAACAGGAGCTAGTCATGATGGTGCAAATTCCATGGATGCAGGCTTACATATCATACATCTTAAGGAAAACAATACCCGACGATCCAGTTGAAGCAAGGCGAATAATTAGACGATCTAAAGCTTTCACTGTGGTAAAAGGGGAGTTGTACAAACGAAGTATTTCGGGTGTGCTACAGAGATGTGTCACACCCGAAGAAGGAAGGATCATCCTGAAAGATGTACACGTAGGAATATGCGGGCATCATGCAAGCAGTCGAGCTATCGCGGCCAAAGTCTTCAGAGCGGGATTTTATTGGTTAACAGCAATTGAGGATGCGAAGGAAATAGTACGAATTTGCGACGCGTGCCAAAGATTTGCCGCCAAGCCTCACTCTCCGGCAGCAGAACTGATGCCAATCCCGCTGTCATGGCCTTTTGCTCAATGGGGTCTCGACATGGTGGGAAAACTACACAAAGCTTCGCCAGGAGAATATGAGTACATGCTCGTTGCTGTCGACAAATTTACTAAATGGATAGAAGCAAAGCCGATAAATTCACCGGACGGCGCGTCGGCAATCAAGTTTGTGAAAAGCATCGTCTTTCGATTTGGAGTCCCTCACAGCATCGTCACAGAAATGCAGTAACTTTACATCCAAAGAGTTCAAAGCATACTGTGCAGTGGGCATCAAACGAGTTTTGCGTCTGTCGCATCCACACCAACGGTCAAGTCGAGAAAGCCAATGGCATTATCTTCAATGGTATCAAGAAGCGCCTGTTGGGACCATTGGAAAAAGCTCGGCATACTTGGCCGGAGGAGCTGCCAAGTGTTTATGGAGTATTCAAACAACACCAAATACGGCGACAGGAGACGCCGTTCTTTCTGGTCCATGGAGCCGAGGCAGTCCTGCCAATAGAAATAGAGCATGATTCTCCAAGAGTTACAGAATATGATGAAGAAACTTCGAGAAAAGCCTTGGAGGATGATGTCGACGCACTTGATGAAGCTCGAGACGAAGTCCTGTCACGAGTCACCAAATATCAACAGGACCTGAAAAACTACCACAGTCGACGATTGCGACCAAGATCCTTCCAAGTTGGTGACTTGGTTTTGCGACTTAATCAAAAAAGTCATGAAAAACTCGAGTCACCATGGCTTGGACCTTACATTGTCACAGAAGTAATCGAAGGAGGAGCATACAGAATCAAGGACAAGAAGACGGGATTGCTGAGCCAAATCCTTGGAACGTGGCGCAACTCAGGCGTTTTTACGCCTAGATGCCGAAATATAGTCTCCTCTGTAAACATACAATGTACTGAAACGCCCGCGAGTTTTCAGACGCACTCTTTTCCTTTTTCGGGGCACCGAGTGGGGCCGGGAAAGGTTTTTAATGAGGCGGGCTCGCGGTGCTGCAATATAATAAAGATAGTGGAATTATATATCTTTCTCGACAGGCTCGGGGGCTTCCTCCTAGACGATACAATATATATACACAGTGTCGACAAATACAACTCGCAAAAATACCTCGCCTTGGTATAAAGTACCTCGCCAAAATAAAAATATCGACAAATAGCGGTCAACATAAAGCTCGGGGGCTCGTACCCGCAAAAATAGTACATAGTATAATTTATTTTGCCTTGGGACAACCTCGCATTATAAAACAAAAAGCTGTCACCAATAAAACGCCCGGGGGCTTGGCGGTGAAAATAAAAATATAGTGACTTTACAATACAGATCATATACACAAGATACAACTTTCGGAACAAGTTTATCTTCAAGGATTTCCCAATATATTGTCTATTGTCAATCGCTCATTATTTATAGCACGAGTGCTATGCTCAGCATAGCTGCCCTTCACAAAGAATTCAGAATCCATCCGAAGAAGTTCATCCATCATATCTTCGGCAACAGGGTCACAGCGTCGTCATATTTACTGAAGTTCTTCCTCCTCTTCGCCATCTTGGCTAAGCACTTTGGAACAACTTGACCCACATCTAACTTCGGGTAGCAGATTTTTATCATGATCATGGCAAACCTTGCGCCAGCAGCTAATTGGGCTCGCACAAAGCCATGGATTCGAGGAGCATCCCGAAATTTATCCATTAAAGCAGGAAGAGTTTCTGGCATCTTATTGCGAGGAAACATGGTGCCATAGACCAGAGACAAAGTCCTCGTGCAGAAGTCGAGATAATCGCGAACCTGAAGTGCGCGATCTTGAAATCTGACGATCTGGCGAGTCCGTTCAGGCGTGCCCCAAAAATTTGAACCATGATCATGCGCAAGCCGAAGAAGTGCATTGGATCGAGCTTCGACACGTTCATCTTCAGTAGCAGCATCCAAAAAAGAACCTATTTTTTAAAGAATCAGTGAGCAATGAAGAGACAAGCAAAAAGGAAAAGAAAAAGCACGACAATGATAATGAAACACACCTGCCATGTCCAAGCTAGCATCTGTCAGCAGTTGGAGCATAAAATTCTCGCGGGATGTAGCTGCGGCAGCTTCAGCAACGGCGGCGTCCTTTTCAGTCATGGCATCTTGAGCTTGTTGAAGCGCAACTTTTTCCCTCTCAGAAGATTTTCGAGATTGTTCCATGAGCATAAGTGATTGTTTCTTCGTGGATTGGAGCTGTTGTCGAAGTTCTTCCAAATCTTCTGCCAAATTTTTACTCGAAGAATTTTCAACAAACTCAACAGAGACAGGGGTTTTCTTCGAATGAGACGAAGGAAAAACCTCGGAAGGACCAGGAGTTGCCGTATAGTTGTCAAAAATTAACTGAAAACAGAAATTTCGACATCAATCATCGAGCAAAGATAGATTTCCATTCATTTCATAATATATACATGTCTATTACAAAAGGAGCTCCTCTAGAGAATTACAGAAGCAGTCATCGCCAAGAACACTACGGCGACAGTGCCAAAAGGGGAGATAAAACTAAAAAGGAAAAAGCAAAGTGGTCTACTTGACCTCCGGTTTTGAAGAACTCGGAGCGGTTGGTGGCTTATATCCAAGAGTGGCGAGGATCTTCTTCGAATTGGGCTTTGCCGCTTTGATTAGCGACTGCCACTTCTTAGTTTCAATCTTCCCCGCGTCGCCAACTTTCGACCAGTCGACTTGTTGTTGACTCTCTGCAACCAAGGCCATAGTACCTTCGACACCAACTTTTAGTCCCTCTTGACGAAGTTGGAGTCCAAGGTCTTCATTGCCGTTGAAGCACTTGGCGAGGTCAATGAAAACTGCAGGTCGCTCCTTTTTATGGAAGAAATAAGGAAAGAGTCGCGACAGGCCAGCTTCAGCTTCATCTAATCCGTTACGAGCTTCCGTCCCGTGAATTTCGAGGAGAGAAAGCGCATCGAGAAGCTCGTCATCCTCAGGATTTTCCAGCTCGTATTCTTGGTGTGTTCTCCCTGCTTAGAGCATAAAAAAAGAGAAGGTTATCGAAAAGAAAAAGGAGGGAGACCAAAACACGACGTGAGAAAACAGCAAGGGTGTGAGGACTTACTAACAAAACGTCGACTCTGAGTTTCTAGTCGACTGAGGATCTCTTCTTCTCGAGCAGAATGCTGAGCTACATTTTCTTCTAAGGCCCTTTTTGCGTCATCGAGTCTTTTTTGAAGATCCTCGACGACTTTCGCGTGCGCACTCTCGCTTTGTTCTAACTCAATAGCGAGAGCGTCAGCACGTTTGTTGGCTTCTGCCAGTTTCCCTGCCAACGTAAAGACAGATAATCATTGATAGTGACAAGAAAAACTCGACAAGAAAAGCGGGACAGAACAAACAAGTACCTTCAAGATCGCCGGCATAATCACGGTACCCGATAAATTGGGTACCGAAGCGAACGAGCTCTTTCATAAAAGGCTGGAGAGATTACAATGAAAAAAGAATCAATATAGGAAGAAGACAAAGTTGACATCAAGGAGAAAAAGAGGAAAACTTCAAAAGAAAAGTCAATACAGAACAATTTACCTCTTCCATCAAAGAAGTCGAGGAACAACCAGTTAATATGGTTGGTTCCTTGGCTGTTTCTACCCTAGCTCTCTTTGGGGAAGGAGCTCGGGGGCTTTCAGCTGATTTTGGATGTTCAAGGTTTTGCGGAGGAGGAGAAGCTTCGTCGCCATCAGGACGAGTTTCCGAAACAACTAAAGTACGAGACGTGCTCGTTTGAGCAGTCTCATCGATAGGAGCATCTTCTTCTTCATCGTCACTGCCATAAATATAGCGACAAGATAAAATAGCAATTTCAAAAACATCGACAAAGGGAAAAAACAGCACAGCAATTGCAAATAACTTACGAGCTGACGAGAGCAGCACCGTAAAGATCCAAAGTTTCTTCCTCGGCAGTGAGTGTAGCTTTGGAGGCGCCAGAGTCGATGGCTTCATCCCTTTTCCTTTTGCCTTTTGGAGAAGCAGCAGGGAGAGATGAGCGTGTCGACGAAGAAACTTCTGCTTCAGTCTCTTTTTCAAGAGAAGCCGCGGATTTATGGGAATCCCCGACTCCACTTTCAGGGCGAGAAGTACCCTGGTTGTCGTCGGTGACAACAGCCCGTTCTTCGACTTCCCCACCTTCGGGAAGGGGAGGAAGAGAAGATAGAACAAGGTGACCCTGTGGAGAATAAAGAATATCGACAAAACAATTATAGTTCACTACAAGTAAAAATAGTTGACACAAAAATACTTCGGGAAGAAGGTATAATACCGGCGAAGAATAAATACCTTGGGAAGAGGATTGGCGCGGCAAAATGGCGCAACCTTGCAAGAAGATGGAATGGTGTCCTTCTTGCTAAGCTTGGAGATTCTTCGGATTAGCTTCTCCAAATCTTTTGCAGAAAGATCCGTGGAGAGCCTCTCGACATCTTCATCACCAGCATACATCCAAAGGGGATTTTTTCGAGCTTGCAGAGGCTGCATTCTAATCCTAAGGAAGTAGGCTGTGATTTGGATACCCGATAGCTCTTTGCCACGGGTACTCTGAAGTTCACGGATGCGAGTCATCAGCGCCTCTGTCGCCAATTTCTCTTCTTCGGAAGCTTCAGCATCCCAGGAGCGGCGGCGAAGAATTTTGGCTTTTCCGTCAAAAGGGGCGATATTGTATTCCATTGAATCAGAGCTTTCTTCGTGCACATATAGCCACCTCTTGCGCCAGCCTTGAACAATCGGAAATTTGACGTCGAAATAATCGACGTCAGATCGAGATGACGACGCCGCCAATATTATAGGCTACGCCGTGGGAGCCATTACGGCGGAGGCAGAAGATGCGTTTCCACAGAGCCCGGTTAGGTTGGACTCCGAGAAAGCATTCGCACAGTGTGATAAAGATCGACACGTGCAAAATAGAATTGGGCGTCAGCTGGTGAAGCTGCAGCCCATAAACAAAAAGAAGACGCGCAGAAACTCGTGGATAGGAGGGGAAAGACCGCGGATAAGATGGTCAACAAAACTAACCCGGTACTCCATCGGAGGCTTTGGGTAGCTTTCCTCGCGGGGGAAGCGCAGTGCATCCTTCTCCTTGGTGAATCCCAACCTCTTCAGCAGGTTCATGTCTTGATTGGAGATCTTGGATCTCTCCCACTCCAGATCTTCGGTGGCCATTGGAGATTGTTGAAGCGCTGGAGTATGCGTGTCGCGGGGATGATGATTCCCACTCGAGGGGAGTAGAACAGCACAAGCTTGGAGGAGCGCGCAAGGCAACGAGCGCAATGGAGGATTTTTGGCAGAGGCGCAGATGGGCGGAGTGAGCGAAAGTGACAGAGGAAGAAGATGATGGAATTAAATAGAGGTGCGGTGAATCGACGCAGCCATTCGATGAAAAATTTACGGCGTAGATGGATTACACGTGGACAAGGGGTAAAAATGGTTTTCACTGAGAAAAGAAACGACAGAGGGCACAGTACGTGCGCCAGAAAAAGTGGAGGACGTGTGTCCCCCACTTGCACGACGTGTCAATCAGATGGGAAATTTGGACCCACAAGGCAGTGAGAGGAGCGGTTTTCGCATGTTTCCAATACAGAAATCGTGGCTATCATCAGCAATGACGTCATCATGGTAAAAGAAAAGCTCGACTATGAAGCTGGGAGAGATTATCGGCAACACAAGAGTATTTCGAGAGCCTTTGATCAAATACAAGTTTTTGCCCAAAATGCTCGGGGGATACTTTGGAAAAATAGAAAACTTCGAGTATGACAAGATAGAAATGGCGAGAGCCTATGACCAAATGCAAGCATTTGTTCATAGCCTCGGGGCTACTCCCATCGGGAGCGCTGGTCGCGCACCCGATAGGTATGAAAATTTCGAGAAGGACTACAAATATAGCAGCAGAGGATATAAATCTGTGGAGCCTACACCCAAGCACAAGTTCTTGGCTGTAGCCTCGGGGCTACTCCCATCGGGAACGCTGTTCGCGTGCCCGATGAATTTTGGTTTAAAAAAAGAGAAACAAAAGTGAGCATATTCCGAGTTACATAACTCTACATATACTCCCATCGGGAAGACAAAATAAGTCATCAAATATGACTCGATAAAATGTGCTATTCCAACAGCCGAAAAGCACTCGACAATATATTCTCGAGCGCTAAAAGTCGCGAATAAATCTCTGAATGCCGCAAAACTTTGAGAAGGTAAGACCCCAGATCCGTTCGAGCGGCGTGGCACCGTCTCGACGGCGGACTTTTTTCCGTATCAACGATACGAAGAAAAATCTAACGGACGCGTTAGGTACCCGATAAAATATGACTGGGACTCGACAGAATGGTAAGACCTTAAGCGGCACTTGTCGAAGTTTACACCGGTATCCCAAGATCATGTCCGGGGACGTGATCTTGAAGTAGGTTTTGCGGATTGCCACTAGAGCAGTTAACTAGTACCTGATCCGTCGGATGAACTAGCCCCAACTACCGTTATCCCTGTACAAAATAGTATTTGCATATTGAAAGATTATGTAATGAGTAAAATTGGAGATTTTCCCTGATTCTCCGATTCAAGAAAAATCTCGGGGGCTGCGACATAGGCATCCCCAATGGGCCTGCCAAAGATGGTACCCGGATTTATGAAGGCCCAGACTCGAAGAATAAGAAGACTCGGAAGCCCATTTAGTTAAGGAAAGATAGATTGTATTAGGAAATATAGAAACTTGTAATCTTACGGGTTGGATACGAAACCCTCCCGAACTCTGTAACTTGTGTATTACGAAACCCTCGACTCCACCCTCTATATAAGGGGGAGTCGAGGGACGAAGAAATGATCGAATCTATTGTCAACAGAACCCTAGTTTTCATAATCGTCGAGTACTTTTCAGCTGAAACCTTCGAGATCTACTTGCCCTCTACTTCTAACAAAACCCTAGTCTACAATCAGTAGACATTGACAAATTAATCCTTTGTCACTTGTCCTCTGAATTCTTACAGGTTATCAACACATATAGTCTCTACTAACATGGACCTTCAACACAAAGAAGGATAAACACAGGTAAGAAGAAGAAAAAATAGTCAAGAACCATGGTAAGAATGAACTTGCCTAGCATCATCTCCGCTTTACTATTCCAACACAGAAATAGGCGGTCGACACAGATCGAGTCGCCACAAGCCCGCGCAGCCTCAACTCTGGAGCGGCTCTAATTCAACAGCGGCAACGACGAATCGTTGTTAAATTAGTGCAAAGACGAATAAAACATCAGCTTGAGATGTGTTTTACCTTGAGAATCCATGCTATTTTCTGTATCCTAAACATCTTCCTCAATATTTAATTTCCTGGCGGATGAGTACCTTTATATCGAAGGGAGTGAAAACCAAAAGCGACTGAAGTAAACAAAATTGGATTGTTACGGAGGGCGTACTTGCCACAGCAAAGCTTTTAAGTGGTGATTGGGAAGAACAAGGATTGCATCTCTCTTTCATGGATACCGGCTAATTAGGGCACAGTGAGCACAGAGAGCAATGAGCGGCCAACAACTTGCTCCATGGCGCCACAGCACGGACTGACGGCAACCCTCTACCTGATCTTTCCACCGCATGTTTCTTCTCTCGGTGGCGGCTTCAAGAGTTCGTCGGTGGCGTAGCGGAATGTACGGCATCCTGGCGGAGCCCTCCCCATGACCCACCTCCTCGAGCTCGACGAAGATGTCCTGGCGGAGCCTCCCCGGACGGGCCTCGTCGCGCTAGGAGGCGTGTCCTCCTCATACGCCGCCCAGGGCGTGGCTAGGTCTTCGTGGGCGTGCGCGTAGGGGCGTGGCCGAGCTCCACGGTGGCGCGGAAATGGGAGAGGAGGAGGTGACGACACTGGACGTGGCCAGGGGGAGGGAAGAGGGCGGCGGCCCTGGGGCAAAGATCCGCTGGCAGCCATGGGGAGGAGCTCGGGCCAGAGGGGAAGAGAGGATTACGGGGAGGAAATCGAGGGAGCGGTAGGAGCTAGTGGGGCAAAACCAATTGCCTGCTGGTCAAAGCGGTTCACTTAAAATGCTACGTCCACCTCGACGGAAAATAAGCACATCACACACCAAAGCAAAGGGCCAACCGAAAATCTAAAAGGTCACCAGAACTGTACACAAGAAAATCACCACATGAATCAAGTAAAAAAGAGCAGACGTGTCCAACCAGGGTTAATCTGAAAAGAAACTCAAAATTAGGAGAAAAAAGATGTTTGTTACCATTTAATATAGTAGTTATTGTGCAAACTTGATTTGCACCATCCAATTGTTATATTTGTCACGGATTTTTTTTAGTTGTTTTGTGTCGCGCCTAGGCTTCGACAAATTCCGGGTCCACCTCTGAGACCCACTTCTACTAACGCCACCAGACGGAATGGACTTCAGACTGAGGGCAACCAGATAATTAACCTTACAAAAAATGATCCTAAGTTATTTTTTTCCAAGCATTTTGCAAATGATGCGTCTCTAACAAAGTGCCTTGAAAAATGAACCGTCACATAGTGACCCCAGCTATAGCCAAAAAGCCACCCCCAAAATCTTTAATGCTGCTGCTCCACAGCCGCCCCAAATCGAACCTCTCCTGCATGGCTGCATGCAGCATAGGATCCTCGTATGCAAGCGTATTGAACCTCGTTGTGAAGGAACAAGGGAAGCAGTGTGAAACCAAACACGTTTGCTGTGCATACTCGCTGCGAAGGAAAAAGGAAGGCAGTGTGAAACCGGTCAGGTTTGCTTTGCACACTCGTTGGCCTTCAATGTTAGCCGGCTGGGCGCGGGCATCGAGCAGTCACCTCTTCTACTTCTTCCATATAAAGGGATGAACCGCCCACCTCTCACCTCTAGCTAGCTTCAAGAAGCGATCTCCCAGCCTCAAAAACATGGAAGTACATACCATGCCGCAGGCGCCACCGCAGCGTGTCGAGGACATGGTCGAACTGGTCGAGGAGATCCTCCTCCGCCTCCCGCCGGACGAGCCTGCCAGCCTCGTCCGTGCGGCAGTCGTCTGCAAGCCGTGGTGCAGCCTCATCTCCAGCCACCGCTTCCGCCGTCTCTACCGCGATTTCCACAAAACACCACCAATGCTTGGTTTCTTCCACGACCGGTCGACGCGTTCACCCGGTTGTGTCAGCCTCACACCACGCGAACCACTTTTTACCTCCGCCTCCACCAAAGGCTTCTCCCCGCTTGATCCCGAGGGCAACTATGTTGTGTACGACTGCCGCCACGGTCGCGTCCTGCTCCAAAAGATACGCGGCAATTACTACGCCGAAGTCGACGACAACGATTGTACGAAGTTTCTCGTCTGGGACCCTATGACGGGCAGCCAGTTGCCGCTGGTCACGCCTGTTCCATTCTTCGGCTCTGCGCTCGCAGTGCTATGCGCTGTGGGCGGCTGTGACCACGGTGCCTGCCACATGGGTCCGTTTTTTGTGGTTTACATCAGCATTGACGAAGATGAAGACGGTGACGAGGGAGCTTGGGTGTACGTCTACTCTTCGAAGACTTCTAAATGGCGCGAACGGGGCTCTGTTTTCCTGGGTACGCCACACTACAGCCTTAGTTGGGTTTTTGTTCTCGGTTCTGAAGCATTATACTCCCTCGTTACGGTAACCTACCCGGAAGCAGCACACCAAGTTGTCAAGTACGACTTAGGCGATAACAGCCTATCTGTTTTTGACATCCCCCCCATGGTGGCCGATTGTTCCCTACCTCCTGCCCTCGTCACAGCCGAGGACGGTGGGCTGGGCCTAGCGCACCTGGACAAGTTCAGCCTCCACATGTGGTCTTACGACGATGGGGTTGCGGCGTGGACACACAACAGAGTCATTGATCTCAAGAAGCTTCTCCCCATTGGCGACCACATGATTTCACCCAAGGTGGTAGGCTCTGTGGAGGGCACTCGTACCATCTTTGTTCTAACAGATCTTGGCGTCCACATGATCGATCTCAGCTCGCTGACGTCCAGGAACGAAGGACATAATTTGCAACTGTCTCAGAAGATATATTCCATGGTAGGACGAGAGGTCGATTGCATCTTTCCCTACGTTAGCTTCTTCAATCGACCAGGTACAGTCCATTCGAAATTCTCAACCTTTGCTCAGATTTTATTCATCCTTCTGTTTTGTACTTCATTCTTGGAACATATAAAGCAAGATTTGTTTCTGAGTGTAATATGCTTTGTTTCTCATTCTTCTGTCCGGCTACTTTACCAGTGGTCACGTCTAGGAGGACTGTGTGCGCTGCATCTGTTCGCCGAAGCAAACGGAACCGGAGGCCCAACCCAAGGTACCTGTGAGCCCAATCTGTCATATATATTCAGCAATGAGCAAGGTGTGAAGAAGCTAGACATGGAACTTGCAGCCGGTTCGGGTTTAAAAAATAACTGGAGGCCGGCTCTCTCTTTTCGGATATCCTTCTCTTCCTCTCGAATCTGTGTAATTTGGGCACAATTTGTACCGGAGCCTTTATCAGTTGTAATAGGATCGTAACACTTGATCTTCTGGAGTCCAAACCGATCTATTTGCCCAGTAGCAGCGGCACATTAAGGAGAAAATGAAGTTGCATAGATCAATGATATGATAAAGTAGTATACCTTTTTAGGCTGGTTTGGTCGTAATTAAAGAAGCTGGGCGCAGTTTCATATGGACATTCAGTTTATGGTCTTGTGTTTGTCACTAAGTTTTAGTTCTGGGTTTGAGTCTTCTATGTGGAGATGATCCGGCCAGTTGAAAGATTTATTCCCCTTCCTGTTGCATGATTTCTGTTTTGCGCGTAGTATAGTCAGTGGAGCACTACCTCTGTACTCGCTATTTGCCCCTATCATGTGTTGCAACCTCAATTTACTTATAACCTTACTAGGAGGAATAGGCCCATATTGATTTCTAGTAGTAAGCTGCAAAGCCACTTTGTTTCACTCCTTTCATTTGTAGTCAACCTCGTACGTCATTTCTGGACACACGGCGAACGGTTTTGCCGATCGAGTGCCTGAAGTAGCAACTGGCAAACTTCATATTGTCTGACAGGTATCAGCGAGAAGGACATACTAGACATCTTGCATAGCTGATAGATACACAAATACTCGAACAAACTGTTAGAACTCAAAGATTGAGAGTAAAACTTGTGATTTCATTGATCTGGGCAAAGCCCTTTTATACAAGGATTTGGGACGTCTCCGTAGAGGTGCCTGTTACAAAGAGATGGCATGAGAAGGCGCCCGTACGGACGATCGCGTCCGTACGACGCTTTGGATACAATACAAACGATGCCTAATCTAATGACGGTTCCTAAACCTCTGTTGGCTAAGCGACCCTTCAGGAGAGTCGGTTGTAATCCTAACACAAACAAATCACTAGCAAAACATAAAGAGGTAAAACTAGATCAAGGATATCATAGTCCATAACGCTCATCCCGAGCGCGAGCTTGCTCATGACAATGGCTGACCAAGCAACCGTAACTTGCCCCTTAGAGTCGCGAAGGTCACATGCACACTGGCTTATGTTGCAATATAATATTGGCGTTGGACCTAAACTAGACATTATCTTGACCAACGATACTTGTAGACAACTTTCAAGCGGGAGTGATGTTTTGGCACATAGGAGCGTATGCTCCCTTTATCTTGAAATACATGTTAGACACATTTTAAAATGTCAAAAAATTTGAAACAAAAATTTCGCACGTACATCTTCATGTGCTACGCGCTCACAAAGTCGTTTCATGAAAAATCGACATGTCATGTGGCGTGTATAAAAAAGACAAAATTCGGTGCTGAAACAAAGACTTGTCACAAGATAAATTTTCTCTTTTCGCTTAGACTACAAAAAATATCATTTTTTCGTGAAACTTGACGAATACACATATGTTATGGAGATGTACATGTAAAAAATTTTGTCAAATTTTTTTAACACTTGGAAATATGTTTTTATGGTAGAGGGATCATACGCACCCGGGAGCCGAATTGAGTTTCTGCTTTCAAGCTTTCTTCCCAAGTTCCCATTGTTCTTAAGCATTCATATATAGTAAATGTTTATACTATTCAAATGTATGATCCGAAGCATTCATATAATCTACTATTGAGTTGAACAAAAGTAATTGTCCAGCCTAATTAATTTATTAAATAGAAAATATATGGTGATGCAGATAAATCAATTACCAAATTGTTATTTTCTCCAACATGGTTGCAACGACAATAGGTTTGACGTCTTCAGCTGTTGAGCACTGGTATGAGTCCAGAATCAGTTTGGAAACCCCATTCCAACAAAAATAAAATTGCCTCTATGCAATGGCAATGGCAATGGCATTCGGCGGCTACATATATCGGTGTAAAGGGCGGGAAGCTGTGGGAACGTGGTGGTGCACATTTTTGCCCGCCGCGTGGCTGTCGCCAGACCGCCTCGGGAAACGAGGCTGGACAGATCTCACTTCCGAGGCTGGCCCCATCAATTTTCCATCCATCCGACGCCCCCGCTAGCCTCCCCGTGGGTAGGTTTCAGCCTAGGGACACCGGATAACTCCTTATCCCGCGCCGACGCAAAAAAGAATTAGAGGGTGCGGCTAGGCATGAAATTTAGCGCCGGCGCCCTCCTTACGTCTTTAGGGAGCCTTTGATGATGGCGAGAGGAGATGCTCTAAATGCGGCAACGTGGTAAACCACAAGGCTGCAAGAAGATGCCTACAGCCCTGCACCCGTATCAACAAAAATCCTGCGTCGAAGTAAATCACCTTGAACCGAACCATATAGCTTGCAGACGGACAAAAAAAGGAACTTGCTTGGCTCAGACTGCTCATAGTGCAAGTAACTTCACTAGTAACTAAGTGTCTAACTCAACAAATTTGCTTATGTGGCAGTGAGTTAATGAGGAGAGAGGAGGATGGAGTAACATAGCTAGTTACTGTAACATCACACTTCCCAAGATATAATGAGTCTACAAGCTAATTAATGAAGATATCTAAGATAGTACTTTGATGTTAATAACCACTATGAAGGTAGTAACATAGAGTAGTAACAAGTGCATGTTACTACTCTATGTTACTTCCCACTATGACTAGCCTCATCACTCATCCGCATGGGAAGACTCGCCTTGCTCGGCCTGGAACCGAACGATGGCTGGCTGCCTGGCTCCCCGCGTCTTCTTCCATAGCACGAGGCGTGGAGGCCTCGAGGTGGTTGTTCTGGCAGTGGAAAAACTGCGCGAGGGCAAGTGCCGGCGAGGGGCACGGCAACAGCACGGAGATGAGATCACTGGCCTCGTCTTCGCCACAACTCAGTTCGGCCGTATCCGTAACCACCTGCTCGAGGGTCGTCCGATCCCTGGCAGCCATCAACTGACTCATCGGGCTCCATGTCGTCGATCTCGATTCCAAACCAGCGGTATGTGTGATAACTGTCACCGCCGCCGCTACTACAGACTTGACCGGCGCCGTCTTTCCTCCCTCCCGCTCAAGGCGAGGAAGTATTCCCCGCGGCCGCGCAGTTCGGCCAGCCACGCAATGCGGGCAGACCGTTTCCCGGACGACCCAGCTCACATGGGCGAAACCTAAACACCGACCAGGTCGGTGGCTACGAGCCACTACACACCCCCCGAGCGGGTGTGAGCCTGGCCTAGGTAGGCTTTTTTCGTTTTTTTTCTTTTCTGTTTTTTTCTGTTTTCTATTTTGTTTATATTTATTTTTCAGATACGAAAAATATTAAAAAATAAATTTTAAAAATTAAAAAATGTTTAATTTGAAAACCGTTCAAATTTGACAAATGTTCAAATTATAAAAACATTCAAATGCGAAATCCGTTCAAGTATATAACGCATTCAAATTTGAAAAATGTTCAAAACTATAAATGTTAAATTTTTGGAAAAATAAATTTTACAAATTTTTAAAAAGTTCAAATTTAAATTATGTACATATCTGAAAATGTCCAAATTTCGAAAAAATTAAATCAAAATCTGAATTTTTTTAGAATTTCAAATATTTCAAATCTGAACAGATTTTAAAATTTTGTTCTCCGAAAATATTTTAAAAAAAATTAGATATTAAAAAGAAAAATATTAACAGAAAAGAAATAGCAAAAAAGAAATAAGAAAAAACGTACCTACTCTTAATGGTCGCTGGGGTGTGCGGTGCCCCGTACACGCCGACCAGGTCGGTGTATAGGCGACCCCGCTCAGATGGGCTAACACGCCGCTATAAGACTTACACTGGACCGTCTCCACCGAACGGACTATGCTAGATGTTTCGATTCAGCGAAAACTCTAGAAAAAAGCCGACCTTCGCGAAGGGAAGGCAACTCGCTCCGCACGCGACAAGTGGCGCGCTGTGGTGCCAGAAAATCCCTGAGAAGTGGTCTCCCTGTTCGCCATGTGTCGCAAGGGGAAGTAAAGTGGGGATGGAGGAGGAGAGAGAAGACTGGGTTGTGTCAGTTTTTCCCTTTTTCTTCTGAATTCGTTTTATCAAAATAAAATATCTTGAGAACCGTAAGTCCAAATTGCAAACTGTTTTCACTTTTAAGATCCTCGCGTCGAGATCTCCAAAACTAGATCCCATGTTGATAGGTTTGGAGATACTTTTTTTCGTACTTCCAATAATATTATGATTGTACCTGTGGTGTGTACCTAACTGTACTCGTGTTTCAACTGATAAGTACTTTTGTTTTTAGTGTATTTGGTGCAATTTTTCTCTTTACTCGCTAACTGTACTCGCCCGTGTGTGGGACTGTACCTGTACTTACGCGCGTGTACTTGCTCGTGTTCATGACTGTACCTGCTCTGTACATGTACTTGCTCGTGTTCACGATTGTACCTGCTCGTATGCGCGTTTGTACCTGCTCGTGTGCGTGACTGTACTTGTACTCGCTCGTGTGTTCAACTGTACTCGTGTGTTGTGTGTGAATGTACTTCTCTGTGCGCGCGACTGTATCTGCCCGTGTGCGCGACTGTAGCTCCTTGTATGCGCGACTGTACTTCCTCGTGTGCGCGACTGTACCTGTACGTGTGCGCGACTGTACCTACTTGTGTGTACGATTGTATTTGTACTTGTCCGCGTGTGCAACTGTATTCGTGTGTTGCACGTAACTGTAGTCGTGTATTATATATATTTGTACTCGCAACATTTATTGTGTTGTATTCATACTGAAAGAACATTTCATGCCTCTCTAAGTTTTGTGTGTTTGTTAACAACACCGGTGACTATTTAACCGTGTGCTAAGTGGTTTACAGTTATGGAAAAGATACCACGGAAAATCTCGACCCACTCAAAAAGGAAGAAAAGAAAAGGAAGAAGAAGCTGAAACCTGCCCTGGCCGGCACTGCCGGCAACACCGGGCCGGCACTGCCGGTGTACACACCCGGCACTGCCGGCGTTCTGGCCCGGCACTGCCGGCCTGACTGTCGATCTTCAGGTTCAGAAAAGTGGCCGGCACTGCCGGTGTCTCAAGGCCGGCACTGCCGGGGTTTCACCTCCAACGGGCAGAAAAGTAGGTGGGGTATAAAAACCCCCCTTCACCTACCTTGGAAGCTTGCTCAAACCCTAAGATCTTCATCCTCCATTGCTGAGCCACCAAGAACACCAAAATAGCCAGATCTCCTCTCTCAACCACCCAAATCACTTGTGCTTTGGAGAATCGAAGGAGAAGACCCCGATCTACATCCTCACCGAAGCGTTTCTCATTTCCCCCTCTTATGCTTGAGGGCCCCCTTGCTAGTGTTCCTCTTTGGATCCCTAGTTGTTGTTGTTGATGTATGCTTGTTGATTTGTTGTGTTGTTACAGATTTGGGAGCCTCCAATTTGGTTGTGGATGTGTGCCCCAAGAACTTTGTAAAGGCCCGGTTTCCGCCTCGAGGAAATCCCTTAGTGGAAGTGGGCTAGGCCTTCGTGGCGTTGCTCACGGGAGATCTGAGTGAAGCCTTCGGGGCTGTTGGTTTGGCTTGCGTAGCAACCACACTCCTCCAAACGTAGACGTACCTTCTTGCAAAGGAAGGGAACTACGGGAATCATCTCCGTGTCAACGCGTGCTACACTCTCGGTTACCTCTATCCCACTCTATCTCCTATATATTGCGTAGCTATATCTTGCTTAGTTGATAACCTTGTCATATAGGTAAATTCACTTAGTTGCATATCTAGAGAATTTACCTTTGTGTCAAACCTAAATTGAAAAAGAACTAAAAATTGGTTAGCACCTATTCACCCCCCCTCTAGGTGTGGCATACGATCCTTTCAATTGGTATCAGAGCCTCGGCTCTTATTTCGGGCTTAACCGCCTAAGAGTATGCCGGACGATGTGCCCCCGGTAGAGGCCGGTAAGGTGGTCACCATGGAGGACATCAATTCGTTGAGATCCTCCATGGACGCTCAAATGGAAAGCATGAGAAAATTGATTTCCGAGCTTATGACTCCGGTCCCTCCTAAGGCTACCGTCTTAGAGGTAAAGGACACGGGTGTGTTAGAAGAGGGAGGTGCTTCGGCACTACCCTCCTCTACCAAACCCGTGGAAGGTGATAACTTAAACACTAACAAATCTACCATTGCATCTCCTAGGGATACTAGTGGAGGTGAGAGCTACAATCGAGTAGCTCCACCTTTTCTATCTCCCGATATACCGGTCCCCCATCCTCATTTGAACATTCGGGGCGACCCACCTAAGTTTTCCGTTGAGAATTATGATACTTGGCGATTTGAGTTCCGCTCTCATGTTTGCAGTGCCTCCAATGAACTTTGGAGAATCATCCAGGAAGGCTTCAACCCTTACAACCCCGACAAGTTGACTAGAAGAGAAGCGGTTGATAGTCAACTCAACAACACCGCCTTGCACATGATTCAAACTAGTGTGGGGACAAAGGATTTGCCTCGTGTTCGGAACTACACCACCGCCAAGGAAGCTTGGGAAGGTTTGGCCGCTAGTTGCATTGGAAGTGAGAGCACGAGAAGGAACAAGTATAATGCTCTTCGGAATCAAGCCGAAGGATTCATGAGCTACCGGATGAAGGATCAAGACATGTATTCAAGACTCCTCATTGTTGCCGATTCCTTCCGGCTTATTGGTGCCACCCACATCAATGACTCTTGGATCAAGGAGAAGTACATTGAATGCATGATGCCATATGTACCCATTGATGTCAAGACCCTTGTTGGGAGAGAATGCTATTCCTCTCTCTCTTCTCAAGATGCCGTGCACGAGATGCAAGCCCTCAAGGTGCTCGAGCAAAACTCTCATGATTCTCTCAATCGTGCCATTGGTATGTCAAAAGGGAACAATCTTGCCTTGGTGGTCAACCCCGTAGAAGAAGTGTACCCTCAAGAGCAATATAGGGCATCTTGGAGTATGTCCTATCCGGAAGATTTGCAATGCCACTACCATGATCACATGGCCTTCCATGCTAAGTCCTTTTGGGTTGATCCCTCCAAGGCCAAGGAAGACAACATCAAGAGAAACAACAAGAGTGGGTTCACTAGCTTTGGTCCAAAGACAAGATCATGCTACAATTGTGATGACAAGCGCCACTTCATTGCCGAATGCCCCTATGAGAATAGAGAGCTTCATAATGGAAGGCTCATTCCCAAGGACAAGAGCAAGGACACAAAGGGCAAATATTCAAAAGCCTCAAACAAGAAATTCTACAACAACAAGATCAAGAAGGGCAAGAGGCACCCAAGAGTTGTGCTCGTAACTAGGGAAGAATATTCTTCCGATGAAGTTGAAAGTTCTAGTAGTGAGGAAGGTGAAGAAAGCTCAAAGGAATTGGCCGCCATCGTCACCACCAACATTCCCTCTTCATCTCTCTTTGACTCTCCCAATGAGAATCCTCATAACAAGAATGCACATTGCTTCATGGCAAGGTCCTCCTTGGACACATCTATTGTGCTATCAACTCAAGAAGAGTATACCTCCGGAGATGATGATGTTGATGATGAAGAAGATGCAACCTCTAATGGATTGGTCGCTCTTGCCTCCCTCTCCACTAACTCTTCATCACCAAGTGAATCCCCCAATGAGGTCATTCATGTGGAGGAAGAAAGTTGCCTCATGGCTAAATCCTCCGAGGTATCATCCCCTAACCCCTCTATGCCTAACATATCTAGTGATCTAGGGGTTGATGATGCTAGTCTAAAAGTGAAACAAGAAATGCTAGAGTTTGATGATTTCATTCTCAACCTACAAGGTAACACTAAAAAACATGTTTCAAATCTCATGGCTCGTATAGCTCAACAAAATCATACTCTTGAGAAAAAGGGTCAAATAGAGAGAGAAGACTCTCTTGAAATCCATGCTCTTAAACAAGCTCTTGAGGAAAGTCAAGAAACTATAGCTTCTCTTGAGGAGAGGCTAGAAACTCTTGAAGAGCCTCAAGATAAAATTAACAAGCTCACTAAAGCTAGAGATCTTGCTAGGGCTAAGAATAAAGTGCTTAAAAAGGAAAAGGCCCAATTTGGGGTTGATCATGAGAAACTTGTGAAGGATCTAGATGAACTAGACAAAGCTCACAAAGCTTTGAAGAGTGAATACACTCTCCTATCCAAGTCGTGTGAGCAACTTCAAATTAGGCTTGCTTCATATGATGTGCCTAGTTCCTCTACTCCTTCATGTGATCATGCAAATGTTATTGAGGAAAATACTAGGTTGAAGGATGAACTTGCAAAGGCCTCCTCTCCCCAAAGTAAACTTTCTTTGGATGATCTTTTGAGTAAGCAAAGATCAAACAATGGGAAGGAGGGCCTTGGTTATGGAGCCAAGGCAAAGAAGGCAAACAAGCAAAAGGCCAAGCCCGCACAAGAGAAGAAGAAAGATATCACTAATGGTGAAGCTCCTAAGGGCAAAACCATTAATGATGATGATGCGGGAAATGCTAACCCTCACTATGTTTTATTTAAAGATTATTATGGTGATGTTTATGCTAAATATGTTGGCCCATATGATGGTTATGTTGCTTGGTCTATTTGGGTCCCAAAGACCCTTGTTGCTAACAAAAGAGGACCCATTGTGAAATGGGTACCTAAATCCAAGAATTGATCTCATGTAGGACTATGCCGCCGGAGGTTCAAAATGGGTACTTGATAGTGGATGTACAAGTCATATGACCGGCGGCAAGAACCTCGTCAAGGAGTTGAGGCCTAACATAAATGATATCACCGTCTCCTTTGGCGATAATTCTACATCCGAGGTATTGGGTTTTGGCAAGGTTGTGGTTGCACACAACATTACTCTTGTGGATGTCATGCTTGTCAAAACCCTTGGTTACAATTTGCTTTCCGTTTCCGCCCTTGGCAAGATGGGTTTCGCCGTCTTTATTGATAATGATATTGTGGTCCTCTTGTGGAGCAAGACTCTAAAAGTCGCTTTCGTTGGGTATCGCGAACATAACTTGTATGTGGTGGACTTTTCGGGGACCACCACTTCAAGTGCGATGTGCCTATTCGGAAAGGCGGATGTGGGTTGGTTGTGGCATCGCCGCCTAGCCCATGTCAACATGAGAACTTTGCAAAGTCTTCACAAGGGGAACCATATTGTGGGACTAATGGAAAGTGTTTCTTTTGCCAAAGATCGTGTTTGTAGGGCTTGTGTTGAAGGCAAAATGCATGACTCTCCGCATCCAAGCAAGACTATCATCTCTTCCAAGAGGATCTTGGAGCTCCTTCATGTGGATCTCTTTGGTCCCGTTACTCATGCAAGTCTTGGTGCGAAGAAACATTGCTTGGTGATTGTTGATGATTACTCAAGATACACTTGGGTCTACTTTCTCAAGACGAAAGATGAGACTCAACAAATATTCATTGACTTTGCCACCGAGGTGCAACGCCAACACAACCTCCTCATTATGGCAATAAGAAGTGACAACGGCTCCGAGTTCAAGAACTACACACTCAATGATTTTCTTAGTGATGAGGGGATTCGTCATCAATATTCCGCTGCTTACACCCCTCAACAAAATGGTGTTGCGGAGAGGAAGAACCGGACTCTTATGGATATGGCAAGATCTATGATGGCGGAGTACAAATCCCGCTATAACTTTTGGGCCGAAGCCATCTCCACCGCTTGCCACTCTTCTAACCGGCTCTACCTCCGCAAGGGATTGAACAAGACTCCATATGAAATACTCACCGGCAACAAGCCTAATATCTCATACTTCAAGGTGTTCGGTTGTAAGTGTTTCTACAAAATCAAAGGAGTTCGTTTGTCTAAATTTGCTCCTAAAGCTTTGGAGGGTATATTTGTTGGTTACGGTGCCGAATCTCACACTTATAGAATCTTTGATATAGCTGATACGTCTCCAACGTATCGATAATTTCTTATGTTCCATGCCACTTTATTGATGATACCTACATGTTTTATGCACATTTTATGTCGTATTTACGCATTTTATGGAACTAACCTATTAACAAGATGCCGAAGTGCCAGTTCTGTTTCTGCTGTTTTTGGTTTCAGAAATCCTAGTAACGAAATATTCTCGGAATCGGACGAAATCAACGCCGGGTTCCTATTTTTCCACGAAGCTTCGAACACCGGGAAGGACCCGGGGGGCCACAGGCCCACCAGGAGGGTGGCCGGCGCGGCCTAGGGTTGGCCCGCGCCGCCTGCCCCCGGCCGCCTCTTCGACCTTCGCGCCGCCTCTTCGCCTATATAAAGCCCCCGTCGAAAACCCTTACGGAGAAACCCACGATACGAAAAAGTTCCGAGCCGCCGTCATCGCGAAGCCAAGATCTGGGACAGAGTCTGTTCGGCACCCTGCCGGAGCGGGAAGTGCCCCGGAAGGCTTCTCCATCGACACCGCTGCCATCTCCACCGCCATCTTCATCAACGCTGCTGCTCCCATGAAGAGGGAGTAGTTCTCCATTGAGGCTCGGGGCTGTACCGGTAGCTATGTGGTTAATCTCTCTCCTATGTACCTCAATACAATGATCTCATGAGCTGCTTTACATGATTGAGATTCATCTGAGTTTTGTATCACTACTATCTATGTGCTACTCTAGTGATGTGTTATTAAAGTAGTTTTATTCCTCCTGCACGTGTGTAAAGGTGACAGTGTGTGCACCGTGTTAGTACTTGGTTTATGCTATGATCATGATCTCTTGTAGATTGCGAAGTTAACTATTGCTATGATAATATTGATGTGATCTATTCCTCCTACATATGCATGAAGGTGACAGTGTGCATGCTATGCTAGTACTTGGTTTAGTCGTTTTGATCTATCTTACACTTAAGGTTACTTAAACATGAGCATTATTGTGGAGCTTGTTAACTCCGGCATTGAGGGTTCGTGTAATCCTACGCAATGTGTTCATCATCCAACAAAAGTGTAGAGTATGCATTTATCTATTCTGTTATGTGATCAATGTTGAGAGTGTCCACTAGTGAAAGTGTAATCCCTAGGCCTTGTTCCTAAATACTGCTGAGTTACTACTGCTTGTTTCTTTTTTCTGCGTTACTACTGCTGCAATACTACCACCATCAACTACACGCCAGCAAGCTATTTTCCGCACCGTTGCTACTGCTCATATATATTCATACCACACCTGTATTTCACTATCTCTTCGCCGAACTAGTGCACCTATTTGGTGTGTTGGGGACACAAGAGACTTCTTGCTTTGTGATTGCAGGGTTGCTTGAGAGGGATATCTTTGACCTCTTCCTCCTGAGTTCGATAAACCTTGGGTGATCCACTTAAGGAAACTTGCTGCTGTTCTACAAACCTCTGCTCTTGGAGGCCCAACACATCTACAAGAATAGAAGCACCCGTAGACATCAAGCACTTTTGCGCCGTTGCCGGGGAGGAAAGGTAAAAGGTACTCACACTCCGGATCTCGGCTACTAAGCTATTTTCCGGCGCCATTGTAAGTACTCAAAGCTATTTCCTTTAGACTCTGCAATTGCGACATTTGGTTTCTTGTTTACACTAGTTAGGCATAATGGACAACAATGACCTTTTTATTCTATTTCCTGATTTAAGACATGGATGGTTTGATGCGAAAATTAAAAAACCCATGGAACATATTAATATGAATGCTTTGAACACCATTGTTGCTAATGCTATGGAAAATTCTAAGCTTGGGGAAGCTGGCTTTGATGAGCATGATATTTTTAGTCCCCCAAGCATTGAGGAGAAAATTTACTTTGATGATACTTTGCCTCCTATTTATGATGATTATAATGATAGTAGTCTTTTGTTACCACCTGTTATGGAGGATAAATTTGATTATGATTACAATATACCTCCTATATTTGATAGCTACTTTGTTGAATTTGCTCCCACTACAACTAATAAAATTGATTATGCTTATGTTGGGAGTAGTAATTATTTTATGCATGAGACTCATGATAAGAATGCTTTAAGTGATAGTTATATTGTTGAGTTTGCTCATGATGCTACTGAAAGTTATTATGAGAGAGGAAAATATGGTTGTAAAAATTTTCATGTTACTAAAATGCCTCTCTATGTGCTGAAATTTTTGAAGCTACACTTGTTTTATCTTCCTATGCTTGTTACTTTGCTCTTCATGAACTTGTTTATTTACAAGATTCCTATGCATAGGAAGCATGTTAGACTTAAATGTGTTTTGAATTTGCCTCTTGATGCTCTCTTTTTCTTCAAATACTATTTCTTATGAGAGCATTATCATTAAAACTGCTGAGCCCATCTTAATGGCTATAAAGAAAGAACTTCTTGGGAGATAACCCATGTGTTATTTTGCTACAGTACTTTGTTTTATATTTGTGTCTTGGAAGTTGTTTACTACTGTAGCAACCTCTCCTTATCTTAGTTTTGTGTTTTGTTGTGCCAAGTAAAGTTTCTATGTCAAAGTTGATGTTATATTTGGGATTGCTGCGCAGAAACAGCATTGCTGTCTGTCACGAATCTGGGCACAGTTCTCTGTAGAAAATTCGAAAAAATCTGCCAATTTACGAGCGTGATCCTCAGATATGTACGCAACTTTCATTAGTTTTGAGTTTTTCCATTTGAGCAAGTCTGGTGCCATTTTTAAATTCGTCTTTACGGACTGTTCTGTTTTTGACAGATTCTGCCTTTTATTTCGCATTGCCGCTTTTGTTAAGTTGAATGAGTTTCTTTGTTCCATTAACTTTCAGAAGTTTTGTGCAATGTCCAGAAGTGTTGAGAATGATTGTGTCACCTCTGAACATGTGAATTTTGATTGTGTACTAACCCTCTAATGAGTTTGCTTGAAGTTTGGTGTGAAGGAAGTTTTCAAGGGTCAATAGAAGAGGGTGATATAATATGATCGAGAAGAGTGAAAGGTCTAAGCTTGGGGATGCCCCGGTGGTTCATCCCTGCATATTTTAAGAAGACTCAAGCATCTAAGCTTGGGGATGCCCAAGGCATCCCCTTCTTCATCGACAACTTATCAGGTTTCTTCTAGTGAAACTATATTTTTATTCCATCACATCCTATGTATTTTACTTGGAGCGTCTGTGTGCTTTTATTTTTGTTTTTGTTTTGTTATCTTAGTTCTCTGAATAAGTTCATCCTTGTGTGGGAGAGAGACACGCTCCGCTGGTTCGTATGAACACATGTGTTCTTAGCTCATAATATTCATGGCGAAGTTTCCTCTTCGTTAAATTGTTATATGGTTGGAATTGGAAAATGCTACATGTAGTAATTGCTAAAATGTCTTGAATAATTTGATACTTGGCAATTGTTGTGCTCATGTTTAAGCTCTTGCATCATATACTTTGCACCTATTAATGAAGAAATACATAGAGCTTGCTAAAATTTGGTTTGCATAATTGGTCTCTCTAAGGTCTAGATAATTTCTAGTAAAGAGTTTGAACAACAAGGAAGACGGTGTAGAGTCTTATAATGTTTACAATATGTCTTTTATGTGAGTCTTGCTGCACTTGTTCATCCTTGAGTTTGCTTCAAATAACCTTGCTAGCCTAAACCTTGTATCGAGAGGGAATACTTCTCATGCATCCAAATACTTGAGCCAATATTCATGCCATTTGTGTCCACCATACCTACCTACTACATGGTATTTCTCCGCCATTCCAAAGTAAATTGCTTGAGTGCTACCTTTAAACAATTCAAAATTTATCACCTCTGATTTGTGTCAATGTTTTATAGCTCATGAGGAAGTATGTGGTGTTTATCTTCAATCTTGTTGGGCAACTTTCACCAATGGACTAGTGGCTTCATCCGCTTATCCAATAATTTTGCAAAAAGAGCTGGCAATGGGATTCCCAGTCCCAAATTAATTAACAAAAATAGACACTCCTCCATGGTATGTGATTGTTGGACGGCACCCGAAGGATTCGGTTAGCCATGGCTTGAGAAAGCAAAGGTGGGGAGGAGTGTCATCATAATAAAACTAAAATTAAAAGGCACTCCTTCGTGGTATGAGATTGTTGGCAGGCACCCGAGGATTCGGTTAGCCATGGTTTGTGAAAGAAAGGTTGGAAGGAGTGCCACCCAAAAATAAAATAAAATGGGAGCCGCTCTTTGAAGGTTTGGCAAGGGGGTTAGAGTACCCGCTACCATTCGTTGACAACAACAAACACCTCTCAAAACTTTACTTTTATGCTCTCTATATGTTTTCAAAATCAAAGCTCTAGCACAAATACAGCAATCGATGCTTTCCTCATTGAAGGACCATTCTTTTACTTTTATTGTTGAGTCGGTTTACCTATCTTCTTCCACCTTAAGAAGCAAACACTTGTGTGAACTGTGCATTGATTCCTACATACTTGCATATTGCACTTGTTATATTACTTTATGTTGACAATATCCATGAGATATACATGTTACAAGTTGAAAGCAACCGCTGAAACTTAATCTTCCTTTGTGTTGCTTCAATACCTCTACTTTGAATTATTGCTTTACGAGTTAACTCTTATGCAAGACTTATTGATGCTTGTCTTGAAGTACTATTCATGAAAAGTCTTTGCTTTATGATTCACTTGTTTACTCATGTCATTACCATTGTTTTGATCGCTGCATTCATTACATGTGTTTATAGTATGATCAAGGTTATGATGGCATGTCACTTAAGAAATTATCTTTGTTATCGTTTTACCTGCTCGGGACGAGCAGAACTAAACTTGGGGATGCTGATACGTCTCCAACGTATCGATAATTTCTTATGTTCCATGCCACTTTATTGATGATACCTACATGTTTTATACACATTTATGTCGTATTTACGCATTTTATGGAACTAACCTATTAACAAGATGCCGAAGTGCCAGTTCCTGTTCTGCTGTTTTTGGTTTGAAATCCTAGTAACGAAATATTCTCGGAATCGGACGAAATCAACGCCCAGTTCCTATTTTTCCACGAAGCTTCCAGAACACCCGGGAAGGACCGAGGGGGCCACAGGCCCACGAGGGTGGCCGGCGCGGCCTAGGGTTGGCCGCGCCGCCTTACCCCCTGGCCGCCTCTTCGACCTTCGACGCCGCCTCTTCGCCTATATAAAGCCCTGCATCGAAAACCCTTACGGAGAAACCCACGATACGAAAAAAGTTCCAGCCGCCGTCATCGCGAAGCCAAGATGGGGGACAGGAGTCTCTGTTCGGCCTGGAGCGGGAAGTGCCCGGAAGGCTTCTCCATCGACACCTGCCATCTCCACCGCCATCTTCATCAACGCTGCTGCTCCCATGAAGAGGGAGTAGTTCTCCATCGAGGCTCGGGGCTGTACCGGTAGCTATGTGGTTAATCTCTCTCTATGTACCTCAATACAATGATCTCATGAGCTGCTTTACATGATTGAGATTCATCTGAGTTTTGTATCACTACTATCTATGTGCTACTCTAGTGATGTGTTATTAAAGTAGTTTTATTCCTCCTGCACGTGTGTAAAGGTGACAGTGCGTGCACCGTGTTAGTACTTGGTTTATGCTATGATCATGATCTCTTGTAGATTGCGAAGTTAACTATTGCTATGATAATATTGATGTGATCTATTCCTCCTACATATGCATGAAGGTGACAGTGTGCATGCTATGCTAGTACTTGGTTTAGTCGTTTTGATCTATCTTACACTTAAGGTTACTTAAACATGAGCATTATTGTGGAGCTTGTTAACTCCGGCATTGAGGGTTCGTGTAATCCTACGCAATGTGTTCATCATCCAACAAAAGTGTAGAGTATGCATTTATCTATTCTTATGTGATCAATGTTGAGAGTGTCCACTAGTGAAAGTGTAATCCCTAGGCCTTGTTCCTAAATACTGCTGAGTTACTACTGCTTGTTTCTGTTTTTCTGTTACTACACCAATACTACCACCATCAACTACGCCAGCAAGCTATTTTCTGGTTGCTACTGCTCATATATATTCATACCACTGTATTTCACTATCTCTTCGCCGAACTAGTGCACCTATTTGGTGTGTTGGGGACACAAGAGACTTCTTGCTTTGTGATTGCAGGGTTGCTTGAGAGGGATATCTTTGACCTCTTCCTCCCGAGTTCGATAAACCTTGGGTGATCCACTTAAGGGAACTTGCTGCTGTTCTACAAACCTCTGCTCTTGGAGGCCCAACACTGTCTACAAGAATAGAAGCACCCGTAGACATCAATAGCCTCCGGGATTATCATTGAATCTTGTAGTGTGAGGTTCGAAGAAAATGATAGCTCCCAAGTGGGGCAAGTTGATGTATGTGCAGGTGATGAAATACCTCAAGATGCCATAGTAAGAATGGGTGTGGGATTTTTCCGCCCCATTGAGGGACACGGTGTGGCGTCTCGGGAAGAACTATGCTCTACCACGGTGGAGCCCTCATCCTCTCAACATCAACAAACCCCATCTCTTGAAGCTAATGATGCACCAACCCAAGAACAAGAAGGAAACCCTCCCTCTCATGAACAAGATCAAGGACAAGATCAACCAAGCATTCAAGATCAACCATTTGATATTTGCACTTCACCAAACATTGTCCAAGATCAAGCACATGAGGTTGAGCATTCTCAAGAAATTGAGGAAGCTCAAATTGAAGGTCAAGACGGGGACCCAAATGATCAAGTTGATCAAGTGACACCTCCAAGGCCTACCAAGGAGGAGATCGAGGCCCGTCGTCTAGCAAGAAGAGAAAGGCAACTTGAACGTCTTGAACACACACATGACAAGGTTCTTGGTGATGTAAGGGCAAAGGTTTCCACAAGAAGGCAATTGGCTAACTTTAGCAATCATCATGCTTATATCTCCGTTGTGGAACCCAAGAAAGTATTTGAAGCCCTTGAAGATTCGGATTGGGTGGAAGCCATGCATGAGGAACTCAACAACTTCAAGCGCAACAAAGTGTGGACCTTAGTAGAGAAGCCAAAGGAGTGCCGCAATGTTATAGGCACTAAGTGGATATTCAAGAACAAGCAAGATGAGTTTGGAAATATTGTGAGGAACAAGGCAAGATTGGTGGCTCAAGGTTTCTCTCAAGTTGAAGGAATTGACTTTGGAGAGACCTATGCTCCCGTGGCTCGTCTTGAGTCCATCCGTATCCTTCTTGCTTATGCATCGCATCATAACTTTAAGTTGCAACAAATGGATGTTAAAAGTGCATTTCTTAATGGTCCTTTGCATGAAGAGGTTTATGTTAAGCAACCCCCGGGGTTCGAGGATCTCAACTTTCCTAACCATGTCTACAAGCTTGATAAAGCACTTTATTGTCTCAAACAAGCTCCTAGAGCTTGGTACGAGCACCTTAAAGAATTGTTGGTAGACCGTGGGTTTGATGTTGGGTTAATCGATCCCACTCTTTTTACTAAGAGGGTCAATGGGGAGCTTTTCGTTTGCCAATTATATGTTGATGATATTATCTTTGGCTCTACTAACAAAGCTTTCAATGATGAATTTTCAAAGCTTATGACCGATAGGTTTGAGATGTCTATGATGGGAGAGATGAAGTTCTTTCTTGGTTTTGAGATCAAGCAATTGAGAGGAGGAACCTTCATCAATCAAGCAAAATATCTCCAAGACATGCTCAAGAGGTTCAAGATGACCGAGTTGAAGGGTGTGGCCACTCCTATGGTTACCAAATGTCATCTTGCACTAGATCCCAATGGTAAAGAGGTGGATCAAAAGGTATATCGCTCCATGATTGGATCTTTGCTTTACCTTTGTGCATCTAGACCGGACATAGTGTTGAGTGTTGGTGTGTGTGCAAGGTATCAAGCTTCTCCTAAGGAGAGCCACATGATGGCTCTCAAAAGAATCTTTCGATATTTGGTTGATACCCCAAGATATGGTATTTGGTACCCCAAAGGCTCAAGCTTTATTCTCAATGGATATACCGATGCGGATTGGGCGGGTGACAAGGATGATAGGAAATCAACTTCCGGGGCTTGCCAATTCCTTGGTAGGTCCTTGGTGTGTTGGTCTTCTAAGAAGCAAAATTGCATATCTCTCTCCACCGCCGAAGCCGAATATGTTGCCGCCGCAAGTGGATGCACTCAATTGTTATGGATGAGGCAAACTTTAAAGGAATACGGTGTCATTTGTGACAAAGTGCCTCTATTATGTGACAATGAAAGTGCCATCAAGATTGCCTATAATCCGGTGCAACATTCAAGAACGAAGCATATTGAGATCCGGAATCATTTCATTAGGGATCATGTTGCCCGTGGTGATATTGAGCTTATCTATGTTCCTACCAAAGATCAACTTGCCGACATATTCACGAAGCCTCTTGATGAAGCAAGGTTCTCTTATTTGAGGAATGAGCTAAATATCATAGATTCAAGGAGTATAGCTTGACCATCTTACAAACACACCTTTGTCTCAAAACTTTATTTGGTTTAGATGTGGGCATGGAAATAGGGGGAGTGCGGTTTAAACTATTGAGCTATCCCTCCCCCCATAATGCCAACATTAAAGAAATCATTCTCTTTATATCATATAATGATATGTGAGCTTCAATGATGAGTAGTGGTTTTGGGCCCAAGATATATCTTCGCGGTGCCATGCCATAACACTCATATATGGTGGCCTAGGCCACCACACTCTTCTTTGTGAAGAGTTGGAGTTATTTGGGTCTTATCGCCTTTTTATTGACATCTCCTTGTTTATGGGAAATCACTCATGTTTGGTCTTCATTTGCAATATTTTGCAAATATGGGTGATATCGTACCATCAACTGTGCTATATCTCTATCCTAAGCCCCACCTTTCCTAAAGAAACCTTATCTATCTCCATACTCTAAAACTCCGCAAAATTTCGAGGGTTTTGGGCTGCGGGCAGTTTGGGCGGCACTGCCGGTGCACTCACACCGGCACTGCCGGTGCTGCCGGCACTGCCGGCCTCGGCTCGGCGGCACTGCCGCTGCGGGCGTGGGATTAGTCGAGGGCCCGCAGGGGGAGTTAGGGCAACCGCCCTTTTTCTTCCCCAGCGTGAGTGCTCTCCTCCTACCCGACCCCAGCCGCCGTCGCCCCTGCCCTCCAGCCGCCGTCCCGGGACCTCCCTCCTCCTCTGGTCGGCTGGATCCGGGCTGTGCCCTCTCTCCTCCATGGCTTCCTCCTCCGGTTAGCTTCCTCCCCTCCCTCTCCCTCTCTAGAATGGGTAGACCTCTCTAGAAGAAAGAAGGGTGGTTGAATCTCTCCGAAAGTTTTGCCATAGAGGTAGATAATCTTGTGCATTGTGGTGTGAAATTTTGAGGAACAATGGTTGAGTCTAGAGCAGATCTGGTAGTTCTTCGTGTTTGCCGGCACTGCCGCCCCCTCCAAACCGGCACTGCCGCCTCTGTCGACCCGGCACTGCCGGTTGGGCCGGCACTGCCGCCCTAACCACCCCGGCACTGCCGGTGTAGCTGTGCCAGATCTCTTTCAGCCTCCTCTCTTGTATCTTGAACACTTCCTTCACCATGCTTTGATTATCATATTTTGCTTTGTTTTAGTGTACCTTATCATTTGCTCCTCCTATCCATTGCTCTCACAGGTGCAGGTGGTTCTCATCGCTCTAGCTCGGGCAAACGGGCGATACCTAATGACTTTGAAGCCGAAATTCTACCTATGAAGAAGTCATCTCGTCGGGAGAGGAATTCCGCTCCGGCTGAACCTCGAGCTAACCTCATCCGGAGGCTGAGAGGCATGCCCATTGGGAAGTGGCCAGATAATGAGTATGCTCGGCTGCGTCAGACCAACATCTACACCTCTCCCAAGGCCACCAATTGCTCTGCGCTGTTCTGGAGTAAGTATCAAGAAAAGACTTTTGATGATCTCTATGCAAATGCCACCTATAAAGTTGCTCCTATGCATCACATCAACTTTGCTCACATGGATAAACACGCCAACTACTTTGTTGAAGCTCGAGATATTTGTGAGCAGTTTGGTCTTTTTCCTCTGATGAAGTTTCATCATCCTTACTGTGTGGACGTGATTGGGCAATTCTTTGCCACAGTTTATGTTGACAATGATGATGCCAAGACTATGACTTGGATGACAGAAGGTCGCATGTTGCATGGCACTTGGGACCAATTTGCAGCTTGTCTTGGTTATCCGGTGCTCTCTGGCAATGAAAATGGATACTTTAGAGCCCACAACACTCCCAAGCCCGTTGAGAAGGCTCTCCTTGCTGATCTTTATCTTGAAGGAGAAGTGATATATGGTTCTCAGAAATTCCTCCGTCCGGTGTATGACATCCTTCTCCGCATTTATCGAGAGGTACTTAATCCCAAGGTTGGCTGCGTTGATCAGATCTATGGATATCTTGGGAACTTGTTGCTTCTTTCTCACCAGCACCGTGACACTGGTATGCAGCTTGATGTGATGGACTTTCTGTGGAATGAGTTTTGGGCTTGCATAATAGCTCGCAAGGCCCCTGTTTTTGCTCCCTACTTCATGTTCTTCATATGCTCTCGTTGGGACAATGCTGGATATGGCAACCTCACTGATGAGGTTAACCTTCTACCTCACAAGGACAAGGATCTCAGGGTCAAGACTCATGATAATCCTCCTCGTCTTCCCAATGATGAGGAGTCTGCCCAAGAAGACTCCGATATGGAGTATGCTCCCCCTGCTGACAATGGTTGGGTTGCTCGTATAGAGGCCAAGTTGGCCAAGATGTTCTGTCTCAAGACTGACATCAACAGGCGTCAGTATCAAGCTCACAGGGAGCGGAAAATGGACAGGAGGAACACAAAGCTCATCATGCGCAAGTTGGATATTCCTGTTGAGAGTGGGTCTGAGGAGGTCATAACTCCTGAAGAAGAATGGCTCTCTAAGCATGGCAATGTGGCTGAATTTGAACAGCTTGGTCTTCCCGGTCCTTCTCGCCGTCGGCGCCCCCCTAGTGATGATGTTGAGCCCGCCGAGTCTGATGATGATGAAGATTCGGAGGAATCCTCCGAGGATGATTGAGTTTTCATGGGACGATGTAGCATCGCTTCTTTTCTCCTTTTTGGTGTCTTGATGCCAAAGGGGGAGAAGAAGGTCTAGTAGAACTTGCACGGGATTTGCTAGGGTTTGAGGGCACAAGCATTTGCGGTTTGAGGGCACAAGCATTTGCTTTTTATCATTCCGTTAAAGCTTGTCTCCTTCATTTACCGTCTATGTTTATGTTGAACCTTATCTTGTGTTTTATGTGTTCTATGTGTGGTGAGCAAGACCTGTTAGTGTGTGAACTATTGCTATGGTCTTCGGTATTCTATATGGTTGAGAGTATTGTTATGAATTGGTATGACCATCTTATATCTCATATTGTCTATGGATTCATCTACTTGATATGGTCATGGGATTCTTGTTTATGAATTTGAGACTATTGTCTTGTATTGTTGAGGATGTCAGTATGCAAGGGTATGATCTTAAACATCTCAACTTTTATCTTTGTCCATACATTATCTATCATACATATTATGAGCATTGTGCTTTCTACCTTGAAAGTTGGAGTTGCTCCATACCTAATGTGTGTATCATTTGTTTTCTTGCATCAATTTCTCGCATGCACACATCTAGGGGGAGTTTCTTTCTTATATCAAGCACAATGATATTCTTGCCCTATTCTTTGCAAAATCCCGGTATTATCATCAAACGCCAAAAAGGGGGAGATTGAAAGAACATTTCATGATCTCTAAGTTTTGTGTGTTTGTTAACAACACCGGTGACTATTTAACCGTGTGCTAAGTGGTTTACAGTTATGGAAAAGATACCACGGAAAATCTCGACCCACTCAAAAAGGAAAGAAAGGAAGAAAAGAAAGAAGCGTCTGGCCGCCAGGCCGGCACTTGCAATCCAGGTGATATGGATATCCGGCCTGGTACACTAGGACAGCCATTGATATGATGATTAAGTCTAAGGTTGTACCAGTATTTTAGCATAGTCTTGTTATTAGGAAATAATAATGTAGCCAGGTCATGTGGTGGGCCATTAGGGTTTAAATTAGTGTTTGTTTGACTTGGGCATGTCCGAGTCAAACTAGGTTAGGCCCAATAGGGCCGGCCGGCCACCTCTCCCTCATATAAGGAGATGGTGCGGCCTAGGGTTGAGTAGTCTAGTTTTGATTCAGATCATGTAGAACCTTGGGTTCCAGTTATCACCATCCCTGCGGGGTTGGCTCTATGACGGCGTCTCGGACGTTCGTCTAGTTATCCAATAAAGATGTGTGAGTTCTTGAGTTGTCAAGAGTAATCATATGTGCTTGAGTATCCTTGAATCTGTCAAGGGAGTTCAAGATCGGGAAACCTTCAGGGACTGATAGATCTTGAACTCCCTTGACAGATTCAAGGATACTCAAGCACATATGATTACTCTTGACAACTCAAGAACTCACATCTTTATTGGATAACTAGGCGAACGTCCGCCCTGAGCCCCCGGGGATGGTGATAGTGGCCCAAGGTTCTACATGATCTGAATCAAAACTAGACTCAACCCTAGGCACCCTTTGTATATGGGAGGGTGGCCGGCCAAGGCCTAACCTAGTTTGACTCGGACATGCCCAAGTCAAACAAAACTAATTTAAACCTAATACCATGCTGGCTACATTATTATTTCCTAAAGACTATGCTAAAATCTGGTACAACCTTAGACAATCATCATATCAATCTGTCTAGTAACCTGGATATCATATCCCGGTTCTGCCGGCACCGGCGTCGATCTTCGAGTTCAGAAAAGTGGCCGGCACTGCCGGCGTCTCAAGGCCGGCTGCCGGGTTTCACCAACGGGCGAGAAAAGTAGGTGGGGTATAAAAACCCCTTCACCTACCTTGGAAGCTTGCTCAAACCCTAAGATCTTCATCCTCCATTGCTGAGCCACCAAGAACACCAAGATAGCCAGATCTCCTCTCTCAACCACCCAAATCACTTGTGCTTTGGAGAATCGAAGGAGAAGACCCCGATCTACATCCTCACCGAAGCGTTTCTCATTTCCCCCTCTTATGCTTGAGGGCCCCCTTGCTAGTGTTCCTCTTTGGATCCCTAGTTGTTGTTGTTGATGTATGCTTGTTGATTTGTTGTGTTGTTACAGATTTGGGAGCCTCCAATTTGGTTGTGGATGTGTGCCCCAAGAACTTTGTAAAGGCCCGGTTTCCGCCTCGAGGAAATCCCTTAGTGGAAGTGGGCTAGGCCTTCGTGGCGTTGCTCACGGAGATCCGAGTGAAGCCTTCGTGGTGTTGGTTTGGCGTAGCAACCACACTCCTCCAAACGTAGACGTACCTTCTTGCAAAGGAAGGGAACTACGGGAATCATCTCCGTGTCAACGCGTGCTACACTCTCGGTTACCTCTATCCCCTCTATCTCCTATATATTGCGTAGCTATATCTTGCTTAGTTGATAACCTTGTCATATAGGTAAATTCACTTAGTTGCATATCTAGAGAATTTACCTTTGTGTCAAACCTAAATTGAAAAAGAACTAAAAATTGGTTAGCACCTATTCACCCCCCCTCTAGGTGCGGCATACGATCCTTTCACATACTTCGGTGTAGTTAGATTTATTCGTAACGTGGATAGTTGAAAAAGATACCTACCGGGAGTGGTGTTTTGGAACATGGGAGCATATGCTCCCTATATTTTAAAATGCATCTTACACATATTTTAAATTTCAAAAAAAATTGAAACAAAAAGTTCGCACGTACATCTTCATGTGCTACACGCTCACAAAGTCGTTTCATAAAAAATGAACTTATCATGTGACGTGTGTAAAAAAGACAAAATTCAGTGCTAAAAACAATGCTTTTCACAGGATAAGTTTTCTCTTTTTTACATAGGCCACACAAAATATTACTTTTTCGTGAAACTTGACGTGCACACATATATTATGGAGATGTACATGTAGATTTTTTTGTCAAAAATTTTCCACACTTCGAAATATGTTTTCTTGGTAGAGGGAGCATACGCACCCGGGAGCCGAATTGAATTTCCGATACCTACATCTATTTATATAGTTAGCTATAGGACATCTGATGGATGGAATGATGGATGCATGCGAGCAGCGCTGTGCGTGTGGACGAGACGCGGGTGTACTCGTGAGTTTGGTTGGCGCGGGTGTACTCGTACGCGAGCGGCGAGCCGCGGGTTGCGTCTAGGGGCGAACGCGGACGGGCGCGAAATCGTTTGCCACGTGTCGCGTATTCGTTAGGCCACTTTCTTTTGCAAAGGTTGGTCTTTTTATAGTGGTACCCTTCGATTCAGTCAATACATCGCAAAGGGGAAAACTGATGGATCGTACACAACTGGCCCATCGCCTCCACAAATCCGTGGGGTACTATGCTGACAGATGAGCTGGGCCCTCAAATCCCTGGGCCTTTCTGAAACCGGCGCGCCACAAAATATTACGAGCTGCTGTTTGAGTTTTTTAGTTTTAGTCCCACACAGGAAGTCTAATAAGATCGACCTAAGGGAAGACAATTTATTAGCAGGGGTACGCCAGGTTGGTGTTTTGCACCAGGGAGCATATGCTTCTGGGTTTTAAATTTTATTTTAAATACACTTTTGAAATGTTGAAAAGTTTGGACATAAAATTTAATAGGTACATCGCGAAGTTCTACACGTTCACAAAGTGGTTGCACGGAAAACCGATATTTTTACTCTCGTGTGTAAAAAAGACAAATTTTGGTGGAAAAAAAAACAATGTAGGTGACTTTTTTTGTCTTTTTCACACAAGTCATAAAAAATGTTGGTTTTTTACAAAACTTGATGTACGTACATAAAATATCGATACGTAAGCGCGGAAATTTTTTTTTGAACTTTTTTAACATTTCAAAATGTTTTTCCGGTGGCAGGAGCATATGCTCCCATGTGCCGAATTGAGTTTCTGGGGTACGCCAACCTTAGAAACTAACTTACCTGGACGGGGTCAATAGGTGATCAAAAATACCCATGGCCTAGATCAATGGTTCTCATTGCACTTGGTAAGCATGTTGATCTACCATCTCCTCTCGTGGGAGAGTGGACGTCGTAATTTGTGGCAGAGGGGTACGCGTTCGCGCGGCCCTTGCCAAATTTAAATTTAAAGTTTTATCTTTTCGCTAACATGTTTTCAAACTTTACATCTTGATGATGATATTTCGTTTTGCATAGAAGAGGAACACACGTTTTGATCATGACGTGTTCCTCTTTCAGGAGACTCCTTAACTGAAGTCGGAAATCTTCAGACCGTAAGAGCATCTCCTCGTCTCGACCACTTTTTTTCATCGGACGGCGAAAACGGTCAGGCCCCGGTTCTCGTTTTGGTCGGACTTAAGCCTATTTTCGTCCAGGACTCCCATGCCACGGTTTCCGGGGGTCTCGGGGACTCCGGATGAAGAAAACCACGCCACGTGTCTCCTCTTTCGTCCGGATTGCCATCTCTTTCCCAGAAACGCCGCAGAACACATTGAAACTACTCCTCACGAAATCTTCCTCCAATCCGGACGAAAATTTCGCCGGATTTGGGCGTGGGGAGCGCCAACGAGTGGGAATGCTCATGCTTGCAGCTCCGACACAATCGCAGTGACAAGTGATGGACCGTAGCGATTCATTGACACACGGCTGGAGCCAACTAACTTTCTCGTGTCGCCACTTTGGTCGGCTGAAAGAACATTTCCAGTTTTCAGGTACCCCGTTTGCCTTTTCCTTCTGCTAGCTGACATCCCCCTTGTCTTGTTTTTAATTTCAGGTAATGAGGTAAATTACTCATCACGTTCCCTTTTTGTTTTCTTAGACAAAACCGTCGCGTTCATGGAGCCTAAACAGAGTTAAGTAATCTAAGTGGCCGGATTACAGTACGTGTTGTCTATCGCCACGTCGATGTGATGCAATGATGTGTAATTGTGGATCCCTGAGTCGCACTGTATTTGTATCCTAGCTGAATTTGCTGAAAATGAACGGGACAGTGCAGCGCGAGCTCGATCGCTGAAGATGTTCCTTCCCCAACTGGTTTTAAGAACCTGAAACCAAAATATTATATGCTAATTGCGAAAAAATTCTATTTAAAACCTAAACTCGTAGAGGTACGGCAAAATAGATCTTGAAACTAAATCTTGTCGTATGTATCCTGAACTTACGAATCACGGTCTAAATCAAACCTTGAACATGTTTTGGGGAGAGAAAAACAAAATTCTAAATTCATACTCTCGCTGACTACACTCGCCACATGTCATATTCATCTTCGCAGCATAGTGGCTTTTAGATAATGTTGAGTATATCGGGGAGTGCACCCCTGCCGGGCCCCGCTTCGTGTCCAAACCTTCCCATACGCTCGCAAACCTCAAGGACCTCTCCAGCGACCTAGACTCCGGACTGCTCGCCATGGTCCTTTACATGATAGAGGCTGACTTACGTCGCCGTGTTTGAGGGATGACTGGAAGCCGCGTCCACTTGCTTATGCCAACATTGTGGCATGTGCTAGAATTCTCGATTTCCTCAAGTTTAGGGTCGAACAATGAATGGGAGAGGGATTGGGTAAAGAGATGGATCTGACATGTGGGCCTCACCGTCAGTGAGAGTCGAATGTAATCATGTCCGGCGTTGTTGCTTTCCGGGTGCATCAAACAACTTCGGGATTTGATTTAGATCGAGATTCGCAAGTGGTTCTAGAGTTTAAAATAGATTTTTTTTTTCTATGCAAATTCTGAAGGCAAACTTTGTCACAACATTCCAGTCCAGCACGCGGACTTGAAATCATGAACTCGAATGAATCAATGGATATACGCAGGGGGTGCCGGTCCAAGCAGCCGACATTGTTTTGTCATGCTTGAGCCCCCAGAAGAGGTAAGAAGTCTCCACTCACCGCCGAGCAAGCAGGTAGCTGCAACTTGCGAGGGTGGCAACAAATTTTGTTGCGCGTGCGACGTCCAGAGAAAGGATCGCCGTGACGTCCCCGCCTACGTACGCAGTTTTATCCCCACTTTCAAGCGAGAATCTCCGGATTCTTGCGTGGATTTAAGCCCCGCCCAACTGAACTGCCGAGCAGCGAGCAGGACCAGAATATTCAGAAGACAAGGCGAGGCAGTCTTCTCCTCCTTCTTTAATCCCCATTGTGTGGCAAACTGATAAGCTTTTCTCTACGATTGGTGATTGATGTATTAGGAATTGTTCACGGATAAGGACGTCTCCAATAATAATTGGCACAATGTTTACAAATAGGTTTACCAGAAGGGAAGTCAAGTGGCTTACTGCTCCCATTTCTGCAGAAAAGACAGTTGCTCACTACCAGATACGTGCGCTTTTTTATCTTCTGAAGAAAGACGCGAACGCTTCTGTTTGATACTCCTGCATTATTTCGCCGTATACATTATTTTTGTTGGACAAGTGGCCGAAATGTTTAAGCCATGACAGGTGCTTCGCTCGCTCCATTGACAATATAATTAGGCTGGTTATTATATAGGGAATACTATACTAACAAGGCTATGCTCATGTAAGCATGATGTTGCCCTGGTTGGTGGGAGCAAGTTTTGGTTTGTTTAACAACTATCTCAAGGTGCTTGATTTCCCTCAGTGGTCGATTCCGATTAGCGATGCAAAGTGGCGCCCGATCAGTAAACTAGCACATCATATTTTAGTGGGCCTATGCGAACATCCGCTTGCAACCCTAATTCTGACACGGTAATGTCATTTTCTTAATGTTTGCGGTGTTGCAGAGGAGAATCTCAATAAAAGGGGAACCATGTTTCTGCCAACAAAATAAACATGGTTTTTTCCGTCGCGATTTGGAGATGTGGCCTTATGTAGTCCCTCCGCAGGGGATGGAGATTTTTGGCTCATGGGCACTAGTGATCATGTTGTTTTTAAAAAAATAGATATCACATTTATGAGCTTAACAAAATAGAAAAATGTCAGGTTGTAGCCAATGATATATCCCACATACGTGGAAAATTTCAATTTTAAATATTTTTTATTCTAGGCTACACAAAAATGACAAATGTCTGATCTGGGTATGCATATTTAAAATCTCTAAATTTCAACATATTTTGTCTTTTTGTGTAGTCTACAATATAAATAATTTCACATTAAAATTTTGCACAGTTGTAGGTTACGTCATTTACTATGTCTAGATTTATTTTCATATTTTTTAAAATTAATATGTATGATTTTTGATCTTTTCTAATCAGCGGGAGCTCTAGTGCCCAGGAGCCAAATACACTTTCCGCTCCCTAGGGAACTCACAAGGGTTTAGTCAAAGCAAAAGTCTCTGCTTAGTTAATCGATATATTGGGAGAGTCTCCTTTCTCTTCCACAAATTACGTGACAAAAGTTCATTGTATGGAGACCCGCGATGTCAATTTGGAGATGATTTTTTTGCGGGGAGTCACAGGTGGTAGGTAAATGGGAATACTCGCATAGGTGGATGAGCTTGTCAGAATAAACAAGTCAGCAGGGACAAGTGGCGCAAGAATACAACATCCCAAAAGATATTTTTTTGATAGTACATCCTAGAAGATTAATTTGGAAGGGAGATTAGAGAAAACTTTGCATCTTTTCTTTTCTCCGCGGACTTTAGCTTCTATGGTGATTGTAAGGTCCTCGGTGGGATGGGAGTATGGGAGTGCGGGCTCCTACACTCCGTGTTATTAGCATCTAAAAGTTCCGTTAGCGGTGATTAGCAACAGAGAATCATTAAGTGTACTGGACATGCGCACATCTGGTGGTTAACATGATTCATAGGTCTACATCATGTAAACTTGCATGGTTACGTCTACTCACTAATGAAAAACATGCCTAATGTCGCGGGTCGTAAGACTCTTTTGTCGCGGGCGGCCAACTGAGACAACTAAGGCGCGACAAAATGTCCACCCTTTTATCGCGGGTCGCTTACCACCCGCGACATATGGTCCACCAGGTGGCAGGCGCGGGGCGCGCAGGGGACAACCCCTTTTGTCGCGGGCGGTATTACCACCCGCGATAAAAGGACCACTACGTGGCGCGCGCAGAACGCTGCTGCTTTAGGGTTTGAGGGGTGCAGCACCCCCCACCGCCCCCTTTTATTTCATTTTTTCATTTTAAAATAAAAGTTGCATATATTTGTACGCTACTACAAGTTGTACACGTTCATTCATTATATATATATCGAGCAAACAAATATAGGAAGCAAAAGTCTATTCGTAGATTCCCCTTACACATATACATGGAGTTCACGATTACTAGGACTAAAGCCCGTCGTCTATTCGAACTATTACATGGGGATCATTTGTTGCGCCTATTTGGACTAAACAAGTCGTTGTTGTCTATTACTTCTCTAATCAAAAGTCCCGCCACTTCTTCCGTAATTCCTAGTAGGTGTTCCTGTGGTTGGAGCGTCTCCCGCATGAACTCGACCTATATAGGAAAATGAGATGAATATGACTATATCAATCTTGATAACGAAATACTGACGATAATAAATTAAAGTTGTGAATGTTATTGCTTACGTTGAATCTATTATTGTTGTGCTTCTCAGTGGTTAACATGCGAATGGACTACAAACGTAGTATCCACATAGATTCGTCCGTGACTCTGGGCGCACGGTACAAGAGTAAATGTTAGCTTCTCTTCCCAGTTATCCGGAATATGCTTCCTGAAAGCTCTCCAAGCCCTGCGAGGCAAAAGAATGATTGAATGAGTGGATAATTAATTGATATCTCACGAAAGATATAGCACGGCAATGATTGAAATTACGTCTGGAGCAACTTCTGCAAGTAGCGGAACCCGTCCAGGCCTCTACTCAATGAGTCCCTTACTTCAACTATTCCCTTATCAACTTGAATCTCTAGCAGAATCCAGTGGAAACTGCACATGTGAATGTATATATACATCAGGAATTACACTTAACATCGAGTAAGAAAAATTGAATGTGCACAACAATCAGTAAGACTCTCACTCGTAGTTGTAAGGAAACAATATTGAATCACAAAAATGTTGCTCCCCTAAAAACCTTATTTGGTCCCCCCCTGTTTCTTCGCCTTTATTCTTTATCGTTTCATGATGTACTTTATCTGGGTCAACAAACCCAATATTGAATTCACTGATCTTCAGTCTGCATAAGAGAACACATAAGATATAATGAGTATATGCAATGAACAGGAACAACTGAATGAACATGAAGTTATATGTAGTTAAGCAATAGCAACTCATGAGAGATTTCATCAAACACCTCTTGTGCACAAGAAGAAAAAAAGAGCTAGCATAAATTACCTCTCCACCTTTCACCACCAAGAAAAAACGACCCCCGACAAAAGGGCCAACCCTATATATACACAGCCAGCCCCCCACCTCCCTACATTTTTTTTCTTGGTGGTGAAAGGGCGACAAAAGGGGTGCCAGCAGGCGGCGCCAAGCCTCAGGCCCCTTTTATCGCAGGTTGTGGTACAGCCCGCGACAAAAGGCCCGGAGCGGTCCAAAGGGTTTCGGGGAGACGTGGTCAGGCCATTTGTCGCGGCTCCAGACGCGCTCGCGACAAAAAGCTTCCACGAAAGCCCTGTTTTCCACTAGTGACTCTTAACCTAGGGCCTGTTTTAAAGAGTTTTGGAGATTTGAAATCTTATGTTTCCGCTACTAGAGTTGTTTGAAATGTACTACATTTCATAGAAAAAGTACCTTTTCCTCATCTTCATGGAAAAGTGTTTTGTTAATATGATGCTGCATCAAATGATTGAGAGGCAAGGATATTTTCTTTAACAATCATGTTATATACCTAATCCATGCAGTTTTTGTATCTGTTTTCCTATTATACAATAAAACAACTTTTATCTCACATATTGCCGCGTTTTCAATTTCAATCACATGTAAGACCAAAGTACATAACCATAGCTAGGGAAATTTTGGGTTTTTATGGTGTAATCTTGTACTGATGAGCAATATCAAATAATCATTTCACTGAATATTTGATGGATATACTAGTTTTCTAATGTAGAAGACGCTTATGTGCCAGGTCTGCCTTGTCAGGAGCGAAGGTACTTGGATCCACCGGGTTATGGATGCACAAGGGTAAAAATCAAACCCTTGCACTGAACCTACAAATTTAGGACACCCCGTGGCTAAAATGTGCCCATAATTCTAAGTAGCATCCGGATCAAGTTTGGTCTAACTCCACCCATGTTTGGGTAATTTTAGCATGTCGGTGTGCTAATTCAACCGACATATTTCCTTGTTTTTTCTACAAATTATGTAAAGGTCATGCATGGTTGTAGAGATGCAAGTGGGTCATCTACCCTTTTTAGTTCAACAAAATGAATTAAATTTTCCAATAGCATCATTATTTTGGAAAAGTAGTTCATTTTTTAACTAGGAGGGTAGAGGGCTCCTAGTGATGACCCACTTGCATATATCTCTGTATTGTTGACATCCATAACTTAGCTAAACAATATTTCGTAATTGCCAAACTTATAAGAAATGACAATGAATAAACACGTTGGCAAGGAAAAATGCCAGCTAATTTCTTCGAAATTTACATGAAACCAAGCAACCTCCTACCAATGTTCAAAGTTCTGTTCGATGCTCATACATTGTCATTGCATGTGTTTGGTTTATCCATACATGTGTTAAGTTAGACAACACATGCCCTACATGCTATATTTTTGTAATTTTTTCACCAGTGTTTAACATGCATAATACCATGCAATGTGGGTTTTTTCACATTCATGATGCATGTACTCATTTGATGTCTAGATTTAAAATCACGGTGTATTTACATATGTATCAATTTTTAAATAAAATATAGTATATTTTATTCTGGTGAAAAAAACATGGTGGGAAACCACTCTACATACATAAGCCCACTTTTTCGTAAACCCTAGTCCAAAATCTTAGGTAGCCATCTATGCATCCCCATTGCAGGGTCCCAAACACGTCCAAAAGCCACTAGAAGCCCCCCCTCAACACCCCCTCTTTCAAAACTACACAATCCCAATTGCAACCATATCACTCCTTTGTCCCCACCTTCAGTTCACTTGGTGCCATATATCTTGATCCATCCGCCTTCAAAATCCTAGTCCAAAATCTTTTTCAACCATAGATTGAATCTAGACAATCCTCCTTCACTTGATGTTATTCTAGCAAATGTTGATTCTAGCCCTTCCAGATTGGAATGATCATCAAATTAACCACCAATAGTTACTACCATAATAAATCTTGAATCTAGACACATTTCCATCCTAAATTATCCCCAAGTCAGTGTTAATCACACCAAGTGAAAAAATACACCTAATAAGTTGAAAAATTACGAATAGAACATAAGGTGTATTTATTATAATAATATACTTGCATTTTTCATTCGACTGGCCAAGTAACTGGTCGTAGTCTCACCCGAGGAATTTTAGTGGCTTTTGGCGGGGTTTGGGACACTAATCAATGTTGAATCTAGACGTATTCCCGTGCTAATACAAGTTGGAAGAATCATGAATTGACCACCAATAATTACTACTCTACCAATGTTGTATCTAAACGAATTTCCATTCTAAATAATCCTCAAATCAGTGTCTTATGCATGATACGTGAAAAAATACACCTAATAAAAAGAACAAGTAAATGAATGAAACACATGATGTATTTTTTAAAACACAGTATATATGCATTTTCCATTCGACTAGGACTTTGGATAATTGGGAAGTCCTCGTGGCCAGTACATATAAATCACATTATGTGGACCACCCTCGTCGATAAACAAATGAAAACCACTATGAAGTCTAAAACCCTAGTCCAAAATCTCAGCCAGCCACCTATGCATCCCTAGCCTAGTCCCGGACCCCTCCACAAGCCACGCAAACCTCTCTTCCAAAACCACACAAAATCAACTGCTACCACAACACCTCTTTTTCATCACCTTCCATTCATTGGGCACACTCTTTTCCGATCCATTCGCTTGCTCGCTCGGTCACGGTTCCCCGTGTGTGTCGTCTGCACGCGAGGCACATCAAACCTCGCTTGTTCGTCATTTATAAACTACTAATCTCACTCTGTCCTTTTTATTATATGTAAATGTTAGGCGTACTTTATTTGTATTCTAGCAAATGTCAATTCCACCCTTTCAGATTGGAAGGATTGTCAATTTACCACCAACAATTACTGCTCTCATCAATGTTGAATCTAGACACAGTTCCATCCTAAGTTATCCTTAAAATAGTCTTATTCACAACACGTGGAAAAAATACGCCTAATAAACTGAACAATTATTTGAGTAGAACAGAGGGTGTTTCCCTAAAACAATATATATGCATTTTTTATTCGACTAGCCAAGTCACCACCATTACTTTGGGTAACTTGGCTCATAATGTATTTACATATGCATCGTTTTGTGTAAATATGATTTTTTTCATTCTACCGACCCGAAAGGGAAAGCATGGTGAGAAAACACACTACATTAAGCCCACCTTTTCGTAAACCCTAGTCCAAAATCTTAGTCAACCAAGTATGCATCACCAATACAGAGTCCCAGACCCAACCAAAAGCCAGTGCAAGCCTCGGAAGGCACAACCCCCTCATTCAAAATAACACCCCTTTCTTCTGACCTCCGGTTCACTTGGCGCCATCTTTCCCGATCCATCCGCTTGCTCGCTCGTTTGCGGTTCCCCGCATTTGTCGCCACTGCGTACACACGAGAGGCATATCGCGCCTCGCTCGTTTGTCGTCTATAAAACACTCAGCATTAATCCCACTTTTTCGTAAACCCCAGTCCAAACCTCAATCAACCATTGGTGTGTCACCAATACAGAGTCCCAGACCCAACCAAAAGCCAGCGCAAGCCCCGCGAGACGCAACCCCCTAGTTTTCAAAACCACAAAAAAAACCCAACTACGATGAGAACGCCCCTTTTTCCCGACCTCCGGTTCACTTGGCGCCATCTTTTCCGATCCATCCGCTTGATCGCTCAGTTGCGGTTCCCCGCATCCGCCGCCACTCCATGCACACAAGAGGCACATCGCGCGTCGCTCTTCTGACGTATATAAATCTCTCTGTATTCTAGGAAATGCCAGTTCTACCCATTTCAAATTGGAATGGTCGCCAGTTAACCACCAATAGTTACCGCTCTAATCAATGTTGTATCTAGACACATTTCCATCCTAAATTATACTCCGATCGGTGTCGTATTGCTGTAAAAATACGCGCAAGAAAAAGTACAACAAATTGATGGTGTATTTCATATTGAACACTATATATGTGCAATATTTTTTTTTCCGTTGGACTGGCCAGACTAACCAAACATAGTAAGTGTGACCCCAAAGGACTTTGGGGTAATTGGGAAGGCCTTGACACGAGAATCACACCATGCGGGCCACCCTGTGAAGACTAAACCCCAGTCCAAAACCTGAGCCAGGCAGGCAGCCAGCCACCTATGCGTCCCCAATCCAGAGGGCGTGGCCGTGGTCCCAGGAAAAGGCGCCGCAAGCCCCACAAAAGGCAATCCCCTCTTTAAAAACCACACAAACCCAAGCGCTCCCAGCACCTCCCCTCCTTCATCACTCGGTCGCGGTTCCCTGCGTCTGTCGCCTCTCCGCACACCCGAGAGACACCTTCGTCGTCGTCTATAAACTACTCCCCTCCTCTCCTCCGCCACCCACCCCTCGCCTCCCCGCTCCCCCTCCTCCTCTCCCCGCCCCGCACCCCCTATCCTCACCCTCTCCACACGATCCCGCCCTTGTCCGCTTCTCCCCCGCATTCCCTCCCCACCACGCCTCCGCCGCCGGCCTCCTCCTCTATCCACCACGCCGCGTCTGCTGCTGGTGGCTGTTGTCTAGCTACAGTCCGTCCGGCAGGGGAGGGCTCGCTCGCCCGTCACCGACCGGATCATGGCCGCCACGCTCCCGCGCGCGGTCGCGCCCTCGCCGCGCCCCGCCGCCGCCGCAGCGGGGCTGCTTCCGCTCCCGCGCGCCGCGCCGCTGCTCCTCGCCGGCCGCGCCGCCGCGCGCAGGCTCCGGGCCCGAGGGGCCAGGGCGCCCGCGCTCGCCGCCGCGCGCCGCAGCTGGGCCGTCTCCGCCCGCGCCGTGCTCGACGTCTCGCGCCACCGGGCGGCGCCGCAGAAACCCGTGCAGGAGGTATGGACTCCCCCACCCACGCCGATCAACTCTGCTCCCGTCGCGATTGGGTTTCCTGCGCGTGTTCCCAGGGTTGGTTGGGGTTTTTGTTGTTTTCTATAGGTGATTAGATTGGTTTATTACGAGGTCACGCCGATGACTTGTTTTCATGGATCGGCTGCGTGCTCCATACGTTTCTGACAGCTACATGATCGCCAAACTGGTTTACGAAATTTAGGGGGGTGTCAGGAGCCGAGTCCAGTAAATTTGGCCATACCCCTGCCTGATGACTGTATCCGACGATAAGGCTCTGCGCTGCCGCACAAATTCGTTGCATGTGATCGTTGTTTTGGTCTCTAGCTCATAATGATGCGCTGCGTACCAGTATCGCTTTTGTTATGTTGTGTTCCTTTCATGGGAGTTTTTAAATTACATATAGTGTGGGCTTTGTGGCAAGTGAACACAGCAAATGCAGTTAGAATAAACAGGTGCGTGCTGATGGAAGGTTAGGTGACAGCTGTGCTGGTAGGCACTAATCACCATCAACTTCCACATTGTGTCATGCCTAGGTGGAACACTTCTGACGTACTAGTTTCCCATCTCCCTTCCGGAATGTATTGAATGGGCTGTGGCCCGACGATTTTATGACTTCTAATTTCTAATTCACGCGCTGCTAGTTGACACCTGGAATTTCCTCTTTTACCAGGCCGCGGACATGAACGATATCTTGGCAGAGCGTGGAGCCTGTGGTGTCGGGTTCGTCGCCAACTTGAACAACGAGCCTTCGTTCAACATTGTCCGCGACGCTCTTACGGCCCTCGGGTGCATGGAGCACCGTGGCGGCTGCGGAGCAGACAACGACTCTGGTGATGGCGCAGGGTTGATGAGCGGCATACCGTGGGATTTGTTTAATGAATGGGGCAGCAAGCAAGGGCTTGCCCCCTTCGAAAAAACACATACAGGTGTGGGCATGGTCTTCCTTCCGCAAGACGACAATTCCGCGGCGGAGGCCAAAGCTGGTAACGTTTCTGATGCTTTGCCACGATATGTTCTCTACATCGCGGAGCATTTTCTCTTGTCTTTGAAGTGCAATGGCTCCTGTGCTTACATGAATCAGAGATTTCTGTTTGGCAATGCATGTCTTTGACATCACACTCTGATAGCTTCAGATTTTTCATGCTGCCATACTTCGCTTGCCATGCCATCATTGTCCTTGAAACCTTTGCCTGCAACATTCTTTTGCTGGATTTTTTGTTGCCCTTGGTATACAAACTTTTTGAAAGGGGTGGTCAGACTGCAAATAGTTTACTTCAGCTATACTGTACTACACTACTACGAATTTGCATAGCTTCATAAAAGTGTATTCATTTTGGTACTCACGTCGAGTCGTCGGCATCTGCCTCAGAAGTAAAATAGGGACACAGTTTTGTAGTTACTGATTGTAGTTTTCTTTCCTAAACATGTCCTTATGCTTTCGCATGTACAAGTGACCTTTAGTTGCTATTAGTTATGCTTGCACACCATCTGAAAGTGGCACCATATCACTTTGCAGTTGTCGAGAAGGTTTTTACAGATGAAGGCCTTGAGGTTCTTGGCTGGAGACCTGTTCCTTTCGATGTATCAGTGGTAGGTCGCAATGCAAAAGAAACAATGCCCAAGATAGAACAGATATTCGTTAAAATTGCGAAAGAAGATGATGCTGATGACATAGAGAGAGAATTATACATCTGCCGAAAGCTGATAGAGCGGGCTGCAAAATCTGCTAGTTGGGCGGATGAACTGTACTTCTGCTCTCTGTCGAGTAAAACCATCATCTACAAGGGAATGCTTCGATCTGAGGTTCTTGGGCAATTCTATTTGGACCTTCGGAATGAGATGTACAAATCTCCATTTGCCATATATCATAGAAGATTCAGTACCAACACAAGCCCTAGATGGCCTCTTGCACAACCGATGAGGTTACTTGGACACAATGGAGAGATTAATACAATACAGGTTCACATTAACTTCCTCAAATAATACTTACATTTACGCCTTGTATCTTACTTTATTACTAGCTTCTTCCTATGATCTTCGCCAAGTGTTTGATACTGGAAATTAGACATGCTTTCAGCATTACTCATAGTGTTGTTTTTCTTTGCAGGGAAACTTGAACTGGATGCGATCAAGGGAAGCCACAATACAATCTCCTGTGTGGAGAGGTCGTGAGAATGAAATACGCCCGTTTGGTGACCCTAAAGCATCTGATTCAGCAAACCTTGACAATGCTGCTGAAGTACGAGACTGCACTGTTCATTAATATACACATAGCATGCATTTCTTGTGTTCTTGTCTGCACAACCGTACCATTCACATGATTTTGCTTTCTTGTCAGTACTTGAATAGATTCCAATGCCATTTGGACTCTGTTGAACTTGATTAACGATAAATAACCCACCTGTGAAAGGAGATTAACAGTTTTACATTTAATGGGTGTCAAATAAGTAAAATACAGAATTCTGTTGCAAATATGGCTTCTACTTGACTATTTGGCTGCACTTTGGCTTACAGAGATGTGATTGACTGAAATAAGTAGTTTCATAAAAAAATAAACATGCATGCAGTCATACTATGTTATTTTTAAGCGAACTTTTCATATTTTTTTTTGATAACAAAGTGGTACTCTGTCTAATTCCGTTAATGCTAGAAACATGTCAGTAACTGCTAAGCGGCAAATTCTAACTGATCTATTTTCACTGTGGATCACATTTATATGTACTATTCTGACTGTGTGTCACATTTGTTTATACCTTAAATACTGGTGTTGTAATATTTGAGTCATCACATCCTTTCTTCTACCAGTTACTATTAAGGAGTGGTAGAAGTCCGGCTGAAGCTATGATGATGCTTGTCCCTGAGGCATATAAGAACCACCCGACGTTATCGATAAAATACCCTGAGGTATGGGATGCATTAGTGAATAAATGTTGGGCATGCATGAAGTCCCTTTCATATTAATTTGCTCCTACACTCTTGTCCAATTGACACTTCTCTTGATTTGTGTATTAGGCAATTGACTTCTATGAATACTACAAAGGTCAAATGGAGGCTTGGGATGGGCCTGCTTTACTCTTGTTCAGGTAAGATTGTGTCAATCTGCTGCTGGCCATGTTATTTGTTACTATTCTAGTTTCTGATGTGAAGACACTTTCTTGCCTATTTTTTGTTAAAGATCCATGCATTAGCACATTTTTCTTCCTTCTTCCTTTCTCCTTTTGCTCCTTTTTTTAATTTTATTTTGAAAGATATCCCAACGCTGCCTTTCGCCAGCCGAATAATTTCCTGCAACAGATTGGGCTATATTTACAAGTTATTTTTGGCATACTTTTTATATAGTGACGGAAGGACAGTAGGAGCATGCCTCGATCGAAATGGGCTCCGTCCAGCACGCTACTGGAGAACATCAGATGGTTTTGTTTATGTTGCATCTGAGGTAGGTTCAAGCTATTTCATCTGCTTTCTGAATATTCTGTTTGGTAACAATGTTATCATAGAGCCGTTTTATCTCACACATTAGTGAAGTGTCAATTTTGAAATTGGAGCATTTGGTTTATCTGCGTAACTTATTGCAGATATACTGACATCCTTCTATACCAAATCGCAGAGTTCAGATGTCACAAGCTAAACTTAATGTAACATTCAGTAAGTATTGTGTCCATTTGCTGAAATGTTAGGTCTGGCAGCTACGCTAGGTGATTAGGAGAAATTCTGAATTTACCTATTAGTGTTTGATTCCTATTTGAATACTTCATATGCTGATCCTTCTGTGGCGGTAAACTTTAGTAACCCCACATAGGTTGCTGCTGTTGCCCTTTTGGCTGCAAATTCATTCTACGGAGCCAGATTGTGTAAAGCTTTGTTCGAGTAAAGTTAAATATATCAATTTATCTTTTGTGTTAGAAGGCTTGCACTTGGATGTAGCAAGAACTTAACAATTCAACATGTGGAAACCATTTTGTGGCTACACTTCTCGGCTTATTCTTTCATAATGCACAGTACTTTGATCCTACTAGGGAGTATACAGTTATACACAGTACCTACCTTTTTCATGTTCCTCATCTATTGAATAAAGTTCACCTTTTCCTTTATTCTGTTGATGCATACTGTACAGAGCGTTTGGTTACCACTTGTAATATTACGAAAAGCTGTTAGCAGGTGAGCAGAACATCTGATAGCTGTGATAGAGGAGAATCACTATTTCATAAACCTGTTTGGCACTACGTGTGACGCTTAGAATCTTAGGCTCATAATTTGACGAGCACAGTTTGTCAGATTTCAAATTATACTCTCGCACTACTTTTCACCATCTCTTGGGCAGTTGAATTTGATGTGTTCATTTTGGAAGCATGTCATGCAACTGCATGCCATAGTTGATGTAGTAATCTTGGAGCACCTTCTCTACTGTTTTACTAGAGTTTGAGAAGTATTATGTAGGATTCTGACCAACTGACTAGGTCTGTTAATGAAATCTACAGGTTGGTGTTATTCCAATGGATGAATCTAAGGTAGTAATGAAAGGAAGATTGGGCCCTGGAATGATGATAACAGTTGACCTACAAACTGGCCAGGTTAGAATACAATAGAACAATCTCTTCCCTGTCTTGCCTTTGACCATCGCAGTCTTCTGAAATGTAGATTCTAAACCTCGTGAGTCGTCCTAGGTGCTTGAAAACACAGAAGTGAAGAAGAAGGTGGCTTCAGCAAACCCATATGGGGATTGGTTGCAACAAAGTACACGTTCAATAAAGCCTGTCAACTTCCAATCATCTCCTGTTATGGACAATGAAACAGTTATGAGACATCAGCAGTAAGAATCCACAAACATTGCTCCAATGAACTCCTATCTACCTTCCCCCCCTGTACTTTATTGTGCTGTGGTACTCAGTATGTTTGTTCCAGAGTTAGTGTGTATGTATGTCTGACATTTTGCCTAATGCTTATGTTGAGAAGGTTGTAGACTTGTGACTGACTATTTCTGTGACATGTATATTAATTTTTAAACTATGCTTCATTATCCCAATGCCCTTCGTCTTTTTCGTGTCATATGATATAATTTCAGAATGCATCCAGTAAACCTTTTTAAACTATACATAAAATTATTTGCCGTCCAATAGATATATTCATCAAAAGTATTTGCACAGTATTTCAGAATATTTGAAGTACGCCTAGTTTAAAATAGGAGACGATAAAACACAAAATGGTACTTTTGATCTTGGTATCATGTCATGCCCAGAAATATATTGCCAAGATTCTGGCTGATTTCGACATGTGCCCCATTTGTACAACTTGCTTATGTTGTTACGTCAGATGTTGTACTGCAGGCAAATGTAAATGACTACCAATTAGAGATGCTAGGTGGTCAGTTAGAGGGTCAGACCTGATGTTTAATTTAATGTTATTGTGTTTTAGGGCATTTGGCTATTCCAGTGAAGATGTGCAAATGGTAATTGAAACGATGGCTTCACAAGGGAAGGAGCCAACATTTTGTATGGGTGATGACATTCCATTAGCTGTGTTGTCACAAAAACCACACATGCTCTTTGATTATTTCAAGCAGCGATTTGCACAGGTCAGTGAATCTTTTTTACATATCATGCCATGTTCGTTAACTCGCTGAACCCCCTAGAGTGCTATTGCTTGATTGCTATGGTTAAATAAAATCCAAGTAATAAGGGAACAAATTATTTTCATCTCTATTTCGCAACTAATACCGCATCTGCAGGGCCTGAATGAACAGTGCGCAGCATTAATGGCCCTCCTTTACACTACTTTTGCAATCATAATCGTATCAGCTTCGTCTTATGAACGTATCTCATTGATTTCTAGGTTACAAACCCTGCAATTGATCCACTCCGAGAAGGTTTAGTCATGTCTCTTGAAGTTAATATTGGTAAACGAGGCAACATCTTGGAGGTTGGCCCTGAAAATGCTGATCAGGTTAGTAATTTTTGAAGGTAACGGTTTACATTGTATTCTTGGAGTAATATTTAGACGCCATCTTGTTGACTTCTCAGGTTACTCTATCAAGTCCTGTACTGAATGAAGGTGAACTAGATTCTCTATTGAATGACCCAAAATTGAAGCCCAAAGTACTCTCGACGTACTTTAATATCCGTAAAGGCCTAGATGGCTCCCTAGATAAGGCAATTAATGCTCTTTGTGAAGAAGCTGACGCTGCTGTGCGGAGTGGTTCTCAACTTCTGGTCCTTTCTGATCGTTCTGAAGCACTTGTGAGTAGCTTCTGACTTCTTAATATGTTAACACAGATGTCTGCGGCAGTCTTCAAGTTGTCACAGTTTATGTGGTGACATAAATAATGGTGCAAAATAATAAAATACACCAGCGCATCAAAATGACATGTCCGTAATACTTGATGCATGCAAATGTTGTTCTCAGTTCTCACTTCAAATGGGCACATAATATGTAACTGTTTTTGTTTGTGACACCGTATACGTGCACCCTTTTCTTTCTCTATCTTAGAATCACCATTGCCAATTCCAGCTTTCCTGATGAACGGCCCTTATCTTGTCAAAATTCAACATTGTCTATTGCATGCCAAAGTTTAGTAATATGAATTCTACATTTAAACTTTTTGATTTTGTGACCAGAAAAACACCTGCATTAGTTTTCCTAAAAATGCACGCTGCAACTTACAGTTACTAAGAAGCTAGGTAGTTCTCTTAAAATGATTATTTTTGGATTCAAATATGGAAACTTTTTTGTCAAATTCAGGAGATAGAGTCACGTCCTCTTTTATACAAACCTGCTAAATTGTAATTAAATGAATGGATGATGTAGGAACCAACACGGCCTGCCATCCCAATACTTCTAGCCGTTGGTGCCATTCACCAGCATCTGATTCAAAATGGCCTCCGCATGTCTGCTTCAATTGTTGCTGACACCGCTCAGTGTTTCAGTACCCATCAATTTGCCTGTTTGATTGGATATGGAGCCAGGTATGACTTTGATATTTAAATAATTTTTCTCCAGTAACCGCCAGTTCCTTACTTATATTTGCTTCGCTTGACATTCTGATCCTGCATAGATGCATGTATGGGGTTCAAATCTGTGTTTATTGATGATCAGTGTTATTAGGCCAGCATGATTTAAATACACTGAATCATAATATAATTCAGTTGGGGTAGCATGTCATTCACTGTCAGTTCCACTTGCTTATGTCTTTGCATACCACGTTTTGACAATATATTTTTACGATTTCTGTATTCATGATATCCAATACTCCCCATTCCAGGATCATGTAGCAAATCTTCTGGCATTAGCATGGTAATAAAAGCCACATGAAAGTTGTCTGAGATTTATCTAAATTTGGATGTATCAAGACACCAAATCTTGATACATCCAAATTTTGGCAAATCTCAGACAAGTTTCATGAGATGGAGGGAGTATGAACTTAACTATTTGATAAAGTTTCAAACTGACTCTAGTCTTTTCCAAAAGAGAAACATATATACCCTATTCAAGTTATTGTACCATAGCCACTTGGCTGGCTAGTATTTTCTTTTGACAATTGGTATAGAACTGAAGTCTAGATGATAATTATGAATTCGCAGTCGAACTCTTTCTGAAGACTGTCATGCAGTTATTTGAACTTGGAGCATGAATCTTAGAGCATAAGATAACAGCATAAAGTCCTCATACTAGACCGTGAACATAGACATTGTTCCTGTGGACTTATGCCGTTAGAAACACCGTCCGAAAAAAATACAAAGTTAGAGGAAGAAAGGATGAAGAAAAATTGAAAAGGGTTCAGCTAGAAGAAGCAGCTATGATAGGCAGAGAAATTTGACTTTGTGCCAGTCTAAATCAGCAAATTAAAACCTTTTCGTGCATTTTGCTGGGTGGGATCTTCTCAAAGATCCAATTATTCCTTCCTTATTTGTTTGTCTCTTCAGCAACTTCTAATTGGATCTAATATTCAGTTGTGCACATTCTCCAGAACCATTAGTTTTCAAGTGACAGTGCTGCGTTTTCTTGCTAGATTTATTAATATTCAATCTTTTATTGTGCATTAGTGCCGTATGCCCATATCTGGCATTAGAAACATGCCGACAATGGAGGCTGAGCAAGAAAACTGTTAATTTGATGCGCAACGGCAAGATGCCAACAGTGACCATCGAGCAGGCTCAAAGAAACTTTATCAAGGTATGATTTTCTATATCTATGCGTTGCGAGTTTTGATTATATTGTTGCATGTTGGTGTGCTGCTGCAGTTATGTGTCTGAACATAGTTGAACTCAATACTACATCTGTACACTTATGGTGTGGTGGACTCGTGGAAGTATGATCTTTATGTTCCATTGTGGTTGTGATATTCAATCGGTCTTATGTTTTCAGGCTGTAAAATCTGGCCTGCTCAAGATACTCTCAAAAATGGGCATATCATTGCTCTCAAGGTTTGTTATCTTTGCCATTCAACGTTATATAACAATTGTGCCATCATGGTGAAGTAATCATTCAATGGTTTAATATGTCGTATCTTCTGGATAGTTACTGTGGAGCTCAGATCTTTGAAATATATGGTCTTGGCCAAGAAGTTGTTGACCTTGCATTCTGTGGAAGTGTATCGAAAATTGGAGGACTTACCCTTGACGAGGTAATCACATTTTTTTATTATCCCATTTAGTCGCGGAGTTTGTCAACACATACTTGATTTACTTTTTCGGTGTTTTGTTGGTCTGGCACATTGCCTATCTAGAAGTGTTCAGATTATAACCTGTAGTTGGCTATGTACCTTTTAGCTCTTCTGATACCTACTGACACTTCTCCAACTCTACTGCCCTATCCCTTTGTTGTAAAGCTGGGCCGGGAAACATTATCATTCTGGGTGAAGGCATTCTCGGAAGATACCGCACAGAGGCTGGAAAACTTTGGATTCATCCAGTCCAGACCTGGAGGTATACATATCTCGTCAACTGTAGCAAAGTTAGATTTTATGACTTGACTGTCTGTATTCTTCCATTTTATTCCAATATGATTGTTTTAGTTAAAATGACATCAATTAAGAACCTGAGATTTGGCTGCTATGTTGTGTGCGGCATTTGTATGTCATCAATCAAAACATACTAAGGCCACCAGGTGAAAAAAACATACTAAGGCCACAACTATTCTAGAAGTCTATGTTTCTTTGAGTCCTCCTTTTGAATATTGCTTTGTTCAGGTACTGGTAGGGGCCTGGGCGATTCCTGAATATTGTTGTCCAGGGATGAAAAATGCTTATAATTAACGTGATAGTTAAATTCATTTTCTTTTGTTAGTATGATAGGTACCTCATTTCCCTCCAAAATACACCTCTTGGTGTGGCAGAAATTGCATTTTGGGCGGAAAAAGAATCTGGGATCATATGTACTGCAATATTATGTTACTGCTTATTGCTGAAATATTGTGTTTTTTTGCTTTCCTGAATAGGCGAATTTCATGCAAATAATCCTGAGATGTCAAAGCTTCTGCACAAAGCAATTCGTGAAAGAAGTGATAATGCCTACACCATCTACCAACAACATCTTGCAAGCCGTCCTGTCAATGTTAGTGGTGCTTAATCCTCACTTTGCAGGTGGGCGGCCTGTAGATTTTTTTTTTTGTATCACCTTTGGTTTACCATTCTCTATGCTGCAGGTTCTTCGAGATCTTGTAGAGTTGAAGAGTGAACGGCCCCCTATTCCTATAGGCAAAGTTGAGCCTGCAACCTCTATTGTCGAGCGCTTTTGCACAGGTGGAATGTCCTTGGGAGCTATTTCCAGAGAAACTCATGAAGCAATTGCAATTGCTATGAATAGAATCGGCGGGAAATCTAATTCTGGAGAAGGTGGTGAGGTGGGCCAAATAACATACATTACAACAATAAAGCTAGTTATGTCAGGCAGCTATAGTGGAAATTACAACATATAGTTGCTTATGGACATATTTTGCAGGACCCAATCCGCTGGAGTCCCCTTGCAGATGTTGTTGATGGGTATTCTCCAACACTTCCTCATCTCAAAGGTCTTCAGAACGGGGACACTGCCACAAGTGCCATTAAGCAGGTGCAGCATGAACTGCTTGATTTTGGCACTTTACTTTGGCTATTATTATAAATATTGTTGATGTACTTTATGCTTCTATTTCAAAACCATGACTGTGGATTGCTCTACTTATCCTTGGTAGATATGCTCTCTTAGTGGCTACCTTATCAATTCTTCAGTCATTACTGAGTAGAATTGCACTCAATGTTGTTATGATACACTGGTTAAAGCACCACTTAGAAAACCAATGCTGTGAACAATCAGACTTATTCAAGATTAAGTTTTGCATCATTCCTGTAGATGAACGTGTTAGTAGCCAATAACATTTCAGATGTAGTATGCTGTTGAGTACGCTTATTTTCCCTTAAAATGAGCTAGCACCGGCCTTTGTCAGGCCAAGAGAATGAACATCAAAAGAGATCAGAGGTCTGTTAGTGCCTGAAGGTGCACGGTGCTAGGTCACATGTTTAGTTAGCACCCTTTGGCACTTCTCAAATATGAAACTTTTGCAGTGGCAAAAAAAGAAAGTAGGAAGCATTTTAAGAACTTCCACTCTGTACTGTTGTCTACCTCTTTTTTTGTATGTCCTGAATCAAAGTCACACTCTATCCTCTTTCTATTGGATTCATATATTCGAGTTGGTTCTTATATGTACTATCATTTCACAGGTTGCATCTGGGCGTTTTGGTGTTACACCAACATTTTTAGTTAATGCTGAACAAATCGAGATAAAGATTGCTCAAGGGGCGAAGCCTGGTGAAGGGGGTCAACTTCCTGGGAAAAAAGTCAGTGCATACATAGCTCGGTTGAGAAACTCCAAACCTGGTGTTCCTCTCATATCCCCACCACCACACCATGACATCTATTCCATTGAGGATCTTGCACAGTTAATTTTTGACCTCCATCAGGTTTGTCTTGCACAACTACTTGAATAGAATTTCAGCTAGTAATGCTGGTGCTATGGGAGAACTAGCAGTGTTGTTTGATTCTTGGTTTCTTCTTGGGACAAGGAATTTCATTTATTGGTAGTAATGAAGTATTTAATTTATATTTGTCTGGGCAGATCAATCCTAAAGCAAAGGTGTCGGTAAAGCTTGTAGCTGAAGCAGGAATTGGAACTGTAGCCTCTGGAGTATCTAAGGCAAACGCAGACGTAATTCAGGTGGGCTAAACATTTATTTTCTAATAATTCATTGATTTAGCTCATACTTGATTGTGTGTGGATCTGCATTCTCTTAAGTGGCTATGGTCTTATGGTTTAGTGGCATTTTACATTTTCTTTGATACACTTAACCTTTTACTGCAAGGTGCTATATGCTGTAGTTGGCCCTCATGAGGTTGCGTAAACTGTTTTGCCTATTTCATTGTTATATGCAGTGGCATTTGTTGTAGTATATTCACAATGATATGTCTTTCCGATTGGTGTCCATCTCTTTTTGGTGAAAATTGTATGCAATAAACAGTTACGATTGTGGGGAATAAATCCCACTAAAATTTCCCAAAACACAGCAGCAGCACACAGTTATTGCATGAACATACACTACAAGGTAGGTCACCACTTGCCAAGCTGGTGAATTAGTTTACAGCATTTGAGTCTCTGAGATGAACCATGCTTTGAACTACTATATAATGAGCTGGCAGTGATTTTTTCGAAGGTATACTGTACTCATGGGCGAGAGGTTTAGTCTACTTATTTTGGTCATCTGAATTATCATCTTATTATACAGATATCAGGTCATGATGGTGGTACTGGAGCTAGCCCAATTAGCTCAATCAAGCATGCTGGGGGTCCTTGGGAACTCGGTCTTACAGAAACTCACCAGGTTTCCTACATTTATTTGCTTGTTATAATCAGATTCTTCTAGTACCAAATCACTTTGTTCTAAACCTAGTTAACTTCCTCCAGACACTTATACAAAATGGATTGAGAGAAAGGGTGGTACTTAGGGTCGATGGTGGATTCAGGAGTGGCCTAGATGTCCTTTTGGCTGCTGCCATGGGTGCTGATGAATATGGTTTTGGTTCTGTAGCTATGATAGCTACCGGATGTGTCATGGCACGTATTTGCCACACAAACAATTGCCCAGTTGGAGTTGCTAGTCAGGTAATAACAGCACAAGTTATTTTTTATTCGTTTTTCTTGGTCATACCTTTTATCTTACATTCTATGCACCTGCAGAGAGAAGAGCTTCGTGCTAGGTTTCCTGGTGTTCCTGGCGATCTGGTGAATTACTTTCTCTTTGTCGCAGAAGAGGTATGGCATAACTCACATTACTAATGCTTTTGTGTTAACCTCTTTCCGTGCTTTCACCATTTGGTCATCCATATGCTTTTTTTGGAATAAGCATTTAAGTACTCATGCATAAGTTATCCAGGTACGCGCCACATTAGCCCAGTTGGGTTATGAGAAGCTGGATGATATAATTGGGCACACTGATTTACTTAAACCAAAGCATATCTCTTTGGTGAAAACACAACACATTGATCTTGGATACCTATTAATGGTATGGCTTTGATAGCTATTCTCGCTTGGTTTATTGGCACTTCATGCATATGCGTGTTATATTAATGGATGTTCTTGTATTAGAATGCTGGATTACCCAAATGGAGCAGCTCTCAGATAAGAAGCCAGGACGTCCACTCTAATGGCCCTGTTCTTGATGAGACAATCCTTGCAGATCCCGAGGTAATGGTTTCAGTGTTGGTTACATTTCTTAACTTGACTAAAGTCTGTCCTCCTGAGCAGATTTGTGTACACTCAATCAAAACACCTCGGCTTTACTATTTGGTCTTCTTGAAACCATAGCTGTGACATTGATGATCAATAGCCATTGTAGTCTAAAATGAAGTGCATAGTTGCCAGGAACCTAGTTCTGTCATATGCAGCATTATTTAAGTTATGTAACTGCATTTACAGGTAATCGATGCAATTGAGAACGAGAAAGAGGTTTCAAAGACATACCCAATTTATAATGTCGACAGAGCTGTCTGTGGTCGAGTAGCAGGTGCCATTGCTAAGAAGTATGGGGACACGGGCTTTGCAGGCCAGCTGAACATTACGTATGTTAACTATTTTCTTCTTTGCATAATTTTTTCCATCTATTTTATTATTATTATGACAAGGTATAAAATGAAGAATTTCGAACATTTCAGGTTTACTGGAAGTGCAGGGCAGTCCTTTGGTTGTTTTCTAACCCCTGGCATGAATGTTCGCCTAGTAGGAGAGGCCAACGATTATGTGGGGAAGGTACTAAATACATTCTAGATGAGGATGATGCGCTAGTCCAAAAGATACACTATTGAAAATTCTTCTGGCTAGCTTCATAAGACTTCTATTTTTATTGTTGCAGGGTATGGCTGGTGGAGAGCTGGTTGTAGTTCCTGTGGATGATACAGGATTTGTTCCTGAGGATGCTGCTATAGTTGGGAACACTTGTCTGTATGGAGCTACGGGTGGTCAAGTATTTGTGAGAGGCAAGACGGGAGAAAGATTTGCAGTTCGGAACTCTCTCGGTCAGGCAGTGGTTGAGGGCACAGGAGATCATTGCTGCGAATACATGACTGGTGGCTGTGTGGTTGTACTTGGCAAGTAAGTAAACAGTCCGCACAATGCCCATCTCCCATGTTCTCAAAAAAAGAAGCCCATCTTCCATTTTGTGTATTACCCTTATCCTGATATATATTTCTCAATCCACAGAGTTGGGAGGAACGTTGCAGCTGGAATGACTGGTGGCCTTGCATACATTCTAGATGAAGATGATACACTAGTCCCAAAGGTACATGAACTTACAGCTTCTAACCATCTACCTAGCTGCTCTGTAGCATGCATGCACTGAAGCCCCGAAATTCAGATCTCAGGATTATAACGTCCAGAGTGTTTTTTAACAGATTAACAAGGAGATCGTCAAGATGCAGAGAGTGAATGCTCCAGCTGGGCAGATGCAGCTGAAAGGCTTGATTGAGGCCTATGTTGTAAGTCAAGTGTATTTTTTTTCCTGAAAATTTTGTTCCAAACAGGCCGTTCCTGACACTCTTGTAATTTGGATGATGCTTTTATAGGAAAAAACTGGCAGTGCGAAAGGTGCTAAAATTTTGAGTGAATGGGAGGCATACTTGCCACTCTTCTGGCAATTGGTACCTCCCAGTGAAGAAGATTCGCCTGAAGCTTGTGCCGAGTTTGAGAGAGTACTTGCAAGGCAAGCAACGGCAGTAAAATCTGCCAAGTGATCAAGCACTGCTACGAGCCAACCCCAATCCCAAAATTGATCAAGTTACACTGAACGAAGGCGGTTCTTACTGCGATACTTGCAAGTGATCCTCTGAACTGCGCTCCTTCTGAAGAACGACGTTACCCAAAGGCTGCAATTTTGTGGAAGCTCTGCCCAAGGCATCTTTTGGAATGGAGCTCGCAGAACCCATACAGGATTCTTCTGCACGCTCTTGCACTGTAGGTAACCACCCCTGTAAATTGGTTTACTGACGCTAGGTTGCAAGGCCCTGTCAAACTCTGCTGCTTTCATGTATAGGATTCTTGCCCTGTGTAATTATATTTTTTGTTCTGGACACATTAGTTCTTAATATTTATACGTGTCCAGTGCTAGGCATGCTAGTTGCATGTGCTTTAGCACATAAAGAATAAAGTGTAGGGTGAGGTAGGTCTTCTCGTTGCTTAATGAGTCAATGAACTGTTAACTGTTGAGTACCCGTGAGGCCGTGGAAACGGAGTAAATTGTCAATAACGGAAACTATCCGTACGAGGGAGATTCGAAATCAAAGCTTCCAGTCCAGAGCTCAAACATTCATACGATCTGGACCACCAGTCCAGGTGTATAATCTTTGCACCCAGGCCAAAAGTAAAATAATTTATAAATATAGCTTTTGACCTAGACATTTTTCAGATGTTAGTAAAAAACATATTCCTGAGTGCATCAGCTTGAAAGAAAAATGCACTACGCCAACTTTTTGAATGAAGAGTGAGATGATATAATTTTTTGGGGCAATCTTTTAATGGAGTCCATGAAAACAGGCTACTCGATAAAATTGACGCAAGCATTGCAGAGCTACTAGCCTAGGTACCTACATAGGCTGTGTCAATTAAATATGATCAGAGGGAAACGAGTACGGGAAGTAGAATATAAGTCCTTGGTAATGCAACAAGTAAGGTTATTTGGATGAAAACATTGGCGAGGGGATCTCTAAAAGTAGCGTCAATATGATATGATAATCTTGGTGCTACGTACTTATAACTTTTTTTTTATAGCGACACGTACTTAGAAATGGACTTGTGACTCTCGGGTGCAACACACCCCCATAGACCAAAAACATTATAGTAATTTCAAAAAGTCAAATTTTTTTAATCTACCTGTAAACCAAGAATGATCAAGTTTGTACTCGTAAAAAAATGTTTAGACACGAAATGATTCCCATGGACTCCATGGCAAAAAAGAGAAAATTATGACGACTATAAAGTGAATAGTACCTGGTCATGGGGCGTTTTGAGTTTGTTTTTTTACCCAGGATACAATAAAAATAAATTTCTAGGAAAATATTTTGTTTCAAGTACAATACCTGATCATCTTTGATTCCCACAAAAAATTGAATTTTTTAATTTTTTTTTTCAAGTATAGGGGTGAGTTGAACCCGAGAGCTCCTTTGTATTTTCCCACGTACTTATAGCTAAATCGGCGTTTCACGTTAGAATGAAGCATATAGCACTAGACTATTAATTTTTTCGTGAAAAGGTTGCTAACAAGTTCTTAAATATTTACTCCCTCCCGTCCCACTAAAAATATCTCAACTTTATCAAAATATGGATGTATCTAAAATTGAGACACTTTTAATAGGACGGAGGGAGTATAAGGTTTATTCCAATTGGTGATCAAATTGCAGATGAGTTTATTTTTTTTGAGATAACAACTGATGGAATTTATTGGCGAAACCGATTACAAACGACTCTAAAAATAAAGGAAAATACAATATGGTCCCAGAATTTTGCAAGGACCTCACACCGTACTTCAAAAACGCAATCAAACCCATCGTCCTCGTCATCACCAACCAAGTACTCGGATCGGATTCAGAAGCACCGCATCTTCCAACACCATCGTATCACCGCCGTCCACCCGAGGGGGTGAGAGCTAAGAATCTTTTCCAGACCATTGGGCAAGCATGAGATGGGGAAGAGCAAGCAGTTCCTCCAAACCTCCAAACCTCCAAACCAGCATAACTCTCCTCCCCTCGCCACCAAGGCCGGCCAGAAGAAGCTGCAAGACGTGACAGCCGCACACCAGTAGAAGAACACAAACAACCCTAAAAAGAAAGACGGTGGTGCCATCCCCTTTCTCTCCATCGCCACCACGGCGTGCCACTGTCCTCGTGTCTACCTCGTTGGAGCCGGGCAAAGATTATCATAGTAAAGCTTGTCGTAATAGATAGACGGAGAGTCGTAGTGCGAAGGCCCTAAGAATTAACGCGCCAGAACATCAGTCATTGCCAATGAAGAGAAGCGTAGATCAGAAGAAACACAGTCCAATTCGAGCAAGATCCCCCAAAGAGAAACCTCCACACATACCCAACGATACTAGACATAGCATCAAAATGGAGGTCAGGCGGGAGGACTTTATTCCATTTTCCGAAAGTTGCCACCACCACGTGTTTCTGAGTATGACACAAAGCCTAAACAAAATGAGAAAAACAACAAAAAACCGGAGCCCTCCCGCTGACAATGACCGAGATCTATCGCACCTTCATAGCCAATGGTGGAGCCAGGACATTAATCTTGTGTAGTCAGTTCAAAGTTGTGTAGTCAAATACATGTATTTATACTATTTTTTATAATTGTTTGCGTAATTTTCTTGTCTATGTACCTAAAAGCGGTGTAGTCAATTGACTACACTGCTATAGTGTGGCTCCTCTACTGTTCATAGCCCTAAGACAACTAGAGGCGAGGTAGATCGGCGGCGCCCACCGGCGGGATGCAGTGCACGTGACTAGTGGTATATTTATTTAACTATAAAGAATATACTGACAAAAGTGTAGTAACCTTTGTAAGAATGGCGTTGCTTACTACCGTTAGAAGGAAAGCATTTTCTTTCCTCTGTAATGCTTTGACACAAGAAGCAAACTTCAAACACAACAGAACGTGCTGATGCTTGGAGTAGGAAAAAATGGCGGAACTACATAAGTACCATGAAATAGATCAGTTTTATACTTTTATATGTTTATTACCTTAGTTACTAAATTAAAAGACGATAATGTTCACATGTGATTGAAAAACTAGTAACACTTCTCAACATATAAAGCATGTGACGGGTACATTTACAATCATATGTTTCATGATCTTGATCTAAAAAAAAGTTTCATGATCTTGACATCCGCATGTCCATATTGTTGAGAGTCAACCTGTTGTTTGAAAGGCACTGCATCATTTTCTTCTTCTTACTGAACAGTTACATTTCTCAAGCTGGGTGCAACACAAGGTGCAGCTGCAGCTAGGATAGGCTGAGCTTCTTTGTTTCTCCTTTCTGTTTCCCATGTTTCTTAGCTTTCCTTATATCACAAGAGTATCCATTTCATGGGAAAGACTCTAGACTACCTTGAACATAAGATCTTCCGTAAGATATAAGGTGGACTGAAACATTGATTCAGAAAGCAGAAGAAACTGCTCAACTATTGAGTTAAATTTGGATTCAAGGAGCCAGCGCCAGCACAACAAAGCATTTACGGTTATGTATTTTCATACAACTCACCTACTTATGTAGTAATATATTTCTCGAAAACACCCAGCAGCCGTAATAAAAATTCAGTAGGCACAGTTGGTCAATAGAGGACTGTGTTAGAAGTTAATCCAAAGGAAACTTTGCAGCAAAATGTTAAAGTCCCTGAAACACAAGACAATAAGAAACAAATAAAAACATGCCTAAGATCAGTAACTCTGCAAACTTCAAGTATTTCTACAGTAGTGTAAAAATCTATGGTAAGAAGAGGACAGGACAACAGACTGAAGTCCCTGAAACACAAAACGGTAACAAACAAATAAAAACATGTTAACTTGAAAAGTTCAAGCATTCCTACAGCAGTGTAAACAATCAATTGTAAGAAGAGGCGCACCAGATTAATACCCCTAAATTTTGTTTCCTCGCAAAAACAACAACAAGAAGCAGGAGGAGCAACTAGGGACGAAAATACACCACAAGCACCCAATATATGGATATTACTATATGTAGTTGACAACTCACTTACCGATTTACACCCTGGACATGAAAACAGGGGTTCTGAGGTACTGTAGTGAATTGCAAAATTCTAAACCACCTCCTAGGCTCCTAGACTCACAAACACCTTTCAGTATGGTACCCATCCCATATTCTAGCCACTTAAACAAAATTCGCTACCTCTTTTCAAAATTGCAAAGGCACAACCTTCATCTAAGATAGAGAAGCTTGGATATGCCAAAACCAACATAAGAAGTAGAAGCTACTTACGCACACCTGTGATGATGACCTTATATAGCTAGAAAATTTTCCGAACCATGAAAACAAACTGCATCAAACACCTAAAAAAGAAATAATACTCTACATAAATAACTCAAAAAAAAAAACTCACTCAGTAGCTAGCTTCATTTTGTTATTCTGACTCAGTCCGACTAAATCAACTCTATGCATATTGCATAATAAGTAAACAAGATTTTTTGTCATGCTGATGCATATATCAAGGGCAAAACAAGTCAAGAACATTAAGAAGTACTACCTCTGTCCATAAAAGGATTTCTTAGATTTGTATAAATTTGAATGTACGTAGACACTATGGACAGAGGGAGTATTATGTTTTAGTTTCTCAAACAAACATAACATAAAAGGGTAATATGGTGTTAGGACGAAAAAAATAAACCTAATTCAACAGTACTCTTCAGGCAGGCAAAACAATAAAAAAAATCCACGATGCTGCATCGCAGAGCACACAAAGATACAAACATCACATATGATCTCAGATGAATCGCTATCAGTACTATTTATGGCCGAAGGAAAAGAATTACTTCATGACAAGGGTTAAGCTGATGAACTGCACCTTCATGACAGTGAACTGGACTAAAATTGAATGGCTAATCATTACATGCATCTACTGCCAATATGAAAGTAAAACTGATGTTCTTATTCAATCACAATAGGAAGCTACAAAATATAAATCCTTCCTCCAGATGACATACTGCCTCCTGGTTCTCATGGTTTCCATGCATGCTCATGGAGTATATTACTCACTGACGCGGTGGAAAGCAAGTCAGTGACTTCTTTCATCGAAGGCAAATCCATGCTCATGGTAGTTGACAAGTACTCCAAATGACATGTGAACTACCATGAGCAAGGATTTTCCTTTTCTGTGAAAGAAAGCTGGGAGATAACCACACTGATTCCCTACTTATACATAAAACATTAAGGCTACTTTCAACTTGAACTTTCAAAGGAACACTGACTAATTTAAAAAGTTTAGCTGTTCTTCGTTTGGATATGACATGATAATTTTAGGATCCCAAACTCAGGCTGTTTTCTCTTTAGCTTATACAGGGAATGATATACTATATCATTTTCTTATCTGAACTGTCGACTCTGGATCCTGCTGCTGGTATGTCGTCGCTCTGAAATTTCAGGGCAAACCATGTCGCATGGAAATTCATTTCAACGTCAAACTACTTAAAAGCCATAGTGATGCACACATTCAATACATGAAAATGCACATTCGTATGTCAGCATGCACACTCCACGAAGTGAACTCAACAAGTTCCTTAAACATATTGATTACTACGTTGGTTCCACATCTGGCCATTTTTCTTGACACAGTAGACATTATATGCTGTTGCATGCGAATGCCAAGGTAAATTAACAAGAAAAAAAAATCAACCGACAGGTAATACGCTAGATAGAACTTGCACTTACTTGGCAGTGATTACCAGGAAAAGCTGATTTTGCTCAGTTTAAAATGTACAGGTCTATGACTGTGTTAAGGGTCATACTATCTCTACAAGTAATGGACTGTTGACATTTAATGTCTCAGGCTGCAAAATCACATCCATAGAGGGATCGAAGTTTCGTAACGGCAGCTCCTGGATGTATCTATGGTTACCCTCCACCATGACACTATACTGAAAACGAAAGCAGTATCCCATGATTGAGTTCCGCAAGAGAACTAATCATGATTTCCCCCAAAAATCTACAAACTAGATGAAGTAAACTCCAGAAACCAGGACCTTCTCAATATCATGCAGGAGCGCCTTCATCAGGTCCTGAAGGGTGTCTGCAGAGACAGTGTCAGGCTCCTCCTCCTCCTGCTGTCCAAGGGAGTCGGAGACAGTGTCAGGCTGCTCCTCCTGCCCATCCATGAGTTCACGCCCCATAGCAAGGATGGTCTCTGCCTTGTGGGCTATCTGCTTGACCATCTCTGTTGCTGATTCGGCTTCACCGAGCGCCTCAAGCTCCTCACGCATTGAGTCCATGTCGTCGTTGCCGAATTGGATCCCGGGAAGGTCGTCCGCGATTACGTTGCTGAGCAGCTGGCACATCCCCATTAGCGCAGTGGCAACCCCCTTGAGTTTCGCGACCCTTGCCTTCTCCTTGCAGTGCCAATGAGGAGACATGACATCAAGCAGAGCCTGCACTTGCACGGCAGCCTCCAGTCGCTCGATTGAGACGATCTTGATATGGATAACTTCATGAAGGTCCCCGGCATGATCGCTGATGACCGTCTGTAGGCCAGCAACAGACGATACATGCGCAACAATCATCCCGGTAGAACGCGGCGACGGAGTATTCGGAGAGAGGGACCGGGCAGACGAAGAGGACGACCCTGTCCTTGTGGAGTCTGGAGAGGACTCGGTGGACGAGCCCGAGGATCCTGGAGAGGAGGCTGCTGGTGCGGCGACGGTAGGCGAGGAGTTGGTGGGAACGGGTGAAAATCTGGAGGGCCACGGGGGTGAGATAGGTGCGGCTGCGGCGACCTCTGGGGAAGACGATGCGGTGGTGGGCGACGCGCTGAAGAGCGACATGGACGCGAAGACCGCAACAGCGGATGACACGGAGGTGGGGGAGATAGCGTCGGAGATAGACGAGGAGATGGGCGACATCGAGGCGAAGGCCGCCCCGGAAGATGAGAGGGAGGCGGAGGAGAAAGCCGCAGCGGCGGCGTCGGTCGCGTTCTCGTCGGTGGGAGAGGAGGTGACGAGTGACACGGAGGAGCAGATCCCTTCGCTAGACAAGGACGAGGGAGAGGGAATACCGGCCGGGGAAGCGGAGGCGGAGGCGGCGGCGTCCGCGGAGGCGGTGGTAGGAGGGGTCTGCGACATCGCCGGTGGCGAGGTGGTGGTGGACGGAATGGCGGCGGTGCCGGAAACGAGGGAGGTGTGGTCTCGACTTGTGGCTTGTGGACTTGTGGTGGACTAGTCGTCAACTCCTCTAATAATAAATGGCCACTGATCCCGAGAGTTTCAAAATGAGGCAATCTCGTCCGCTAGATGCCTGATGCGGCGAACGGCCAGACTAGTGCTGAGAAACGGCAGCTGTCCGAAGTTTCTATAAGAGCATATTCACCGCCCGCATCTCATAGCGGTCCCGATAACGATTTAAAAACCGGGAGCAAAAATGGACTCACACCGGTGCGGTCTAAATAGCACCGGCGTCTTCCCGAGCCCAATAGAAACGTCGGCAACCCTGTGTCCCTTGGCCAAGGGCATGAATCGGGCGCGCCGACGCCTCGCGAGACGGAAAATTTTGGACGTGGGAGCCACCTGTCAGTGACGCCAGGGCGCCGCGCGGGATATTTTGCCGCTACGACGCCAGACCGGAAACTCTCCCGCCACGACGCCGCGCGGGAAATTCTCCCGCCACGACACCGCCCGGGAGGTTTCCCGTCTCGCCGCCGGTCTATATTATCCCTCCTCCCCCGCCTCATTGGTGCAAAACCCTAGAAAATAGCACAATATTCGATTCGTGGGACGAGGCGGCGCTAGATGCGGCCGTAGAAGTCATGGAGGTGGACCCGCAGCTCGCAGAGTACGAGGCGTGGGAGGAGGCAGCGCTAACGGCTACCGTAGATGACTTTGTCGCGGACGAGCGACAGGGCCAGGAGGCGGAGCGGCGGCAACGCGAGGAGGCGTGGCGGGAGGCGGAGCGAGAGCGCCGGTGGGAGATGCGCCAGCAACAGGGGTGGGAGAAGATTGCGCTGCGGCGGTTGATGCGGGAGGAGGAGCAACGTCAGGATGAAGTCTATGAGCGGCGGCGTTTTGCGGAGATACAGCTCCGGCTACAGAGCCAGGAGTAGGATCACCGTCGGCGGCGGGAGGAGCTAGAGCAGCTGCTGCGCCAGGAGGCGGTGGCGGTGGATAGATCCGCCTACTTGACGTTCGTGGTGGAGAGAGCAGCGGGGGATCGACGATGGAGGAGCATCGAAGAGAGCAGGGGAGAGAGCATCAGAGAGAGCTACGAGCGATCGTCCACCTCCACAGAGCCGGGTGGCCAGTAGGTAGTAAGCTAGAGATAAGCAGGTTTCACATGTCAACCGGGATCGAGGAGTGAATAATGTTTTTCTCGGAAAAGTATTAGGGAATATTTCCCGGTGGTAGTTTGTAAGTATATGTAAGATCGTATTTACAACAAATAAAGCATATGGTAAAAGATAAGAGTTAACCATCATGCAAAGAGAGTTTCTTGGTAGCTTCAATTAGTCATACCAACAAAAAAAAAGCATTCATACCAACATGCAAAGCAATTAATAGAATGACTTGAAGCACATGGTTTCCCAAAATGGTATTGAGGAACTCGTTGTGAAAAACTATGCCAAGAAAAACTTTCATAAATAAGATCCACGAAAATATTAGCAATGAAGCCATTTAAACAATTGGACCTTGTTTGAGCAAATATGTCACATAGGAGAGAGATAATTTACAATATAAATTATTTGCGACACAACCTCAAATGTTCACATTTTCTAGGCTTGTAATATGCACAAGGCTTATTACTCCCCCATTATATGAGAAGGAATTTATTTTCACAAGAGGCAAATAAGATCCAACTAAAGATATTAATGGACATTAGAATTTGAATTTCTCATGAAGACGGCATACCACATAGAGACTAGATAATCTTGCAATATCAATTCTAAGTGATATTCCTCATGTACACACATTGTTGGGATTGTGAAATTTCCAAAGGAATATCACTCCCCTAAAATGGGATAGTCCATTAATCGCTCATAAGAGCCATATAAGATACAACAAGATACAAAGAGGCTCCAACACAAACACAAATACATGGTGTGCAACTCAACATACATAGACTTGATTTCTCAATACAAGCAAGTAGGAAGCCCAACATATACAAACACATGTTAGGGACAAAACTAACACATGCAAAGGGACGAGTAACTTTCAATATAAATGAGTTGAGCACATGTTACCGAAAGGAGGAACATTGGATATATGCTAGAAGCAAGATAACCAAAAGACTTGGATTGATATAATATAAATGATGAAGATCCCTTAATTCTTCATGATGTAGTCAAGTCTCCAGTGCTCTCCATCAAACACTTATTGATCAAGTTTTGGATTGTTGGTCCCCAACTAAGTTAGGTCCTAAGAGGTTAGTCACAATAGGCTTGGCAACCCAAATGGTTCTTTTCTTGACACCACTTTGAGCACCAACATATTTGGCAAACACATTTCCATCCTCATCCTTACGAAGAGAATAAACATCATCAATGGTGATAGAGTTGGATGAGGTACCAATAGTGCAAAAGGAGGAGATGTGGCCCTTCTCACGACATATGTAGCAAGTTCTTTTCTTCTCCTTCTTCTCACTAGATTTCTCCACAATGAGAGCATTGCCTTGTTTCTTCTTGGGAAGTGGCATTTCTTCAACTTGAGGTTGAATATGAGTTTGAGCCTGAGGCCACTTCCCTTTTTTGCTTCTTCTTCAAAGGGCAAGATCTAACATGGTGCCCTTCAATATTGCACTTGAAGCAAACAATCTTGGTCGGGTCTTTAACTTTTACTTGGCCCTTCTTATTCTTGTTGTTCTTGGACTTGTTCTTGTTGTTGGATTTGAATCCAAGTCCACTCTTGTCACTGGGGGATTGTTGCACACTCAACGTCGTGTCAAGTTTGCATTTCCCTTCATGACTCTTTACCAAGTAATTCTTGAAAGAAGTGACTTTGGCCTTGAGCTCTTTGATTTCCTCTACATTGTTAGTAACAACACAAGTACTAGAGGAAGTAGAACCTTCATTGTTAGAGCAACAAGTCAAGGAAAATAATTCATCACAAGATTTAGCAATATTATGAGTGGATGAATTACTAGGACTAGCACATGGCAAATATAGAATTTTGAGTAGTAGTGCTAGTATCCACATGAGGCTTACAAGGTGTTGACTTTGATATGATAGCCTCATGATCTAACTTTAGCCTTTCATGGGAGGCTAGAAGATCCTCATGGGAGCTAGAAAGCTTTCCATGATTTTCTTCCAATTCCCCATAATTTCTAGTTAGCAATTCAAGTCGAGCCCTTAGCTCAACGTTATCCTTCAATATAGGTGCTTCACAAGAAGTAGATTTAGTAGCACACGCATCATCACAAGACATATCAAGAAGAGAGGGTAACATAGCATGCTCTTTTAAATATGAAGTTTGTAGTTGCTCATGTGACTTGGTGAGGATAGAGTGTTCGCTTTCCAAGGCCTTGTGGGCCTTGTCTAGATCATCTAGATCCTTAACAAGTTTATCATGACCATCACCAACTTTGGAATTTTCATTTTTAAGAATTTTTAAATGAGCTTTAGCATGGTCTCTTTCTTTAGTGAGTTTAGCAAATATTTCATTTTGAGACACCTCAAGGGTTTCAAGTTGCTCCTCAAGAGAGGCTATGGTCTCTTGTTCTTCTTCAAGATCATACTTTAGGGATGCTACATCATTGGCATACTCTCGTTCAAGAGCACCCATTTTATCAATGGTGTTCTCATGCATCCAAATAAGTTTTTGGCTCTCAATAAAGGTTGTCAAGATTTCAAAGAAGTGAGAGCTAGCAATTTTATCTTTGCAAAGAACCTTGAATACACTCTTACCCTTATCGCGTAGAGAGACAACCCAATCCTCTTCTTCATACTCATCCTCATTCTTATCACCACGAGAAATATTAGGTTCTATGGATAACGTGGAACCCTTTAACTTCCACGAATCACCGTGGAGAATTCAAACCGATGCACCAAATGCAATGGCAAAAACACCACAAGGATGCTCAAGTCCTCTCTCTCAAATTCCAACAAATCTACAAAAGCTATTGGGGGAATAAGAGAAAAAAACAAATAGGAGGAGGAACACCAAATTTCTCCAAGATCTAGATCTAGTGGATTCCCCTCACAAAGAGAGGGATTTGATTGGCGAAGATGTAGATGTAGATCTCCTCTATCTTTCTCTCAAATAGATGCAAGATTAATGGGAGGGAGAGGGAGATAGCAAGCTCAAAGAAGGTCAACAATAGGGGAAAAACAAGCTCAAACGGATGGGTAAAATTGGGGAAGAAGACCGCCTTAAATAGGGCAAGAGAAATCTGCCCGTTATGCACAAAACTCGTCAAAACCGGAACTTCCAGTCATTTGGGGCGGAACTTCGGCCCCTCGGAAGTACCGGCCAACTTCCGGGTGAAGCAGGGCGCCTCCGGAATGCTTACAATATACTTTATGCGTGCAGAATCGTCATTTCCATAAGTTCACCGGAAGTAGAGCGGAAGTACCGGCCACCGGAACTTCCGGCCAACTTTCGGCTAAAAAACTGCTTCATGAAAACTTCAAGAACTTTTGCATCCGGACTCCGATTTTGATGATCTTGGGATCGTTTCGAAGCTAGTAACAAGGTCTACAAGATCATGCAGGGAACCATCATAGTACAGTAAGGTAGGATATAAATAAATGATGAAAGGTTTGACCTATCTAAAAAGGACATACCGGTAAAACCTCGAACCTCGAAAATGCAACAAGTTGCCCGTGCAAAAACCATTCTTGATGAATGATACGTCTCCAACGTAACGATAATTTCTTATGTTCCATGCTACTTTATTGATGATACCTACATGTTTTATGCACATTATATGTCATATTTATGCATTTTCTGGAACTAACCTATTAACAAGATGCCAAGAGCCAAAAAACTGTTTTTGGTTTCGAAATCCTAGTAAAGAAATATTCTCGGAATTGGACGAAACTTTCGTGGTCCTATTTTTGCACGAAGCTTAAGACCGAAGAGATAACGAGTGGGGCCACGAGGCAGCCGGAGCTAGGCGGCGCGGCCCAAGCCCCGGCCGCGCCGACCCGGGCCCTCGTGTGGCCCCCGCGACCCTCCGCCTACAAAGCCTCCGTCGCGAACCCCCAGTACCGAGAGCCACGATACGGAAAACCTTCAGACGCCGCGGAATCCCATCTCGGGATTCGGAGATCGCTCCGCACTGCCGAGAGGGGATTCATCTCCCGAGGACTCTACACCGCCATGGTCGCCTCGGAGTGATGAGTGAGTAGTTCACCCCTGGACCATGGGTCCATAGCAGCTAGATGGTCGTCTTCTCCTTGTTGTGCTTCATTGTTGGATCTTGTGAGCCTAAACATGATCAAGATCATCTATCTGTAATACTATATGTTGTTTGTGGGATCCGATGGATAGAGAGTACTATGATTATGGTGATTATCAATCTATTGTTTATGTGTTGTTTATGATCTTGCATGCTCTCCGTTATTAGTAGAGGCTCTGGCCAAGTTTTTGCTCTTAACTCCAAGGAGGGTATTTATGCTCGATAGTGGGTTCATGCCTTCATTGAATCTGGGACAGTAGGTTCTAAGGTTGTGATGTCGTTGCCACTAGGGATAAAACATTGATGCTATGTCTAAGGATGTAGTTGTTGATTACATTACGCACCATACTTAATGCAATTGTCTGTTGCTTAGCAACTTAATACTGAATGGGGTTCGGATGATAACCTGAAGGTGGACTTTTTAGGCATAGATGCGTTGGATGGCGGTCTATGTACTTTGTCGTAATGCCGGATTAAATCTCACTATATTTATCATATCATGTATATGCATTGTTATGCCTTTCTCTATTTGTCAATTGCCGACTGTAATTTGTTCAACCAACATGCTTTTATCTTATGGGAGAGACACCTCTAGTGAACTGTGGACCCCGGTCCTATTCTTTACATAGCATACAATTTATCGCAATTGTGTTCGCTTTGCAAACATCTTCCACGATACGTTTAATCCTTTGTTACAGCAAGCTGAGATTGACAACCTCACTGTTTCGGGACAAAGTACTTGGGTTGTGTTGTAGGTTCGCTGGCGCCGGAATCCCCGGTGTTGCGCCGCATCACATTTACCATCAACCTTCAACGTGCTTCTTGGCTCCTACTGGTTCGATTAAACCTTGGTTTCATACTGAGGGAAACTTGCTTCTATACGCATCATACCTTCCACTTGGGGTTCCCAACGGACGTGTGCATCTACGCGTATCAATGAACTAGAGCTTGTCCTGAGAATAAGCACAAGCTCTAAAACATCACATGGATAAGATCCAAATAACAACCAAGAAATATGATGCAAGGATGCAAAGGTTTGAGCTCTCCAAAGGATACGATCGAGTTACTCACTCAAGAGCCCTCTTGATAGTACAACAACTAAACTATAAACCGGTCTTCAACTACACTATGAGACCGGTGAGAAATAAACCCTATCAAGAGAAAACCTTACTCTTGCGCATTCCACTTGAGCTCGATGATGACGTTCTTGACCGCAACAAGATGGAACGCCTTTCTTGATTGTGCTTGCTAGACGAAGTCTTGTGGATTGCTCCCCCATAATCCATCATGGGAGAGCTTCTTCTTCGTCGCATCTTTTCATATCAATGATCACCATATGGATGTCAAGATGCAAGCAAAGGATCTCTTCGAGATGGCTCATCTTGAACTTGCACTTCATTTCTTCATTCTTCATCATGTTGATGTCTTGAAGTTAACTTTGAGGGCTCACTTCATCTTCATCTTCAAGACATACTTGATATTTGATCTTCTTCATTTTCTTGTTATTGCAATCTTGAAGCCAACATATGGTTCAAGCATTGCCTATGGACAACTCATACAAATATAACTCAGTGCAAATATTAGTCCATAGGGTTTGTCATTAATTACCAAAACCACACATGGGGGCTCCATGCACTTTCAGGGGATGAAGAGGAGGATCAAACTCTTCAAGGTCAACAATGAAGGAGAGATAATGGGTGGGAAGAACTAGTGTGGACGGAGGTGGAAGAGAGGTATATATAGGGCCCCGAAAATATAGCTGTTGGGGCCGGAAAAACGGTCAGATTCGCGCCCGAGCGGTACTACCGCTTGTCGAAGCGGTACTACCGTTCGCACGCAAAACTGTGCAGAAATAGGCGAAAAGTTGGCCCAAACCGGTAGTGCCGCTGTACGGAGCGGTACTACCACTTTGTGCCTAAAACAGAGCAAAAATGAATCTGAGAAAGAGAGAGAGAGAGGAGAAGCTGGCGGAGCAGCAGGCACCATGCATGCGGGCAGCGCGCGTGATTACATGCGGGAGCAGCACGTTGGGCCGGTGACGCGCGGCGTGGTGGCTTTGGTGTGGGAGATTCCTTGGCCGTACGGTGGGGCCAGCGCATGTTGGGGATCGAGCGATCTCGCAGCTGCGGGTCAATGATGCGCGTAGATGTACACGTCCATTGGGAACCCCAAGAGGAAGGTGTGATGCGCACAGCAGCAAGTTTTCCCTCAGAAAGAAACCAAGGTTATCGAACCAGTAGGTGCCAAGAACGTGAAGGTTGTTGGTGGAGGAGGTAGTGCGGCGCAACACCTGAAACCGGCGCCAACGTGGAACCTACACAACACAATCAAGATACTTTGCCCCAACGTAAAGTGAGGTTGTCAATCACCGCTTGCTGAAACAAAGGATTAAGCGTATCGAGTGGAAGATGGTGTTTGTTTGCAAAGAACAAGAACAATGATTGCAGTAGAATGTATTCAGATGTAAAAGAATGGACCGGGGTCCACAGTTCACTAGTGGTGTCTCTCCAATAAGATAACTAACATGTGGGTGAACAAATTACAGATGGGCAATTAACAAATCAAGATTCAATACATATCAATGATGATTACTATGAGATTTAATCAGGGCATTACGACAAAGTACATAGACCGCTATCCAAGCATGCATCTATGCCTAAATAATCCACCTTCGGGTTAGCATCCGCACCCTCCAGTATTAAGTTGTAAACAACAGATAATTGCATTAAGTATGGTGCGTAATGTAATCAACACAAATATCCTTAGACAAAGCATCGATGTTTTATCCCTAGTAGAAACAACACATCCACAACCTTAGGACTTTTCTGTCACTGTCCCAGATTAAATGGAGGCATGAACCCACTATCGAGCATAAATACTCCCTCTTGGAGTTACAAGTATCAACTTGGCCAGAGCCTCTACTAGCAACGGAGAGCATGCAAGAACATAAACAACACATATATGATAGATTGATAATCAACTTGACATAGTATTCTAGATTCATCGGATCCCATCAAACACAACATGTAGCATTACAAATAGATGATCTTGATCATGTTAGGCAGCTCACAAGATCTAAACAATGATAACACAAGCGGAGAAGACAACCATCTAGCTACGCTATGGACCCATAGTCCAAGGATGAACTACTCACACATCAATCCGGAGGCGGGCATGATGATGTAGAGCCCCTCCGGTGATGATTCCCCTCTCCGGCAGGGTGCCGAGGCGATCTCCTAATCCCCCGAGATGGGATTGGCGGCGGCGTATCTAGAAGGTTTTCCGTATCGTGGCTCTCGGTACAGGGGTATTCGCGACGAAGGCTTTAAGTAGGCGGAAGGGCAGGTCAGGAGGCGGCGCGAGGGGCCCACACCATAGGGCGCCCCACCCAGGCCGCGGCCCTATGGTGGCCTCGTCGCCCACTTCGTTATCCTTCGGTCTTCCGGAAGCTTCGTGAAAAATAGGACCCTAGGCGTTGATTTCGTCCAATTCGAGAATATTTCCTTACTAGGATTTCGAAACCAAAAAACAAAACAGAAATGGCTTCGGCATCTTGTTAATAGGTTAGTGCCGGAAAATGTATAATAATGATGTAAAGTATGTATAAAACATTCAAGTATTGTCAAAAAAGTAGCATGGAACATAAGAAATTATAGATACGTTTGAGACGTATCAGTCAACGCGCGGGATCGGAGCGGGGGGTCGAGCGCTTCTCGTGCCTGCGTGGCGGCGGCCTGACGCGAGGTTGGGTGGTTGGTGGGCTGGCGTCGGCCCAGCGTGGTGGGAGCAGCTGGGAGGATGCGGTGGAGGCTCATGGAGGTGGGCTGAGGGAGGAAGAAAAAAAGGCTGGGCCGGTAGTACCGGGCTGGTACCGTTGGTACGGCCTACCGGGACCGGCTTGGTACCACCCGGGTCCAGTAAGCTTGCAGTGAGGCTTACGGTACTGGGCCGGTACTGCGTACGGTAGTACCGCGGCCCACATGGGCTGTTTTTTTCTTTTCAAATAATATGCAACACGGAAAACACAATAAGTCAAGCTAGGCAACTCCGATTAGGGTGAAACCAATTTTGATGGAAAGAGGGCGACAAGAGCTACCTGCACACAAGGTGAAAATATGAGAAATAGTGGAGGATGATTTTCTATGCATTTAGAGGAGCAACCTCTCAATATGGTAAATCGGGAAAATCACCCAACTCGAATATGCAACATGCGATGCATCCGGAATCCGTTTCCGATGAGTTAGAGCTTGTCATGAGAATGAACACAAGCTCTTAAAACATCTCATGGATAAGAACCAATAACAACCAAGAAACACGATGCAATGTGGATAAGGTTTGAGCTCTCTCTAATGATGCGACCCACTATCCTATCGAGCACAAACCTTATCCTTGCGCATTCGTCCTCTCGAGTCGCCAAGCTCCGTCTTCATCCTATTCAACCTTGTTCATGCCACCATCTTCTTCCAACATACACGCCACTGTATTGATCCATCTTCTACGCACGCCACCGTCTTCATCCATCTTCTACGCTGTCTTCATCCCTCTTCATCTTCTACACCGTCTTCGTCTCTCTCTGACACCGTCTTCATCCATCTTCTTCATTTCACTCGATCTTCTCCATCTTGCAACCTTGAGACCAACACATGGCTATGGACACTACCTAAGATAGATTCTCAATACAACTGTTAGTCCATAGGGATTTTCACCAATTACCAAAACCACACATGGGAGCTCCATGTTCTTTCAATCTCCCGCATTTTGGTAATTGATGACAATTTCTTTGAGAGGGTTTAGATAAGGAATGTAGTGAACAACCCAAATTGAATATTTAGAACAAACTCCCCCATAATATATGCATGTGTGAATGAACTTGAATTTCATTACATATATCGGCAATTAAATCTTAGTGGAGTATCCTCTAACTATTCAACCATGCAAAGCGACAAATGCAAGCATGAGAGGCAAATGTTTAAGAACCAACAAAAGCAATTCCTTCAAACCCTCCAAACTTCTCCCCCATTGGCATCGATTGCCGAAATGGATGAAAGGTTTAGAAGGACAATATAGTGAGCGTTCCTCCATAAGTTGTGCATTTCTCATAATTGTGAGTGAAATCAAATGCACATATTCAATGATGAATACTCAGAGGAAATCAAACTATATTGAGGATCAAAGATTGCAAGAGAATAAGAAGGTGAGAAAGCTTCGACAAATGAATCAAGCAATCCAATGAACCAACGAATCAAGTTAAAGATATTATGATAAGATCAAGAAGGATGCTCTAAGTAATATGTGGAAGCTCCCCAAAGTCTGTGCACAAGATAAACAATTTGCATTAAAGAATAATGTGCACAAACATGGCATCATCACTCCCACAAGATCACTCAAAGCTTGTGCCAAAATCAAGTATGAGTGCTTGAAAATGCAAATAGAAAGAAATGAGCACTCATATCAAATTCTTTGTGGAGCCACCAAGAGACAAAAAAGAATAGAAAGAATGGAATCAAACAAAGAGGGATATCAAAAGATATGTACCATCTCTCATGTATATAAGTTTCTCTAAGTGGACAACATCAAGAAGATATTTATCCACAAAGAAACATGCACACACAAGATAGGTACAAGACAAAAGGAGCAAGATATCCAAGAACAAGCATGCTCAAGAATTTATCTCATTTTAAGAAAGTAAAACCAAATATCAAGTAATGAGATAGCCAACTTCCAAAGAAAGCAATGTTACAAATAAACCAAACCCTCAACGCTTTTCATGATGGCACAAAAGTACCAAAAAGAAAAGGTTTGTCTTCCAAAGTCAAATTCTTGAAAGAAGAGAGTGTTAGCTCCCCCAAGATTAGTGCATTATTTAGGATTTTTCATTTGAATACAAAATGCACAAATGCGGGATCATTGCTCTACCTTTGTTTATCAACACACTTAAAAGGTTCAAGTGAAATAAAGAGATCAATAAGAAGCAAGGAAGACACATGGGAGTCAAACCCACAAAGACAATTCTTGGCAAGAAATAAAGCAATTGAGCACATGAGCCAAGTGTGGGGATGATCCAAAGACATACCACATAATATTTTATCAATTGTCCAAGGACAATAGATATATAGGAACTATTCCCTTATGGTGATTTGCGGATATATCCAAGATCATCTTCACAACTAAGGAAGCATATGGTAAATGATAAGAGTTAACTATATTGCAAATGGAGATTCTTGAGAGCTTCAATTAGTTACACCAACATGCAAGGCAATGAATAGCATAACATGAAGCACATGATTTTCCAAAGAGCATATGGAGCTAGCAATACAATGTGCAAAATCATGCCAATAAAGACTCTCACAAACAAAATCCAAGAGAATAGCAATAAAAGCATTTTAGGAAAAATAGGATTTGTTTGAGCAACATGTCAGATAGGAGCAAGATAATCTATAATATCAATTCTATGTGACACAACCTCAAACGTTCACATTTTCTAGGCTTGTAAAATACACAAAGAATAATAACCCCCCATAATGTGATAAAGGTATTTTCATACAAGAGGCAAATAAGAACCACGTGAGATAATTAATGGACATTATAGAATTTTAATTCATCATGTCGCACATTTTAAGATTGTGAAATGCACAAAGTTTCACTCCCCCAAAATGGGATAGTCCATTAATTTCTCACACAAGCCAATAACTAAGATGTCAACACGATGCAATAGTCTCGACATAAGAATAATTGTACATGATGTGCCACCCAACATATATAAGCATGAATGCAAGATAAGCATGAATCTTTGTATGGTAGTTCTCCTATTCAACAATTCAAGTTTATCCATGGCCAGATGGAAATGCATGGCATGAAGAAACCTTCTGGATTTGATCTGTACATAGTTATAAATTACCGACATATAGTTAATGTTAGTCGTGCAGGTGCAGTTGATTAGATGGACATCATAGTTGTGTCTCCTACTAATTACCTGGAAGCTTGGTTTACAAAGGGAGTGGAACTCCGTTTATATCTTGGATGGATTTGAGGCCACTGAAAACTACTCTGCACCGAGAGGTAAATTCATGCCAATCGCTCCTACTTTTTCATTGTGTCAATCTAGTTATTTAACTGGCTCTACAAAATCACAAAATGAAAATGAATGGAAATTGTTTGTTCACTGGAAATACTGAAAATTGTTCTCATCTTTCCACACCTTAGTGTTTTTTAAATGCTTTTACACCTGACATGCTAATTAATATTATATTTATGGTAATATATGATTTTGCTACTTTAATTTATATGCCCACTACAATACCTGAATCATTGGGAGGAGAAATGTATCCATCTCTCCACAAGATAAATATATATATTTATTTATTTATTTATTACCTCCTTTGTAGTTTAGAGTAACCTGGGAAGGTGTTCACAATTGCAGATCATATACCATTGGACTTTTTCTGCCATTCTTGTGCCATCTTTTTATCAATTATTTTGAGTCTTGCTTATGAGCACTTTTTCGGTTCTTACAACAGATTTCAAAATCATATGACAGATGTGGGTGGTTCAGTTTTAATTGCTTCTGCATGGTCACGAGAGTGGTGCTCTGATTCTCCCATCAAAGGCCTCATACACAGTCCTATATCCTCCAATGAAGTATTTCCATATGTACCTTGTTGGGTTTGTACCAGTATTATATATGCTTGAACTGTTTGAATCTTCTAGAGCAAGTAATTCTGGGACTTTGTTTTTTATTCGTTTGCACTATTGTAACCGGCACATATTTTATGTATTCGATATATACCGGCCTTTGAAGCTAGCTTAATTCCAGACTGACATTTGAAATGATATGTGTACCGATATATGTATTGTGATTGCTGTCAACTGAATTTTGGATATGCCCTAATAGCTTTTCGGGGCACATTTTGGATGTGCCCTCTAAACTTTTGGGGGCACATTTTGGAAGTGCCCTCAAAATTTTTCAAGGCACATTTTGGATGTGCCCTCAAAAGTTTTTGGGGCACATTTTGCATGTGCCCTCTAAACTTTTCGGGGCACATTTTAAATGTGTCCTCAAAAGTTTTCAGGGCACATTTTTTATGTGCCCTCAAAACTTTTCGGGGCATATTTTAAATGTGCCTTCAAAACTTTTCGGGGCATGTCTAAAATGTGCCCTAAAAAGTATACCTATTAGGGCATATTTTTGTAGTGCCCTTAATACTTTCCGAGTAGCAAGTAAATTCAGCACATTTTTATGTGCCCTTAAAAGTTTTAAGGGCATATTTTCACATTTGAGGATACTTAAAAGTGCCCCCAACTCTACCGTGATGTAGTGCATCCTCTTCAACGAGGCCCCCATGAAAAACTAAGAGGGCTTGCTTAGGCTCGCCCTGCGACGTCAAAGTCCCAACGAATTCCATTATTGTTGACCATAAGACAAAGGAGGGTAGTGAAGTCGCTCCTCTGTCATGCTTGTCTCTTAACGGGGAAGATGAAAGAGGGAACATATCTTCTACCACAAGCAGGAAGCCATGGGGGGGTGCTAACTTTCGAAATCGACCACGGACAAGGTGATCTCAACCATCCTACTGCCGCCTCGTGAGCACGCCCTGTCAAAGCTGGTGGATACACGTACGGGGCAACTATGTGTCTGCACGCGGGACCGGCACCAAGGAAAACATCCTTGCTTTGGGCCATCATGGCTACCGGCATGCATGGATGTACATCTCCGACAGGTGTTTGAAGCTATTTTACAAACCCAATTATTTTCAAGGAATCCAAGCATCCACACAACAAAGCACTGCTTAGAAAGCCAGATTTATTTGCAAAAGGAATCCTAATACTCACAACTGGTTGGAGAGTAATTTAAAAAGAATGGTTTTGTTCAAAGGTTCCATGCCCTCATGAGTGCTGCGAGACATTTGAAAAAAATGGATGACTTGTAAGTTCTTTCCATGCGAGTTAATTGTAGTTTTTATTAGAATATATTTGTAGTAAGAAAATTAGAATCATACTGTTACTGAGATATTGTGCGGCCATTTATTTGTATTCTTGGAAAAAATGTAACAAAATTCCCAAGAATACAAATAAATGGCCGCACAATATCTCAATAACATAGATAGGAAAACTTGAGAAAGCCTTGTGCCTCTCTATGACATAGATATTTTCTTCGGTTGCAACACACCAACATATTTATTTAAAATATTTTTTGTATTTTGATTTCAAATTACATACAAATTTATACATATACGAACGGTTGCTCAAAAGGGCCGCTTCTTTGATTTAATTGAGTTTGATTTATTGTGCGGCCGTACAACGCACGGGTTTTGTACTAGTTAAACTAAAATCTAAAACTTGCTATGGATCGGAGAGATTATTTATAGTATTATTTTCATGAAGACTGTAGGCAAACTTTTATTTGCACTTGTGTGCTCCGGGTATTTGAGCCCGAGGTCATATTAGATTAGATGAAGAAAGCATCACGTGCACCCTGGCTTGTTGTGCACCCGGTCTCTATATCGTGTGGCTTGTGGACATCTAGCTTTGCTAAATGTTATAGAAAATGCAATATGTATGTGCAGTTAAACATGAGTAAAGTTTCAAATAATAAAATAAAAACTCCAACACGAGTAAACTGCATGAGCACAGTGACCATAACCTAAATAAATACTCCCTCCGATGGGTTAATCGACACCAGACACCCGCATATGTGCATGTTCGTCGATTATGTCTGATCGAAGGTACTCCCTCCGTTCTCTTTTAATTGACTCGGATTTAGTACAATTTTGTACTAAATTCGAGTCAATTAAAAAAGAACGGAGGGGGTAATACATTAATGAATTCCCCATCCGGCTTCAGGAAAAATTAGTATATTCATACATAAAGATCGTAACCGGTGCTGGTTATATAAGAACACTAATGAATTATTAATGTCTCCACGTGAAACTTTTGCATATAAACAAGAGAATTGTATTGTTATAAAAAAACACAAGAGAATTGTATTGATAGCATGGCGTTTTGGCTCCCTTGAGTGTTCCAGGATGAATAGTAAATTCACGAGAAATATTTTGAACATTTGTAAAAACTATTTTTTGCCATGTAGACGTTTGTTTCTTTTACATGTTAACAAAGTTTAATGAACAAAAGATATGTTGTGTCCTATACAACAAAAACGTGATTGTACAAATGTTACTATGTGAGCATGAGACAAGGACATGTGCTAAAACCATCTTTTTTAAAACATTTGGAACGTCTTTTTTTGTTTAGGCTGGAGCACGTGCTCTTGGGAAACATTTTGAATTAACGAAGAGAAGTATCAAACCAGGTAGAAAAATAGGAACATAATAACAAAAGGTCAACAGTGCAGCTTTAATGCATTATTAACTTAGTGCCTTCACTTCAGAAGCATATCAAACCAGGTAGATAAATAGGAACATAATAACAGGAGTACAGCTTTAAAGCATTTTCAAATATATGTCATAGAATAGATTACAAAATTTTGAGGAACTCTAAACTATGGCAATAATGTAGATAATTAAAGACCTAGGCGTAACGTAACTCAAACTTCTTGACACCTATTGCAGTTGCAGGGCTCAAGAACCTTAAAATTAACCTTTGAAGGTACTTTCCCCTCAATGTATGTCATGATAGCTTCAAGAGCCTTTCGGGCTTCAATAAGTGTATCCTTACCCAAAGGGAAACACTTGGCAGACCTCCTCCTATGATACCCGTCAGTGGTGTCCAGGATAAGATGCTTTAGTGACGCCGCATAATCAAGAATACATCTCGTTAGCTCAATCATGGTCTTCCAAGAGCGAAAGCCATTGATGATCACACTTTTAAGTTTGCGATGGCGGTGTTTCCGAACGCAACTTGCAAATAATGAGTCTTCGCCAATTTGGACACTGGGAATAAAACCAGGTTCCAGGGTAGGCACCTCTACCTGCATGGGTGGCCTTCCTAATGTCAGTTTCTTAAGCAAAACTTCTCACATAATATTTTTCAATGCTGAGGAAATTGTTGCTACTGCTCGGTCAGCTGGCAATTAGCGATTAATAGGCAAAATCGGCCGATATATCAGTTAATCAGCTTATCAGTCACCCACTGAGTAGTGATTAATCGGCCAGTTAATCAGTAAATCGGCCGATTTTTTTAACACTATTTGTTAGTAAATTTTTAAGTACATAGTAGTAAATTAATTGACCGTAAGAGTTCGGATGAAGGGCATCCAATATAGAGAAGTAACACCAACAACAAGTGATTCTTACAAGAACGGGTTTACCCAGGTAATATGTAAGGTATCACAGTTAATGTACTAATTCGTTGTATCAACTGCATAAAAGTGATGTAACAAAAAAATAGCTTTTAATGAAAAGGTACATGATAATTCACCAAATAGAAAGCAAGATGGCCAAACTAATCTGTCTAGTTATAATCAAGTCAAGGTATAATCTATTAATAATTATTTCGCGAAAAAAAGGGAAATGAAGAATGACTTACACGCAAAACGAACATCTTCAAGTTGGGAGAAGCATCAAGAAAATAAACCAAAGAACAGAAGTCGTAATCTGGAGAACGACTTGGTATGAAAAGCTTTATCTCCAAATACTTGAGGTGCAGGAATTTACCCAAAACCATTGGTGTATTGACTTTCTGAAGAAAAAAAACCCAAAGATTAGGACTTATTTATAGATTAGGTCAACAAATTACTGAACTGGTACAAGAAAGATAACACTAACCTCATAAAGTGAGTACAGAAAGAGAGTTTCGACATTTGGCGCAATGGATAAAAGCTTGGTACTAGCATAATGGAGCAGGTTAGGCACATCGGTACTTGTCATCTGCATTTTCTTCACTTGCAATGAACCTCCAAGAGAGATAGGTATTGTGGGGCCATCATAATTGAGGATAGAGACTTTCGGAGCACTGCATTCTATCATCTGCAACATTTTGCAACTTTGCACGTCCAGTCTATTAAGTTTCGACAAAAGATGTGATAGCTTTAAGCAACGTATATCATAGCAGAACACCAGGTCCAGATGCTCTAACGTGAAGGAATTGGACAGAAGAAGACACAACTCCTCGTCAGTAATACCAACATCATGCAGACGAACAGTCTTCAAACTACTCAAGCAGCCAACTTTGCCTACAGAATGAAACATGCAGCTACTGAGGTGAAAATACTGAATTGAGTGTGCCCGCTCGCGAGATAAAAGTGAACCAGGAAAGTTGTACTTCATTTCGTTTTCTATGGGGAGCCCTAGCACAAATTCTTTGATCCCAGGCGTAACTGCAACTTCTATCCAGCGATCAAGATAACTTGGATGCACACTGAAATCATTGCGAGTTTGCAATTTAAATATCTCCACCCCAACGCCAGAGTGATTTTGCATGATGTGGTCAACTCTGTTGATAAAATCTTTTGTTTGTTTGCGAAGTGCTCTCATATCAAATATGAGCTTGGGATAGCATCTCCAAGAGTGAAGAAAACTATGAGACAAGCAGGCAGCACGAGCAGCATCTTGCATTGGCATAAGTGCATGTATCTTCCAAAGGATATCCTGCACAAACATGCTACAAGAATTAAGTATTGAAGAGTGTTGGCCATGATGACTTGTTGCTCTACATTACTAATTGAGATGAATTGTACGCCCTGTGGAGCGCGTACCAAAGGATTGTACATTTTACTAGTTCAGAACTAGGATGCGCTACAAATGGACTTTATGTTTCATGTTGAATAAAATTGGAATAGGGGTGTTTTGCCCTCGGGCTCTACGACAAATTACTGAATGATTTACTCCCTCCATCCCATATTACTTGTTGCCTAAACGAGTGAACACACTAAAATGTGTCTAGAACTCTAGATACATGCAAATCAGCGACAGGTAATATGGATCAGAGGGAGTAATTCAGTTACTGTTATCAAGCAAACATGATTTGAACATTGAATTACTTTATCCAAAAATTAGAAAATATAAGAGACTGCATTACTGCCTGCGTTTGTAAATACACATTGTTTTGGTCTTGGGAACAGCCTCCAACATGCAGCTTTGATTGACTTTTCACATAAGTATGTTATAGTAAGCATATATTATATCACCATAAATATGTTTGTCATGCCGAATATAATGATTCTATTTCACATGAAAAACTATAAGTTTTACACAAAATAGTTGACTTTACGCTTTCTAGGACGTCTCATCTATTTCTGAAAGAAGGAAAGTATTACTCCCTCCGTCCCTAATTAATGGACGCAGCTCAGGAGTACACTTGTACTGGACATAGTATATGGCTGCGCGCATTAATTTGGTCCGGGGGGAGTATTTTAGTAGCAGTTACATCATACCTCTGGAAGGGTAACCTCTGGCTCCATTACATCAGCACTCGGAGAACCATCAGCCTGATGGCAAGTTGAAACCTTGCTTTCAGCATGAGAGACAGTTAATCCAACATCTGTAGCCCCCCCAACAAGGTCACAATATAGCACAAAAGAATGAGCAAGGATCGATGCAATTACAACACATTTACAGACTCTACACAAGTATAAGCTGCTTGAGGCCTTACCAGTTATAAACTTCAGAGGATGATGAGATGCAGGACTGCAGGACGATGGGAGGTCAGCAACAGGCTCGAGTGGACGTGGGGATGAGGAGGAAGCCATCGATGAGTTGGAGAAGGCAACTGTAGCAAACTCTAGGAGTTGATGAGATTGACAGCGGATATTAGCGTTGTCTGATGTTGCTCACTTTATTACCAAAGGGACCACTGCCATAGCACAAGAACAAAGAGCATTCAAATGTAGTTTGTTTGATTGCAGAAGGAGGAATAACACATTGTAACGCAACATAGTATATACAGGTCCATCTCAGTATGCAGCAGCACAAAAAATTATTTACTAGAACGAATCCAGATGTAGAGCCCCATTGTGTCAAGAGATGACACCCGCTAAGACCTTGGACAACACCGAACTGGATGGAACAATGAACAATACATAAATCGATGAGTTGGCAGAAAAAAGCAAGCTTATTTTTTGATTTGGATAAGAAACTAGACGTGCGACTTGAAAATGAAGCCTGGACAGTATTTTTTTTAAGACCTTACGTGAGACGTGCTTGAACCGAGGAGGCCGATCTCCAGGGAGATCTGGCCAGAAGATAGTAGGACATGGGGCAGGAGAAGAGCGATCGTGCCTCCTCTACCGCTCACACAAAGAGTCGCGCACAAAGAAGAATCCTTCTACTTCCGACACAATTCTAAACAGGGTGCCGACTTGTCATGGAATAGAGGAATCGATAGATTACGAAACAGGCAGCCTAATTTGTGAACAATGACTCAGATGAGCGATATCCGATATCATTTGCGTTTGTCAGAAGCGCTGAAACTCAACGGTTCATGCTGAAAAAAGAGAAGGTGTGATGGCTCCACTCCTCAGCCCATCCCCTCATGTATCTTGAGATCTGCCACCAGTGCTGGCTATAGATGGCGCCACGTCTAAGTTGATGAACAAAAAAAAACACTTCACGTGACAACTTTCAACTCAGTGAAGAACAGATTTCAACACCAAACACATTCAATTAGTTGAATTCAAAGCTTTGCACTGACATGATTTTGAGCTTTCATCTGACAAAACACAAACGTTCGGCCGTGATAAAGAAACTGAGCACTGAACTCCACGAAACTTAGGTTTCAGCTCACATGACACTGAACTTTTGACTAGCGATAGCGAAATCGACCCCAATTAAACTAGATAGCCAGTATAAGTTAGTGCAATAGCATCCATAAATCGTGTGTATTATCAAAATTTAACTCGGAAATTTGAAGTTAAAGCCCCAAAAGGGAACAGATCAGGATCACCCAGAAAATGGGGATTTTTTTGCGTACCACGTGGAGGTGATGAGGAAGGGCAGCGGCGGTGGGGCGTCAAGCCGCCGGTCGCCGCTGACTAGATGGACGGTGGAGGAGCAGAGGCGCGCCGGGAGTCGCCGCTGACGAGACGTAGCCTGCCCGGGGATTGAGGACGTAGCCTGCACCGGGTGCTCAATGGAAGCAGGGAGCGGAGACAGTAATAACCCGCCGTTGAACGAACCCCGCTGAAGAAGAGGGGCTACGGCGGCGGCGGCGCCCTTGGGGTCAGTCAGGTGGTGGTGCGCCGGTGCGGTGCAGGGAGAAAAGAAACGACGGGATTTGGGTCTTTTCCGTCTCGCTCCGGAAAAGGAAAGGAAGACGCAAGGGCAAATTCTCGTATGCTATTCAAATTCAAGTTCCTCCTCTTTTTAGCAAAATTCCCCATTCAATTAGACTCCGCATCGGAGATAATGTGGGCTTCAAATATGAGATTCAATCCTGTGCACGATATTTACACTAGACATCGGAGATAATGTGGGCTTCAAATATGAGATTCAATCCTGACAATCGGAGATAGAAACCTTCATAAATGTAACTTGTACAGCACGAAAAGCCTCGGCTCCACCTCCTATATAGAGGGGAGCCAGAGGGAGAAACGAGGGATCAAATCTTTATCAACAGAACCACTATAACCTTTAGTCAAGCACCTTTGTCGGCTGAAACCTTCAAAATCTACTTGGCATCTACTTCTTACGATCTGAGGAGTCGACGGAGATGATGTTCGGGAGCTTCCGCTTCCTCGTCGGGAAAGAAGGATGGCATCGTCTCGCGGCACCGATTTTTTCGGGACCGTTAGCGGTCGATTCTGATTTCTCGGGATCGTCAGCATCATCTACCAAGTCAGGCAATGAAGAAGTTTCGCCGCCACGCTTCACCAAGCCTGCCGCCGGCGGGGTACTCGCCGATCTGTTCGGTGATATGACTTTCGGGTCGTTCACAGACTCTGATCTGGATAGCGAATCGGAAAGCTTCGACAGCGTCGGCTTCACCAACTCTGACTTCGTCAACAACTCTACTGCTAGTAGGGAGGTCTTCGCCGATCTATACGACGGTGTCACAAACCCTGAGGCTGACGAAAACACAACTGCAACATATCACTAGATCTGCGTAATTGTGGGAACAAGCCGTCAAGAGGATGAAGCATCTGAGGCTTTCGATGATTTGGGTAACCCCTACATCGATCCCGCAGATCTTACGCGTGGAACAGGAAATAAATACATCGGATCCACGCCGCGGGAAAAAAGTACAGTTGCCGCAGGAAGCTATGGGATAGAGCTCAGAGAGCCATGGACGGCACAGAGCCGATGACCACTACAGGTACGCCGCAGGCGTTGCAAGTGTATCAATATAAAATCGCTCGTTCTAGACGAGAGATAGAAAAACAAAGGGTAATACTCGACGAAAGAAGAGTTGTTGATGCTACGTCAAGTGAGCGCAGGGCCAACCTGAGGCGACAATCGAGGACCTCAGGAGATAGTCACATGGCCGCCCGCGCAAGAGAAAGATCTCGGTTGGCAGGAATACCCGAGCAAGATCGGGAGCACTTGATTCAAAACCTCGACATGTCCTTTATGTCAATAGACACGAGAGGGCACATCATCCCGAAAACTCCGGAGGCAGGGTATATGGCGACACATGCTTTCCCAATGGCATCCAAACCACCTCAAGGAGATCCCATGTCATCGCTGTACCAGATGGCTATGGCAGGAGTCGGCATTACGGGTGCAGCGATAGCAGGAAGAGAAGTTGCACCACAAGCCGAAAGTGCCCCACGCAGAAATAGTCCAAGGCAAAATAGTCCCCGACCCACTTCGATGGCGGCGTGAGACGCTCCAAGAGAAGGTGACGCAAGGAACACGGTGACCCAAGCTCGAGTCGACAGGGCACGTGAGGAAAGGAGTCACGAAAACAGAACACGTGAATGTTGACATACACCAGAAGATAGTGATGAGGACTTGTGCGGACTCTCTTGCTTTACCCGACGGGTTCGCAAAACTCGAGTGCCGTCTAGTTTCAAATTACGTGACAACTATAAAAAGTTCGACGGGCGGCAAGATCCAGAGGACTGGCTAGTCGATTACCTAGAGACAGTAAAGTTGATGGGCGGAACCAGAGCAACAGCCATGCAGAGCATTCAGGTCCACCTCAGTGGAGCCGCAAGATCCAGGATGAAGAAGCTACCGGAAGGATCCATCGATAGCTAGAAAATTTTCGAGGACTTGTTCGTGAGGAATTTCCGTTCCACGTGCAAAAAACCAGCATCAATAGAGCAGCTAAGGGCTTGCAAGCAAAAGCCGGATGAATCAATGAGGATGTACATTCAGCGGTGGAGTATCATAAAAAACTCGGCTGAGCACGTGTCCGATGAAAGAGCAATCAACGCGTTTGTTGCAGGAATCCGAAGAAGAGATCTAGTCGAAGAATTGGGAAGGTCCAACCCAAGAACAATAGCATACCTCATGGAAATAGCAAGTCACTGGGCTGACGGGGAAGATGTTGTTCATAACAAACGGCAGAGCTCACCCGAAGAGGATCGTAATAGAAACAATAATCAAAATAGACGATGATTTTGCAACTTCAGAGATTATGACGGTCCCAGCGAAGTAGTGGCTGGCTTCCGAGGAAACAGTGGAGGAAACCATCGGGATGATTACCAAAGGGGTAACGACCAACGCAATGATCACAGAGATGCACCGAGTTCCATGAGAAAAAATAATAGGCCAAGGTTTCAAAGGCCATACAACATGTCACCCGAAGATCTGCTGAATGGGCCGCGCCAGATGCACTTCTATGTTGACAATGATGGAAAGAGACAGTCGGGTCATCTTCAGAAGGACTGTCGAACTTTCCAAGCTTTGCAAAGATATACAGAGAGCACAAACGCGCAAGCAGAAAACATGGGATATGTGCAGGGGCCAAGGAGTGAAGTTCACCTGCCACCACCACCCACAATTACTAGTGCGAATCAACATCAGTTGCAACTTGGGGCACCTCTGGGCAACAACGGCGACTTCATACATACAACAGGAGTAGTGTCGATGATACAAAAGGGTAGAACTTTGAATAGATCGCAGAAGGTAATTTCGCGACAGGTGTACATGGCAGAAAAGTCGCCTCCACCAACCACTGAGTACCTCAATTGGTCGGGACAACTAATAGGATTCACTCAAGAAGATCATCCACCTCAAGTTCCACGGCCGGGGCAATCAGCTATGATCCTACCGGCGGTCATCGCGGGATATGATGTCTCGACCATATTCATAGATGGAGGGAGCAGTTTAAATCCCATATACGCGGATACATTGCGAAAGATGAATATCTCTCTAGCAAATTTGACACCAACGGACACACGTTTTCACGGCATTGCACCCGAAAAACCAAACTATCATCTAGGTAAGATGACACTCGACGTGCAGTTTGGAACACGAGAAAATTTCAGAAAGGAGAAGCTGTAGTTCGAAGTTATCGACTTGTCGTCATAGTATCACGCCCTCTTGGGAAGACCCGCATATGCCAGATTCATGGCTGTGCCGCACTACACGTACTTGCTATGGAGAATCCCTGGACCTAAGGGCCCAATAACAGTCAAAGGAAGTTTTGTTATGGCAGATAAATGCGATAAGGATTTCCACAAGCTTTCCGGAACATTCGGGATGCAGGCTGAGTACGAGGCATCTAAGTTTAAGCCTCTCGTTTAACTAGTTTGTTGATTAATAGATGATCATAGTTTCCTGATCACGAATATTGAATGTTATTAATAACAAGATCATATCATTAAGAGAATGATGTGATGAACACAGTGACATAGGCATCCCCAATGGGTCTGCCGAAGAAGGTATCCGGAGTTTACTGAAGGCCCACGACCCGAAGATTTACAAAGCCCAGAAGCTCAATCGAGATATAATTTGGAAAGATAGAATTGTATTAGGAAATATAGAGACTTGTAATTTTACGGGACAGGTTAGAAACCCTCCCGAACTCTGTAACTTGTGTATCACGAAACTCTCGGCTCCGCCTCCTATATAAGGGGGAGTCGAGGGACGAAGAAAGGATCGATTCATTGTTTTCCAGACAACCCTAGTTTTCATAGCAGTCGCGGCTGAAACCTTCGAGATCTACTTGCCCTCTACTTCCAACTAAACCTAGTCTACAACTTGTAGGCATTGATAAGTTAATTCCTTATCAACTGGCGCCGTCTGTGGAATTAGAGGCGATAAGGTTCTGATCTCGATGGCACGCTCAACATCTTCAGCGTCTTCGGTGACATAGGCATCTCCAATGGGCCTGCCGAAGATGGTACCCAGGGTTTATTGAAGGCCCACAAGTCGAAGAATATGAAGTTCGGAAGCCCAGTTAGTATTAAGGAAGGTTAGAGTTGTATTAGGAAATATAGAGACTTGTAATTTTACGGGATAGAAACCCTCCGGACTCGTACTTGTGTATTACGAATCCCTCGGCTCCGCCTCCTATATAAGGGGGAGTTGAGGGACAAAGAAGGATCGAATCCATTAACAACATAACCCTAGTTTTATAATCGTCGAGTACTTTTTAGCTGAAACCTTCGAGATCTACTTGCCCTCTACTTCCAACTAAACCCTAGTCTACAACTTGTAGGCATTGATAAGTTAATACCTTGTCAATTGGTGCCGTCTGTGGGAACTAGAGGCGACAAGGAGCTGATCTCGATGGCACGTTTAAGATCGTCGACTTCGTCGGTAGCAAGCAACGCGATGGATCGAGGTAAACAATCGAAACTGATCTAGTCGATTTTGTTCCTCACCCGCCCTCCCGTTTGGATGCATATGCGTATTTGGAGGAGCCCATGGAGATGACGTTCGGAGAATTCCGATTCGCGTCGACAAGAAGGATCGTATCGTCTCGAGTTCCGATCTTGTCGGGATTATCGGTCGATTCACTTTTCATCGGCGAAGAGGAGATTTCGTCGCCACGCTTCATCAACACCATGGCAAGCGAAAAGCTCACCAAGATCTTCGCGACATGTCTTTCGAGTCGTGCGGACTCGATATAACGCGACTCGTCGACAACTTCAATTTCATCGACAGATCTATTGCTATTGGAAAGGTCTTCACCAATCTATGCGATGGTGTCACCAATCTGACAAAAATCAAAATTCAGAATATCATCAGATCTACGCAATTGAGGAAACAAACCGAGCAGAGCCGAGAGACGAGGCTTTCGACGATGTGGGAAACCCATATGTTGATCCCGCTGATCTCGGGCGAGGTTTAGGCACCAAATATGTCGGGCCTACACCGCGTTTAAGGGTCCAACTCCCACAAGAAGCGTGGGACGGAGCCGCAAGAGCCATGGATGGCACAAAACCAATGACCACAACTGCTACGGCAGATGAATTGCAAGCTTATCAATACACACTCGCTCGTGTGAGCAGAGAATTAGAAAAAGACAGCTGAACTAAATAGAAGAAAGGAGGCAGCTTCGCGTCAAGCGGCGACGGCAGATCTAAGCCGACAATCGGGAACTTGGGGGATAGTCACGAGAGAAGCTCGAAGGAGAGCAAGATCTCGGCTGCAAAATATACAGAAGCAGAGAGGAGAATTTAGTTCAAAACCTCGACATGTCTTTTATGTCAATCGACACAAGGGGAAATATTATCCCTTTAACACCGGAAGCTGGGTACATGGCAACGCAAGCTTTGATCCTCGCGTCTAGACCACCTCCTGGGGATCCGAGAGAAGCGTTGTACAACATGGCAATGGCAGGAGTTGGAGCCATGGGAACAACGTTCGCAGCTACACCTCCCGAATGAACTGCAAGGCAAAATAGTCCGCGACCTACCGCAGTAGTGCAGGATCCACCGAGAGCAAGTGGAGAAAGAGATTCAGCGACTCATGTAAGGGTGGATAGAGCGTGATAGGACAGAAGGGAACATCGGCATTCACCAGAAGTCGCTGAGGAAGATATGTGTGGACTTCCGTGTTTCACGAGACGAGTTCGAAAAACTCGAGTCCCGTCGGGTTTAAGTTACCCGAAAATTTCAAAAAATTCGATGGTCTACAGGATCCCGAGGATTGGCTAGTTGATTACCTCGAGACGGTGAAGTTGATAGGCGGAACCAGGGCAACGGCCATGCAGAGCATCCAAGTGCACTTGAGCGGAGCCGCACGATCTTGGATAAAGAAACTTCCCCCAGGTTCCATCGACAGTTGGGACAGTTTTGAGGATGTCTTGGTTAAGAATTTCCGATCTACTTGCAAAAAGCCCGCGTCATTAGAAGAGCTGAGGTCATGCAGACAGAAACATGATGAGTCAATGAGAAAATACATACAAAGGTGGAACATCATTAAAACTCGGCAGAGAACATATCGGACGAGAGAGCAATAGACGCGTTCGTAGCAGGAATTCGACGAGGAGATTTCGTCGAAGACTTGGGAAGAACTAACCCAAAGACTATATCAGCATTGATGGAAATAGCAAACAGATGGGCAGATGGAGAAGATGCTATACAAAACAAGCGACATAGATCGCCAGAGGAGGACCGCAGTCGAAATTTTCAAAATAGACGACGATTCTCTCGACAGTTCTCGAGTTATGACGCTCCTGGCCAAATATCGGCCGGGTTCCGAGGAAACACTGGAGGAAACAATTGGGATGATTATCAAAGAAGTAGCGAGCAGCAAGGAGACAATAGAGGTGATTCCCGCAATAATAGAAAAAATAGTGGACCAAGGTTCCAGAGACCATATGTGTCTCCCGAGGATATGATGAATGGACCGTGTCAGATGCATTTTTATCTTGATAACAATGGGAAGAGACGGTCAGGGCATTTGCAGAAGGTGTCGAAATTTTCAAGCAATGTTGAGATTTGCGGGGCAAGCTAACACTCAAGCAAATAGAAACCCTCGGGGCCAAGGAGTGAGATCCACCTTCCACCTCCTCCGCGATTACGGAAAATCGACACCGGCTCGAATAGCGGCAGCACCACACCCACCTCCGTATGTTGATCCTAACTCCAGCGGCGCGGTCTCGATGATTCAGAAAGCTAGGCCGTCTAACAGGGCTCAGAAAGTGATCTCACGACAAGTGTTCATGGCAGAGAAGATGCCTCCACGAACGATTGAGTACCTGAATTGGTCGGGACAGGACATTGGTTTCACCATAGCTGATCACCCGCAGCAAGTTCCTCGACCAGGGCAAGCTGCACTTATCCTACCTGCAGTGATCGCAGGGTTCGACGTGTCGAGTCTTTATAGATGGCGGCAGCATTTTAAACCTTATGTGCAGATACATTGAGGAAGATGAACATATCCTGGCAAATTTAAAACCAACGGATACGCGCTTCCATGGTATTACACCGGACAAGCCGAGTTATCCATTGGGGAAGATCAATCTCGACGTTCGGTTCGGGACCCGAGAGAATTAGAGGATTGAGAGAGGCTGGAATTCGAAGTTGTGGATTTTCCATCAGTACCACGCTTTATTGGGCGACACATACGAGATTCATGGCGGTACCCACTACACGTACTTGTTGTGGAGGCTACCTGGACCCAGGGACCAATCACAAAGAAGGTTGCGCTAGCAATAGAGTGCGACAAGGATTTCCATGTTATCGAAACGTTCGGGATGCAAGCTGAGTATATGGCGTCGAAATTGACAACAGACTATGACGTGCTGCCAGACATCGGGAGGCCACTCAAAGAATCAACCTTTGATACCACCAAGAACTCAAGGAAGTGCAGATACACCCGACGGATCCCAAGAAGACGACAGCTATAGCCACGAACATGGACCTCGCATAGGAAGCGCTCGTTGAGTTCCTCCGTGAGCGGGAAATCTTCGCATGATGTCCAGCTGACATCCAGAGTACCCAGGAACTGCAGAGCACCTAAATTTGGATCCATTGGCTAGACCAATCAGACAACCTTTGCGGCGTTTTCGGAACCAAACCGTAAAGCAATGCTATCAGAAATCAATCGACTCAGAGAAGCTGGGTTTATCAAAGAAATACACACAGAAGCCACGTGGGTAGCAAACCCAGTTGGTCCCGAAGAAAACACGGAGGTCCTTCGCATGTGCGTCGACTCAAGTGTCTCAATAAACATTGTCCAAAGATCACTTTCCCTCCCAAGGATCGATCAAATTATCGACTCCACGGCAACTGAAACGTCTTTCTTTCTTGGACGCATATTCTGGTTATAACCAGATCCGACTAAAGGAAGAAGATGAAGTCAAAACAGCTTTCATTGCCCCTTATGGTGTATTCTGTTATAGAACAATGCCTTTCGGGTTGAAAAACGAGGGTGCAACTTACCAGCGGATGATCCAGAAGTGCTTAGCCACATAGATTGGCAAGAACGTACAAGTGTACATTGACGATGTCGTCATAACAACAAAAGAAGGATCAACATTGATCGACGATCTCAGAGAAACCTTCGATAACCTCGACAAATTTTGCCTCAAGCTGAACCCGACAAAGTGCTCTTTTGGCGTTCTGCAGGGGAACTTCTCGGGTTCCTAGTGTCGGAAGAGGAATCGAGGCTAACCGGAGAAAATCCAGGCCATCGTAACGATGCGGAAGCCAACAAAGTTGAAGGAGATACAACGGCTAACGGGACGAGTCGCGGCTTTAAGCGGTCGTCGCCGGGCTAGGAGAAGGCTGCCGTTTTACGCTTTGATCAAGCAAGGTGAAAAGTTCGAGTGGAACGAACAGACAGAGCTTTTGAGGATCTTAAGCGCACAATCTCGACACCTCCAATATTGGTGGCGCCCAAGGAAAAGGAGCCTCTCTGGTGCGGCCACACCTCAGGTGGTCAGCACGGCACTTGTGGTCAAGCGAGAGGAAGAAGGGAAACTATGGAGTACATAGGCGGTATATTTCATCAATGAAGTTTATCGCCTCAAAATGAGGTACCCGCATTATCGAAGTTGCATATGGAGTATTTACAACAGCAAGAAAGTTACGACACTATTTTTCGGCACCGATAATAGTGGTCAATGAGGCACCATTGTCAAATATCTTGAATAACCCAGAAGCCAGGTCGTGTCTCCCTTTGGGGAATAGAACTTTCCTCGGGACATCACATATGAAAAAACAAAAGTGATCAAGTCGCAGATCTTACCAGACTTCATTGCGAGTGGATGGAGTTTGCAAAACACGGGGCCTGATTTATCAAGAACCCGGACCATGAACTCGACGGGTCCAAGAGATTGGAAGGAGCGGAGCAGGCGTGATATTGGTTTCACCTCAAGGAGACAAGCTAAAATATGTACTACGGATGACGTTTCCCAACGCATCTAACAATGAAGCAGAGTATGAGGCATTGATACACGGGATGAGAATGGCGAAGGCATGTGGTGCGACCCGATTAAAAATATATGGCGACTCCCAGCTGGTGGCTCAATAAGTTATGAATCAATGTGATGCAGTCAATGATAGCATGATGGCATACAAGGAGTATAATGAACTAGAGAAACTCTTCGACGGATGTGAAGTGAATCATGTTAGCAGGCTCGAATGAAGCCGATGTTTGGCAAATATCGGGTCACAATGCCTGCAATACCACCGGAGTATTTTGGGAGGAGATAAGTGAAAGGTCGACTAAGGCAAGAAAACAGCCGAAAACGAAAGAAAAGGTCGAGAAAGGCTCGGGGGATTCGACAGCCCTCGAAGCAGGCGCATCTGGAGATGAGGAAGAATCGCACGAGGTAATGATAGTGCAAGTACCATGGATGCAGGCTTATATTGCATATATCACAAAGCAGCGAATACCTGATGACCCAGTGGAAGCAAGGCGAATTATTAGACGATCCAAAGCCTTTACCGTGGTTAAGGGTGAGCTCTATAAGAAAAGTATATCGAGAGTGTTGCAGCGATGTGTCACACCCGAAGAAGGTCGAGTGCTTTTAAAGGATGTGCACGAAGGAGTATGCGGACACCATGCCAGCAGTCGCGTTATTGATGTCTACGGGTGCTTCTATTCTTGTAGACAGTGTTGGGCCTCCAAGAGCAGAGGTTTGTAGAACAGCAGCAAGTTTTCCCTTAAGTGGATCACCCAAGGTTTATCGAACTCGGGAGGAAGAGGTCAAAGATATCCCTCTCAAGCAACCCCGCAATCATGATACAAGAAGTCTTTGTGCCCCACACACCTAATACACTTGTCAGATGTATAGGTGCACTAGTTGGCGAAGAGATAGTGAAATACAAGTAGTATGGATGTATATGAGTGGTAATAGTAATCTGAATAAAATATGGCAGCGAGTAAACATGCAACAAAACAGTAAATAAACGGAGATTCAATGTTTGGAAACAAGGCCTAGGGATCATACTTTCACTAGTGGACACTCTCAACATTGATCGCATAATAAATAATAACTTCTCTCATTTGTGCTACATACACTCTTGTTTGATAATGAACACCATTCGTTGCGTAGGATTACACGAACCCTCAATGCCGGAGTTAACAAGCTCCACAACATTCGATATTCATGTTTAAGTAACCTTAGAGCATAATAGATCTTTGCAAAATAGACCGAGTACTAACATAGCATACACACTGTCACCTTTACACTATGAAGGGGAATAAATCACATCAATACTATCATAGCGATAATCAACTCCATAACCTACAGAGATTATGATCATAGCCTACGAAGAACCACACGATGCACACACTGTCACCATTACACCATGCAGGAGGAATAGACTACTTTAATAACATCACATGAGTAGCACATAGACTAGTAGCGATACAAAGCACATTGCAATCATAAAGGGATATAAATAAGCACTTCACTATGCCATTCATAACAGTGAAAAAGTATTCTGTGAAATATAGCCTAAGAGACCCACACGGTGCACACACTGTCACCTTTACACACGTGGGACAAGGAGTCTCCAGAGATCACATAAGTAAAATCCACTTGACTAGCATAATGACATCTAGATTACAAGAATCATCATATGAATCTCAATCATGTAAGGCAGCTCATGAGATTATTGTATTGAAGTACATAGAGAGAGATTAACCACATAGCTACAGGTACAGCCCTTAGCCTCGATGGAGAACTCCCTCCTCATGGGAGACAACGGCGGTGATGAAGATGGCGGTGGTGTCGATGGAGGAGCCTTCCGGGGGCACTTCCCGTCCCGGTGCCGAACGATTCTCCTGTCCCCGGATATTGGCTTCGCGATGGAGGCGGCTCGGAACTTTTCTCGTACCGTGGCTTATTCGTATCGAGGTTTAGGTCAGGGACCCTTAAATAGGCGAAGAGGCAGAGTCGGAGGGCTGATGAGGCGACCAGACAACAGGGGGGCGCCCCCCTGGGCCACGCCGCCACCATGTGTGGTGGGCCTGTGCCCCCCCTCTGGCGGCTCTCGGGTGTTCTGGAAGCTTCCGGTGAAAATAAGACGGGGCGTTGATTTTGTCCGATTAGAGAATATTTCCTTACTAGGATTTACTGAAACCAAAAATAGTAGAAACAGGAAGCGGCACTTCGGCATCTCGTCAATAGGTTAGTTCCGGAAAATGCATCAAAACGATATAAAGTGTGAACAAAACATGTAGGTATTGTCATAAAACAAGCATGGAACATCGAAATTATAGATCGTTGGAGACGTGTCGGCATCCCCAAGCTTAGTTCCTACTCGTCCTCGAGTAGGTAAACGATAACAAGAATAATTTCTGAAGTGACATGCTACCATCATAATCTTGATCAACATTATTGTAAAGCATATGACATGAATGAAGTGATTCAAAGCAATGATCTATAGTTTGCTAACAAATAGATAACATATAGCAAAACTTTTCATGAATAGTACTTTCAAGACAAGCATAAAAAAGTCATGCATAAGAGTTAACTCATAAAGCAATAAATTCAAAGTAAAGGCATCGAAGCAACACAAAGGAAGATATAAGTTTCAGCAGTTGCTTTCAACTTTCAACATGCATATCTCATGGATAATTGTCAACATAGAGTAATATGATGAATGCAAATAAGCAAGTACGTAAGAATCAATGCACAGTTGACACAAGTGTTTGCTTCTAAGGTGGAAGGAAATGGGTAAACTGACTCAACAATAAAGTAAAAGATAGGCCCTTCGCAGAGGGAAGCAGGGATTAAATCATGTGCTAGAGCTTTTCAAGTTTCGAAATCATACAGAGAGCATAAAAGTAAAGTTTTGAGATGTGTTTGTTGTTGTCAACGAATGGTAATGGGTACTCTAACTACCTTATCAACCAGACTTTCAAGAGCGGCTCCCATGAAGGACGTTATCTCTACCAACAAGGTAGATCATCCCTCTTCTCTTTTGTTTACACATGTACTTTAGTTTTATTTATTAGATGACACTCCCCCCAACCTTTGCTTTCACAAGCCATGGCTAACCGAATCCCTGGGTGCCTTCCAACATTCACATACCATGGAGGAGTGTCTATTTGCAAATTTAAGTTGCTAACTGATAGATCAGAGCAAAACATGTGAAGAGAATTATTAATGCAAGTTAATTAATTGGGGGGAACCCCATTGCCAGCTTTTTGCAGAAATTATTGGATAAGCGGATGAGCCACTAGTCCATTGTGAAAGTCTGTCAGTAAATGACAAGATCGAAAGATAAAACACCACATACTTCCTCATGAGCTATAAACATTGACACAAATAAGGGATAATAGCTTGAATTGTTTAAAGGTAGCACATGAAGTATTTACTTGGAATGGCAGAAAAATACCACATAGTAGGTAGATATGGTGGACACAAATGGCATGGGTTTTGGCTCAAGGTGTTTGGATGCACAGAAGCATTTCCTCTCGGTACAAGGTTTGGCTAGCAAGGTTGTTTGAAGCAAACACAAGTATGAACCGGTACAGCAAAACTTACATAAGAACATATTGCAAGCATGATAAAACTCTACACCTGTCTTCCTTGTTGCTCAAACACCTTACAGAAAATATCTAGACCTTAGAGAGACCAATCATGCAAACCAAATTTCAACAAGCTCTACGGTAGTTCTCCACTACTAGATTTAAACTACATGATGCAAGAGCTTAAACATGATTTATGAGAGCTCAAAACAATTGCCAAGTATCAAATTATTCAAGACCATATGAAGCATTTTATGATTCCAACCAAATAGCAACAAGTGAAGTGATCAACTTTCGCCCTTGAACATTAAAAGCAAAAATGAAGAACACTAGTGTTCATATGAAAAAGCGGAGCGTGTCTCTCTCCCACACAAGGATTGCTAGGATCCGAATTTATTCAAACACAAACAAAAATAAACACAACGCTCCACACAAATTAGAATAAAAATATAGTTTCACAGAAGTGACACGATAAGTTGTCGATGAAATGCCATTGGGCATCCCCAAGCTTAGATGCTTGAGTCTTCTTAAAATATGCAGGGATGAACCACCGGGGCATCCCCAAGCTTAGACCTTTCACTCTTCTTGATCACATTATATCACCCTCTTCTATTGACCCTTGAAAACTTCCTTCACACAAACTTCAAGCAAACTCATTAGATGGTTAGTGTATAACCAAAAATTCACATATTCAGAGGTGACACAATCATTCTTCACACTTCTGTACATTGCACAAAGCTTCTGAAAGTTAATGGAACAAAGAAACTCATTCAACATAGCAAAAGCGGCAATGCGAAATAAAGGCAGAATCTGTCAAAAACAGAACAGTCCGTAAAGACGAATCTAGCAGGGCACTTAACTTGCTCAAATGGAAAAACTCAAAACTAATGAAAGTTGCGTACATATCTGAGGATCACACACGTAAATTTGCAGATTTTTTTGATTTTTTTACAGAGACTTCTGCTCATCGTGAACAGCAATCTTGTTTCTGCGCAGTAATCCAAATCTAGCATCAACTTTAACATAGAAACTTTACTTGGCACAAAAACATGATAAGGAGAGGTTGCTACAGTAGTAAACAACTTCCAAGACTCAATCAAAACAAAAATTGCTGTAGTAAAATAAAGACATGGGTTATCTCCCAAGAAGTTCTTTCTTTATAGCCATTAAGATGGGCTCAGCAATTTTAATGATGCTTTCGCAAGAATTAAGAGTTGAAGCAAAAGAGAACATCAAGAAGCAAATTCAAAACACATTTAAGCCTAACCCACTTCCTATGCAAAGGAATCTTGTACACAAATAAATTCATGAAGAACAAAGTGGCAAGCATAGGGAGGCAACACAAGCGCAATTTCAAGATTCTCAACATAAAGAGGGGAAACTTAATATTATTAAGATGCATATAACCATGTTACCCTCTCTCATAATAACTTTCGGTAGCATCATGAAAAAACTCAACAATATAACTATCACATAAAACATTCTTGTCATGAGCTTCATGCATAAAATTATTACTCTCCACATAAGCATAATCAATTTTATTAGTTGTAGTGGAGCAAATTCAACAAAGTAGCTATCATTATTATTCTCATCAAGTGTAGGAGGCATAGTATAATCATAATAAAATTTACTCTCATAGTAGGCAGCACCAAAAGACCACTATCATTATAATCATAATAAATAGGAGGCAAAGTATCATCAAAGAAAATTTTCTCCTCAATGCTTGGGGGACTAAAAATATCATGCTCATCAAAACCAGCTTCCCCAAGCTTAGAATTTTCCATATCATTAGCAACAATGGTGTTCAAAGCGTTCATACTAATATCATTGCTACTAGCATGCAAATAAGATTACATAGGTTTTCCATGTCTTAACTCAGGAAATAGAATAAGAAGCTCATTGTTACTTTCCATTATGCCTAACTAGTGTAAACAAGAAACCAAAAGATGCAATTGCAGGATCTAAAGGAAATAGCTTCGAGCTTACAACGGCGCGAGAAAATAGCTTAGTAGCCGAGATCCGGAGTGTGAGTACCTTTTACCTCCCGGCAACGGCGCTGCAAAATAGCTGCTGTCCACAGGCGCGTGGTTGAAGGGGTTTGATGGCGGTTGTCGGGCTCGATGGAGTGTCTTGATTCGTCCCCGGCAACGGCGCAGAAAATAGCTTGATGTCTACGGGTGCTTCTTTTCTTGTAGGCAGTGTTGGGCCTCCAAGAGGAGAGGTTTGTAGAACAGCAGCAAGTTTTCCCTTAAGTGGATCACCCAAGGTTTATCGAACTCTCGGGAGGAAGAGGTCAAAGATATCCCTCTCCTGCAAACCCTGCAATCACATACAAGAAGTCTCTTGTGTCCCCAACACACCTAATACACTTGTCAGATGTATAGGTGCACTAGTTCGGCGAAGAGATAGTGAAATACAAGTAGTATGGATGTATATGAGTGGTAATAGTAATCTGAATAAAATATAATAAAGGAGCTAACGTTTCCGTGGTTTCGTTCGTACGGTTTCTGCCACAATTTTCGTCAACAATTTTTTTGGACGTATTTACCCTCCCACCAAATCGCATATAACGCACTGATGCCATCATACCGGTTCGTTTTACTTTCATATGTCGTCTTCCCAACTCCACGATCTCTACCCAATCGAGATCTCCCTCGCACACGACACCCTGGTTCGCCAATCCCCACCCGATAACTCACACCAGGAGTTCTCCTTCCCGTCCTCGGTTGCCCATGCCACCAACGCCACCCCACAACAGAAGAAATCTTCCCCGCTCCCGAGATTTAGCCCATCCCGCGGTTGTGCCCCTCCGCCTTTACCGGGTCACCGACCCAACGGGCTAGCACGGATGAGGACGCGGAGCTGCGCAGGCGCAATGTGCATGGAGAACGGGCTGCCTACATCCACCTCAGCACGGCGCCCTTCCAAGTCAGGACAATGGAGGTGCACGAGAGCAAAGGTACCAGCGGGAGACCTCGACCGGAGGGGAAAGCGGGAGCGGGTACAGGAGGAGAGAGTCCTCGAAGGCTCGAGTGAGGGAATTGGGCGCAGGCGGAGAGCTCGTCGGCGAGCTTTCCCCCGCCCGGATCGGGCGCGACCGCCCTCCTGAGGCAGCTGTCCCGCATGAGGAGGTCGGAAGCCTGAAGATGTTGTACGGGAAGTGCTTCTGCCGCCCGTGGGGAGCACGGCCGAGGCCCTCTTCCTGACAGGCGGCAGGTCGGGCTGCAGGGGAGACGGGACAGCACGACCTGAGCGGAGCCTGAGCGGCACAGCACGGCGAGGTGGCACCGCAGGGGAAGGAGGCAACACGGGGATGCTCCACTGTCTTGATGTCCGGCCACTGGAGCTTCCAGCGTGCCCGCGATTGTGATTTCAGAGCAAAGAGAAGCACGCGCGTGGAGTTCTCGTGTCCATGCTCTGCTTTGGGGATGATTTTGGGATAGATTTTAGGATTGATTTTGACCGGTCAAAGTTCGGTAGTGGGTCTGATTGGCTTCATGTGCTTGTGTAACGCTAGGGAGAGAAAGAGAGAATATAGCTCAAAGTTTGTAAGAGAGAATAGTGCTTGCTCTATGGAAGCCATTCGTCGAGAGACAAGAGTGGCTCACGTACTAGAGGAGCATCAATTTTGGAGGTTCCAATTCAGTTCAGATGGCATTAGGCACAATATTCGTACAGCTCGTAGAACTGAGTTATCCTTTTACTTGCATCTTGAGGATGATTCAAAAACTAGGAGTGACGATACTTGCAGCATGATGATTCAAAAACTAGGAGCCAGCGAGAGAAGCATCTGCAGCAGCCACTACCATTGCCTACAGGAAATTAAATTCGTGTTTGATTGATTTGATTAGCCCCATATCTACCTATGAATAATCATAATGTAGTAGATATTCTTAACACCATATTGACATAGATGTGGACAACGATATGTATTCATTTTGTTTGTTAATTGTTCTTGATCAGAAAATTGAATCAATGGCATTTTCTGCATATAGTAATTGGTGAAGAGGATTCCCTGCCATTTTATGCTCCGTAGCATCCACCAAGTTTTTAAACTACATAGAGGTGACGCCCACCATCGCTACACGTATGCGATATTACACGTCGATGCAGCGAGGGGCTCTCAAAATTAACTTGTTATGGCTCATCGTGATCACCATGAATATGAGGAAACGTGACCACCGCCATAGATTATGGGACGTGCTGGAGCGTTGAAGTTTTCGTTTTTCCCGGTGCAACGCACGGGCATTTTTCCTAGTCTGAATAAAATATGGCAGCGAGTAAACATGCAACAAAACAGTAAATAAACGGAGATTCAATGTTTGGAAACAAGGCCTAGGGATCATAATTTCACTAGTGGACACTCTCAACATTGATCGCATAATAAATAATAACTTCTCTCATTTGTGCTACATAGACTCTTGTTTGATAATGAACACCATTCGTTGTGTAGGATTACACGAACCCTCAATGCCGGAGTTAACAAGCTCCACAACATTCGATATTCATGTTTAAGTAACCTTAGAGCATAATAGATCTTTGCAAAATAGACCGAGTACTAACATAGCATACACACTGTCACCTTTACACTATGAAGGGGAATAAATCACATCAATACTATCATAGCGATAATCAACTCCATAACCTACAAGAGATTATGATCATAGCCTACGACAAGAACCACACGATGCACACACTGTCACCATTACACCATGCAGGAGGAATAGACTACTTTAATAACATCACATGAGTAGCACATAGACTAGTAGCGATACAAAGCACATTGCAATCATAAAAGGATATAAATAAGCACTTCACTATGCCATTCATAACAGTGAATAAGTATTCTGTGAAATATAGCCTAAGAGACCCACACACGGTGCACACCACTGTCACCTTTACACACGTGGGACAAGGAGTCTCCGGAGATCACATAAGTAAAATCCACTTGACTAGCATAATGACATCTAGATTACAAGAATCATCATATGAATCTCAATCATGTAAGGCAGCTCATGAGATTATTGTATTAGTACATAGAGAGAGATTAACCACATAGCTACCGGTACAGCCCTTAGCCTCGATGGAGAACTACTCCTCCTCATGGGAGACAGCAGCGGTGATGAAGATGGCGGTGGTGTCGATGGAGGAGCCTCCAGGGGGCACTTCCCCGTCCGGCGGCGTGCCGGAACGGGAGACTCCTGTCCCCCGGATATTGGTCAGCGATGGAGGCGGCTGGAACTTTTCTGCATCGTGGCTTATTCGTATCGAGGTTTAGGTCAGGGACCCTTAAATAGGCGAAGAGGCGGAGTCGGAGGGGCGACGAGGCGACCGGACAACGGGGGCGCGCCCTCACCGCGCCGCCACCATGTGTGGTGGGCCTGGGGCCCCCCTCTGGCGGCTCTCGGGTGTTCTGGAAGTTTCCGGTGAAAATAAGGTACTGGGCGTTGATTTCGTCCGATTCCGAGAATATTTCCTTACTAGGATTTCTGAAACCAAAAACAAAGCAGAAAACAGAACTGGCTGGCATCGTCAATAGGTTAGTTCCGGAAAATGCATCAAAACGATATAAAGTGTGAACAAAACATGTAGGTATTGTCATAAAACAAGCATGGAACATCGAAATTATAGATACGTTGAGACGTATCAGCAGCCAAGGTTTTCGAGAGCAGGATTTTATTGGCCTGACGGCCATCGAGGATGCAAAGGACATAGTACGCACCTGTGAAGCCCGGTCAAAGGTTTGCCGTAAAACCTCACTCTCAGATCCGATGCCAATACCTTTAATCGTGGCCTTTTGCTCAATGGGGTCTTGATATGGTGGGCAAATTACACAAGGCGTGGCCAGGAGGATACGAGTATATGCTTGTAGCCGTCGACAAGTTCACCAAGCGGGTTGAAGCGAAGCTGATAAACTCGGCAGATGCAGCATCAGCGGTCAAGTTCATCAAAAGCATTATCTTTCGGTTTGGAGTTCCCCATAGCATTGTCACAGACAATGGCAGTAATTTCACGTCCAAGGAATTCAAAGCTTATTGTGCAGAGGTAGACATTAAACTACACTTTGCGTCAGTTGCGCACTAACGGTCAAGTCGAGAAAGCAAACGGCGTCATCTGCAACGGTATCAAGAAGCGCTTGCTAGGACCATTGAAAAAAGCTCGGCATACTTGGCCAGAGGAGCTACAAAGTGTGCTATGGAGCATACGAACAACACCCAACACAGCAACTCAGGAAACCCCGTTTTTCCTAGTTCATGGGAGCATGAAGTAGTGTTGCCGATAGAAATAGAACATAATTCTGAGAATAGCGGAGTTTGATGAAGAAACCCGAGAAAGGCGCGGAAGACGACATGGATGCACTTGACGAGGCTCGCGACCAAGTATTGTCAAGAGTCGCCAAGTACCAGCAGAGGATATGAAAAATTATCACAATCGACGATTGCGACCAAGGTCTTTCCAGGTTGGCGACTTAGTTTTGCGACTCACAAGATAGCCACGAAAAGCTCGAGTCACCTTGGCTAGGGCCCTATATCGTTACTGAAGTAATCGAAGGAGGAGCATACAGAATCAAGGACAAGAAGACAGGAGCCGCCGAGCCAAATCCTTGGAACGTGGCGCAGCTCAGGCGTTTATATGCCTAGAGTCGAAATATAGTATTCCTTGTAAACATTCAATGTACTGAAACGCCCGCGAGTTTCCAGACGCACTCTTTTCCTTTTCGGGCACCGAGTGGGGCTGAAAAGATTTTTCATGAGGCGGGCTCGCGGTGCTGCAATATAGTAAAGATATTGATGACCTATATTTTCCTCGTCGACAGGCCCAGAGGCTCGTAAACAAAATATATAACTTCCCTGCGCAATACAGTTATTCATCTGTGCATAAAGATAGTTCGACAAGCAAAAGATAACTACAGGTCAGCGATACGCTCGGGGGATATCACCCGCAAATACAATATACACTCAATAAAAGTTTATTTGCTTTGATTTAAAAACCTCGCAAAACATAAACAAAAATATAGACACTAGCTACCGAAACACTCGGGGGCTTGACGAGAAAAAATAAAGAAAACATATCCAGCGGCTTTGCAATATAGATTGTGTTTACAACATACAAGATGAAACCACCGAGATAAATTCGACAAAATAAAAGAAAAACTTTCAATCGATGCCTAGTATATCATCTATGTCTACTCGTTCATTATTTGCAGCACGAGTACTATGTTCAGCATAGCTACCTTTCACAAAGAACTCAGCGTAAATCCGAAGCAGTTCATCCATCATCTCTTCTGCTACAGGGGTCACAACATCATCAATTTTTTCAATGTTCCTCTTTCTCTTCGACATCTTAGACAGGCACTTGACAACAATTCGACTCATGTCTAACTTTGGATAGCAGATTTGTATCATAATCATAGCAAATCTCGTGCCAGCAGACAATTGGGCCTGCACAAAGCCATGGATTCGAGGGGCATCCCGAAACTTGTCCATCAGAGCAGGAAGGGTTTCTGGGATCTTATTGCGCGGGAACATGGTGCTATAAACTAAGGAAAATGTCCTTGTGCAGAAGTCGAGAAAATCGTGGACCTGACTCGCGCGATCTTAAAATCTGACGATTTGGCGGGTACGTTCAGGCGTCACCCAAAAATTAGAACCATGCTCCAATGCAAGTCTGAGAAGCGCATTATATCGAGCTTCAACACATTGATCTTCGGCAGCGGTATCCAAAAAAGAACCTGTTGATGACCCACAAGTATAGGGGGTGTATCGTAGTATCTTCGATAAGTAAGAATGTCGATCCCAACGAGGAGCAGAAGGTGTTGGCAGCAGTTTCGATGAAGGATTCTCTGTAAATGCTCACAAACAAGTATTCAAGGAGTTTTGATGTACAGATGAATAAAGTACGAGTAAGTAAAATGCGAGAGAAATAATTGCTGCGAGTGGCCCAATCCTTTTTAGCACAAAGGACAAGCCGGTTGTTTACTTATAATGACCAAACGTTCTTGAGGACACACGGGGATTTTAGTCTAGTACTTTCGCTTCATGTGGTTAATAATCTTCATTGTTTTGATAAGTGTTGTGTGGGTGAACCTATGCTACCGCCCTTCCTAGGACTAATACATACTTGTGATTATACCCCTTGCAAGCATCCGCAACTACAAGAAAGTAATTAAGATAAATCTAACCACAGCCTTAAACTCTGAGATCCTGCGATCCCTCTTGCATCGATATACTAACGGGGGCTCAGGTTTCTGTCAACCCCCCTTAATTGACAACCAATACAAGATGCACTCCCTAGGCCCATAATGGTGAAGTGTCGGTAGTCACGTTCACTGACACCACTAGAAGAATGACACCACAACTTAAATATCATAGCATTGAATATTACTCAACCATAATTCACTACTAGCATTTAGACTTCACCCATGTCCTCAAGAACTAAACGAACTACTCACAAGACATCATATGGAATACAATGAGAGGTGATATGATGATGAATAACAATCTGAACATAAACCTTGGTTCAATGGTTTCACTCAATAGCATCTATAATAAGTAGAGAATAATGCCGGGAGACTTTCCCTATCATACAATCAAGATTTAACCCGAATTGTTACAACGGTGACGAGGTGCATGGTGGTGATGGCGGTGTAGATGGTGGAGATGATGATGATGATGATGATGGAGATGATGTCCCGCTCGATGACGATGGCGATGCGTCGATTTCCCCCTCCGGGAGGGAATTTCCCGGCGGATTCTTGCCCGCCGGAGAGCTCTTTCTCTCTCGGTGTTCTCCGCCCCCGCGCAGGCGGCTGTAACCTCGTGAGGTCCTCTCTGTAGCCAGGTTTTCGGGACGAAGAAGAAAGGAGGCTTGGGGGTTGTGGGGCCCCCAGACCACATGGTGGCCAGGGCCGCGCCGGCCTGTGGTCTGGGCCTTGGCTCCTCCTGCTCCCCCTTCTGGCTCCCTCCGTCATCTGGAAAAATAGGAATTTACGTGAAATTCCTTCCCACGTTGATCTTCCGAAATATTGCGTTACGACGGTGCTTTTTCCACGAATCGGCTCAGGTGCTTGATCCTCCAATGATGATGAAACATGCAAAATAGATGAAATAACATAAGTATTGTGTCCCAATATGAAATATATCAATGAATAACATAAATTATGATACAAAATAGTAATGCAAATTGGACGTATCAACTCCCCCCAAGCTTAGACCTCGCTTGTCCCCAAGCGAAACGAGCTCGATAAACAAGAACACATGTTTATGGAGTGAAGAGTCGATAAATAAAATACGGACAAGAAGCATCATATTCATTCACACAAGACATTCTAGTAAACAACTTCCTCATATAACTCATCTCGAAATAAGTAAGAGAAATCACAAGTAAAGGTGCATGAGAAATCATAGTTGGTGATGGCAAACTTTGTTCTTGGTCGAGAACTACTAACAGATTGTACTTCTAAGCAAATCTTTCATATTAGAATTTATAGCTGGGCTTCCATATTCAAGCATAACAATCTTCTCATAATCATTGATAACTTCAAAGTCATATTCATTCGATAAAATTGGTACTAAACAAGAAAGTATAAAAGACATGATTAATTGAATCATAGCATAAATGATTGGTTCACAACAACTCAATTGCTTGCTTGAGATAGAGGGAAATAGGTTTTATGACTCAACATAAAAGTAAAAGACAGGCCCTTCGCAGAGGGAAGCAGGATTAAATCATGTGCTAGAGCTTTTCAAGTTTTGAAATCATATAAAGAGCATAAAAGTAAGATTTTGAGCGTGTTTGTTGTTGTCAACGAATGGTGGCGGGCACTCTAACCCCTTGCCAAACGAACCTTTCAAGAGCGGCCCATGAGGGACGGCATTCTGACCAAGTAAGGTAGATCATCCCCCTTCTCTTTGTTTACACATGTATTTTAGTTTTATTAAGGATGACACTCCCCCAACCTTGGCTTTCTCTCAATCCATGGCTAATCCTGGTGCCTTCCAACATTCACATACCATGGAGGAGTGTCTATTGCAAAATTAAGTTGCTTGCGATAAATCAGAGAAATATGTGAAGAGAATTATTAATGAAAGTTATTAATTAATTGGGGCTGGGAACCCCGTTGCCAGCTCTTATTGCAAAATTATTGGATAAGCGGATGTGCCGCTAGCCCATTGGTGAAAGTTCGCCCAACAAGATTGAAATATAAAACACCACATACTTCCTCATGAGCTATAGGACATTGACACAAATAAGGAGTAGTATAGTTTGAATTATTTAAAGGTAGCACATGAAGTATTTACTTGGAATGAAAAATACCATGTAGTAGGTAGGTATGGTGGACACAAATGGCATAGGTTTGGTCTAAGGTTATGGATGTATGAGAAGCATCTCCTCTCGATACAGGTCTTTTAGCAAGGTTTGATAGCAAGCATAAAGGTTGAGGGAAACAAACAAATATACAAATGATAGAACAATCATGCTTTCTCATAAGCACAAGCAATTTTAACTTCAGAATACTAAGCTCATAAGCATAGAGATAATAGAGTAGTATATCTAAGTGTATTTCTCTCTTTTATTTAAACATCAGGTGTTGTTGCTATTGACCAATGCTAAGTTTGCCAAAACCAAATAGATTTACTTGATGCTCCCAAAGTGATATCAATACTAATGTCAAGAGTAATCATATAATGGAGATTGCAAACTAAAATAAGGTGTGCAAAAAGTAAATGATAAGACTTCTCATTAATATTCCATAACGATAACTCACACCAACGGATACATAGATAACTAACTAAGAGAGATACTTCCACATTGCATACTATTCCATATGATAACTTCCCTACTCATGATATGACACTACTTGATAGTAAAAGATAAAGGTAATGATGATGTGATACCGCGGCACTCCCCAAGCTTGGAACAAACCAAGGGGATGCCAATACCGATGATGAATTACTCCTTCGGTGATGATGGTGATGGATTCTTCTCGACAAGCTTCTTAACCAGCTCCTTTAAATCTTCAATCTCATAGGTGAGGTTGCGAATCATCTCCGAGTTGTGCTCAACGCGGCTCATAATCATGTCAGGTGGTGAATTCCAACTCCTAGAGTTGTTTCCCCATCCTTCAGCTTCAGATTTCTCTCCTGCAATGTTCGAACGATCTATATCCCAATTACTTGGCAACACTACCTTGGGGTCCTTCAGTTTGACGATCGTAAATTAGATTGCGGTAAGGGTTGTAATTGCTCGGAGAAGATGTCCTTGGAGCCAAGTAATGACGTGGAACCGCTCCTCCGGTAGCGATTCGTGCACTCCTCTTGATGTTGGATGGATTTGATATCACGCCAATACTTGCAACGGTGGCTCGCTGGTGTTCCTGCGGAGCTTCCTCCACTTCTTCCTCATCCTCTCTTGCATCTTCTTTCTTCAGCTCCGGGTCTTGAATATTTTCCTTCAAAGGTCCCTTGTCCTTGTTGTTGGAGACCATGGTGCTTCTAGATCAAAACAAATCCTAAACAGCTCGAAACAAAACACGACGAAAACATTACGGACCTCCAGGGGTCCGGGGATTATATAGCAAAAATTTCACGACAAAGGCCAGGTCGAAAACGAGTCGGAAAGGGGCAACGAGGCGGCCAGACCATAGGTCGGCGCGGGCCCAGGTCAGGCTGCGCCGGCCTATGGTGGCACCCCCTCGTGCGTCCTTTCCACTCCGTTCGAACTCGTAATTTTTCATATTTCCTAAAAACAGCAGAAATAATGTTCGGAAAGGTAAACGCGGACTTTTTATTACATGTACTGTTACCTATTCAAAGTCGAGTTCTGGCGGACTATCAATTTGTCCTTTGATGAAAGCCTCCGGTGTTTCCACTTGAATAATATCAACATCAACATTATAAGAATCACCCGAGATATAATGCTTGAGTCTTTGTCCATTCACCACTTGTGTGGCATTGCCTTGGAGAGAGCTAATTTTAATTGCTCCTGAACGATACACCTCCTCAACAACATATGGTCCTTCCCACTTCGAGAGTAATTTCCCTGCAAAGAATCTGAGACGAGACCGATACAATAGGACTTTATCCCCAATATTAAACTCTCTTTTGATGATCCTTCTATCATGCCACTTCTTAACTTTTTCTTTAAAGAGTTTAGCATTTTCATAAGCTTCACTTCTCCATTCATCTAGAGAACTTAATTGCAGCAATCTTTTATTACCGGCTAGTTTCGGATCTTTATTTAGTTCTCTAACAGCCCAATAAGCTTTGTGCTCTAGTTCTAGAGGTAAATGACAAGCTTTTCCATAAACCATTTTATAAGGTGACATTCCCATAGGATTTTTATAAGCAGTTCTATAAGCCCATAGCTTCTTTCAATTTGCTAGCCTAATTGTTTCTAGATTTATTAACAGTCTTTCCTAAGATAGCTTTAATCTCTCTATTTGATAATTCTACTTGACCACTAGTTTGAGGGTGATAAGCGGAAGCAATTCTATGATTAATACCATACTTAGCAAGAGTTTTCTAAACCTCCATGAATAAAATGAGAACCTCCATCAGTCATAATATATCTAGGTACTCCAAATCTAGGAAATATAATATCTACAAGCATTTTTATAGAGGTCTCACCATCAGCACTTTTTGTAGGTATAGCTTCTACCCATTTAGTAACATAATCAACAGCGACAAGTATATAGTGTTACCATCTGAAGAAGGGAAAGGACCCATGAAGTCGAATCCCCAACAATCGAATGGTTCAATAACAAGAGTATAATTCATAGGCATTTCATTGCGTCTAGAGATATTACTAACTCTTTGACATTCATCACAAGATAAAATAAATTTCCTTGCATCTTTGAAGAGTGTTGGCCAATAAAAACCTGATTGTAGAACCTTGTGCGCGGTTCTATCTCCATCGTGATGTCCTCCATAAACACTACCATGACATTTACTCAATATTTCCCGTTGTTCATATTCGGAACACATCTTCGTATAATACAGCCTACTCCTTTATATAAGTGTGGGTCATCCCAAAAATAATGCCTCAAGTCATAAAAGAATTTCCTCCTTTGTCGTGAAAAGGTTGGAGGCAAATACTTTAAACAATAAAGTTAGCATAACTTGCATACCAAGGGCTCTCTCGCGAGCTCACCTTTATTACAGCCAATTGTTCATTTGGAAAACTATCATTAACAGGAACAGGATCATAAGCAATATTTTCCAATCTAGACAAATTATCAGCAACAGGAGTATCAGCGCCTTTCCTATCTATAATATGTAAATCAAATTCTTGCAACAGAAGTACCCATCTAATAAGCCTTGGCTTAGCATCTTTCTTTGTCATAAGGTATCTAATTGCAGCATGATCGGTATGAATTGTAACTTTCGAATCAACAATATAGGGTCTAAACTTATCACAAGCAAAGACTACAGCTAACAATTCCTTTTCAGTTGTAGCATAATTTCTTTGAGCAGCATCAAGAGTCTTACTAGCATAATGAATAACATTTAATTTTTTATCTACTCGCTGTCCAAGAACAGCGCCTACAGCAAAATCACTAGCATCACACATAATTTCAAAAGGCAAATTCCAATCGGGAGGTTCAACTACAGGAGCAGTTGTTAAGGCTTTCTTTAGAGTTTCAAAAGCTTCCTTACAATCATCATCAAAACAAAAGGTACATCTTTTTGAAGAAGATTAGTAAGAGGCTTTGAAATTTTAGAGAAATCTTTAATAAATCTCCTATAAAACCCAGCATGACCAAGAACACTACGAATACCTTTAATCCCTCGGATAGGGCATCTTCTCAATTGCTTCAACTTTAGCTCTATCAACTTCAATACCTCTCTCGGAAATTTTATGTCCCAATACAATTCCTTCATTAACCATAAAATGGCATTTCTCCCAATTAAGAACAAGGTTAGTTTCTTCACATCTCTGCAAAACTTTATCGAGGTTTCGCAAGCAATTATCAAAAGAATTCCCATAGACAGAAAAATCATCCATGAACACCTCTACAATACTTTCGCAAAAACCATGAAAATAGCAGACATGCATCTTTGAAAAGTAGCAGGAGCATTACATAAACCAAAAGGCATACGCCTATAAGCATAAGTTCCATAAGGACAAGTAAACGTGGTTTCTCTTGATCTTTAGCTTTAACAGCAATTTGAAACCCAGAATAACCATCAAGAAAGCAAAAAATGAGTATTTTTAGATAAGCTTTCTAGCATTTGATCAATAAAGGGTAAAGGGTAATGATCTTTCTTAGTAACTTTATTAACTTTTCGAAAATCAATGCACATTCTATAACCTACAACTATTCTTTGAGGAATAAGCTCATCATTATCATTAGGCACGATAGCCATTCCTCCTTTCTTAGGAACACAATGCACAGGACTAACCCATCTACTATCAGCAATAGGATATATAATACCAGCTTCAAGAAGTTTTAATACCTCGTTCCTTACCACCTCTTTCATCGGAATTAGACGACGTTGATGTTCAACAACGGGCTTTGCATCTTCTTCCATATTAATAGCATGTTGGCAAATAGAAGGAGAAATCCCTTTCAAATCATCAAGAGTATAGCCAATAGCTCCTCGGTGTTTCTTCAATATTTCCAATAACCTTTCTTCCTCAATCTCCGAAAGCTTAGAACTAATAATAACAGATATATTTTCTTATCATCAATATGAGCATATTTAAGATTATCAGTGTAAAGGCTTTAAATCAAAAACAGGATCTTCCTTCGTGGCGGTGTTGTACCCAAATCTTCCACCGGTAAATCATGCTTGAGAATAGGTTGGCGAAGAAAATTTCCTCAAGCTCATCTCTTTCTTTCCTAAAAGCTTCACTTTCACTATTCTCCAAATGTTGCTGCAAAGGATTATTAGGAACAAGAACAATAGATGCACAATGCTCCATTTTAAAATCATTACTAGGCAAGTCAGCTTTATAAGGAGTTTTGGTAAATTTAGAAAAGTTAAATTCATAAGGTTCACCAGCAAATCTAGTCAAAATTTTCTCTTTCTTACAATATATCCACAAGTATTTAGAAAGGTCTACCAAAAATGATAGGACAATGATCACTAGCAGCAGAACCAAGTACCAAAAAGTCAGCAGGATATTTAATCTTACCACATAGAACTTCCACATCTCGAACAATACCAATTGGAGAAATAGTTTCTCTATTGGCAGATGAATAACTACATCAATATCTTCAAGTTCACAAGAACCAATTTCGTGCATAATCTCCGTGTAAAGCTCATAAGGAATAGCACTAACACTGCACCAATATCACATAAACCATAATAGCAATGATCACCAATTCTAACAGATAGCATAGGAACACTAACTTGTTTGGGTTTATTAGGATGTGAAACAATATTAGAAGCATCTTCACAGAAAATAATATGACCATCCTCCACATTTTCAGTCACAAGATCTTTAACTATTGCAACGAAGTTCAATTTTAATTTGTTCTTCAGGTTCTTTAGGTTTCTTTTCACTTTTATTAACCGCATAGATATGACAGAGTACTCCTTCATTTTAGCGAAAGGAGTTTTTCAATATAAGCTTCAGAATAACATTATCAATAGTTTCAATCACTACACATTTGTTTACGGATGAATCAATTTTATCTTTATACGGTTCATGATACTTATCAAAATTCTTCTTAGGCAGTTCATAATGAGAGGCAAAAGCTTTGTAAAGATTTGCAACAACTTGGGAATCAAGACCATATGTAGCACTCATATTACGAAATTTATCAGTATCCATAAAAGCTTCAATGCATTTATAATCATAAATTATACCGATTCTCTATCTTTGTCGTTCTCCCATCCTTCAGTATTTTCTTGGATCCGATCAAGAAGGTCTCTTTTAAACTCTTCTTTGTTGCGTGTAAATGATCCAGAACAAGAAGTATCCAGCAAGGTCTTGTCTTGAAAAGAAAGTCTTGCATAGAAATTATCAATAATAACATTACCAGGAAGCTCATGAATGGGGCATTTGAGCATTAAAGACTTCAATCTCCCCAAGCTTGGGCAATACTCTCTCCATCGTGAGGCCAGAAATTATATATGCGGTTCCGATCTTTGTGAATTTCACTTGGAGGATAAAATTTGGAATAAAATAAAGGCACAATGTCCTCCCAATCAATAGAATCACCATTCTTCAGCAATTTATACCAGTGCGCCGCTTTACCAGACAACGATATAGTGAATAGTTTCTTCCTAACTTCATTCATAGAAATACCTGCACATTTGAATAACCCGCATAATTCATGCAAAAACAGTAAATGATCACCAGGATGGTTCCATCCCCTTCATAGCGGTTATCCATAACACGTTCAATAATTTTCATAGGTATTTTATATGGTACTACTTCCTCACCTGGCGCTTCATCCACTAGCGTTGCAGTAGTAGTAGATTTCCCAAATAGAAATTGAAGAGAAGATCTCTCCATATTGACTTATAGCAACAGAAATAAAATCAGCCAAACGAAGGTTTTCCTTACCAATTCCGCTACCAATAGCGCTTCACCCCGGCAACGGCGCCAGAAAATAGTCTTGATGACCCACAAGTATAGGGGGTGTATCGTAGTATCTTCGATAAGTAAGAATATCGATCCCAACGAGGAGCAAGAAGGCACAGTTTCGATGAAGGATTCTCTGTAAATGCTCACAAACAAGTATTCAAGGAGTTTTGATGTAACAGATGAATAAAGTACGAGTAAGTAAAATGCGAGAGAAATAATTGCAGCGAGTGGCCCAATCCTTTTTAGCACAAAGGACAAGCCGGTTTGTTTACTTATAATGACCAAACGTTCTTGAGGACACACGCGGATTTTAGTCTAGTACTTTCGCTTCATGTGGCTTAATAATCTTCATTGTTTTGATAAGTGTTGTGTGGGTGAACCTATGCTAATGCACCGCCCTTCCTAGGACTAATACATACTTCTGATTATACCCCTTGCAAGCATCCGCAACTACAAGAAAGTAATTAAGATAAATCTAACCACAGCCTTAAACTCTAGATCCTGCGATCCCTCTTGCATCGATATACTAACGGGGCTCAGGTTTCTGTCACTCCGGCAACCCCGCAATTGGCAACCGAATACAAGATGCACTCCCCTAGGCCCATAAATAGTGAAGTGTCGTGTAGTCGACGTTCACACGACACCACTAGAAGAATGACACCACAACTTAAATATCATAACATTGAATATTACTCAACCATAATTCACTACTAGCATTTAGACTTCACCCATGTCCTCAAGAACTAAACGAACTACTCACGAGACATCATATGGAATACAAAGAGGTGATATGATGATGAATAACAATCTGAACATAAACCTTGGTTCAATGGTTTCACTCAATAGCATCTATAACAAGTAGAGAATAATGCCGGGAGAGTTTCCCCTATCATACAATCAAGATTTAACCCGAATTGTTACAGCGGTGACGAGGTGCAGCGGTGGTGATGGCGGTGTAGATGGTGAGATGATGATGATGATGATGATGGAGATGATGTCCCGCTCGATGACGATGGCGATGGCGTCGATTTCCCCCTCCGGGAGGGAATTTCCCCACGGATTCCTGCCCGCCGGAGAGCTCTTTTCTCTCTGGTGTTCTCCGCCCCGCAGAGGCGGCTGGAACGTGAGGTCCTCTGTGGCTTAGGTTTTCGGGACGAAGAGTACGCGAAGAAAAGGAGGCGAAAGGGGTTGTGGGGCCCCAGACCACATGGTGGCGCGGCCGGCCATGGGCCGCGCCGCCCCATGGTCCGCACACCTTCCTCTCCTCTCTGCTCCCCCTTCGGCTCCCTCCGTCATCGGAAAAATAGGAATTTACGTGAAATTTCCTTCCACAGTTGATCTTCCAAATATTGCGTTCCGACAGTGCTTTTTCCAAACAGAACTGCTCGGTGCTTGATCCTCCAATGATGATGAAACATGCAAAATAGATGAAATAACATAAGTATTGTGTCCCAATATGAAATATATCAATGAATAACAACAAATTATGATACAAAATAGTGATGCAAATTGGACGTATCAACTGTTTCAATGGAAGAATCAGCAAGAAGGAAAAATAGAAAGAATAAAATCAAGTGCGATCAAGTAAACGAAATATACCTGTCATATCCAAGCTGGAGTCATTCATTAGTTGAAGCATGTAATTCTCTCGAGAAGTGGCTTGGGTAGCCTCAGCAATTGCAGCCTCTTTGGCAGCCATAGCTTTTTGAGCTTGCCGACGTGCAATTTGTTCCCTTTCGGTTGCTTTTCGGGACTGTTCCATTACTAAGAGTGCCTGTTTCTTCATGGATTGAAGCTGCTGGCGAAGATCTTCCAAGTCTCGTGATGGACCCGTACCCGAGTAATCTTCAATGAATTCATCACTAAGTGGCGTTTTATTCGAGAAGGATGAAGCGGGTAAAGCATCGAAAAAACGAGGAGTTAAAGTGTAGTTATCAAATACCAACTGAAAAAAAAGTTCGACATCAATCATCAAGCAAAATAGATTTCCATTGATTTTCAAAATATTTACATGGCCCTTACAAAAGGATGGATCCTAGCAATCCAATCATACGCTGTCGCAAGCTACATCTATTGCGACAAGCGTCAAAAGATAGAAAGGGAAAAAGATAGGTGGGGGTAATCTACTTGACCTCCGTATTGGCAGAACTGGAGGAAGAAGTTGGCTTGTATCCGAGGAAAGCCAAGATTTTCTTCGAGTGGGGCTTTGCAACCCTGATTAAGTTTGGCCATTTATCTTGCTTCATCCTCGTGGCTTCGCCAACTTTGATCCAGTCGACGTTCTGCTGGCTCTCCGCCACCAATGCTATGGTACCTAATACGTCTCCAACGTATCGATAATTTCTTATGTTCCATGCTACTTTATTGATGATACCTACATGTTTTATGCACATTTTATGTCATATTTATGCATTTTACGGAACTAACCTATTAACAAGATGCCGAAGAGCCGCTTGTGTTTTCTGCTGTTTTTGGTTTGAGAAATCCTAGTAAGGAAATATTCTCGAATTGACGAAATCTTCGCCCGGGGTCCTATTTTTGCACGGAGCCTTAAGACCGAAGAGATAACGGGGGGCGACGGCGCCGCCACCATAGGAACGCGGCAGGGGGGCCGCCCCTATGGTGTGGGCCCTCACATTTCCGACCTACCCTTCCGCTAATTAAAGCCTCCGTCGCAAACCCCCATACAGAGAGCCACGATACGAAAACCTTCCAGAGACGCGCCGCCGCAATCCCATCTCGGGGGATTCGGAGATCGCCTCCGGCACCGGGCCGGAGAGGGGATTCATCTCCTGAAGACTCTTCATCGCCATGATCACCTCCGGAGTGATGAGTGAGTAGTTCACCCCTGGACCATGGGTCCATAGGTAGCTAGATGGTCGTCCTTGTTGTGCTTCATTGTTGGATCATATGTCAAGATCATCTATCTGTAATACTATATGTTGTGTTTGTCGGGATCCGATGGATAGAGAATACTATGTTATGGTGATTATCAATCTATTGTTTATATGTTGTTTATGATCTTGCATATGCTCTCCGTTATTAGTAGAGGCTCTGGCCAAGTTTTTATTCTTAACTCCAAGAGGGAGTATTTATGCTCGATAGTGGGTTCATGCCTTCATGACACATGGGACAGTGACAGAAAGTTCTAAGGTTGTGATGTGTGTTGCCACTAGGGATAAAACATTGATTCTATGTCTAAGGATGTAGTTGTCGATTACATTCGCACCATACTTAATCCAATTATCTGTTGTTTGCAACTTAATCTCTAGAGGTTCGGATGATAACCTGAAGGTGGACTTTTTAGGCATAGATGCGGTTGGATGGCGGTCTATGTACTTTGTCGTAATGCCCAATTAAATCTCACTATATTTATCATATCATGTATATGCATTGTTATGCCCTTCTCTATTTGTCAATTGCCCGACTGTAATTTGTTCACCCAACATGCTTTTATCTTATGGGAGAGACACCTCTAGTGAACTGTGGACCCCGTCCTATTCTTTACATCGCATACAATCTACTGCAATACTTGTTTTATTGTTTTCTTGCAAACAATCATCTTCCACTCGATACGTTTAATCCTTTGTTACAGCAAGCCGGTGAGATTGACAACCTCAATTGTTGGGGCAAAGTACTTTGGTTTTGTTATGCAGATTCCACGTTTGCGCCGGAATCCCCGTTGTTGCGCCGCATCACATTTCGCCACCATCAACCTTCAACGTGCTTCTTGGCTCCTCCTGGTTCGATTCAACCTTGGTTTCTTTCTGAGGGAAAACTTGCCACTGTGCGCATCATACCTTCCTCTTGGGGTTCCCAACGAACGTGTACATCTACGCGCATCAGTACCTTCAACACCGATCTTCAAGTTTTCTTGGCGAAGAGCAAGGCCAAGATCTTCTTGGGGGATGAAGCTTTCGGCAAGCGCAGCAAAGGTGTCGGGTTCCTTTTTCTTCGGGAAGAAGTAAGGAAAAAGGCGTGAGAACGCCTTCTGGGAATTAAAATGTTGCGGCGCACCAGGTCAGCATGAATCTCAAGAAGAGACAACGCGTCAAGAAGACGGTTATGTTCAGGTTTCTCCAGCACGAAATCAAGAAGACGGTTATTTTCCCTGCTGAAGTAAAAGTGTTGAACTTCAACAAAAAAAGAAGGAGTGGCAAATCAAGGACAAGGACAAATGCTGGGCTAGTAAACTTACTGACGAAGCGCCGACTTAGCGACTCAAGGCGAGCGGCGATTTTGGCTTCATGTGCAGTATTTTGGGCGATTTTATCGCTTAGAGCAGTTTCTGCTTCATGAAGCCTCTTCCGAAGATCCCCGATGCAAGACGCATCCTTCTCGGCTTTCTCGCGAGCTTCTTCACTTGCCTTGAGTTTCGCGGCAAGGTCATCAGCCCGTTTGTCTGCCGCCAAAAGAGACTCTGTCGAGAAAGTTAGAAGATGACAGTTACAAAATTGCACAAGGGCCATGAATGTTTAACAAGGAGTAGGAAAAATAGATTCTCAGATAGTTTACCTTTTAACCCTTCAACAGTATTGCGGTACCCAATAAATTGGGCACCAAGGTTGGTGAAGGGTTGCCTCAAAGGCTAAAGATAAGCACATGAAAAGAAAGGTTCAGAAAAGAACAAAATTCGACAGACAAAAGAAAGGCAAAAAAGGCAAAAAGACTTACGTCGTCCAAAGCTGCAGTAGGTGAAACTCCGGCAAGGAAGAACTGTTCGCCCAGCTCGATCCTTGCTCTCTTTGGCGAAGAGGATCGGGGGCTAGTAGCAGGAGTCGACCTTTGGAGCTCTGGATGAGGAGCCGAGGTTTCCTCTGCCGTGCGGGGTGTCTCCGACACAGTCAGAGTATGAGACGCGCTCATAGGAGCGGTCGCAGTGGCCGCGGGTTCTTCTTCTTCCTCGCTGCTGATGCAACAATAAGATAGATATTATTTGATATGGAAGTGGATTATCTGACATATAATGACAAGAAAGAGCGACAAAGCAACTTACGAGCTAATAAGGGCGGATGCGTAGGCGTCGAAGGGTTGTGGTCTTTCGGGAGCAGTCTCCTCGACAGGAGAACTGCCCAGCTTGGAGGTGCCGAAATCTTCCACGTCCTCCCTCTTCCGTTCGTTTTTTGGAGAAACGGCGGCAGGGATGGACTCGGTTGATTCGGAGGCCTCAGATTCAACTTCTTTTTTCGAGTGAGCCCTTGATATCTGAGAAACCACGTTTTCACTCTCAGGTTGAGAAGGAACCTGGGTGTCGTCGGCGACGATGGCTCGCTCGTCGACCTCTCCACCTTCAGGAAGGGGAGGAAGAGGTGATGCAGTTTGATGGTTCTGTACAAGATAAAAGTGTGTCGATAAGAAATCATGTTACGGCACGATAAGAAAGTAGTCGACAAAATTGACAAGTACAACAACAGTCAAAAAAGAGGGACAACAAGATTTAGACGACAAGACATATATTACCCAGAGAGTGCTGGCACCACTCTGACGCAGCATGAACACGATAAGTTGACGGGATTTATCTTTCTTGTTCAGCGTAGATCTTCTGGATAAGTTTCTTAAGTCCTTGACCGAAAGATCTGCCGACACACGATCCGCGTCTTCTTCGCCAGCAGACACCCGTAGGGGGTTTTTGTGAGCTCAGAGGCTGCACCCTAATCCTAAGGAAGTAGGTTATTATTTGAATACCCGACAGCTCTTGTCCATGGGTATTTTGGAGCTCGTGGATGCGGGACATCAGCCCTTCTGTCGTGTTCTTCGGTAGCCTCTGCATCCCCAGAACGGCGACGAAGAATTCTTTCGTCACCAGGAGCGTATGTTGTATTCGACGAGTCGCAATCCTCGCGGACGTACAACCATTTTTGCGCCACCTTGGACGGAGTCGGGAATTTGATGTGAAACACTCGACATCGGGCTTAACGTGCATAATAACACTCAATGTTGTAGGTGATGTTGAGGAGCTATTACGCAATCAAAGATGTTGGTTTCCACAGAGCCCGCGAGGCTGGACTCGAGGAAACACTCAGAAGGGTGATAAAGATGGAGATGGAGAATGGAGTTGGGAGGATGGTGAAGTTGGCAGCCATAATATCAAAAAAGCAATCCACGCAAAATCGTGGGATTGTGCAAGAGAGGCTGCTGGACTGGCGGGAGTTTCCACGAAACCAACCCGATATTCCATTGGAGGCGGGAAGCTTTCCTCACTGGGGAAGAGGAGAGCGTCCTTCTTCTTGCTGAGGCCCAGTTTCTTCAGCAGGTTCACGTCCTGGGGAGAGATCTTGGACCTTTTCCACTCCAGCTTCCCCAGATCTTGCGCCGCCATAGAGTCAGGGGTGTTGTGCCTGGTGAGTTTTGGGCGCGGTGGCATCAGCATCGGCGTCGCGGAAAGTGTGAAAGGGCGTGGGCGCTTGAGCTCTGGAGATTGCAAGAGGGGATGAAGCAGAGATTATGAGAGCAATGGCGCGGCGAAGGGGGTAAACGAGGAAGACGACGGCTATTTATGGTGGTTTCGGTCAAAGCGCCGAACCATTGGATGATGGATGAATGGACTCGATGATATACACGTGGCTCAAGGGGTAAAACAGTATTTTTACTGTGATGGACCTAGACAGACGCTACAGCGCGTGTGCCAGAAAAAAGGAGGACGTGTGTCCTTCTACTTGCGTAACGTGTCAACATGCCACAAATTTTGGGCCCGCAGGTCAAGGGACAGCCTCGCGTCTTCCCAATACAGTGATCGTGGCTATCGTCAAGAACTGACGTCACAATATCATTCGAAAAATCGGCTGAGGAGATATGAAAATTGGCGACAAGGAAGGATGACTGATAATTTCGAGAGCCTTTGCCCAAATACAAGTTTTTGTTCAAATGCTCGGGCGCTACTTTGTAAAAGAAATTTCGAGAAGATTGATGGAGATGATTTAGAAGGTTCCGAGTCAAAATATTGCGACAGAAACAAATTGGAGCCTACAGTCAAGTATAAATCCTCGACTGTAGCCTCGGGGGCTACTCCCATCGGGAATGCTGTTCGCGTGCCCGATGAAATTTAAGTCCTGCTGAGTATATTTCGAGTTATCAAAATAACTCTTCATATACTCCCATCGAGAGATAAAGCAATATAAAGTCATCCGTTGATTCGAATAAATGTGCTATTCCTTAGCAGCCGGTAAAGCACTGACAATATATTCTCGTAGGCGCTTAAATCGCGAAAAATCTCCCGAATGCGCAAAATCCCGCGGGCTGCAAGACCCCGGATCCATCTTGTGTGCGTGGGCACCGCCTCCACGGTGCTTTGCTACTTTTTCCATGTCAACATATACGAAGAAAAATCCTAACGGACGCGTTAGGTACCCGATAAATTATGACTGGGATTCGACATCTGGTAAGACCTTAAGCGGCGCATGTCGGATTTACACCAGTATCCCCAGATCATGTCCAGGGACGTGATCTTGAAGTAGGTTTTGGTGGATTACTACAAGAGCAGTTAACTGGTACCTGATCTGTCAGATGAACCAGCCCCAATTACCAACATCCCTGTACAATATATAAATCTTTCGAATATATTATTTGTTGAGTTGAAGAACTCATATGCAGATTATAAAGATGGAGATTTTCCCTGATTCTTCGATTCAAGCAAAATCTCGGGGGCTTTGACATAGGCATCTCCAATGGGCCTGCCGAAGAAGGTAACCGGAGTTTGCTTAAGGCCCACGACCCGAAGATTTACAAAGCCTAAAGCCCAATCGAGATATAGTTTGGAAAGATAGAATTGTATTAGAAATATAGAGAGACTTGTAATTTTACGGACAAGTTAGAAACCCTCCGAACTCCTCGTCGTAACTTGTGTATCACTAAAACTCTCGGCTGCCCGCCTCCTATATGTGGAGTCGAGGGACGAAGAAAGGATCGATTCATTGTTTTTCCAGACAACCCTAGTTTTCATAGCAAATATAATTTCTCCACTTAAACTTTCTTGAGATCTACTTGCCCTCTACTTCCAACTAAACCCTAGTCTACAACTTGTAGGCATTGATAAGTTAATTCCGTATCACACAGACCCATAGTAAGCATAGCATATGATCAAGTCATTAAGTTTGTTTTGCTACAAGCTTTAAGATACATAGTAACCTAATCCTTCGACCATGAGATCATGTTAATCACCTGCACCAGATGGACGCTTTGATGACATCAAACACCACTATTTAATTGGTGGTTATAAAGGTATCCTTAAGTATTCAGAAAGTATGGGTTGAAGCGCATGGATCAATAGTGGGATTTGTCCATCCAAAATGACGGATAGATATACTCTGGGCCCTCTCGGTGGAATGTCATCCAATTAGCTTGCAAGCATGTGACTAGGTCATAAGGGATGTCATATCACAGCATGAGTAAAGAGTACTTATCGGTAACGAGGTTGAACTAGGTATAGAGATGCGATGATTGATGCGCGTAGATGTACACGTCCGTTGGGAACCCCAAGAGGAAGGTATGATGCGCACGCCAGCAGTTTTCCCCTCGCATAATCAAGGTTATCGGAACCAAAGAGGAGCCAAGAAGCACGTGAAGGTTGTTGGTGGAGGAATGTGGTGCGGCGCAACAAAAGTGAAACCGGCGCCAACGTGGAACCTGCACAACATGATCAAAGTACTTTTTGCCCCAACGAAACGCTGAGGTTGTCAATCTCACCGGCTTGCCGAAACAAAGGATTAAGCGTATCGAGTGGAAGATGATGTTTGTTTGCAAAGAACAAAGGATAGCAAGAGAATGTATTCAGATGTAAAGAATGGACCAGGTCCACATCACTGGAGGTGTCTCTCCAATAAGATAACTAGCATGTCGGGTGAACAAATTACAGGTGAGCAATTGACAACAAGATTCAATACATATCAACGATGATTACCATGAGATTTAATCAGCATTACAATAAAGTACATAGACCGCTATCCAAGATGCATCTATGCCTTCAAATAATCCACCTTCGTGTTATCATCCGAACCCCTTCCCCTATTAAGTTTGTAAACAAATGATAATTGCATTAAGTATGAAGTGTAATAATCAACACAAATATCCTTAGACAAAGCATCAATGTTTTATCCCTAGTAGCAACAAAGACATCCACAACCTTAGAACCTACCGTCACGATCCCATTCAATGGAGGCATGAACCCAATTATCGAGCATAATTACTCCCTCTTGGAGTTACAAGTATCAACTTGGCCGTGAGCTCTACTAGCAACGGAGAGCATGCAAGAACATAAACAACACATATATGATAGATTGACAATCAACTTAACATAGTATTCTCTATTCATCGGATCTCACCAAACACAACATGTAGCATTACAATAGATGATCTTGATCATGTTAGGCAGCTCACAAGATCTAATACAATGAAAGCACAAGCGAAGAATACAACCATCTAGCTACTGCTATGGACCCATAGTCCAAGGATGAACTACTCACGATCAATCCGGAGGCGGGCATGATGATGTAGAGCCCTCCGGTGATGATTCCCCTCTCCGCAAGGGTGCGGCGACCTCCTGAATCCCCGAGATGGGATTGCGGCGGGCAGCTCCTCGGGCAATGTTTTCCGATCGTGCCTCTGCACAGGGGCTCGGCGATCGGGCCAAGTAGGCTTAGCGGCAGGTCAAGTGGCGGGGCGCGAGGGCCACACACCAGTCAGGCGCGGCTGTGGCTTGGCCACAGCGCCTTGGTGTGTCCCCACCTCGTGGCCCCACTTCGTCTCCTCTTCGGTCTTCCGGAACTTCGTTGCAAAATAGGCCCCTGGGCGTTGGTTTTGGCCCCAATTCCGAGAATATTTCCTTACTAGGATTAAAAAAAAAAAAAAGCAGAAAAACAGCAACTGCACGGCATCTTGTTAACAGGTTAGTGCCGAAATGTAAAATAACGCTGTAAAGTATGTGTAAAACACTCAAGTATTGTAATAAAAGTAGCATGGAACATAAGAAATTATAGATACGTTTGTGACGTATCAGACGACATAATATTAGTTCCTACTCGCCCTCGAGTAGGTAAACGATAACACAAATAATTTCTTAAGTGACATGCTACCAACATAGTCTTAATCAACATTATTGTAAAGCATATGAGATGAATGAGTGATCTGAACAAAAGATTGCTAACAAAGATAATGGCTAAACAAATGAATCATATAGCAAAACTTTTCATGAATAGTACTTTCAAACAAGTATTAATAAGAGTTGCACAAGAGCTAACTCATAAGCAATAAATTCATAGTAGAATGCATTGAAGCAACACAAAGGATGATTAAGTTTCAGCAATTGCTTTCAACTTGTAACATGTATACTCATGGATATTTGTCAACATAGAGTAATATAACAAGTGCAATAAGTAAACATGTAAGAATCAATGCACACAGCTAACACAAGTGTTTGCTTCTAAGATAGAAAGAAATGGGTAACCCACTCAACAAAATAAAGTAAAAGAATGCCCTTCGCAGTAGGGAAGCATGGATTACTATTTTTGTGCTAGGAGCTTTTTGTTTTGAAAACATAGAAACAATTTAGCTCAACTGTAGTAATAATTCATATGTGCTATGCATAATACTTCCTACAAGTTGCATGTTCCCATGCATAGAGTACCAATAGTGCCCGCACCTTGTCCTACTATCTCTGAAAACCGATTCTCATCGCATAACATATGTTTCAACCAAGTGTCACAAAGGGGTACTTCTATGCCGCCTGTACAAGTGTCTAAGGAGTAGCACACATTGGATTTCTCGCTTTTGATTATTCTCAACTTAGACATCCATACCGGGACAAACATAGAAAACAGAACTCCTCTTTAATGCTTAGGCATTCAACAATAGTTAATACTTCATAAGAGATTTATGTTGTATGTCCAAACTGAAACTTCCACCATGGCTACA